>JBBGZY010000441.1:1735000-2335000 GCA_037952925.1 Lithobates clamitans
AAAAAGTGGGGTCCAAAACCCCATTTTTGTAATGAATATTGCATATATTGCCAGGATACTGTGTCAAATGCCCTCTTAATATCGAGAGATAAAAAACATAAAGGGATTTTCCGTTTTTTAGCAATATGTGCCAATAACACTGCCCTGCGTATATTATCGCCTGTCTGTCTATTTGGCATGAAGCCTACTTGATCTCTATGTATTAATTTTCCTATAATGCTATTGAGGCGTTTTGCTATTATTTTTGCTAATAATTTAATATCAAGGTTTAACAGAGAGATAGGCTGATAATTCACACAGGAAGTATCATCAGAAAGGGGTTTTGGGATCATACAAACAATTGCCATTAGTGTTTCTTGCCAAAAAGAATTTTTAGTGAGAATGGGAGAGAGTATTTCTGAGAATGTTTTATAGTATAAAGCCGAGTAGCCGTCTGGGCCTGGTCTTTTGTTAAGTTTTAAGTCTTTTATGGCGTTAGCAACTTCATCTGTAGTTATAGGCTCATCCAAACTGCTTTTTTGATTCTGAGACAACTCAGGTAAGGTTATTTTTGAGAAGGATTCAGCCTCCGTAGGATTAAATTCATTGTTTGTCTTGTATAAAGTTGCGAGATGTGAGTGAAATTTATGGACTATTTTAACTGGATTACAAGTATAAACATTTTTTGATAATTTCAAACGTATTGGTTTGAAAGATTTGTTAGTTGAATTTAATGCCCGAGCCAAATATGTACCTGGTTTGTTTGTATTCATGTAGAAATTGTGTTTGGAGTGTTGAGGGATTTATCAACTGACTCAGTGAGAAATAGATCGTATTCCAATCTAGATTTTTCCAGATGAGATTTTTTACTCTGAGATGGATTATCTTGGAATGATATGTAGGCTGCATTAAAATTGAGTTCTAGTTTTTTTGCTAGATTTTTGCATTCCCGTTTAAATAGTGCCATTTGTCTTTGTATTGTACCACGCAAGACAGGCTTATGAGCTTCCCACAGTGTTATTGGGGAGATGTCTGTTGTATTATTAATTGATATGTATTCCTTTAAAGCTTGTTCAATGGCCATCTGATGTAGTGGGTGTTTGAGCATTATGTCCGGTAAGTACCACGTTGGGTCATGCGCTTTTGGTATGGCTAAGGCTATAGTAGTGTATACTGCATTATGGTCAGACCACGGAATCAGAATTATATCTGATGCAATAATTTCTGGTATCATTCCTATTGTTAGAAAAATATGATCTATTCTGGTGAAGGTTTCATCAGGTGGTGTGCGAGAAATAAGTGAATTTCTTTTTCATTGGGTTACTTTCTCTCCACGAATCTACCAGATTGTATTTGGAAAGAAGTTGAGAAAAAGGTAATCTAGAGGTTATTTTGGATGGTGTAAAAGGTGATTTATCTAGAAATGGGAGGAGGACCTGGTTCGAATCCCCGCACATTATCACTGTTCCTATTTTGTGTGGGCGGCACAGTGGTGCAGTGGTTAGCACTCTCGCCTAGCAGTAAAAAAGGGTCGCTGGTTCGAATCCCAACCACGACACTACCTGCCTGGAGTTTGCATGTTCTCCCTGTGCCTGCGTGGGTTTCCTCCGGGTACTCCGGTTTCCTCCCACACTCCAAAGACATGCTGGTAGGTTAATTGGCTTCTGTCCAAAAAATTGGCCCTAGTATATGAATGGGGACCTTGGATTGAGGGTAGGGATTGATGTGAGTGTGCGATGTTCAGGGTTAGGGACAAGGGTCAGGGTTGTAGATCCACACTCACTCAGGTTGAACTGGATGGACTGGTGTCTTTATTCAACCTTACTAACTATGTAACTATGTAACTATGTAACTATGTGTGTATTAATCACTTGTAATATATGTGAGAGGAATGGTGTAGGTTGTTTGTTAGGAGCGTAGTAGGAAATCACCGTGATTGCTGTATCCATTATATAACCCATGAGTATCAGGTATCTACCTTCTGGGTCTTTAATTTCTGATGATAAGGTGAATCGTGTGGATCGGTGAAATGCAATTAGAGTTCCCCTTTGTTTGGTACAGGCAGAAGCCGTGTAAATTTGTTGATAAAAAGGAGAAATATATTTTGGAGTAGAATCTTTGGTGAAGTGTGTTTCTTGGAGGCATACTATGTGAGCCTTCTTGTTATGGAAAGTACGGAAGGCTTTGGTCCTTTTTTGAGGGACATTTATTCCCTGAACATTCAGGGAAAGTATATTCAGTGGTGCCATGGCAACAGATCAAATAGTTTTGACTTACTTTTTGTTATGCAGAGCTGACTGCGCAGATCAACCTGTGTGGACTGAAGAGATGAAAAGATAGAAAAGAAACCAGTGAATTCTGGAGTAAAGAGTAAACAAAAAACATATGAGATTAGATGATACATTGTATAAATTATTTTTTGCAAGTAATCACAATTTACCCGTGAAAGAGAATAAATATCTCTCTCAAGGGAAATAGGGCCTTCATCACACTCCCACATAATATGGTTGGGAGAATGAGGGCGGCTAATGGGGGTACACGGATCTTCCGCTTACAGGAGAGAAGTGCTATGTCAAAAGACATCAAAATGATGTTTCATTAATTGGAGTGCAGAATATAGTTTTTGTTGAAATTATTTATTCCAGGGTGGTTGTATATGGTTAGTCTTGTCCTAGGCTAAATAATTCAGTTAGAAAGGTACTGTTAATAACTTTGGTATTGATGAAGATAGTTTGAATTATTTTGGGATTTTAACCCTTTTAGAGTAAACAATTACATATTTTATTCATATGTAACTGTTTAGATATGTTAACTCAAAAAATTGAAGTTGTATTGCTTCAGATTAGAATAAACAAAAACATAGTTCTAGGAACTAGTTAGTTAATAAAATATTTGTTTTAAGAAAAGAAAGAAAAAGCTTCCATTACTTCTGGATTATTGAACATATTTGTCCTAAAAAGTAATAAATCTATTGTTATTACCTGAAAATATATAACTGAACAAGAATTTCCTTATTTCACTTATATATTCTAAGGCTATATGAATCAGAAGTAATAAGAAATATAACTGGAATGTAACATGATCCCACACAGTGTGTGACTATCAGAATGCAGTTACATTCAGTTATAAATACAGGTTTTTTATAGAGAACCATCTCTTAGTATAATAAATGAAGAGATATCAGGAATTAGGATGTCAGTCCATTGAATCTTCTTGGTCCATGGATGATGTGGCATAACGGCCTCTTTTGTGAGAATGATTCCCATTTTGTTCTGAAATTTTCTGGGTGCTGCCTGAAGGTGAAGATGATGCCATTCTTCTGCGTGTGGGAGAGTTGCTGCTTGTGGGTTCTGTCAGATTTAATTTTAAAAGGGTTTGTTGTAGTTCATCTGCTGATCTGCTTCTGTAAATTGTACCTTGTTAGTTAAATCTGATTGAAAAGGGGAAGCCCCATTGATACATAATGTTGTGGCGTTGGGGTTTCATGGATCGTTTTTTAGTAATAGTAAGTTGGGATAGGTCAGCAAAAATTTGATAATTGTGTCCTTGAAAATTAAGTTCCTTTTTTTCTCTTGCAGCAATTAGTATTTGTTCTTTCAATCTGTAATAATGAAATTTTGTGATTATATCACGTGGGGGTTCATCTTTCTTTTTGGCTGTGAGGGCTCTGTGTACTCTGTCCAGTTCTAAACATTCAATAGGGATATCTGGCTTTAGTTCTTGTAATAGAGCAGTAATAGTAGATTGCAGGTCTGTCACAGTTTCAGGAATTCCCCTTATGCGCAAGTTTGAACGTCTGGCTCTATTTTCGTAATCTTCGAGCTTAGTTTGAAGTATTAAATTCTCTTCTTTTAATTGTTCCAATTCTGTTATATTTTCTTGGGTTGTAATTTCAATTTCATCCATTTTTATTTCTAAGGCTGCGGTGCGGTTTCCCAGCTCTCTTATTTCTTTGGTTAGGCTTTTTGTTATTTGGTCTGAGGTTTGTTTTAAAGCCTTATGAAGCATCTTTTCAAATTGTAATAATATTCATGGGGATGCTGAGGAGGCTTGTGGAGAAGCTTGTGAGAGGATTTATTCTGTACCTGACTCAAATGGAGAGTCTTGCTGTGACATTTTCTGTCTGTGAGAGCGCCCTGATGCTGTATATTGTGAGGTGACTGGAGCTGCTTTAGTTGCAGTAAGTGCCTGTGAGCTCTTTGTGAGGTGATTTTTATTTCTGCCACGGCTTCCTCCCAGTACCATATTTCCTGCCCAAACTTTCACAGTTTGTTCCCTGGGGCAAAAAGGTTCAAATGGATACCTTTTGAGCCTGCAGGCTCCGCTTTGTCCTTCTCTTCTCTCCTCAGCGGTGCGGAGCTCTAACAATGCATATCTGCTCCGCTAGACTCCGCCCATCTCCCCTCTAAAATGTTTTTTTTTTTAAAGAGGACGTCCAGCCCCTTTCCCAAGAGAAGTTAAAAAAGTCAGCAGCTACAAATGCTGCAGATTTTTAATATATGGACACTTACCTGTCCAGGGAGCCCGCAACGTTGGCACCCCAGCCGATCTTCGGATCAGCTGTCGGGTGCAGCCGCCGCCAGTCCTGCTAAGGCAATACGGCAGTGAAGCCTTTCGGCTGCACAGCCAGTTCCTTACTGCGCATGTGTGAAGCGTGCTGCGCTTTCTATTTGGTGTGGCGGCTGAGGAAGGAGCCAAACTTCGTCGTCCCCCCTGAAAGGTACAAAATGTGGCACCGGAGGGGGGGAGGAGACGGATGAATGGAAGTTCGACTTTTGAGTGGAACTCCGCCTTAAACACATAACAGTTAACTTCCATAGATCATGATAAAGTTGTAAATAGATTATGCTTCCAGCCTCCAATTACCTTGTTTTTGATGTCTTATTTAGTGGTCATATGAACTTTCCCTGCTGGTTCCCATCCGCAGGGAAAGATCTGTGGGAGATGCCTATAAGCATCTGATGACGTATGCTTTATTCACACACACGTCTCCAGCCTGTGTATACATAGGGGGAACTACCAGGGAGGTGACACCTCCACCAATCATACCTGTTTGATCCATCTCCTAGTAACACATCTGAATAAATAGGAAGGAGGTGCTTGTCACTTAACACTTTGTATACGAACACAAAATCGAACTCTATAGTCATGTGGGCTGCTTAGAATGGGAACAAAGGAAGAAGGGAATGGCTTGTCTGTTCACAGAAAAAGGACATGCGTAGAAAAGGTGGCACGTGTAATCCATAATATCTCATACCACAGCGGGGACACAAGCAAGAAATGAGAGACAGAAACAGTAGGATCAACCAGGTTTTTCTTACTTTACAGAAGACAAATGTTATAAACATTAAGCCTTTGACAGAGCCTTTAAAGGCATTAAAAATATTTCCCTAATTGAATCAAGTATTAAGGTTATAACAAGATGGTATTTTACCCCCGCCAAGCTTTCCAAAATGTTCCCAACAGCGGACCCCAAGTGTTTTCGTGGGTGTCAGCTCTTGGGTTCAATGGCGCACGTCTGGTGGGAATGCCCTAGACTGAGGCCCTTCTGGGGTAAGATATTCTCCCTGATCCAGAAAATAACAAAGATTCAAATCCCAAAAACCCCGGCCATAGCACTTCTCAATGATAGCTTGCCCAAGACTCCAAAGCATTCACGTAAACTTATACACTTCATCCTCCTAGGCGCAAAACTCACCATTGCTAAAGCTTGGAAACAGCCCAAAGTCTCTGTGAAGGCTGCAATTCGCAAAGTTTCCTGGATTATGTCACAAGAGAAACTGGCAAGCATTTTAGACGACAAAAAAACGCAATTTGAAGCTGTTTGGGAGCCTTGGGCACAGTTCGTTGGTATTTCTCTCATACCCGGAGTCCAACCTCAAAACAGAGTGGACAAATTGAGGGGCGGGGGCTCCTCCTGATGGCTGGCTAGCCTCCCTTTCTTACTTTCCTCCCTTCCCTGATTCTCTCCTACTCTTTTCGATTTTGTTTTCTTTTTGTTTTGTTCACCCGCTGAGGGAGACTAGGACAAGCCCTTCTGAAAATGGTGTAATGTATCCCTTGCAAGGAGATTCCTAGTTATTGGGACACATACCTGATTTTTGTTTTTTTTTATTTCACACAGAAGGTTTATGTCCCTTGCAGTAGTTTATTCAAAACGATATTTTGGACCCTATGGTTTCAGGATAATCATAGGAAAAAGGGAGGCGCAGGGGTTCCTCCTGTGCACAGCATGATCCCCTTTGGGGTGCCGGCGGGATCCCCCATGGGCCTCTCTAGGAAACGGTGATTGAACTTAGTGGTCTTTTTTTCTATGTGTTTCAGTAACAACAGAATAGGCATTGATCCTTTTTGCAATATTTAGACAGTTTTCTATAGCTTTTTATTGTTAGCTTTCTATCCCCCTCAGGGGTATGCTGTATAACAATTGATATGACATGAAACTTTGATACAGAGTTTGTATATTTCTTTTTTTGTTTTGATAAACCAATAAAAGAGTTTGAAAGTAAACATTAAGCCATTATGCATACAATGTCAAACATGTTAAGACATTTTAAAACATATTTGCTTTAAAGACACTTTAAAATATGCTCAAAATTGGGAGGTGTGAAATGGCATGTACTTCTCACAATCTAAGTGCAGCTTTAACAGTTTTATACTACTGTAGGAACTTGGTTAATAACAAATACAACTACAGTAAAACCCTGGATAGCGAGTATAATTTGTTCCAGAAACATGCTTGTAATCCAAAGCAGTTGTATACCAAAGTGAATTTGCCCATAAGATATAATGGAAATTTAAATGATTCGTTCCACAACTATTTATTCATAAGTCCTTCAGTTTAAAGTCCATATAAAAAGATCATAGCAATGCGATAGGTTGTGTAACCATAAAATGTCCATCCACAAATGGCAGCCTCCACAAGGGGATAAGAAGCAAAATCCAGCAGGAGCTACAGAGTATAGAAGAGAGGTGCCTCTAAGTGTAGCAACATGGTTACATTTAATGAAGGTACAATATTTAGCAACTCGCATGGTTTGGGATAAAAAGAGAGGCACATCTATGTATGCAGGCATCCGGGGTAAAGCTGTCCACATAGACCATCCCCCACACCGCCGACTCTGACCGCTTTCAGTCTGCAATCATGACCGGGAAGACTACCCCGCAGTGACGCGATTGAACCACTCGTGGAGCGCAGCGTGGAAGGGATGACGTTGATGGCAGTGAGGAGGATGGTCTATGTGGATAGCTTTACCCCAGATGCCTGCATACTTAAATGTGCCTGTTTTAACCACTTCAGACCCGGAAGATTTGGCTGCTCAATGACCAGAGCAATTTTTGCGATACAGCACTGTGTCGCTTTAACTGACAATTGCGTGGTCATGCGACGCTGTACCCAAACAAAATTGACATCCTTTTTTTCCCACAAATAGAGCTTTCTTTTGGTGGTATTTAATCATCTCTGCGATTTTTATTTTTTGCGCTATAAACAAAAAAAGAGTGACAATTTTGAAAAAACAAAACAAAAAAAAAAAAACAATATTTTGTACTTTTTGCTATAATTATTCCCAATTTTTTTTTTAAAAAGCTATTTTTTTTCTCAGTTTAGGCCGATATGTATTGTTCTACATATTTTTGGTAATAAAAAAAAAAAAAAAAATCGCAATAAGCGTATATTAATTGGTTTGCGCAAAAGTTATAGCGTTAACAAAATAGGGGATAGATTTATGGCATTTTTATTATATATTTTTTTTTTACTAGTAATGGCAGCGATCTGCGATTTTTATTGTGACTGCGACATTATGGCGGACACATTTTTGGGACTATTGATAAATCTACAGCGATCAGGGCTATAAAAATGCACCGATTACTGTATAAATGTCACTGGAAGGGAAGGGGTTAACACTAGGGGCGATCAAGGGGTTAACTGTGTTCCCTGACTGTGTGTTCTAACTGTAGGGGGAGGGGACTGACTGGAGGGGATGACAGATCGTGGTTCCTAGCCATTAGGAACTCACGATCTGTCTCTCCTCACAGAACAGAACAAGGATTTACGTGTTTACACATACACGTCCCTGTTCTGCCTCTCGTGCCCACGATCGCTCGTGGCCGGTGGTCATCGTGACCATCAGCTAAGAGCATCGGCACCCCCGCAGCGCAGCGGGCGCGCGCCTACTATCTCGCTTAAAGGAGCCGACGTATAGCTACGACGGCTCGCGGGAACTTTTCCGACCTGCCGCATTATAATGACGCCGGCTGGTTGGCAAGCGGTTAATTATCAAGCTTATGAGATGCTATATGTTGCATCTTCATTAAATGTAACCATATCGCTACACTTCTCGCCTTTTATACCCAGTTGTGACGCAACGCTATTTGTATATCAAGACATCGCTTGTATATCAATTCAAAATTTAATAAAAAATGTTGCTGGTCTTGCAAAGTGCTCTCAAACCAAGTTACTCTCACATCCAGGTTTTACTGTATACTAAAAAAGTGCAGTTTTGACTATTATTCAGGTTAATGGCACTCACCTCGTTCACTAGCATCATCCACAAGAATAATCTCTTCAAGAAGGTGTCGTGGAGATCTATTTATAACACTGTGCACTGTCCTTAGTAATGTTGTCCAGGCTTCATTGTGAAACACTATTACAACACTTGTTGATGGTAAATTATCAGGATATAGTTTTGTTTTACACCTGAAAGCAACAACAACAACAAAAATAGCTAAAAATGAATATGTTAAGAAAACAGATGCATAAAAGAAAAAAATCAGCAAGTAACGTTTAAAGAAAGCAAATTGCCACTTACAGTTAAGCATGCACACCGGCTTTGATTTTAAATAGAATGCCCCAGGACTCCTGAAACTTGAGGATCTTTGATTTGCAACCATATAGAAAACTATGCATTTATCAGCTGTGACTGCCAGCTTGATCCGTGTGGCCAGCATAAGGCTTGGTACACACCTATGCAGTTTGCTTTTGATCTGTTTTTGCTGTGTGTTTTGATTTTTGCGCACGTGATTTTGCGGCGACTTGCGTTTTTGCTTTTTTTTGGTCAATTTGTTGCTGGGCAGATTAAAAAACACAAATTGCTGCAAAAACGCATTATATGCTTTTCTTTAGGTTCTCCACTGAAGTCTATTGAACCAAAAAAGCACCGTTTTGTGTTGAAAAAGGTCCTTGACCCTTTCCAAATACACAGCAGCTGAAAAAAGCATAGATGTTAAAGTGTTCCATTTTAAATAAACTGTAGTGGGTTTCTGCAAAAAACACCAAAAAACACATAGGTGTGATCCAGGCCTAAGACGTTTAGTAACATAATTGGGGTAAAAAAAATTTTACCTGTAAAATCCTTTTCTTGGAGTACATCAGGGGACACAGAGCCATAGTAGTTACTAGTAGTTACTACTAGTAGTTATAGGCCACCTTCAGGTGATGGACACTGGCACACCCTAAGACAGGAAGTCCACTCCCTATATAACCACTCGCACTACTGGGAGTACCTCAGTTTTGTAGCAAAGCAATATACGTGTATTAGAAGAGGGGAGGGACCCTCTGTGTCCCATGATGTACTCCAAGAAAAGGATTTTACAGGAAAGCTGTTATAAAAATCCTATTTTCTTTATCATACATCACGGGACACAGAGCCATAGTAGTTACTATGTGGGATGTCCCAGAGCAATGCCAACTGAGGGGAGGGAGACACAACAAAAGTAGGGCACCATGAGACCAGAGGCCTTATACTGCTGCCTGCAGCACACTACGCCCTAAGGCAATATCCTCATGCCTTCTTACATCCATGTGATAGAATCTGGTAAATGTATTGACTGAAGACCAAGTTGCAGCCTTGCAGATTTAAGCCATGGAAGCTTGGTGATGCACTGCCCACGCAAGCACTAACAGCCCTAGTGGAGTGCGCTTTGATTTGAGAGGGTGGAATCTTCCTCTTCAAACCATAGGCTTGAACAATTACTTGCCAAATCCATTTAGAAATGGTAGATTTCAATGCTGTTTGTCCTTTTCTAGGACCTTCAGGCAACACAAACAAAACATCCATTTTTCGAATCTGAGCAGTCGCCTTCAAGTAGACATTGACTGCTCTCACCACATCCAGAGAATGTAGTGGCTTTTCTTCCGTAGAACAGGGTTCTGGAAAAAATGAAGGTAAAACAATATCCTGGTTTAGATGAAAACCTGACACTACCTTCGGTAGAAAGTTAGGCTGAGGAGGCAATACCACCTTATCCTTTTGAATAATTAAATATGGCTCTTTACAAGAAAGAGCAGCCAACTCAGATACCCTTCTTGCAGAAGATATGGCGACCAGAAAAATTTGTTTGCTTGTCAAAAGGACCAAGGGAATATGCCGTATCGGCTCAAAAGTCTGTTTTTGTAATGCCTATAGAACTAAATTCCCAAGAGTTCAGGGGTGACCCAACTGGAGGATTAAGCCGCGTTACCACCTGAATAAAGCTATGGACCAAAGAATGCAAAGCAAGTGGTCATTGAAATAATACCGATAAGGCAGAGACCTGGAATTTTATAGTACTCAAGGCCAGCTTCATTTATAACCCCATCTTCAGAAAATTAAGACTTCTACCTATGACATACTTCCTGGGGTGCAACCCCTGGATTCACACCAGGAGACATATGCCTTCCTGACTCTATAATATATGATTCTGGAGGCCAGCTTCCTTGCATTAATCAAGGTAAATACCACTGAACCTGATAGCCCACGCTTCTTCAGAATGTGGGTCTCAATAGCCAAACCGTTAAATTTAGCGTTTGTAAGGTAGGCTGGAATACCTGACCCTGCGAGAGAAGGTCTTGAAGTGGTGGTAGGGTTCATGAGTCCCCTACCGCCATCCTTCTGATCTCTGCATACCAGGATCTTCTGGGCCAAGCTGGGGCCACAAGAATCACCGACTTCTCTTCCTGCTGGATCCTGTGAAGAAGTCCTGGAAGCAAAAGAATAGGAGGGAATGCATAAATCAGTGATAACTGACTCCACGGGAACACCAAGGCATCTGTTCCACACGCTAGCAGATTCCTTGTTCTTGACACAAAGTTGTCAATCTTTTTGTTGAACCTGGTTGCAAACAGATCCACGTCTGGGATCCCCCATCTTTGGCATATTGTCAGGAAGATATCGAGGGCGAAGGGACCATTCTCCCGGGAACTGCTGGCGACTCAAGTAGTCCGGTTGCCAATTTTCTATTCCTGGAATGAAGACTGGCAATAGGCAAGGTACATGGTTTTCTGCCCAAGCTAGTATGCGATTCACCTCTCTCTGGGCCGGACGACATCTCGTGCCCCCTTGGTGATTGATATGGGCCACTGCTGTGGCATTGTTGGATTGGATCCTGACAGGACAATTCCATAACCTGAACGTCCAGGCCCTCAGGGCCAAGCGTGCTGCCCGAATCTCTAGAATGTTGATGGGTAAAGTCATTTCTGATCTGGACCTGTTCCCTTGGACAGTCACCGCTTCCAAGACTGCTCCCCAACCTGAAAGGCTGGCATCTGTTGTAACCACTTTCCAGGTAACTGGTAGGAAGGATTTTCCCTTCTGCAGATTTTTGGTTATAAACCACCAACCGAGGATCCGGCGCACCCTTGGAGACAGACACATTGGGAAATCTAGAGCTTGGACCTTCTTGTTTCAAGCTGATAGGATACTGTTTTGGAGCAGCCTCGAATGAAACGGAGCATAAGGAACGGCCTCAAATGAAGGGCACCATCTTTCCCAACAACCTCATGCAAAGTCGAATAGAAGGATACTTCTTTGCCTTGACCACCTGAATCAGTTCCTTTATGGTACTTATCTTTGCATGAAGCAAGAATACCCTTTTCTGGGCTGTATCTATGATCAGACCCAAATATTCTAATCTCCCTGATGGTTTTAAGGAGGATTTCTCTAGGTTGAGATCCCAACCTAGGTATTCCAGGTAGTTGACTGTGGTGATCATACTTTGGTCTAAGTGCGCTACCGACTGGCCTATCAAGAGCAGATTGTCTAGGTAAGCTATAATCATTATACCTTGGGCCCTTAAACTGGCTAGAGGAGGGGCCAGGATCTTTGTAAAGATGAAGATTTTCTACCTCGAAACGTAGATATTTCTGGTGAGCGGGGGAAAATAGGCACATGGAGGTATGTATCCTTGATGTCGATTGACGCCAGAAGTTCTCCCCTTTGTAGGATGGAGACTTCTGATCGGATTGACTCTATGCAAAAAGAGCGGACATTCAAAAAACGGTTTCGATCTTTGAGATCTAGAATGGGTCTGACATCCCCATTTGGTTTTGGTACCGTGAAAATGGCCCTTCAACAATGGCATGGCCCTTCAACAACGCCGATCTCCTTCCCCATCACACCGGACAGCACCACAAACCAGCAGTGCGACCGGATACAGGATCGGATCGCGGAAAACACAGCCACCTCCACATCTACATCGGACTCTTTCCTCTTCCACCTGGTCATTGTGAGTGGATGACGTTACATGCCCATTGTAAATCCACCTTTGTGAGTGTTTTTAAACCCTTCATTTTATTAAATCAGCTTGCATACTGCACAGAGGGTGTTGTTTTGTCTCTTATACTTTCCAGAGTTTCTTGTGCATTCTAAACTTGGAACTGGCAGCCCTCCACTGACAGTTTGGACCATTCATTTATAACATTTTTATTCTGTTTTTAAAGTTTTTATTGTCACAGTTTGTACCCTTACACACCTAAACTACCACCAAATAATTGCTTATCACTTACTGTCCGTCCCTCCCCTCCTCTCCTCTCTGTAGTATCCGTTTGTATCCTGAGTGCGCCGTATTACTCTTTTGTTTTTGCAAGGTGCTTCGGCTGACCAGTTTTTCAGCCATAAGATTCTACGCATATGTACCAGCGCAAGCGTAAAGCGTGAGGCCTGGAGAATAGAATCTCTCATAGTGTCTATTGCAAAACATAAAGCCCCTGGTAGCTCAGTTAAATCCTGGGTCTGCTGATCAGTAATAATCTTGACATACACCGATTGCTGCCAGCGCAGGCTGAGTCACTGAACCTGCCAGAGAAAAAGTGTTTTTTAATAGGAATTCCAACTTATCCATTGGATCCCTAAGCATTTGAGCATTGTCTACCGGACAAGTTAAACTTTTATTCACAGAGGACATAGCAGCGTCAACTGCTGGTATCTCCCACTTCTTAGGCCCCTTTCACACTGGGGCTCTGGGGGCGTCGGCGGTACAACAGCGCTATTTTTAGCGCTGCTGTACCGTCGTTCTTGCAGCGGTATTCGGCCGCTAGCGGTGCGGTTTTAACCCCCGCTGGCAGCCGAAAAAGGGTTAAAATCCCTCGTACAGCGCGGCTATAGCCGCGGTATTACCGCGCTGTCCCATTGATTTCAATGGGCAGGAGCGGTGAATACACCGCTCCAAAAAAGCGGTTTGCAGGACTTTTTTCACCGCCCTGCCTGCGCACCGCTTCAGTGTGAAAGCCCTCGGGCTTTCACACTGAACAAACAGCGGAGGCTGTTTAGGGGTGGTTTTCAGGCGGTATTTTTAGCGCAATACCGCCTGAAAACCGCTCCAGTGTGAAAGGGGCCTTAGTCAATTTTTCCTCTATAGGATAAAGTGTTGAAAACTTTTTAGGAGGAAAAAAATGCTTATCTGGGTGATCCCACTCAGAATACATAAGCTTTTTCAGCAATGAATGGACAGGAAAGGTATGCACAGCTTGAGGAGGCTTTAGCGAACCCAAACAAGAAGTGGGCTTATCAACCGACTCAGTTACGGGTAGCATAAATGTGAAACGGACCAACTCAAAAAGAGATTGCACCATTAATCTTTCAGATTGTGAAGCCGATCCTTCCACATTTGACCCCTCAGAAGAGGAGTCATCAGCCTCTTCACGGTCCCCTGAGAGAAAATCGTCTTCTCCCGACCCTAGTTCCTCAGTTTGTGTTTTGCCCGTGTGTCGTGTTTTGCCCCACACTGGGATGCTATTAAAGCCGCTAACCTTTCTTCCAGACCTATCATGGCTGAGGAAAAAACTTCTTCACTAATATAGACAGGGGATGCAGTGTTGGAAACAGTTGCAACATTTGCCAGCCCTGAGGGCTCACTCTCACCAGCCACCTCAGATCTCTCAGGGGAGGATGCCATTGCAGAGATGAGTTTAGGCTTTTTAGAGCTTGAGGGAGTCCCTTTTGAGACCTTTTTTGGGGTGATTCTACCTCCCCTGCTGACCATAGCTCGATGCACAAAATGCAGAAGTACTACCTGAAGAAATTGCACCCACTGCCTGAGCAAATAGTCCAGCAACTTCCGCTGCTATTAGTGCTCAGCCTGGTGCTTTAGTAAACATGCCAAGGGAATACCTGTGACACCACTTACATTCCCTTTTTGCTCTTGTGTCCCTCTGACAGCTCGCAGTCAGCAAAATGGAGCTTTTTAAGTGTACTCCCACGCTGGACGTTGCTGCACGCCAATGCTGCGCTAAGCCACGCACCCCCCCTCCTCCGCTTTTCCAAAAAAGCATTTTATTGCGCGAACGCGGGCCTTCGATGCGACGGGATCGGCATGTTTTTTGGGGGGCGTTGAGGAAGAGAGCTGACAAAACCACCGTGCAGAGGCGGTGGGGAATGGAGCGGCATCCGACGATCATTCTGGCTCCCCCCAATCCAGGGAGAGGGGGAGAGTTTCTGTCCAGGTGGGCGTGATTTTTGAGCCCAACCCCCCCCCCCCCCAACATCTTACCGGAGGCCAGGGACTGCTAGCCGGAGGGAGATCTGCAGCTTCTGCTGAGACAGCATGACCTGAGGAAACCATGACAAGGTACGTGCTCTATACAGCCCCCAGTGGTGACTTTTTAGGCATGACAAAATTTACTTTTAAAGGAGACAATTCATAAGAGAATTTAAAATTCCTTAGAAAACTCCACTTACCGTTCCCACCGCAGGGATTCTGTGGTAAAATCATACCCAATCTTCACCCCTCACGGTAGGCTCCGTTAAAAAACCTTCAGGAACTGGGGCCCCTTTTTATAGGGGGATCCACGCTCCTGGACCCATAAAGCACCCCACCAGGAAAACTTTATGGCTGAAAAAAACCAAAGTACTGGATCCTAGGGTCCAGCTCTCTAAAAAGAGAAGCATTACGGACTAAACCTTGTTTCTTCCGCCACGAGGCCCAGGTACCAATTTTGACCTAAAAAGACACTTTGAATAGAACCAGTCGCATAGCTTGCCCCAGCAAGGAATATTACAGTGGAGCTCAGCATAGCACATCTTTACTCGTGACCAACACCTAAGACACTGGCGAAAAAACTGAGGTACTCCCAGTAGTGTGTGGGGGGTTATATAGGGAGTGGACTTCCTGTCTTAGAGTGTGCCAGTGTCCATCACCTGAAGGTGGCCTATAACCCACATAGTAACTACTATGGCTCTGTGTCCTGTGATGTACGCTAAACTAAAATTAGGCTTTTATAGTACAAAAAGAGCAAATAATCGCTACTGTAAGGGGCTCCTTTTTTTTTTTACTGTGGAACAGTGAAAGTAATATTTACCGTAGCGATTTGCTCTTTTTGTACTATAAAGGGCTAATTTTAGTTTTTTTAACCCTATTATGTTACTGTCCGATCAATTATGAAAATAGTAATCGACTGATTGATTGTTTCGGCTCTACCTTAACAAGGGCTCTAGGCAGATGTCGTGGTAAGTATGTGACCTGTGGTATGACTTACCATTTGGTCACCCCACTGAGACTGAGCTCTGAATGGTTGGACTTTAAGATCAGGTTTGAAAAGGTTACACTCTAAAAGTGAGCACATTCCAAACACAATGCCGGTCTTTACAGTAACGGTCAGAGACACAAGGCAACCCTGTTCTACACGTCCACAATGCTGGGTCCCTATATACAGGCTTTGCCCATCATGGTGGGCATATTTCCAGAGAGGACTTCAGGGTCTGGATTCTATAGAGATGGCCCTGGATCTGTATAGCACCATGTGGCTATCTACACACAGCGCACAGAATGCTGAAGCGAGTGCCCTAGCAGGATACAGTGGCCAAAGCAACATTACAGGCTGCTCCCAGTGTGTAGGGTCCAGCTATGGCTCCCAAGATTTTACCGAGGCTGCACTGATCCCAATGCACAGATTCTAATGTTATGTTAGAAGTGAAGGATTTGAGTGAAGAATCTGAAGATAAAATTAACAAACTATTTTCTTTGTAAGGCAGAGGACACACAGAGTGGGGTATAGTTAGAGGGCATGTCCCCTAAAATAGAAAAAAACTGAATTGCGCTGTAAATAACTTAAATGGTGAGTGAATATCTAGTGAAACCACATCAAGTTGATGGGGTAAAAAATCCCATCAATGCACTAATTAGTGTAAATACATTTCTACACAAGCACTGGTAGAATCCACAGAAATTCCATACATGTGCATGTAAAAAATAAACTTATAAAAATCTCAATGATTAATAATTTGAAACCAAATACAATGTAGAAAATAAATAAAAAGTCACTCATTGATTATGTGAAAAAGTCCACCCGTGCAAACCAACAAAGGCTGAATAAAGTCCACACAGAACAGAATCTTCCGTTGTTGAATAGCAAAGCAAATTGTGATCCACCACCAGTATGGAAGGGGTTACTCCTTACCAGACATATATGATCCCCCATCACAGAGGATCATAGAAGGCATGTCAGCTGTACTGGTAAGTGGAAATCCCGTGCTGAGCTGCTGAACTCCGGCTGTGCCTCAGACCATCATGGGGGCCAGATCAGGGCCAGATTTGTAATAACATGAAATAAAAATAAAAAACTCTGATCGTGTAAAAACCTTTTGACTTTTATTCTAAAAATGACAAAAACACACTTACATAAGTAATCGATAGTCAAGCCTTAAGTCCATTGTGTCAGCCGAACACATACGGACAGACCCGTCTCTCTGGAGAACAATTTGATGTATGTGTGTCATATATTTCGAATTGCTGCTGTTACAGTTATAGTTTATGTTGTATTCCTAAATTTTTTAGCGCGATTTTATTTTTACTTTTTTTCGTGTCCCCTAAAAGCTTTGCCAGTGTCCAATCACCTGAAAGTATCAGCATGTAACCCAGGGCCTAAGAATGCTCAGCCTGTAATCTGTTCTGTATGTTAAAGATTTAAAAATTTGTACTCACCATAACAACGTTTTTTTTAAGTATTTTATTGGAGGACACAGATACCACGTGTTATATTTGTGTTCTCCTGCATAGTGCCATTGCTAAAGGAAACATTTTATAGGACGATGCCTTTACGGATTTCTTATTCTGAAAATGTCAGCTGCCTGGCTGAAGAACCGATTCTGTTTCTATAAATATTTAAAGTTACTAGCCCATAACAAACACGAAGATATGAACTTCTGACTTTATTATGAATTCCCTTGTATTTAAACTAAGGACAGTCTCACAAACATTTACTGCGCCAGGGTGGCTCTTAAGCTCAAAATCACATACCAGTTAGGCTCGGTTCACACGGGGGCGACTTGTCAGGCGACCTAGCCGCCTGACAAGTCGCCTCCCGTTCTGTACAATGGAACCGCTCTAATCGGAGCGACGCAAGTCGCTCCGACTTAGAAGAAAGGTTCCTGTACTACTTTGGGGGCGACTTGCATAGACTTCTATACAGAAGTCGTCTTGCAAGTCGCCCCGGCAGTCGTGTGCAGGTCGCCTCGGTGAGGCGACCTGCAAGTCGTGCCGCCTCTGGTGTGAACCGAGGCTAAGTCATCGCTGATGTTGGCTCTGGGGCGCGCGCCGCCAGAGCTGCGCTCCCGCTGCGAGCCAGTCAGCCACCCGCAATTGTTCAAAACAGAGGCAGAACGGCAGTCTGCCGTTCAAAACATGGAAAATAAAAAAGAGGTTTATAGGGAGCACAGGACTAACATGATCCAGATAATGTCTCTACTACAATTAGGCAATCCAAAATGAGAGAGGTTGGGTGAATATGATGGGATGATGGAATGATCTTCAGCAGAAAGGGCTGCAACTTTTATAAGACTGAAGCAGGCTCTATATAGACACAAAAGAAACAAAAAAAGGCGCCTCTAAGTGCAGAAGAATAACACTTTTAATGCCCCAAAAAGGGTTAAAAACACTTACAGAAAAGAAGTGGTTATTAGGCACATCATGACTGGAGCTGCATTGGAGGGGAT
The DNA here is from genome assembly GCA_037952925.1 of Lithobates clamitans. Lineage (NCBI taxonomy): Eukaryota > Metazoa > Chordata > Amphibia > Anura > Ranidae > Lithobates > Lithobates clamitans. The sequence goes on from JBBGZY010000441.1 coordinate 1,753,165, forward strand.
GACGGTCAGGGGAAGCCTTCAGATGGGATGGATGTAGTCACTGAACACAGCGGTGTAAGACACAGGGAGCCGCTGTGAGACCGGCATCATCAGCTGGAAGGAAGACGAACCCGGAAGTGATGTCATCCACAGGGCGGCTCAATAACCAGCCTGAACCGCAAACGAGCAGCCTGGACGAGGATGTGATGTCATCAGAAAGGGACGCGTTTCGGAACCGTCAGTCGTTCCTTTATCAACCTATGGCCATGCTGATGACTTGAAAGGAATATATACACACCCACTGACAGTGGATTGGCCAGTGGGCGGGGGCAGCAAGGAAACATTTATTAAATTGTGAACAGTTCGTTTTTGCATATAAATGAAGAGAAACAAGTGGATACCTGCTACAGCAATCTAAAAACCAATTGTAAAAAACATAGAAAGCATACAAGACGGGAAAATTAAAAAATATGTATAATAAATATATATAAAAAATAAAAAATAATAATATAATGTATGGATCAATGCAGAACATTGACCAATCATGGAGCTTGCAAGACATATAACAGAAAAGATGACGGTTGGTGACCAATCATAGATCATAGGGCCTGCAAGATGGGGATGGTGTGGGCAGGCTAATGTCGATATAAAACTACGGGCCTTGAGGGAAACTTACTACTATCAATAATAAATCGTTAAAATGGGGAAAGTTAAAACAACCTAAAATACCAAGTTAAAGTATGGCGCTAACTTCAAAATCTTCATTTAACCCTCCAGGGGCTAAAACATTAAGTAAAAATATCCAATACATTTCTCTATGGCATAGGCGTCGGTAACGTTCAGCAGCGGGGAGGTCTTTTGGCATTGCCTCAATAATCCATACTTTGAGGCCATTTGTGGACTTATTATGGGTGTGGAGGTAATGTCTGGGGACACTGTGGTTGTCTAGTCCACCTTCAATTAAACGGCGATGCTCACCAAACCGTTTCCGTAGTGGCCGAATAGTGCGCCCTACATAAAATAAACCACAGGGACATGTGAGACAGTAGATGACATGGTCTGAAGAACATGTGTGAAAGCCCTTTATTGGATATGTTTTGCCTTTAATATGGAACTCTTTCTGGCCGTGTGTCACAAAGCTGCAAGTCTTACACAGGGGCTTACGGCACTGGTACATACCAGACATGGCTAAAAACGTGGGCATGTGGTAGCCCGGAGGCAGAGGTTTGGCCCTAAGTTTGCTGGTTGCTACCTTGCTTTTAATGTTGGGTGCCTTTCTATAAGCAAACTGAGGTCTATTAGGCAGGGTAGGGAGTAGATGTTCATCTTGTAGTAGCAGAGACCAATGTTTTTTAATAATTTTTTCCATATGTTTATGACGGGTGTGAAACTGGGTGATGAATCTTAGATTATCTTTCTGAGTATTGGAACGTGAATGAGATTTCTTAATGGGCAATGTGGTCTTATATTGTTGGTAAGCTGAGTCAACAAGATCTATAGGGAAACCTTTTTCAAGAAACTTGGCTTTCAGAATTTCACCTTCAATGTCGTAGTCGCTCTTCAGGGTACAATTCTTTTTGAGTCTACAGAACTGACTCTTAGGAACATTGTTTAGCCACAGAGGGTGATGACAACTTTTATAATGGAGGAATGAGTTTCCAGCTGTGGGCTTGGTGAAATTTTTTTACATGAATCTCTTTGCCTGTCCAAAAGAGTTCAAGATCGAGAAAGGCTAGCTTATTTTGGTCGATGACTGAGGTAAAAGTGAGGCCCATGTTGTTGGTGTTACAGTATGACACAAAATCCGTAAATGTTGGTACATTGCCATCCCAGATGATAATCACGTCATCTATATAGCGGCCATAAAAAACAATGTGAGGGAGAAATGGGTTGTTGTTCCATATATATAAGTGTTCCCAATACCCCATGGTAAGATTAGCATACGAGGGTGCAAAGTGCGCCCCCATAGCTGTCCCTTGTAATTGCAGATAGAAATTATCCTCAAATTTAAAATAGTTGTGGGTGAGACAGAAGGATGTGGCTTCAACGATAAAGGAAGCCTGTCTAGGGTTCAGCATCGGGTCCTGGCAGAGAAAAAACTGTAGGGCGTTGAGGCCTACTTCGTGAGGTATCGATGTGTATAGGGATTGGACGTCTAAAGATGCCCAATGATAGTTATTTTCCCAAGAGTATGGGGTTAAAGTTTCCAATAGATGAACACCATCTCTAATATGGGACTGGAGAGATTGGGCCAATGGCTGGAGGAATTGGTCTATATATTGCGACAGTCCGCTGCTGATGCTATCCATAGATGCCACAATCGGTCGCCCTGGTGGTATTTTAGGGTCTTTATGCACCTTCGGTAGATGGTAGAAATAAGGAGTAAAGTGTATTTCTTTAACTAAGAAAGAGGCCTCTTGCTGTGAAATGATGTTGTCATTTAATGCCCTTTTTACTAGAGAGGAGGCTTCAATGGTGAATAAAGGCAAGGGATCTTTGTGAAGTCTAATATATGTATTCGTGTCGGATAATAATCGGATAGCTTCAGAAACATAGTCAGCTCTGTTTTGTATCACTATACCTCCACCTTTGTCCGCACTTTTTATAACCAGATCTGAATTATTGGTAAGTGTGTCAAGGGCTCTTTGTTCCTGATGAGAGAGATTGGAAGTGGATTTTTTATTGTTTTTACACAGTGCCTGTATCTCTGCATGGACGATGCGATAAAAAGCATCAATGCATGAGCTTTTGGACTGGGTGGGATAGAAAACCGAAGAGGGTTTGAAGGTGGTGTTTTGGATGGGTGGGGAGGTCATAAGGTGTTGTGTGTACAACACAAAGTCATTATCATAATCTATAGAAGGGGACAATGAGATGGGGGAATGACTATAAAGATCTTCTGGAATGGAAAGAAGGTCACTATCTGTATGGGCATCAGTGATACTATGAGTCACATCAGGTGTATGGGGATCATTATGTAATCTGCGTTGATTGGATTGGATGTTGAAAAATCTCTTCAAGGTAAGGAGGCGGACAAATTTGTTCAGGTCCTTGAAGAGAAGAAAGGGGTTAGGTGCAGCTGATGGAGCAAAGTTTAGACCTCGGTTTAATAGAGAAATTTCATCTTTGGTTAAAACATGGGTGGAGAGGTTAAAGATTTTAACAGTACTCTCTTTTTGCTCGGGTCTGGGGTGGAGTTTGTTGCCTCTGCCTCTACATCCTCTTCTGCGTGTTTTCTTTTTTGTGGCTTTGTCCGAGGGGGGTCGAACACTAAAAAAGGAACCGCAGCTGGCTCTGAAGATGGAGTGGTGGCCAAGGGTGTCATGAGTGAGGAGTTGGGGCCAAAGGACACAAGAGGACCAGAAGGTGTTCTGGAAAGGGTACATATATTGTTAACAATGATGTTTTGTTCACTATCTGCAGTAGTGGTTGGACATGGAAAAGACACAAGGGGACCAAAAGGTGTTCTGGAAGGAGTACATGTATTATTATCAATGATGTTTTGTTGACTATCTGCAATAGTGGTTGGACATGAAGAAGGATCGGAGGTGTTGGGTGCAATATGGGTAGAGGTATGGGGTGTTGTCTGGATGGGCTGGACGGGACCCAAAATACCAGTAGTGGATGGCGACATAAGATCCAAAGTTTCGGTGCTAACCCCCTGGTTCTGTATACAAGACTCAGAATTAGCTGTTAAGTTGGAAGTGGATGTTTTATATTGGGGGATAATTTTGCGAGGGACAATGGGGGCAAAAGGGTTAATATCCATAAGGGATGGAAGATAGTGAGCGGATTTTCGTTTCCACGAAAAAATATTATTGTTACTATAATCTTTTAAATCTCTGCTGAATTTCCCCAATTTATGTTTGATCAGGATGTCTTTCTTCTTATGGGTTAATTTAGTAAGGATGGACAGCCAAAGAGATGGTAAATGAGTGGTGAGGTTGGCAATTTGGGAGAATACTATCTTTATTTGGTGAATACATTGTTCATATTTGGTATGTCTCTGTGCGGAGATAATTTTGATCCATTTGTTGGTGCAAAATTCAGATATAGAGGACCATTCTCTTTGGGACTCTGGGTCTAGGAAAGAGCATGTTTTTAAAATTCTAAGGCCTCTAGGAGTGATATGAGCAGACAAATATTTAAGAAGAAAAAATTCGTCCCACCACTGCTGGTTGGCGGAAATGACTAACTTCTCTAGTTTGCGAAATAAAGAGCAGAGAGATTTGTACTCTGCATGAGAAAAATGAGGTATGGATATAAAAAAGCCTTTGGGTATAATGGCTAAAAGGTCATTAATTTTGGAATACTTCAGAGAATCTATTTCGGACAGGAAGTCCATGACCGATGAAAAGAAAAAAGAGTGATAATGAGCGACGCTACTGAGTGACACGGTAAAAACATAAAAAAATTATAAAAAATAATAATATATAAAAACTTTGGATCTTATGTCGCCATCCACTACTGGTATTTTGGGTCCCGTCCAGCCCATCCAGACAACACCCCATACCTCTACCCATATTGCACCCAACACCTCCGATCCTTCTTCATGTCCAACCACTATTGCAGATAGTCAACAAAACATCATTGATAATAATACATGTACTCCTTCCAGAACACCTTTTGGTCCCCTTGTGTCTTTTCCATGTCCAACCACTACTGCAGATAGTGAACAAAACATCATTGTTAACAATATATGTACCCTTTCCAGAACACCTTCTGGTCCTCTTGTGTCCTTTGGCCCCAACTCCTCACTCATGACACCCTTGGCCACCACTCCATCTTCAGAGCCAGCTGCGGTTCCTTTTTTAGTGTTCGACCCCCCTCGGACAAAGCCACAAAAAAGAAAACACGCAGAAGAGGATGTAGAGGCAGAGGCAACAAACTCCACCCCAGACCCGAGCAAAAAGAGAGTACTGTTAAAATCTTTAACCTCTCCACCCATGTTTTAACCAAAGATGAAATTTCTCTATTAAACCGAGGTCTAAACTTTGCTCCATCAGCTGCACCTAACCCCTTTCTTCTCTTCAAGGACCTGAACAAATTTGTCCGCCTCCTTACCTTGAAGAGATTTTTCAACATCCAATCCAATCAACGCAGATTACATAATGATCCCCATACACCTGATGTGACTCATAGTATCACTGATGCCCATACAGATAGTGACCTTCTTTCCATTCCAGAAGATCTTTATAGTCATTCCCCCATCTCATTGTCCCCTTCTATAGATTATGATAATGACTTTGTGTTGTACACACAACACCTTATGACCTCCCCACCCATCCAAAACACCACCTTCAAACCCTCTTCGGTTTTCTATCCCACCCAGTCCAAAGGCTCATGCATTGATGCTTTTTATCGCATCGTCCATGCAGAGATACAGGCACTGTGTAAAAACAATAAAAAATCCACTTCCAATCTCTCTCATCAGGAACAAAGAGCCCTTGACACACTTACCAATAATTCAGATCTGGTTATAAAAAGTGCGGACAAAGGTGGAGGTATAGTGATACAAAACAGAGCTGACTATGTTTCTGAAGCTATCCGATTATTATCCGACACGAATACATATATTAGACTTCACAAAGATCCCTTGCCTTTATTCACCATTGAAGCCTCCTCTCTAGTAAAAAGGGCATTAAATGACAACATCATTTCACAGCAAGAGGCCTCTTTCTTAGTTAAAGAAATACACTTTACTCCTTATTTCTACCATCTACCGAAGGTGCATAAAGACCCTAAAATACCACCAGGGCGACCGATTGTGGCATCTATGGATAGCATCAGCAGCGGACTGTCGCAATATATAGACCAATTCCTCCAGCCATTGGCCCAATCTCTCCAGTCCCATATTAGAGATGGTGTTCATCTATTGGAAACTTTAACCCCATACTCTTGGGAAAATAACTATCATTGGGCATCTTTAGACGTCCAATCCCTATACACATCGATACCTCACGAAGTAGGCCTCAACGCCCTACAGTTTTTTCTCTGCCAGGACCCGATGCTGAACCCTAGACAGGCTTCCTTTATCGTTGAAGCCACATCCTTCTGTCTCACCCACAACTATTTTAAATTTGAGGATAATTTCTATCTGCAATTACAAGGGACAGCTATGGGGGCGCACTTTGCACCCTCGTATGCTAATCTTACCATGGGGTATTGGGAACACTTATATATATGGAACAACAACCCATTTCTCCCTCACATTGTTTTTTATGGCCGCTATATAGATGACGTGATTATCATCTGGGATGGCAATGTACCAACATTTACGGATTTTGTGTCATACTGTAACACCAACAACATGGGCCTCACTTTTACCTCAGTCATCGACCAAAATAAGCTAGCCTTTCTCGATCTTGAACTCTTTTGGACAGGCAAAGAGATTCATGTAAAAAAATTTCACCAAGCCCACAGCTGGAAACTCATTCCTCCATTATAAAAGTTGTCATCACCCTCTGTGGCTAAACAATGTTCCTAAGAGTCAGTTCTGTAGACTCAAAAAGAACTGTACCCTGAAGAGCGACTACGACATTGAAGGTGAAATTCTGAAAGCCAAGTTTCTTGAAAAAGGTTTCCCTATAGATCTTGTTGACTCAGCTTACCAACAATATAAGACCACATTGCCCATTAAGAAATCTCATTCACGTTCCAATACTCAGAAAGATAATCTAAGATTCATCACCCAGTTTCACACCCGTCATAAACATATGGAAAAAATTATTAAAAAACATTGGTCTCTGCTACTACAAGATGAACATCTACTCCCTACCCTGCCTAATAGACCTCAGTTTGCTTATAGAAAGGCACCCAACATTAAAAGCAAGGTAGCAACCAGCAAACTTAGGGCCAAACCTCTGCCTCCGGGCTACCACATGCCCACGTTTTTAGCCATGTCTGGTATGTACCAGTGCCGTAAGCCCCTGTGTAAGACTTGCAGCTTTGTGACACACGGCCAGAAAGAGTTCCATATTAAAGGCAAAACATATCCAATAAAGGGCTTTCACACATGTTCTTCAGACCATGTCATCTACTGTCTCACATGTCCCTGTGGTTTATTTTATGTAGGGCGCACTATTCGGCCACTACGGAAACGGTTTGGTGAGCATCGCCGTTTAATTGAAGGTGGACTAGACAACCACAGTGTCCCCAGACATTACCTCCACACCCATAATAAGTCCACAAATGGCCTCAAAGTATGGATTATTGAGGCAATGCCAAAAGACCTCCCCGCTGCTGAACGTTACCGACGCCTATGCCATAGAGAAATGTATTGGATATTTTTACTTAATGTTTTAGCCCCTGGAGGGTTAAATGAAGATTTTGAAGTTAGCGCCATACTTTAACTTGGTATTTTAGGTTGTTTTAACTTTCCCCATTTTAACGATTTATTATTGATAGTAGTAAGTTTCCCTCAAGGCCCGTAGTTTTATATCGACATTAGCCTGCCCACACCATCCCCATCTTGCAGGCCCTATGATCTATGATTGGTCACCAACCGTCATCTTTTCTGTTATATGTCTTGCAAGCTCCATGATTGGTCAATGTTCTGCATTGATCCATACATTATATTATTATTTTTTATTTTTTATATATATTTATTATACATATTTTTTAATTTTCCCGTCTTGTATGCTTTCTATGTTTTTTACAATTGGTTTTTAGATTGCTGTAGCAGGTATCCACTTGTTTCTCTTCATTTATATGCAAAAACGAACTGTTCACAATTTAATAAATGTTTCCTTGCTGCCCCCGCCCACTGGCCAATCCACTGTCAGTGGGTGTGTATATATTCCTTTCAAGTCATCAGCATGGCCATAGGTTGATAAAGGAACGACTGACGGTTCCGAAACGCGTCCCTTTCTGATGACATCACATCCTCGTCCAGGCTGCTCGTTTGCGGTTCAGGCTGGTTATTGAGCCGCCCTGTGGATGACATCACTTCCGGGTTCGTCTTCCTTCCAGCTGATGATGCCGGTCTCACAGCGGCTCCCTGTGTCTTACACCGCTGTGTTCAGTGACTACATCCATCCCATCTGAAGGCTTCCCCTGACCGTCATCCCCTCCAATGCAGCTCCAGTCATGATGTGCCTAATAACCACTTCTTTTCTGTAAGTGTTTTTAACCCTTTTTGGGGCATTAAAAGTGTTATTCTTCTGCACTTAGAGGCGCCTTTTTTTGTTTCTTTTGTGCCGTTCAAAACAGAGGCAGACCGCCATTCTGTGAGGGAAGAAAATTAAGATCTTCATCCGCCAAGAATGAACATGAATCTCGGTTTTCTTCCAGTGTCAGCATGACAGAAGCACACTTAACCCTCTGATCTCCCCTGATGTTAACCCCTTCCCTGCCAGTGTCATTTATACAGTGACAGTGCATTTTTATTTTTAGCACTGATCACTGAATTGGGTCACTGGTCCCCAAAAAGTGTCACCAAGTGTCAGATTTGTCTGCCGCAATGTCACAGTCATACTAAAAATCCCTGATTGCAGCCATTACTAGTAAATACAAACATTTTTTTAAAAAGCCCATAAAAAATATTCCATAGTTTGTAGACGATATAACTTTTGCGCAAACCAATATACGCTTATTAGGATTTTTGTTTACCAAAAACATGTAGCAGAATACAGATTGGCCTAAATTGATGAATAAATTCGATTTTTTACATTTTATTGAATGTGTTTTATAGCAAAAAATGTTTTTATTTCACATTTGTCGGTCTTTTTTTTTGTTTATAGCGCAAACAAAAAAAAACGCAGAAGTGATCAAAATCACCAAAAGAAAAGCTCTATTTGTGGGAAAAAGGACATAAATTTTGTTTGGGTATATCGTCGTATTACCCCGCAATTGTCAAAGTAACGCAGTGCTGTATCGCAAAAAATGGCCTGTCAGGAAGGGAGTAAAACTTTCCGGAGCTGAAGTGGTTAATCCAGGTCAGTGACTCAAAGTACTGAAGCCTGTGATGAGTGCAATACCCAGGCAACTAGCACGTTTAGGAGGCAGCCAGCAATGGCCGCCCTCAAGTTTTTCTCTTTGCTTTAACAATATTAAGTTCAGAAGGCTTATTTTGTTTTACGGTCATCTTTTACTGATACTTCTGAGCTTGCTTGGGGGATGTAGCCAGTAGGAACTGAACCTTTTAATTTGCTTAGTGTCCAACCTCTTAGAGACAGAGTGTATACCAGAGGTGGAGGACTCGAGTCACATGACTTGACTCGAGTTAGACTCGAGTCACCCAATTGAAGACTTTCTTGACAAACTCGACTTGACTTTGACTTGGGCTATTTGACTTGCAATGACTTGGCACCACCAGTGCTGTGTCTTGGCCTAGGCAAAAGCCACGCCCCCCCCAAAATAAAGCTCCCCCAAGTCCCGGCTTCGAGGTAGATCAGTATTTTGACTTAATTTGTGACTTGACCAAAATAAATGACTTGACTTGCTTGACTTCTAGCAGGGACTCGACTTGACTTGCTTGCTTTTCGCCACAGTAACTTGCTTGTGACTTGCACATGTGTGACTTACTCCCATCACTGGTGTATACCTCAACGAACTACTAGTGGAAAGGAGTTTACCAAGAGTACAACTATTTAAAAAATAACAATAAAGTACATCTGCGCTTTGACCATTTAGAGAAAAAGTGACATTTTCACTTGAATGTTGTCTTTCACAGAGGCTTCTACATCCTTTCACTACTCAACTGCTCCTTTTACTTTGGGAAGCAATGGGGTTTAATTACTAAAGCTGGAGTGCAAAATTAGGCTCACCTCTGCATAGACGCTAATCAGGTTTCAGATTTTATTGCCAAAAGCTTAATTGAACAAACTGAAAGGTTGGAAGCTGACTTGTTTCTATGCAGAAGTGAGCCCGATTTTGCTCTCTCTAGCTTTAGTAAATAAACCCCAATGTGACATGCTCCATATTTTTGCTTATAGGGAAGCATATATTTATTTATTTTTTTTAACAAAATGGGCAAACACTTATTATTTAAAACAGACGCATGTTTAAGAGGTCAAAGACATGTTTTTGCACATTACAACTCCAGAGGAAGGAAAACCTCTACAGCAGGGGTCCTCAAACTTTTTAAACAGGGAGCCAGTTTACTATCCCTCAGACCGTTAGAGGGCTGGACTATATTTAAAAAAAAAAAACTATGAACAAATTCCTATGTATATATATATATATATATATATATATATATATATATATATATATAGAGAGAGAGAGAGAGAGAGAGAGAGAGCGCTACAAAAACAATATACCAGCAATAACTGTGCCCACACAGAGACAATCAATGCAGTCTGATCAGTGCCCATCAATGCTCGCCAACGCAGCCCAATCAGTGCCCGCCAGCACAGCCAAATCAGTGCCGGCCTCACCATCAGTGCAAGCCCCCCCTCACCATCATTGCAAGCCCCCCTCTCAGCCTTACTGTGCCAAACAATGTTTCACCAGTCAGTGTGTGTGCACATCGGGCATCTCCTGCTGCTGTGGCACGGCTCACTGTGAAAAGTTTGGGTGCGCTGTGATAAAAGTCCCGCCCTCCTCCTACCTAGACCAGCTTGTGGCCCATTCTATCTCAACACTCCATCAGTCCATCATATCTAAGGCACCCCAAAGTGAACCACCCTAACCACAGCACCCCAAAGAACCCCACACCAGCGGGATGCACAGGGGGAGGCAGTGGGGTGAAGGGGGGGGGGGGGGGCTGCAGAGTGGTCAGAAGGACAGTGGGATGCACAGGGGGACAGTGGGATGCACAGGGGGACAGTGGGATGGACAGGGGGACAGTGGGATGGACAGGGGGACAGTGGGATGGACAGGGGGACAGTAAGGTGGACAGGGGGACAGTAAGGTGGACAGGGGGACAGAGGGGTGGACGGGGGGACAGAGGGGTGGACGGGGGGACAGAGGGGTGGACGGGGGGACAGAGGGGTGGACAGGGGGACAGAGGGGTGGACAGGGGGACAGAGGGGTGGACAGGGGGACAGAGGGGTGGACAGGGGGACAGAGGGGTGGACAGGGGGACAGAGGGGTGGACAGGGGGACAGAGGGGTGGACAGGGGGACAGAGGGGTGGACAGGGGGACAGAGGGGTGGACAGGGGGACAGAGGGGTGGACGGGGGGACAGAGGGGTGGACGGGGGGACAGAGGGGTGGACGGGGGGACAGAGGGGTGGACGGGGGGACAGAGGGGTGGACAGGGGGACAGAGGGGTGGACAGGGGGACAGAGGGGTGGACAGGGGGACAGAGGGGTGGACAGGGGGACAGAGGGGTGGACAGGGGGACAGAGGGGTGGACAGGGGGACAGAGGGGTGGACAGGGGGACAGAGGGGTGGACAGGGGGACAGAGGGGTGGACAGGGAGTCTGTCTCCCCAACCTCTTGGTCCTCACTTGTTCCTAGTAGTAGACTGTTCCCTGAAGCCTGCACTCTCCCTGTCAGACTCTTCTTCCTCCTCACTGTCCTGGTACAAGGCGAGCGTCCCCTCCACGCCTCCTGTCTGCCACGTGAGTTAGAAGTGAATCCGTGCGGGACTGTGCAGGAAACTACACTTCCCAGCGTGCAGCGCGGCACATGGAGCCTTCCATCGAGATGACTGGGGTGGGGGAGGCGGCTTGTGTAGCTTGACTGAGCGGAACGGACATGCTCCCCGCCGAAGCAGAGTGGACCTGCCCAAGCCGAGCCGACCTGGCCCCGGCCCGAGCCTGGCCTGTCGGGAATCCGGCCCTGGGTGGGGTGGGCCGGATAAATGTCCTCGGTGGGCCGCATGTGGCCCGCGGGCCGTAGTTTGAGGACCCCTGCTCTACAGGTTACAGTGTTTGGAACCAGTACACCTGGTTCCAAACACATAATGAAGTCTGTACCTTAGCAACTCTGATTTCTTATTTGTTCAAAATATTTCAAATGCATTTAAAGTAACATTTAAACAGGCCATATACCAAAAAATTGAAAAGTACATAAAATTAAATTTACAAACTTGGCAACAAAGTCGTCCTGGAAATTATCAATGCCAAGTATTATGATAGAAAAAACAGATTAAAATACAGAACGCCTATTTGTTTTGTCAGTGGTATGGAAGTCTGGAAAAATATCAGTGAACTCTGACACACGCCAATACTTCCTCAACACTTCCTCCCCCTACTCAAACTGTTCTGCTCAAGGTTTGGATGAAAGCATATTATCTGGCCTTTACCGCCTCAATGGCAAAATTGTAAAAGTCTGTATAACCATACTGCACAATATATTACTTTTCTGGTAGCTAAAATAAAAACAAATAGAGCTATCAAAATTAGGCTAATTGTTCTTAAAGAAATTATGTTCTCAGATATTCCAATAAAACAGAAAAAGGTAAAGCTCTTGCAAAAAAAAAATTAGATTTTAACCGACTTTGATTAAACACAATTGATTAAATTGTAACAAGTACAAATTGCCAATCAGGATAATGCTGTACATCTACAGTATACAATCCTTAAAGTGGACCTAAAGTGTAAAAAAAATATGAATAGTTAAACAAGTGATACCACTATGCAAATATAGAAAGACTGAAACCCAAACACATCCTGAGCATCTTGCCTAGGCCTACTGGATGCATTAAAATTCAAAATTATTAGGCTTTTGCCATCTAACCTGTATCGCTGGTTAAATATATCGGGAAACTCAATGAAATCAAGATTCAAAAATGTATACAGTGCATCCAGAAAGTATTCACAGTGCTTCATTTTTACCACATTTTATGTTGTTACAGCCTTATTCCAAAAAGGATTAAATTCATTTTCCCTCAGAATTCTACAAACAATACCCCATAATGACAATGTGAAAAAAGATGTTTGAAATCTTTGCAAATTTTTTAAAAATAAAAAACGAAAAAAATTACATGTACAGAAGTATTCACAGCCTTTGCCATGACACTCAAAATTGAGCTTAGGTGCATCCTGTTTCCAATGATCATCCTTGAAATGTTTCTACAACTTGATTGGAGTCCAACTGTGCTAAATTCAGTTGATTGGACATGATTTGGAAAGGTACATGCCTGTCTATATAAGGTCCCACAGTCAACAGTGCATGTCAGAGCACAAGCCAAGCCATGAAGCCCAAGGAATGGTCTGTAGATCTTCAAGCCAGGATTGTATCGAGGCACAGATCTGGGGAAGGGAAATGAAAAATTTCTGCAGCATTGAAGGTCCCAATGTACACAGTGGCCTCCATCACCCTTAAATGAAAGAAGTTTGGAACCACTGTGTATAGCAAGGAGCTGTGATGGGAGAATCCATCTGCACTGCTCCTGGGGGAACCTGCGCCGACCTGTCCCTGGCACACCTCGGCACTGGAAGGAGGGGGGTAACGGGTCGGCTCCTAGTCAGCTGGACGGTACCCGAGCCCCAATTTGAAAAGGTAGGACTAGATTGGAGCCGCTGGATAGGACCCGGTCCCCCTGTGCGGCTCTACTCCCCTCAGGCAGCCCCTGAGAGATAGAGTCCTTCTCTGGTTCCTGGCAACATGTTCCTCCGACGGAGGAAACACAAATGACTGACCAGGGACCTGAGGGACCGCCTTTTTAACTGTTTTGGCAATGTGTTTCCTGGGTCGATGGGAGGGACTCCATCTCTCAAGGGCTGTCCTGGAAGACAACTGGGGAAATAGGTGTGCCAAGCTTTTAGGTGCTTCAACAAAGTATTGAGCAAAGGCTGTAAATATTTATGTACATGTGGTTTTTTTTTTTTGTTTTTTTTTTTAATAAAATTTGCAAATATTTCAAACAAAACTTTTTTCACGTTGTCATTATGGGTACTGTTTGTAGAATTTTGAGGAACATGATAACTTTTAATCCATTTTGGAAAAAGGCTGGAACATAACAAAATGTGGAAAAAGTGAAACGCTGTGAATACTTTCCATTGTATTTAAGCCCTGGAAGTCCAAGTATGGATATTTTATACATAGTTACAGTATATTGGTCCAGCTTGGACCAATGTAAACACGCATACAGTGTACCATTCTTGGCTGACCACCTTGGAAGCTGGTAATCACTGAAGTAGATGCCACTACACTAGTGATCTCCACTTGCTTCTAGATTCCACACCAAGTGGCTACTTTAGTATAATGATTGCAAAGTGTTCTCTGATTGGAAGAGGTACACAGAGAGTGTGACTCCACCAACCCCCCTTCTCCAGCTTTTGGGGTAGCTTGGCACAAGACCCAGAAGCAAGTGAAGATCACTGAAGTAGCGGTGTGATTTCTAGCTTCCAAAGGGCATCGCCCAGATACTATTTATGCATAGTTACATTGCTACAAGCTGGACTAATATAACTATGCATAAATTATCCATACATACAAACCCTCTTTAAAAAAAATGATTTTTTAATTTTTATTTCACCAAATTTTGAAGTGTCATGCTAAAGCAGATTTTATAGTTATAACAGTTTAGGTTTATTTGTACAACTTTGAAACGTTATAGCGCACAAGATTACCCACTTAAGGACCAGCCGCCGTTGTTTTACATCGGTATTTTGACGCTAAATATCGGGCTTATGGCAGAAGCTAGCTGCCGTAACCCGGTATTTTTAAAAACAGCGGGCGGCTCGCTTTCAGATAATTTTCCTAGCTTGGAACAAGCATCCTAATATTACAACTGTGGCACTCTTCCTCCCCCCCCGTTCCTTCCCATACCCCATTATGCATTCTACAGGATCCTTCTCCAGTGTTATTCCAAATATATCGCTCATGGTATTAAGCACTCCCTCCCAATATCGGAACAGCTTGGGGCATCTCCACACCATATGTATGAGATAGCCATGGCATCTGGGGCAAATTTTTTTCCCTCCCGGGTGTTGGATCAGATCTGTTACATATTTTTCAGCCTCTAGCACCTCTCTTCAAATATTTTCCTCCCATACCCTGGCATCTTTATTAAATTTGGCCACCTGTTGAATTAGGACACCTCTAAGATATGCCTTCAGGGTATCCCAAAGTATCCCAGCCTCCACTGTGCCTTAAATTCTACAAATTCTCTCAGTTTAGGCAAGACCCCATCTGTTTTTTTATTAATTCAAACCAATATGGATTTATTTTCCACCCACTCTGGGCTCTCCCCCCCCCCCCCCCCCCAATTTCAATGTAGGCACCATTGGGGAGTGATTTGATATCCCTCTTGGCAAATATATGATCTTTTCTATGATCTGCAATGATCTATCATTTCCCAAGGCCATATCTATCCTGGAGAGCATGGAATGTGAGGTTGAATAGCAAGAATATTGCTGGGCTCCCGGATTCCGCGCCCTCCACATGTCCAATAACCCCACTTCGTCTAAAAATTGGCTCAATCAGCACTTCTCTGCAGGCTCGGAGTGTATCAGTACGGGAAACCTATCCAGCTTTTTGTCTAGGACCTCAATGAAATCTCCTACTACTATGATCGGGAGGAATTCATTTAGTCTGAGCATAACATCCATTTTAAATGGTGGAGGGATATAAATATTTGCCACAATGTACATTCTATTATCAATTGAGCAATACAAAGAAACATATCGGCCATTCTCATCTATGCTAGTTTGTCTGCAGGAAAAAGCCACCCCAGTTCTCACCATAACACTCACCCCCCTACAATAGGAAGAGTATCCCGAATGATACTGAAGTTGGTATTTCTTATTCTGTAGTTGCTGGACTGTGTGTTTAGTTAGGTGTGTTTCCTGCAGGCAGACCAGCTCTGCTCCACATCTCTCCAACATGGAGAATACTGCTTCTTTTTTGGCTGGTGTCCCTAGTGCCCTAACGTTCCAGGATCCTATATTAAGTAATTTAGCTTGCATATACAGGCGGAAAATATGTAAAAAACTGTTGAGTGTATCTATTCAAAACTAAGTTTATAATTAATTCATACCTAATCTCTACTCGAATACCCATTGTTTTGTGTTGAAGTCCCCGTGCACCCATCTCTTTTATATTACCTTTTATAGTTTTAAACTACACAACTAGTAAAAGTGGATATACTTTCCAAAAAGAATTTCATGTGAATTTCAAGCGCCATTTTTCTGTGCCGATAATTAATACTTTGTGTATTGTCTTGCAACCAACAGACATAGTTTCCTATAGTATCCCTTTGTGTTGTGACCTTAACTCTTTGACTCTCATTTAAACCATGCTTCGCCTGTGTTGATAGTCGATCAATTCCTGTGTTACCTCGCCCCTCCCACTAGCCACTCCACCCTCCCCCCCTCCACCTATCTAGGTGTACCCCCCCCATAATACTTCAAGTTAAAGAAAAATAGAAAAAGAAAAAACAAGTAAAAAAAATAATAAAATAAAAATCACATCAAACACTTTTTCACCCTCCCACCTCCCTTCAGTTTATCTAGTGTTTTTTTTCTTGTTTTCTTCCAGCTACGTCTCCACCCCGGCCGGAGAGTCAAAAATCTGGGTTCCCCAGCGCAGTTACACATAGCCTTGCCAGGGAGAGAAGGGAGTAGAACAGCTTAAATTTTTGTAAAGTACGCTTGGTCTGTATAAACTCTCTGAAGTTCCGGCGAGAAGTCAGATTATAATGATATCTTGGTACACTTAAAAAAAATATTTCCCGCCTCCCTTGCTTTCCGCAGCAATGTCACTTTATCCTTATAGTTAAGAAACTTCATCAAAAGTGGCCTGGGATGTCCTCCTGCTGGCGGAGCCCTGAAGGGGACTCTATGTGCTCTTTTGATAGAGAACATTATTGAGAATGTCTCTCTTCCTAAAGTTCAACAAGTCATTTTTCCAGGAACTCTATAGGATTAGGACCCTCACTCTTATCAGGCAACCCCACCAGCCTCACATTATCCAGTCGGAGCCCGTTCAACATCTCATCCATTTTTGACGCGCATCTGGTCATCTGTTCTTTCATACTTTTCACTTCTTTTATTAGTGGGTATACATCATCTTCTAACTGACTTGCCCTCCCTTCCAGGGCTGTTGTTCTTTCTGCTGTTTTTTGTAGGTCCTGTCTGACCAGTATCAAATCCTCCTTTACTCCTTACATTTGATCACAAAGTTATTTTATCGATCCCTTGCATGCGCTCACTGCCAAGAATACGTCCTTCAACGTCGGTTCTTTCTCTAGGGATAAGCAAGGATCAGTTATTACATCTACATTTTGTTCAATAGGCCCTGAGTTCTTATTGCTCAGTGTGTCAAGGCCGACAGTACTGTAGCAGTTGGTTGGCCCTGGCTTTTTCTGTCTGACAGAGCCCCCTTACAAAAGCCCCCTGTTGTGCTTTACTCTGTGTCACCTTCTTTCGTGGGGTCTGAACAGGGGTATGCACATATTGCTCCAGTTTTGCTGCTGCTGCCATTTGCTAAGAGTTTTTCTCCTTTGATTATATCCCTCCCCAGGGTTAACGGTGTGCAAAAAAAAAAAAAGGTACCAGATGTCGCCTGATATCACAGGAGTCAATGGGTCCAAAAATAGGGTATCTGCGTTTAGTTATTATCCTCCAACAGGCCAACCTCAAAGGAAAAGGGAAAAAGGAAAAAAGCTGCAGAAAGTTGGTGACTGTGATCTCAAACACGCACAAGGCACCGTGGGTTGCTAAGGGTCTGTGTGGTATTAACCTTTTTTTTATTTCAGTCCAGGAGTTAAATATATAAAATTAAGCCAATGTAGAACGATACATCCAGTACATCAATAGCAGGCATATATAGCAAGCCTCAGCCCTAGCCTTGCTGCACATGCATATACAGACTATTGCAACTATTCCAACCAAGCCTCTATGGATCTAGCCTTAGTCTGTTAAAGCTATATCTTCCCGGTGTACACAGTCTCTAGGACAGCATGTAACAGCATATAACATGTTACTTCTCCTCTTTACTCACGCGACCTTCTGGTTGTTAAAGGGTCCAGTGCTCCAGAGTCTGTCCTTTACTCACGTTTCCTTTTCACAGGGGAGACGCCTCCGGTCCAAGGTGCAAGATACCGGGCTTGCAGCTTACTCGAAGCACGGAGTTCAGCATAGAAATCACTGCCTACACTACTCCATCAACTGATTCCGGGTAGTACAGAGTAGGGCTGGGAAAAAAATCGATTTAAATCTTGAATCGAGTTGAGAGGTCAAATCGATTCAAAATTTAAGCAAATCGATTTTTTTTAGATTTTTTTTTTTTTTTCACTGTGCCGGTCCCGAGGCGCTGCGGGCATGAGTTTTTAGGCGAGGCCGCGGCTTCGGCCTAGTCCGCAGCTACGGCCGGACGCCGCGGACTAGGCCGAAGCTGCGGCCTCGCCTAAAAACTCATGCCCGCAGCGCCTCCGGACCGGTGGGGACACCACGCCGGGCCTTAAGAGCTCCGGGCAAGGAGTTTTAAGGTGAGGCCGCGGCTTCGGCCTAGTCCGCGAGGCCGTACGCTGCGGACTAGGCCGAAGCCGCGGCCTCGCCTAAAAGCTCATGCCCGCAGCGCCTCGGGACCGGCGCGGTTTCCAAAAAAAAAAAAAAAAAACCTCGATTCGAATCGTGAATCAAGTTTTTTTTAAGAGAATCGAAGATTTTTTTTTTTTTAAGAAAATCTCCAAGCACTAGTATAGAGCCCCTTGCAGCTCAGTGCTACTCTCTCATGCCCCGCTGTTCACTTCTATCATCCCCGCGTCTCCACTCCCAATTAGTGTTGTGGGGATCCGCAACTTTCCCTCCGTCATGCACCACCAGCTAGCCGGGGAGAGGAAGGTAAAGACGTGCTGCACGGCTCGCGTTGGCGCAGACTAGTTTCCACAGCCGGGGGTCAGCGCAGTAGCGCAAACAGCGGCAAACATCGGGTGGGCGGGAGGAGAGACACACACACTCTCACTCCTTGCTCTCACTCCAATCCATCCGGTCACGCCCCCCTCCTACAAGCTTTAACCAGTGCTCGGTCAGATACTGATAGAAGGCACAAGACTGCTATATACTACTGATGAGAAAAGATATTTAGCAGTTAATATATTTACTAAAATCTAGGGCCGAAACAACTAATAGATTAATCGACAACTAATCGATTATGAAAATAGTTGTCAACTATTTTCATAATCGATTAACCGGCCAGCCGATTAGCTGGCCTGCAAGGAGAATGCATTATTTCTTTACATATCAGGAAATACAGTGCAGCACACATACAGCTCAGTACATTGTCCATACAGGTCAGATGACGCAGTGCAGCACAGAACACCATCCATACATGTCAGTAAGTGCCTAAAAACTTGTGACTGTGTGAGGAGCAACGCCTCATGGGACATATAGTCCTGGGTAGGAAATGTGTGGTTCTAAAGGCAGAAGTTTTTTTTACTTTACTATAAGGGCACTGTATACTATACTTGCTTGCTTTTGGGGCACTCTACATAGGTGTGAACCAAGCCTTATGCTGTCCATATACGTATCGATTTTCGGACGAGAATATTCATTACAAAAAAACCTTGTACATTCGCTGAATGAAAGAATGTCGTTTGAAAACTTCTCTTGCTTTTAACATTCAGTTTTAAAATGAATGTAATTTCTGAACAAAAACCACATACACTGTCTGAAAATGCCTTTGACCAAGAAGTTTTCTATTCTGCTCCTTCGAATTTTCCTGTCACCGTGGTCGAAAACGAATGCAGATTTGACCCCACTAAAGATTAGAAAATCGAACAACGATTCTTAAATTGAAGGAAGACATGGTTTTTGTATGGCCAGCATAAGTGACAGCAGGCACAGGTAGCTTTTATCAAGCCACCTGCCTATGGCAAGGGAGTCTGTCATACATAATACAGTCAGGTCCATAAATATTGGGACATCAACACAATTCTAATCTTTTTGGCTCTATATACCACCGCAACGGATTTGAAATGAAACGAACGAGATGTGCTTTAACTGCAGACTTTCAGCTTTAAATTGAGGGTATTTACATCCAAATCAGGTGAACGGTGAAGGAATTACAAACAGTTTGTATATGTGCCTCCCGCTTTTTAAGGGACCAAAAGTAATAGGACAGATTAACAATCATCCATGAAACTCACTTTTTAATACTTGGTTGCAAATCCTTTGCAGTCAATTATAGCCTAAAGTCTGGAACGCATAGACATCACCAGACGCTGGGTTTCATCCCTGGTGATGCTCTGCCAGGCCTCTACTGCAACTGTCTTCAGTTCCCGCTTGTTCTTGGGGCATTTTCCCTTCAGTTTGGTCTTCAACAAGTGAAATGCATGCTCAATCGGATTCAGGTCAGGTGATTGACTTGGCCATTGCATAACATTCCACTTCTTTCCCTTAAAAAACGCTTTGGTTGCTTTCGCAGTATGCTTCGGGTCATTGTCCATCTGCACTGTGAAGCGCCGTCCAATGAGTTCTGAAGCATTTTGCTGAATATGAACAGATAATATTGCCCGAAACACTTCAGAATTCATCCTGCTGCTTTTGTCAGCAGTCACATCAATAAATACAAGAGAACCAGTTCCATTGGCAGCCATACATGCCCACGCCATGACACTACCACCACCATGCTTCACTGATGAGGTGGTATGCTTTGGATCATGAGCAGTTCCTTTCCTTATCCATACTCTTTTCTTCCCATCACTCTGGTACAAGTTGATCTTGGTCTCATCTCTCCATAGGATGTTGTTGCAGAACTGTGAAGGCTTTTTTAGATGTTGTTTGGCAAACTCTAATCTGGCCTTCCTGTTTTTGAGGCTCACCAATGGTGAGTCTTCTCTTGATTGTTGACTTTGACACACATACACCTACCTCCTGAAGAGTGTTCTTGATCTGGCCAACTGTTGTGAAGGGTGTTTTCTTCACCAGGGCAAGAATTCTTCGGTCATCCACCACAGTTGTTTTCCGTGGTCTTCCGGGTCTTTTGGTGTTGCTGAGCTCACCGATGCGTTCTTTCTTTTTAAGGATGTTCCAAACAGTTGATTTGGCCACACCTAATGTTTTTGCTATCTCTGATGGGTTTGTTTTGTTTTTTCAGCCTAATAATGGCTTGCTTTACTGATAGTGACAGCTCCTTGGACCTCATATTGAGAGTTGACAGCAACAGATTCCAAATGCAAATAGCACACTTGAAATTAACTCTGGACCTTTTATCTGCTCCTTGTAAATGGGATAATGAGGGAATAACACACACCTGGCCATGGAACAGCTGAGCAGCAAATTGTCCCATTACTTTTGGTCCCTTAAAAAGTGGGAGGCACATATATAAACCGTTGTAATTCCTACACCGTTTACCTGATTTGGATGTAAATACCCTCAAATTAAAGCTGAAAGTCTGTAGTTAAAGCACGTCTTGTTCGTTTCATTTCAAATCCATTGTGGTGGTGTATAGAGCAAAAAAAGCTTAGAATTGTGTCGATATCCCAATATTTATGGACATGACTGTATATTACAGTTCTGTCTGAAAATCTAAAAAAAACAGTCTTTAATTTTTTTTTTCTTTAAATAAAAAAAATTTAATCTCTGAGTCTGATATTTACCAGATTCAACCACTAATAGTAATATACAGTATATCTCTTCTGTCTGTTATTCTCAGAGTGGATTAGAGATTTTGCTTCAATTTTTAAGCTTCTTGGATAGCATAGGGAAGGGTTAACACCCCTGTAACATTTGTTTTGCTACCTGTGCCCCTGTTCAGGAGATTTCACCTAACTTTCTGTCCCTATGACAATTGGATTTTGAAAATTTTGGGTTGTTGTGGAAGCAAGCCTTGGTAATAAAGCATCAGTGGAGACACCTTTTTCCCATATTAACTCTTACAGGAGAGAATTTCCCTTCCTAGGGGTAGATTTCCTCTCACTTCCTGTTGTCTCCCTCTGTTTGCAAGTAGGAGTTGGTTGTAAGTCGGATGTTTGTAACTAGGGGACCGCCTGTAGTTGGTTATTTATATTTACCACTGCATAGAGATATTTAAGAATAAATTGCCTTTAATTTTAAACTTTACATATTAACTAAATTATACACCACACTTTTGTTAGGGTTATTATCCAATTAATCGATTAAACAAAACAATAGGCCAACTAATCGATTATGAAAATAATCGTTAGTTGCAGCCCTACTAAAATCATTTAATTTCCATAGTTATTAGGTTTGTGGACGGGGGATTATGGCGGTGCTAGGGTCAAAAGGGTTTGCAAAGAGGAATGAATAGGAGAAAATGTAAAAAGCAAAAAATTACAAAGTTTATTAATAATCTGACATAGAAAAAAAAAATATACATTACATACAGTTCATATTATACTTTAAAAAAAGCTAATGGGTACATGTACTGTAAGTGACCCTAACGATGGTGGAGTGGGCCAGATGAAGGATGGCCGTTGAAGAGGGGGGGCTCAATTTCCTACATGTTTCGCCAAGACATTGGCTTCTTCAGAGAACAAGAGCTCACAAGATAGATATGTACAACAATTCTGTATGATAAAATATCATAACATCATAAGAACAGTAATTTGACACTACAATACATAGTATACACAATAGAGAGTTAAAACTGTGGCTGGACAATCATGCGACCCATAGGCTCCACACAACACCGGTGATGCAAACATACCTGGGGCGTCAGTGCCCGACAAGGGAGGGAGGACAGGGGGAGGGGGAGCACGGCCACTTGAGAAGGTCCCCGCAGGGGAGCGGGCAGGCCGCGCCGTAAATTATGCCTGCAGGGGGCATACAGTAGACCTGGCAAAGGAATGTAAAGGCAAACATGAGTCATAATGCACTTGTAATGGTAGTCTAGAGATAAGAGATTGCACAGCAGTGCATTGTACTAAAGAGTATACGTAAAATAAGTATATAAGTAAATGTGTCTATATCTCTAAAGAGGGAAGTGCAAACTTACATGTATGTTTAAAAGCAGTAGAGGAAAGTGGTCACGAGGTGCCTGCAAGGGGTCTGTGCACACAGCAGGGAAAAACGTCAAAATGGACCAAGTCTGCAATCAGATTAGACAAGGCCTAATTACAGGAATGAATATCATTAAGGGTGTTACTGATGTTGATTTGGGCCAAGTAGGGTGGTTATGCCGGTACTCACTTAGTAGCGTAAGCTGTGGGGAAAGATTCTCATAACAGCACAGTCACAGGTATACAGTGCCTGTCCAGGAGTTGGAAGGGGTGGTATTTACAACAAGTCCTATATAAGGTGGAAAGGAAGGAGAAAGGAAAAAATGAGGGCATTGAGAAGTTACTAAACATAGGTAGGACTGCTGGAGAGAGATCTATTACCTAGTCCACCAGGGCGCAGACACTGTTGCTTGGAAGGATCAATTTTGACCAGCAAGGTAAAAAGCAGGTCCAAGGTGGCTCCTAAAAAGTGTGTAGGAGCATAATGAGTAGTTCATTTGAGGAGCATGGGGTGCAAGCAAGTATATTGAAAGACGGGAGTTACCTTGTAGCTGTGTGCAGAGCAGATGCAGGCTCGTCCCTCGTCCATCAAGATACTGAGGGACTGGCCGGTTACTTATACGCCCCCCACACCTGACCAGATAATGATCAGGTGCGCGGACACTTAATGAAGGGTGTCCACGGCTGCGCACTACGCGATGCCACGGAACTACGTGTTCCATCATGCACCGCGCGCGCATGCTCAAAACGTACGGACCATGTGGCGAATGGGGAGGCAGACAGCCCTGGAATGGGAGGTGCTCAGGTGTCGCCTTATCCCATCTGCCGATGGAAAGGGGAGGGCCGGAGGGTCTGAGAACAGACGTGGGCACCCAAGGGCAGACGAGGGTCTGCGCCTTGGCGTCCGTACAGACAAGAACAGCGCTGGTCACGCCAGCCCCAAGCGGGGATGAGGTGCTGTATCCCTTGGTACCATCTAGCCACCCTTACACGATTTAATTTCCATGTTCTGTGTACTGTGGGAGGCCAGATATAGCAAATGCAGGGCCCTGGGTTTAGTAACACTTTCACCCTTTTGCTGCCAGAGCGGTTTTTGCATACATTTAAAAAATAATTTTAGGCCTGAGGATTACACAAAACCCCCAAAGATTATAGAATTTCTGAAATCAGACACCCTAGACAATAAAATAGTGGTAGTATAAATTTTATATCTCACATGTTATTAACACAAAGGTCTAGGAAACACAAAATTTCTGTAAAAAAACACACTAAAGTGAATTTTAGGGCAAACACAATAAGCTACCCAAATGTTGGTAAAATAAATAGACAAGGTTTCGCTAAGTAAATGGATACCAAAAACATATCAAACCTTAAGACCCCTTTCACACTGTGCCGTCAGAGGTAAAGCGGCGCTATTTTTAGCGGCGCATTACCATAGTTTTAGCGGTGCTATTCGGCCGCTAACGGCCGAAAAGGGGTTAAATACGCCCGCAAAACGCAGCCGAAGCGCCGTTTTGCCAGCAGTATCGCAGCGCTGCCCCATTGATTTCGCTTCAGTGAGTTCACCACTCCTCCACAGCTCCAAAGAAGCTGCTGGCATGACTTTCTGACACCCTGCCAGCACACTGCTCGAGTGTGAAAGCCCTCAGGCTTTCAGACGAGTGAATGGAGCAGCTGTTTTAGGGCGGTTTGCAGGCACCATTTTTAACGCTATAGCGCCTGCAAAACGCTCCAGTGTGAAAGGGGTATAAATTTGTGTGTGTCCCTGAAATTGCATCAAACTTAAAGTACCCTATATTTTCTTTAGGCGACGTTTCAAAAGCACCCTATAGGTATCAGTTTAGTCGCAGGGGTCTCAAAATGGCGGCCCTCCAGCTGTTGCAAGACTAAAGTCCCATCATGCCTCTGTCGGAGTCATGCTTGTAAGGCTACTTTAACATTGGCAACGGTTTTTGCGGCACTTTAGCGCTGTTTTAGCTGCGCTTTTGTGCCACTTTTTATCAAAAAAATAAATAAATAAATGGTAAAAAAGCCCAGTTTTGCGGCGCTTTCAAGGCGCTTTGGAAGCACTGCCCATGCATTGCAATGGGCAGGGCATTTTGGGAGGGCTAAATAGAGCGCTTCCAAACCCCCCCAGAAGCTGCTTGCAGGACTTTTCATTACGTCCCATAAGCACACCGCTCCAGTGTGAAAAGACACACTGCAATGAATGGGAGGTGGTTTTCAGGCGCTTTGCAGAGGCTATTTCTAGTGCTAAAGTGCCTGAAAACCACCAAAGTGTGAGAGGGGTCTAACTGTCAGCCCTGCAATGCCTCATGGGACTAGTAGTTTGGGAACAGCTGGAAGGCTGCCAGTTTGAGACCCGTGGTTAAGTGTTATTAGGAGGTCTTAGAATGATTGCATGTGCATCACAATCAACGTTTTCACATGTAGGCGCCCCGACTAATGCATTCACATTCGTATGTGCGTATATGTGGGGGTGCCTTTTATGTGCTGGGTTGTAAAAAAAATATTGACATCACATAAGGGACAAAAAGTCCCCTATGTGTTGTTTAATGAGACATGAAAGTCTAAAAGACCTTGCATGTTTCCTCTAGGCTCCACTTAACATTTTGCAATGCAGATCGCATTGCAACATTACTTTCCGGCTATGCTAGCCAGGGACACAGAGGGGCCGACCCGGAAGTGACGTCAGACATTACTTTCCAGGTCACAACAAGGGGAGGAGAGCAGACATGTCTCCGCTCTTCTTTCCCTTCCAGCCGCTGGCACCCACAATGCTGCTCCTGGGCCTGCAGATGGACAAGCAGAGCCCGGAAAGCATAGCTGGGAGCGACGAGGGCCCCGGTACCAGGGCGGCGGGCAATTGGGCTGCTGCCCGAATGCTTTCATCTGACAGGCAGGAGTCTGCAGCCAGCAGTTTGTGTGTGAAACCCCCCGCTGGCAGCAAAAGGGTTAAGGTATAGTGCTTGGTAGAGCAACTTCGCAAAAAGGTCTGGGGGTGCATATTTCAGATAGCTGCAACAATGAGCAATCAGTGCGACTATATATTTGAACAAACTCTATCCCAGATAGCAAGCAATTGAGCTGCAAGTTTGAGAATGACTTGCTAAGCTATTGCTAAACTTGCCAGGCTTCACAAGTTTTTTGTAAATTTGCAGCAAGTCCACATTGACTCCAGAACAACTTTTTTCTCTGCTGCAAGTTCTGGTTTAGTTACAGTGTGTTGTGCAATAGTCAGTGGTGGGCCACAGGGATCACTGTGGCTGAATTTTCATGATGTGAACTTGCAGAGCTCTTGCTGTAGACTCACCACTGCAACTTTGCACGTGAGCTGCCTGGGCTGGACTGACTTCACTGCATCACACGAGGAATCCAAACCCCTGCAGAGCAAACTCATCACTGTAATCTGTACATCAAGGTTTATTATTTTTAATTTCTCTTTTTATGGTTGACCTGGGTTGAGGGAAAGGGGGGGGGGTTACTTTGGAGGTGTGGCCAGGTGCTTTGGAGGCCCAATGTACTGAACACTGGCTAACATGTTTTATAAAATATTTTAGTACACCATTTGGTTCAAAATATTTTTTTCCTCCTCTAAAACCTAGGTGCGTCATATGGCGCGAAAAATATGGTATACCTTAAAAATCGGCCTTAAACCCAAAACCAACAGTGTAATATATTGCAGCTTACTAATCAGATGTGGTGGCTGCTCTTGTTTTTTTTTTTAAAGCTTTTTTTACCCCCTCTGTTTTCACCTGGTGATCTGGCTAGTAACACTTCTTTTGTATTAGGATGCCTACACTCTGGATGAGGGAGCAACACAGACACCTTTGGACAGCAGCATTGTCAATGTTAGATGCATTAGATTAAGATACAATAGCAAATCAATGCTGAACTCCACACACTTTTTAGAAGTTACAGCAACAGCTTTTTCCTTTTTGTGATAAATGTTTAACAAAAATGAATAAAAACTGACCACTATAAGCACCTGTCACAGTGTTAAATGGTTTGTCTAATCTTTAACTGCTACATCTGGACAACGTGTGCTGTTAAAAAACAAACAAAAAAAAAAAAAACCTGACTTACTGGCTAGATCACCAGGGGAAAATAAAATTAAGAAGAACTAAAAAAACAATGCAGCCATCTCAGCTAAGAATTGGTAGGCTGCAATATAATAGTCTGCTTTTGAATTTATTACCACTTTAAGGAAACCTGTCATGAGCAGAATAAAGGTGGCCATTACTATCTTTTCCTATTGCCTTGCTATCATGGTCATCTGGTTCGACCTGTCCAACAAGTATGTTGGACCTGCATACATGTTTTGGATAAGTGACCCAGAAGACTACAAGCATTTTAGAATGAGGTCAGCAAAGTGCTAAAATCTTTTCCACCAGGGCATTTAACTACATCTGATTTCATTAGTACTACAGTACATTTACAATAGGTTTACAAATTACAAGGGTGATGTAACAAAAGATAATAGGAGAAAGCTGAAGCAACTAAGGGAAGGCCATACAAATGAGACGTTGCGTTTCTTGCTTTTAATGCAAGCCATTCATTTATGTATATAGCTCAGGCCTTAAACCTCTCAAGAGCATCATTATCAATTTTTTATTTAATGGAAGCAACCCATAGAAGAGAAAAAGCTGAGCAAAGATCTGGCACATCAAGTAGTTAATACAAGAATGGTAATACAATACAATCTGTATTGATCTCAAGATCAAACTTCACATTAACAGAAGGCATGGACATTCCATTGTGTATGCAAAACACAACAGTCAATGAAAGATGTAGATTGTACAAGTGCTGATAGTTTCACCTTACCATATACTTTATGACAGCGTGAGAAAAATATGTTAAAGGCAATACCTTCGAACAGGCATAGCAAGCATGCAGGCAATGGTAGATGGTGTGGATACAGGACATTACAAAATGTATTACAAATGAAATAAACAGGTCATTTTGGATAGATCTATGGAGACTGAAAAGTTTTGTCCTGACTGTTTCTTACAGAGACGTATCTGTTTCAAAACTAGAGCCGACCCTGTCAAGAAGGGAACACCTGAATTTCGATCCATGTATGGGCACCCTGGTTATACACAAGTCGATCAGTCATTGTGTTCTGCGGGCATACAAGGCTCCTCACCGGCAGAATACAAAAGCGATGCGGGAGGGATTCAGGTAATTTTCTTTCCTAAACCCCCCCCCCATGAAAATTACATAATCTATGGCCTGTCTAAGAAACAGAGACCTGTATCTGATCTGAACAGATAAAAAGAAACGCATTGTCCACTTTTAAAATAAACTGTAACCTCTGACCAAACCAACAATATTAGGAAGTGTAACATGTATACATGCCCATTAACTTTATTTCAGTTGCCCAACAGACCATTCCTTGGGTATGCACCTTTAATAGGGTTAGTTCACCTTTTCACAAAAAATAAAAAAAGTGAATTCACAACTCTGCACCCCTCCTGTCCTCATGGACTACAGAGACTGCATAACAGCATTTTGCAAGCACTCTAGTAAGTGTTGGCAATGTAAATGCACCGACCAATTAATTATTTTTGAGGCTCCTTTCTTCTGTGATAGCAAAGAAGAGATTCTCAATGGTCAGCATGGTCAAGTGACCTGTGCTGACCATGGAGCGCTTGACATTGCAAGCAATATGCGGCTTAATAGCTGACAGCTCTGTTTAATTACATCTTAACCTGTTACCTACCAGCTGCTGTCATTACACTGCGGCAGGTTGGCTCTCCTGAGCAAACCACCATAAGTGTACGTCGGTCGTGCGCGTGCATAGGGGGGTGCATGATCGGATTCAGTAGAGAACCGATCAGTCTTCTACTGATCGGTTCTGGCGAATGGCAGACTGTCCTCTGCCTGTGTAATGTAAACACAGACAGGGGAAGTGATGTCACCACCTCTCGTGAAGCCCTTTTTGGTTCCAGTTTGAGAGGCAAGACATTTACTGTGAGTACACCAACACCAGTACAGGTAGGCACATTTTTCATCCCCCCCGTTAACTCTTTCACTCCCTGTCAGTGCCACAAAGTGCAGTTTTCAGATTTTTCACTAATCGCTGTACTGGGGTCACTTGCAACACTAAGCGTTAGGGCAGTTACTATTAGGCCCAGGTAGGTTTAGGGTACCCCCCATTAACCCCCTAATAAAGGTTTAACCCTCTGATCACCCCAAGTTAACCCTTTCACCCTGTCACAGTGTCACTAGTATAGTGTACAGCTCTCTTTTCTGATCACTGTATTCGTGTCACTTGTGACTCTAAACAGCGTTAGGACAGTTAGCGGTAGTCGCTGATAGGTTTAGGGTACCCGCCATACAGTCCCTAAATAAATGTTTAACCCCTTGATCCCCCCCAGTTAACCCTTTCACTCCTGTCACTGTGGCATTAGTATAGTGTACAGATATTTTTTCTGATCACTGTATTAGTGTCACGGGTTAGCTAGTTAGCATCAGTTAAGTGTCAGCATCAGCTTCTATCCCAGACAGTGTTAGATTTTAACCCTTTGATTGCCAGTAGCGCCAACACACATCCACCATACACCTCCCTTACTAGAATAGTGTTTGAACAGATCAAAATCTTTGATATGATCAGATCTATACTAGCGTGCCCAATAGTTTAGTGTTCCCAAAAATGCAGCGTTAGCAGGATCAGCCCAAACACCTACCAGCACCTGCGTTTAGCCCCTCCGCCCAGCCCACCCAAGTGCAGTATCAACACAGCACACAAACCTGCTAGCGCTAACAGTTAATATTTTTTGCAGCAAATCAAGCAGGCACTGACAACCAGTTGCTCTTTTACCTGCGAGTCGCACTAGCTGTACCTATAAATTTAGTGGCTAAAATGTCCAGAGGTACACTAGTGAAGAGGCCTACACGTTGCCAAACATGACAGATGAGAGTGAAGGGGGAAGCCTCACTGTCAGATTCAGGCTCAGTATACGAACCCGTAGAGAGCAGCGGCACCCTGACAGATAGCTCCGACGATGGAGTGGTGGTCCCTGCTAAGGTCAGGCGTAGCCGACCCCGTTCTTCTGTTGCTGAGGTGCAACAACCACAGGGTTCTCGTATGAAGCAGAGAGCCAGTACTAGTGCCGCTCAACCTCCTGGTGAACTGGCAAGCACCAGCAGCCTAGTATGTCCTTGTCATAGACAAACCAGCACTGCAGTAACATTTGGTAGATGTGGCGAGTCCCATAAGTGCAGTTCAAGCTGGTGCGGTGGCTAGCACAAGCAGTGCCCCGCAGCCACCAAGCATTCAAAGACAAGCCCATAGTGCCCTTCCCGCTGCAGTTGCTAATCCCGATTGGCAGCCCACTACTTCTGCAGCACCCCTACTTTCTCCATTCACTGGCCAAACAGGAATTCAGGTGGAAACAGTGGATTTTAGTACCCTTGGCTACTACAAGCGGTTTTTCATGGAAGATCTCTAGAGATCTATAGTGGACCAAAGCAATTTATACGCTAGTCAGTTTATCACCGCAAATTCAAAATCTGACCCTTGCCAGAGAATTTGGCTGGAAGCCTATAACATTTCCCGAATTTAAGACCTTTCTGGGGCTATCTCTCCTCATGGGCATTACTAAAAAGGCTGAGCCGCGGTCATATTGGTCCACTGACACAATTCACCATATGCCATTGTTCTCTGCTTCAATGACCAGGAATCAGTTCATGCATTTCAATGTCAATGAACTCTGTCGTCCTTCAGGGTGATCCTGAATACAAATCGGCTCCACAAAATTCGGCCCCTCGTAAACCACATCAACCAACAGTTTGGAGCCTTGTTTATTCCCGATCAAGTTGTCTGCATTGAAGAGTCCCTGATTACATTTATTGGCCGCCTGTCTTTCAAACAGTTTCTCTCCAGCAAACGTGTCAGATATGGGGTCAAGATAGATAAGCTATGCGACATGGCCACAGGCTATACATAACGTTTTTTGGTTTACAAGGGTAAAGATAGCATTGTGTAGCCCCCCAACTGTCCACACTACATAGGGAGCAGCAGTAAGATTGTTTGGGACTTGGTGTCACCCTTATTCGGAAAGGATTACCACTTGTAAGTGGACAATTATTCCACAAGTGTGCCACTTTTTAGTCACCTTTTTAGTTCTGGAATCGGCGCAGGTGGCACTGTACGATCTAATCGCTGGGGTTACCCCCTAATGGCTTGTAGAATCCCCACTTAGACAGGGGGAGAGAGCCTGCTTAAAAAGTAATAAATTGCCTGCAGTGAAGTGGAGGGACACGGAATGTTTTAGTTCTGTCCTTCATTCACACAGATACGACAGTCGAAATTCCAACGGCGACAGTTGTTGTTGAGATGCCCCTCTGTGTCCACGAATACAACCTAAAAATGGGGGGGTGGACTCCAACGACCAGATGATGGCGCCATACTTAACTGCCAGTAAGGCCAGATGCTGGTTTAAAAAAAAGTGTCTGTATACTTGTTTCTTAATTGGCTCTGCTCAACGCTTATATGCTATACAAAGGAACAGGACAAACTGGATCCTTCCTAAAATTCCAGGAAGAGATCATCACAGCCTATCTGTTTCAAGACGGTGCTGTGACCCAACTTCCCAATGCAAATGCGGCGAGTCAGCTGTATGTGAGGCATTTTCCGGATGTCCTCCTTGGTACCTCTACCCAAAGAACACTCCAAAAGAATATGTTGTGTTTGTAGAAAACGCGGATACAGGCGTGACACCCACTAATATTGTCCCCCCTGTCCTGACCAACCTAGTCTTTGCATCGGTGACCGTTTCCATCGCTACCATACACTATTTGAGTATTAGCATAAGGTACAGCACAGCACAGTCCTAGGGCACACGTACACAGGGTCTCAAAAGGTGTTAGATGGCCATCGCATTTTGAGAGACCCTAACCTGGAACGTTCAAAGTTATAATAAAAGTGTAAAAAAAAAAAAAAAAAAAAGACAAAAAAATGTTTTATTGTTCTCTCTCTATTCTCTCTTTATTGTTCTGCTCTGTTTTACTGTAATGCTTTATTGTTACTGTGTTTTATCGTGTTTGCTTTGCAGGTATGCCCTACTGTTATACTGTAATTGTTACTTTGTTTTATTGTTAACCATTATTTGCTTTGCAGGTACACCATTCAGCTGCAGCATGGGCTTATTTATTTTGACAGCAACAGGGTTTGTTCTCACAAAACGTAAATCTGTTACTCCAGCGATGTAGGAGACGATTTTACCACCACAGATAAAAAAAAAAAAAAAGGAGCATATATGCCGAAGCATGGGGGCAGGGGTGGACATAGGTTGCCCCTATGCTTTGGCATATATTTTTTATCTTTTTTTTTTGTGACAGATTGCAATAAAAAAAAAAAATAGTTAATGTTTTATTGTTACCATTGTTTGCTTTTCAGGTACGCCATTCAGCTGCAGCATGGATTTATTTTGAAAAAAAAAAGCATATATGCCGAACATGGGGCAGGAGTGGACAGTTTTGCAGGCCCTGAAATGTCAAGCTATCAAACCCCCCCCCCCCCCAAATGCCCCCATTTTTTTAAAGTAGACACCCCAAGGTCTTTGCTAAGAAGCATTGTGAGTATTTTGCAGCTCTCATTTGTTTTTGAAGACGAAGATAAAAATGTTCTTTTAATATTCAAAACATGCCTCGCAGCAAATAGCTTGGAGTGTCTACTTTCCAAAATGTGTCATTTGGAGGGGGGGGTTGTGCTATCTTGGCATTTCATGGCCTCCGAAACTACGATAGGTAGGGAGGCGTGAAATCAAAAATTTACGCCCTTAGAAATCCTGAAGGCGGTGATTGGTTTTCGGGGGGTCCTGTACGCAGCTAGACTCCGAAAAAGTCTCACACATGTGGTATCCCTGTACTCAGAATAAGCAGCAAAATGTATTTTAAGGTGTAAATCCACATATACCCATGGCATGTGTGAGCAATATATCATTTCAGTGACCACTTTTTTTTGTCATTTTTCAATCAAAAAAATTAAATATTCAATGGGCTCAACATGCTTCTCAGCAAATTCCTTGGTGTGTCTACTTGCCAAAAAGGGGTAATTTGGTGGGGTTTTGCACTGCCCTGCCATTTTAGCATCTCAAAAAATGAGATAGACAGTCATAAAACGAAAAGCTGCGTAAATTCCAGTAAAGGTACCATAGTTTGTAGATGCTATAACTTTTGCACAAACCAATATGAAAGCTTATTGAATTGAGTTTATTGGATTTTTTTTTATATAAAACAAAGTAGAAAAAAATATTCAAAATTTTATATATATATATATATCTATATCTAGAGAGAGAGAGAGATTATATCTCTCTATTAATATATATCTATATATTCATATATCTATATCGAGAGAGAGAGAGATTTTTTTTTTTTTTCGCAAAAAATTAAAATCCCAGAGGTGATCAAATACTCGCAAAATAAAGGCCACAATTTTCGTTTGGGTACAGCATTGCATGACCGCATAATTACCAGTTAAAGTAGCGCAGTGCCAAATTGCAAAAGGTGCTCTGGTCAGGAAGGAGGTAAATCCTTCCAGGGTTAAAGTGCCGAACCAGCTGGAGATGGTGTCAGAGGGTGGGGATTACATAAGGCATATACATAGAGAACCAGAAGGATGAGAGTGTTTACCTTTTCATTCCATGTGAAAAGGTGAATTAACCTTTTAAAGTGCTTGCAAAGGTAGAAGGTTTTTTATTTTACTGCATTCTATGTGTTAAGATAAAAAAACTTCTGTGTGCAGCAGCCCCCTTGATACTTACCTGAGCCCCATCTCTATCTAGCAATGTGCATGAGTGCCTTAGCTGTCCGGGGCTCTCCCTCTTGATTGGCTGAGACACAGCAGCAGTGCTATTGGCTCCTGCTGCGTCATCAGTTAGCAAATGAGGAGAGAGAAAGGGCGGGGCCGAACAGCGGCTCCGTGTCTGAATGGACACAAAGAGCTTCAGCTCAGGTACCCCCATAGCAAGCTGCTTGCAGTGGGGGCACTCTGCAGGAGGGGCCAGGAACGCTGGCGAATGACCAGAGAAGAGGAGGGTCTTGGCTGCTCTGTGCAAAACTACTGCACAGGTCAGGTAAGTATAACATGTTTGTTATTACTAAAGAAAAAAAAAAGACTTTAGTATCACTTTAATGCTGCCTTTAGGAATATTTTTCATTGTGGACAATTGATAACAGATGCACTTTTATTCAGGTGTAGACCAACCTGCATCTTTTGCTGGACTCCTCAGACACCTTTCACACTGAGGCGTTTTATCAGGCGCTTTTGGGCTAAAAATAGTGCCTGTAAAAGGCCTGAAAAATGCCTCCCCTGCAGTCCCAGTGTGAAAGCCGGAGTGCTTTCACACTGGGGCGCTGCAGTGGCTGGATGTTAAAAAAAAAAAAAAAAAAAAGTCCTGCAAACAGCATCTTAGGGGCGGTGGAGGAGCAGTATATAAACTGCTCCTCCACCGCTCCTGCCCATTTAAATGAATGGGCACCGCTGCCGAAGCGCCTGCAAAGCGCAGAGGTGCTACACAGGCGCATTTGACCCTTTATTCGGCCACTAGCGGGGGTTAGAAGCGCCCTGCTGCTGCTAGTGGCCGAAATAGCGCCGCTAAAACTAGCGTTTTAACGTCAACGCCCGCCCAGGTGTGAAAGCAGCCCAAGAACGCTGAACAACTTGATCATCTCAGTAAACAATCAAGCATATTTATTCATTATTAAATTCTCTCAAATATTTTCAAATAATTTTTATTTAACTTTTCTGCTCAAATACTTTAAAGCTGACTTTCAAGGAAATAGCTAAATACACATCTAATTGCGGTTTTACCTTCCAAATTATCTGCATTTCTGATTATTCCATTCTGAGATTTACAAAACACAGCTTTAATAGAAGAGAAGAGACCTTAAAGTGGTAGTAAACTAGTTACACCACTTATACCTAAAGGCAGGGCTGCCGATAGGGCAGTGCAGCCAGCCCTCCTGTACTAGGCCTGGACAGCTTTATTCTTTAACTATGGAAAAAGCACTTTGCCCAAGTGAAAGCATTTGACAACGCTCCTAGGCTTGCTGTAACATTAAATATATTTTACTTCGGCCCAATCTGAGGGGCCCAGCAGGTGATTAGCAGAGCGGGACTATTTTTATTTTATTTCAGGGCACTGGCGTCTAAAATCGGCGCTGCATTTTTTTTAAAGTCCTGGCTGGCCGCGGCTGATAACAGCCTATCTCTGGCGGAGCGATTCTCCCTTCCTCCCTCAGTGACTGAGGAAGGCAGAGGACAGGGCTGTAACCGGGCAGCAGTGCCTTTGCAGCATAAGGGAAAGTGGTTGGGGAGAGTAAAACTGTGGCTCGTAGTATGAGTGAATGGTGCTGCGCTAATCCTAAGTGTACTAACTAAAAAAATAGGTAAATATATAAAGTGGCTATTATTCAATTGTGCATCAACAAAGTCTAAAATCAACTAAAGTGATATGTGACATTAGTCGTATAGAGCGAAGTACTGATACGGCAACAAATTAAACGTAAAAACATAATCAATAACCACATAGTAAATAGGTAAATATCACCATATAAATTTGGCTAACTAGCAGTATTGTGAAAGTGTCGACTCTTATTAAGGTGCAAATTGCAATAAAACCGGTGGTTTACACTGTGTAAAAAGACATGCTACTCATAAAGTGGCAATGTGCAGCAGTGCATCCAAAAAAAATCAGCATAAATGTCCAAAAACATGCATCACATGAAGTGACAATGTGCAACAGTGCATCCAAACAGATTCAGCATAAATGTCCGAAAAAATCAAAGTGTTCCAGCATAAAATCCTTCTTTTTTCTAAATTTGTGAAAATTTAGAAAAAAAAAAAAAAAAGAAGGATTTTATGCTGGAATATTTTGAATTTTTCGGACATTTATGCTGATTTTATGCACATTGTGCACCTTAATAAGCACATTTATGCACCTTAATAAGAGTCGACACTTTCACAATACTGCTAGTTAGCCAAATTTATATGGTGATATTTACCCATTTACTATGTGGTTATTGATGATTATGTTTTTACGTTTAATTTGTTGCCGTATCAGTACTTAGCTCTATACGGCTAATGTCACATATCACTTTAGTTGATTTTAGACTTCGTTGATGCACAATTGAATAATAGCCACTTTATATATTTACCTATTTTTTAGTTAGTACACTTAGGATTAGCGCAGCACCATTCACTCATACTATTATTCATCTCCAAGGTCAGGTTTGTACCCGATTCGGTGCAGGCAGCTTTTCCCATTTTTAGTTGTTTACATACTTGATAGCGCAGGAATAATTTTACAACTCTAAAACTGTGGCTCGGCTGCACATTTTTACTGTCTGCCCCCTCCCAAAACACAAAAGTAAACACAGGCATACAACAGCTTCTGTACTGTGTGATCATCATCAGTTGGCATCTTACTGTGTGTGTAAATCTGACAAGCTGATATGGTGGTTGTACAGCCTACAGCTCACTTCAACACTCCCCCCCCCCCCCCCCCCCCCAACGTGCCCCCTTCCTGTCAATGACCTGGAAGGGACGTGTAGAGCATCACTTCTGGATCAGGTCACTGTCCACAAAATGGCCAGGGGATAAGCCAGTGGAGTGTGATCTGCACTCTATTAGCTTCATAGGAGGAAAGGTAAGACATCAGGGATTTTTAGACCCCTGTCTCATTAACCACTTGAGCCCCGGACCATTATGCTGCCTAAGGACCAGAGGTCTTTTTCCAATTTGGCACTGCGTCGCTTTAACTGCTAATTGCGCGGTCATGCAATGCTGTACCCAAACGAAATTTGCGTCCTTTTCTTCCCACAAATAGAGCTTTCTTTTGATGGTATTTGATCACCTCTGCGGTTTTTATTTTTTGCGCTATAAACGGAAAAAGACCGAAAATTTTGAAAAAAAATGATATTTTCTACTTTTTGTTATAAAAAAAATCCAATAAACTAAATTTTAGTCATACATTTAGGCCAAAATGTATTCGGCCACATGTCTTTGGTAAAAAAAATGTCAATAAGCGTATATTTATTGGTTTGCGCAAAAGTTATAGCGTCTACAAACTATTGTACATTTTCTGGAATTTACACAGCTTTTAGTTTATGACTGCCTATGTCATTTCTTGAGGTGCTAAAATGGCAGGGCAGTACAAAACCCCCCCAAATGACCCCATTTTGGAAAGTAGACACCCCAAGGAAATTGCTGAGAGGCATGTTGAACCCATTGAATATTTATTTTTTTTGTCCCAAGTGATTGAAAAATGACAAAAAAAAAAAAAAAAAAAAAATATTTACAAAAAGTTGTCACTAAATGATATATTGCTCACACAGGCCATGGGCCTATGTGGAATTGCACCCCAAAATACATTCAGCTGCTTCTCCTGAGTATGGGGATACCACATGTGTGGGACTTTTTGGGAGCCTAGCCGCGTACGGGGCCCCCGAAAACCAATCACCGCCTTCAGGATTTCTAAGGGTGTAAATTTTTGCTTTCACTCTTCACTGCCTATCACAGTTTCGGAGGCCATGGAATGCCCAGGTGGCACAAAACCCCCCAAAATGACCCCATTTTGGAAAGTAGACACCCCAAGCTATTTGCTGAGAGGCATATTGAGTCCATGGAATATTTTATATTTTGACACAAGTTGCGGGAAAGTGACACTTTTTTTTTTTTTTTTTCATAAAGTTGTCACTAAATGATATATTGCTCACACAGGCCATGGGCATATGTGGAATTGCACCCCAAAATACATTTAGCTGCTTCTCCTGAGTATGGGGATACCACATGTGTGGGACTTTTTGGGAGCCTAGCCGCGTACGGGACCCCGAAAACCAATCACTGCCTTCAGGATTTCTAAGGGTGAAAATTTTTGATTTCACTCTTTACTGCCTATCACAGTTTCGGAGGCCATGGAATGCCCAGGTGGCACAAAACGCCCCCAAATGACCCCATTTTGGAAAGTAGACACCCCAAGCTATTTGCTGAAAGGCATGGTGAGTATTTTGCAGCTCTCATTTGTTTTTGAAAATGAAGAAAGACAAGAAAAAACATTTTTTTTTTTCTTTTTTTAATTTTCAAAACTTTGTGACAAAAAGTGAGGTCTGCAAAATACTCACTATACCTCTCAGCAAATAGCTTGGGGTGTCTACTTTCCAAAATGGGGTCATTTGGGGGGGGTTTTGTGCCACCTGGGCATTCCATGGCCTCCGAAACTGTGATAGGCAGTGAAGAGTGAAATCAAAAATTCACGCCCTTAGAAAGCCTGAAGGCGGTGCTTGGTTTTCGGGGTCCCGTACGCGGCTAGGCTCCCAAAAAGTCTCACACATGTGGTATCCCCGTACTCAGGAGAAGCAGCAGAATGTATTTTGGGGTGTAATTTCACATATTCCCATGGCATGTTTGAGCAATATATCATTTAGTGACAACTTTGTGCAAAAAAAAAAAAAAAAAAAATGTGTCTCTTTCCCGCAACTTGTGTCGCAATATAAAATATTCCATGGACTCGACATGCCTCTCAGCAAATAGCTTGGGGTGTCTACTTTCCAAAATGGGGTCATTTGGGGGGGTTTTGAACTGTCCTGGCATTTTATGCACAACATTTAGAAGCTTATGTCACACATCACCCACTCTTCTAACCACTTGAAGACAAAGCCCTTTCTGACACTTATTATTTACATGAAAAAGTTTTTTTTTTTTGCAAAAAAATTACTTTGAACCCCCAAACATTATATATTTTTTTAAAGCAAATGCCCTACAGATTAAAATGGTGGGTGTTTCATTTTTTTTTTCACACAGTAATTGCGCAGCGATTTTTCAAACGCATTTTTTGGGGAAAAAACACACTTTTTAAAATTTTAATGCACTAAAACACACTATATTGCCCAAATGTTTGATGAAATAAAAAAGATGATCTTAGGCCGAGTACATGGATACCAAACATGACATGCTTTAAAATTGCGCACAAACGTGCAGTGGCAACAAAATAAATACATGTTTAAAAGCCTTCAAAAGCCTTTACAGGTTACCACTTTAGATTTACAGAGGAGGTCTACTGGAAAAATTACTGCACTCGATCTGGCCTTCGTGGTGATACCTCACATGCATGGTGCAATTGCTGTTTACGTTTGACGACAGACCGCCGCTTGCGTTCGCCTTAGCGCGAGAGCAGGGGGCGACAGGGGTGCTTTTTTTTTTTTTTTTTTTTTTTTCTTTATTATTTTTTTGCTTTTTTAATCTTACTTTTAAACTGTATCTTTCATATTTTTTTTTAATCATTTTTATTGTTATCTCTGGGAATGTAAATATCCCCTATGATAGCAATAGGTAGTGACAGGTACTCTTTTTTGAAAAAATTGTGGTCTATTAGACCCTAGATCTCTCCTCTGCCCTCAAAGCATCTGACCACACCAAGATCGGTGTGATAAAATGCTTCCTCAATTTCCCAATGGCGCTATTTACATCTGGCGAAATCTAAGTCATGAAATACTCGTAGCTTCCGGTTTCTTAGGCCATAGAGATGTTTGGAGCCACTCTGGTCTCTGATCAGCTCTATGGTCAGCTGGCTGAATCACCGGCTGCATTCTCAGGTTCCCTGTTGAGACAGGAGAGCCAGAGAAAAACACGGAAGACGGTGGGGGGGGGGGGCATTCCCTCCCACGGCTTGTAAAAGCAGTCTAGAGGCTAATTAGCCACTAGGATTGCTTTTACATGAAAGCCGACCGCTGGCTGAAAAGAATGATACCAAGATGATACCTAAACCTGCAGGCATCATTCTGGTATAACCACTCAAAGTCGTGAATGGCGTACCTGAAGACAAAAAAATTGTTAACAATGGTTAACAATAAAGCACAGTAAACAGTAAAGTATAAATAATTACACACCTGAAAAAACAAACATGATAAAACATAATAACAATAACAATAAAACATTGCAGAATAGAATACAGTAAAAAAGAGCAGAACAATAGAGAGAGAGAATAGAGAGAAAGAGAACACTAAAACGACAACTATTTTTTTTTATTTCATATTTTTTTTTTTTTTTACACTTTTTTTGTAACTAACTTTTATAACGGTAACCGGTTCCAGGTTCGGGTCTCTCAAAATGCGATGGCATCTTGGGAGACCCTGTGAAAGTGTGCCTAGTCTGTGCAATGCTGTACCCTACGCTAATACTCAACTAGTGAATGGTAGCGTTCAAAACATTCACCAATGCAAAGACCAGGATTGTCAGGACAGGAGGGACAATAATAGCGGGTGTCACGCCTATATCCGCGCTTGCTGCAGACACATCTTTTTTGGGGTGTTCGCTGGGTAGGGGTACTCGGGAGGACATAAAAATGCCTCTCATGCAGCCGACTGCATTTGGTTGGGGATGTGAATGGGGGAAGTACGGGCGCTGCAGAAGCGGTGGGTTCCCAATTAGGATTGGCGAATGCAGCAGGAAGGGCATTATGGGCACGACGGGCCTGTGTTTGTCTTTTTGGTGGCAGCGGGACACTACTTGTGCTTGCCACCTCACCAGCTTGAACTGCACTTATGGGACTCGCCACGTCACCACGTGTTACTGCAGTGCTGGTTTGACTACGACCGGGGTGTACTAGGCCGCTGGCGCTTGCCAGTTCCCCAAAACGCTACCAAAAAACTGTTAGCGATCGCAGGGATCAGGCCTGACTCTGCGAACGCTGCAGTTATGCGTTTAGTGTTTTGTAAGTGACAGTGATCGATCGATACTGCACTTGGGTGGGCTGGGCCGGGCGGAGGGGCAATACGCAGGTGCTAGCAGGTATCTGGGCTGATCCCGCTAACACTGCGTTTTTGGGAACCCTAAACTGCTGGTGACGCTAGTATAGATCTGATCGGATCAGATATTGATGCGATCAGATACTATACCACTAAGGGAGGTGTACGGTGCGTGCGTGGGTGTTAGCGGTACTGGCGCTAACCTGACGCCTGGGGCTGGTGCTTGCCAGTTCACCAAAATGCTACCAAAAAAACTGTTAGCAATCGCAGGGATCAGGCCTGACTCTGCGAACGCTGCAGTTATGCGTTTAGTGTTCTGTAAGTGACAGTGATCGATCGATACTGCACTTGGGTGGGCTGGGCCGGGCGGAGGGGCAAAACGCAGGTGCTAGCGGGTATCTGGGCTGATCCCGCTAACACTGCGTTTTTGGGAACCCTAAACTGCTGGGGACGCTAGTATAGATCTGATCGGATCAGATATTGATCCGATCAGATACTATACCACTAAGGGAGGCGCATGCTGTGTGCGTGGGTGTTAGCGGTACTGGCGCTAATCGGACGCTGCCTGGGGCGACGCATATCACCGCCGGGCGATCGGGGGGCTAAACCTTTATTCGGTAATAAACGGCGGGTGCCCTGACACTATAAAAAATAAACGAACTAACCAGCGTCAACCGTAACGGTTATACGGTGATCAGTGGTGAAAGGGTTAACTAGGGGGCAATCAAGGGGTTAAAACATTTATTAGGTAGTATATGGGGGTCCCTGACGCTATAAAACGCTGACGGCGAACCTAAATATTTACCTCACTAACTATCGTCACCAGCGACACTAATACAGCGATCAGAAAAATGATCGCTTAGCGACACTGGTGACAGGGGGTGATCAAGGGGTTAAAACTTTATTAGGGGGGGTTAGGGGGGTACCCTAGACCTACAGGGGGGTAACAGTAACTGTGCTAACACAGTAACTGTCACAAACTGACACAGCAGTAATCAGAAAAAAAAAAAAAAAAAACCTGCTGGTGTCAGTTTGTGACAGGGGGGGGTGATTGGGGGGGGGGGGGGGGGCGATCGGGGGGGGGGGATCGGGGTGTAATGTGTGCCTGGCATGTTCTACTGTGTGTGTGTGTGTTGGTGCACTCACTCACATGTCGTCTCTCCTCGGGCCGGAACGGAAACTACCGACCCGAGGGAAGATGACATCACTTCCTTTGCTGCTGTTTAGCATACAGCAGCAAAGGAGTGTTCCCATTGGCCGGCGGCGATCGCGAGGGGGGGGGCCACGAACGGATGGCCTCCCCCTCGTCTCTGATCGCCGGGGGACAGAACGGGACCGCCTCGGGCGGCGGTCCGATCGGACCCCCCACCCGCGGGAGGCAAATCACGTACATGTACGTGATTTTGCCTGCCCGTGCCGCCTTGCCGACGTAAATCGGCGTGAGGCGGTCCTTAAGTGGTTAAAGAGAACCTGTCACCAAAAAATTAATCACATAAGGGACTTTTTGTCCCCTATGTGATGAAAAAAAAAGCTTAGAAAAAATAAAATGCTAAAAACATG
Organism: Lithobates clamitans; assembly: GCA_037952925.1. NCBI lineage: Eukaryota > Metazoa > Chordata > Amphibia > Anura > Ranidae > Lithobates > Lithobates clamitans. Next base: position 1,795,255 of record JBBGZY010000441.1, read on the forward strand.
TTTAAAAAAAGTTATACACAGGAATCTAAACATATCCCGTCATAAGCACCACGTGATGTCCTTCTCCACATACACTTTTTTTTCATATCAAGGAGCGCATCATGCTGGCGGCGAAAAACCTCTCCATTCCCAGGGCTATATAATCAGTTAGCACTCTATGCAAACATTTCAGTCGCAACTGCACAAAACAGTAAAAATAATTTTACCACTGTCACTAAATTCCTTGCGATAACAATGTACCTTACTGATGGGGGTTCCCCACAAAATGCATGGTGACATTTCAAGGAAAACGTATCCCTATCTTTTACCCAAAGAAGGCCTGAAGCAATTACACAACTGGGGTTTAACCCCCCTTTCTGTACATCCAGATACTGATCTGCACCACTGCAAACCTCATGCTTGGGACACGGTTAATAACACCTAAGGCTACTTACTAAAAATAGGATTTTTAATACAGCTTACCTGTAAAATCCTTTTCTTGGAGTACATCATGGAACATAGAGCAGCCATAGTAATTACTATGTGTGTTATACACCACCTATAGGTGAATGGACACTGGCACACCCAAAGACAGGAAGTCCCCCTCTATATAAACCATCCCATACAGGAAGTACCTCAGTTTTGTAGCAAAGCAATGTATATCCCAGCAAGAGGGGAAGGACCTCTGTGTACCATGATGTGCTACAAGAAAAGGATTTTACAGGTAAGCTGTATTAAAAATCCTATTTTCTTTATCGTATATCATGGGACACAGAGCAGCCATAGTAATTACTATGTGGGATGTCCCAAAGCAATGCCCCTTGAGGAGAGGAAGACACATCAAAGTAGGCCGCCATCAGACGTGAGGATCTATACTGCTGCCTGCAGTACACTGTGCCCAAAAGCGGCATCCTCCTGCTGCCTTACATCCATCTGGTAAAATTTAGTAAATATATGTACTGGCGACCAAGTCGCTGCCTTGAAAATCTGAGGCATAGAGGCCTGGTGACGCACTGCCCATGATGTACTCACTGCCCTGGTAGAGTGTGCTCTAATTTGAAAAGGTGGAACCCTTCCTTTCAATCCATAAGCCTGAATTATAACCTGACAAATTCACTGTGAAATAGTCGATTTTGACACTGCCTGCCCCTTTCTGGCAGCACAAACAAAGCATCAGTCTTCGGCATCTGAGCTGTCACCTTCAGATAAATCCTGACAGCTCTCACGACATTGAGATAATGCAACAATTTTTCTTCCGCAGAGCGAGGTTCTGGGAAAAAAGAAGGCAAGGAGACATCTTGGTTCAAGTGAAAACTGGACACTACCTTAGGCAAAAAAGTTGGGTGAGGACGCAACACCACCTTGTCTTTATGAATAATTAAGTATGGCTCTTTACAGGAAAAGGTTGCCAATTCTGACACTCTCCTTGCCGAAGTTACTGCAACCAAAAAAAAAAAACAACTTTCTTGTCAAAAGTATCAAGGAAATATGGCGAAAAGGCTCAAAGGGTTGTCTTTGCAGGAGCGATAAAACTAGATTCAAATCTCATGGGCACTATGGTGGCCTGAATGGTGGAGTTATACGAGTTACCCCTTGTATAAAGGCCCGGATCAAAGAATGTAAAGCAGGTGGTCTGAAAAAATACTGACAAGGCCGAGATCTGACCCTTGATGATACATAAGGTTTCTACCCCCGATTCTAGGAAGACAAGAATTCTTCCTAGAACATACTTTCCGGAATGCCATCTTTTGGCTTCACACCAAGAAATATAGGACCTCCAGATAATAAATGGTCTTAGAAGCCGGCTTCCCTGCGTTAATCAGGGTAGTCACCACTGGGCCCCAAAGCCCCCGATCCTTTAAAATTTGGGCTTCAATAGCCAAACCGCTAAACTTAGCGATTGTAAAACAGGATGGGACACCGGTCCTTGCGAAAGCAAGTCTGGACGTGATGGAAGAGTCCACGGTTTCCCTACTGCCAACCTTATGATCTCTGCATACCAGGATCCTCTGGGCCACGCCAGGGCTACCAGTATCACCTGCTTCCCTTCCTTCTTGATCCTGTTTAGAAGCTGCGGTAGCAGCTGAACTGGGGGGGGGGGAGACGCATAAATCAGTGAAAAACTGATCCCAAGGGGTCACTAGCGCATCTGTCCCGAATGCGAGCGGATCACTTGTCCTTGACACAAAGCTGTCCAACTTCTTGTTGAACCTGGACGCCAACAGATCTATGTCCGGGGTACCCCACTTTTGGCATATGGCTGAAAAAACACTCAGGATGCAGGGACCATTCCCCCAGGGACAATTGTTGGTGGCTCAAGAAATCCGCCTGCCAATTCTCCACTCCCGGAAAGAAGACTGCTGACAGAAAGGCACATGCTTCTCTGCCCATGTCAGAATATGGTCCACCTCCCTTTGGGCTGCCTGACTCCTGGTACCCCCTTGGTGGTTGATGTAAGCCACAGCTGTGGCATTGTTGGATTGTATCCTGACAGGACACCCCTGCAACCTGAAAGTCCAGGATATTAGAGCCAGACGAGTTACCCGAATCTCTAAAATGTTGATGGGCAAGGCTTTTTTGGTCTCTGTCCACTTCCCCTGGACAGTGGCCTCCTCCAGAATCGCTCCCCAGCCCAAGAGGCTGGCATCCGTTGTTACTACTTTCCAGGCTACCGGCATTAAGGATTTCCCCTTCTGCAAATTTCTGGCCATCAACCACCAATTGAGACTCTGGTGCACCTTTGGGGTCAGATACATTGGGTAGTCCAAGGCTTGGATCCTCTTGTTCCAAGCAGACAGAATACTGTTTTGCAACAGTCTTGAATGAAATTGGGAATAGCTTTGAACAAAGCCACCATTTTCCCTAGTAACCTCATGCAAAGGTGAATGGAGGGATCTTTCTTTGCCTTGACCACACGGACTAGGTCTCTTATAGCCCTGACCTTTGCCTGAGGCAAAAAGACCCTTTCTTGGACTGTGTCTTTAACCAGACCCAATACTCTAGTACTCTAGCCTTCTTACTGGTCGTAAGGCTGACTTCTCTAGGTTGAGAATCCAACCCATTTGTTCCAAATACTTGACAGTGTTGGACACACTGCGGTCTAGCCGTGTAGCCAACTGATCTATAAGCAGCAGGTCGTCTAGGTATGCCGTTACTGATATACCCTGGACCCTTAATCTTGCTAATACCGGGGCCAGAATTTTTGTGAACACTCGGGGGCAGTGGCTAACCCAAAGGGCCAGGCCACGAACTGAAAATGGCGCTGTTCCACCTCGAATAGCAGAAATTTCTGGTGAGTGGGGCAGATCTAAAATGGGTCTGACATCTCCATTCGGTTTTGGCATCATGAAGAGATTTGAATAAAAATCCATGCCCTGCTACTCTGTTGGAATTTCTGTAATCACACCCTGTGACGTCAACCGGTCCAGTGCCTGGAATAGACACGTTCTTTTTAACAGGTCTCTGGGAACATTCAATCTTAGAAAACGAAATGGTGGAAACTCCAGAAAGGCTAGCTTGTAGCCTAGGAATACTGTGGAGATGACCCATTTGTCTTGGATCTCTTCCCACCAGGCTCCTGAAAACTGCAGGAGCCTTCCCCCCCACTCGACTGAGTGGGGGCGCCCCTTCATAAGGAGGCCTTAGGACTGTGTTTTGTAAGCTTCTGCCCCCAGGGCTTCTTCTGGCCTTGTGGCATAGCAGTTGAACCTGACGGCGGAGGCCGTCGAAACTGCCTGGAGGCTGCAGCACCGGGTGCCAGGGAAGAACGTTTCAATGAAGGACGCCTACTCCTCCTTTTAACCAGTAAAAGGGCACTGTTACCACCTGAAATTTTTTGGACATACTTATCCAAGTCGTCTCCGAACAACCATTGCCCATGAAAATGAAAACTTGCCAATAGCTTATTGCACGGCAATTCAGCTGACCAATGCTTCAACCTGAGAATTCTGTGCATATGCACAGATAAAAAAGGCAAAGCGTGACACCTGTTGAATAGAATCTTTAAGGCCCTTGGCAGCTCCGCTAACTCGCGGGCTGCTTCTCCTTGAGCAGGGACACCTTTAATGACTTGCTTGAGCTGGTCTTTTAAGGATTGGCAAACCCCTATTGCTGCTACTGTAGGCTGTACTGCTGAACCAGTCATAGAAAAAGAAGGTTTTAAGTAAAGATTCCAGCTTCTTGTCGGCTGGATTTTTGAAAACGTAAGACATTGTCTACTGGACAAGTTAGACTCCTATTCACAGAAGAAATAGCAGCATCCACTGCTGGCAAACTCCCGTTATTAGTGAACTTTTCCCTAATGGGATAAAGAAGAGAAAATCTCCCAGGAGGAACAAAATACCTATCTGGGTGATCCCAGTCTGCATATATTAGTTTCTCCAGCAGTGGGTTTTAAGGGAAAGCATGTGGACCATGTGAAGGCCTCAAGGAACCCAGAGAAGAAAAGTGGGCCTCAGCCACCTCCGCTGGGGGGGCAACTTATATGCAGAACGAACCAGTTCCGTAAGGGATTGGACTAGCAGTTTTTGGGACTGTGAGGCTGAGAAGGGTTCCTCTCAGATTGAATCCTCACAAGAGGAGTCATCTGCCTGCCCTTCTACCCGGTCACCCAATGGCACCTCAATTTCATCTGCCCATTCCTGTTCCAATACTGGAAGGTCAGGAAGGGGACCTTTTGCGTTTTTTCCCAGACTGGGTGACAGACGTGATCATGTTGGCTATTTTTCCCTCTAACCCAGCTAATGCTGAAGACAAATCATCCTTAGTGACGTATGCAGAGGCTGAAATGTTGGATGTAGCCACTATGCCTGACAGCCTCAATGACTCAGACTGGCCAGACGCCTCTGGCCTTTCAGGGGAGGATAGTACTGTGGAAGAGTGACTAGGATCCCGACAGCGGCGCCCTTGGGCTCCTCCCTGCTGTATTCCTCCCACCTTTCTTTCGTGAAGACATAGTCCTAAGCACAAAATGCATAGGTACTCACAATATGCATCCACTGTTGAGCTGTAGTCCAGCAAAAAATAAATGCCGCTATCACTGCTCAGCCTAATGCCCAGCAGGCGTGCCTTTAAATGCTTATATCCACACCTATACCGTGTTTACATGCCCCAGGATACTCTGTGTCCCTCCGTCAGCCACCAGACTCTTTGAGTCAAAAAAACTTTATAGCCACTGAGCCTGTGCCGTGCACACTCACACCCCCCCACACGTGCACGCTAGCCACACCCCCGCATCCTACGGTGGCCTTTTACCAGAGCTGATCCCCGCGCACGGGTGTGGGTGGACGAGGCAGTCCCGTTATCATGATTGCTCGGGGGGAGAGGGGCTGCGTTACTGTGGGGGGATGCCGGCCGCCCCGCTCCCATAGTCGGAACCGGCCTCTGGGAGGAGGGCTGTGTGCCCTGAGCTAGGAGGCGGGTGGTCCCAGGGTCTTGGACAACTGGCAGACCAGGATGAGGGCAATGCCGTCTCCAAAGGAGCGCTTCTTCACTTCACTCTTCACTTATCACGGTGGGCCAGGTCTTTGAACGGACCTTCAAGGACCGAGTCCCCCTTGCATACTGGGGTCCACACCCTTGGACCTGTACAGCACCCTGCCAGGACAACCTTTGGTTTAGTCATGTATCCAAGGGCCTGGATTCCAGGGTCCAGCCCTCCGAAGGGGTGCATTACTCCCTTCTTCCTTGAGGCTCAGGTGCAAAAAAAACTCCCTTCTTCCTTGAGGCTCGGGTACCATCCATCTTTGGCCTTTCCTTTGCCATTTTTGAATGGATCCGACTGCATAGCCCCTTGATCCTGGCAAGGATTTCTCCAACGGGGCCATCTATTATTATAGTACTTCAATCCCCCGTGACCATCTCCTTGAGACACTGGCAAAAAAACTGATGTAATTCCTGTATGGGAGGGGTTATATAAAGAGGGGAATTCCTGTCTTTGGGCGTGCCAGTGTTCATTCACCTATAGGTGGCATATAACCCACATAGAAATTACTATGGCTGCTCTGTGTCCCATGATGTACAAGAATTATGCCACTATACATTCTGGAGTGGCTTCCTGCTCAGAAATTTCTTTGCAATCCCTGTGTGGGGCTACTGCCTCATGTCCATTTTTTCCCCCCTAGGAAAGTTGTGTGCTAGGCACACCCAAGTTATATCTTGTTGTAGGACTTTAATTTTCTTTATTTTGTTTGTTGCTCTAATCTCATCTTCATTATAATCCTGGTACTATATACATGTTTTCCATAGTGTTGGTGTGCAGTGTATTGCTGTCTCCCAGGGGCACGCTGGATTATTTGTATCCTGAATATGCAGCGATGGGATTGTATTGAGCCTTCAGCATTGCTGATACTAAATCCAGGATCTAAGTGGTGAATCCGGTGTTGGCCCTCCTCCCTCTAATGGCTGCTCCCTTAATTAGGAATATTGTTTACATGCCCCTGCTGAGATATTTAGCTATATCTAATATACTTTCTTACTGCTGATTGAACTTTCTCATGCTACTGTGACTTGCATGATTTTGCATTCCAATTTAAGGTGGAGTCCACCAACCTTAGGGAGGGATCTCTCCCCATAAACGGAACGGATCGTTATCACCAACCGGACCACAAGGATTGCATCTCTAAAAGATTCATACAGGCATTTACTGTGTCATCAAGGTGAGAGTTCTGGGAGCACTTAGCGGGGATGTAACATCACGAAAGTCACCAGATCTTCTATCAACGCATGTTCACTAAAACTGGTCACACTTTATGTACTTTATTTGATCTATTAGCACTTTAGTCATGGTTTAAACACACGTATGGACTATTACTAATATACTTATTAGCTGTACTATATACACCCATTATTTTGAAGACGGAATTTTTTACACTTGTTTTAGAAATCATTTATTTGTGCATCTATATATTTATTGTTTATTTATTGCAAGAGCATGTTTAGAGGCATTGCGTGGAATCACATACACAATTGTTTTTTATTGTGCATTATTTGATGTTTTCCATAGTGATGTATATTTAGACCTCACTCTTGCAATACACTACTGTTTGCTATGCTAATATGGCAGCTAATTCCTCTAGTTGCATATGCTTTAGGGGTGCCTAACGCTGCATCTCTACCCTTCTCAAATGGAGCTTAAAATTATCTCTATAAATGCCAGAGGACTGAACTCTCCATACAAAAGGGCCGTGCTCTGGAAAGAGCTCTTTGCCCTTTCACAAAATAATGTCCTTTGCGTACAACCCACCATAAATTCTCTCACAATTTCTTTGTAATGATTACAATCAGGAGATACAATTTTATTTCCACTTGACCACTTAGAAGTCGACCCCAATGGCAGATTCCTTATCCTCTCAATGTCTTAACAACCATATTATCACCCTAATAAATATTTATGCCCCCAATACCCATCAAAAAGTTATTTATGAATCCTTACTTCAAAAACTCCAACCTTATTGTGACAAATCTATTATAATTTGTAAAGATTTTAACAAGGCTGTAGAACCCTCAGTTGACTCCTCCAACATAATTAGGCATTAATAGTAAAAGGAAAATATTAAAACTAGTTAAGCCAAAAGCGATTTCCCTATGAAGGAGAAGAGGTCCACCGCCTTAGACTGGAAAACTGAAAAAAAAATCAAAAAACCAAAAAAAAAAAAACAAAAAACTAAGGACTCACTAGACTGAAGTAGGGTTATGGGAGGTATGGGGAGGTGCCCTGAGGGTGTGTCCTTAAAAGCTTGGGTCTATGACTACTTTGCCTTAACAGTTGTTAACCTCAGACACAAAATATGAGCAAAGCATATCACTCTATTGTGTGTACTCTTCTCAATTAAAAGCACTAAGTTTCCTGATAAGAAGAGGGGAAAAAAAAAAAAAGGGGCGGGAGGGATCTCCAGCTGATTGACAGCCTCAGCTCTGTTCCTGTGTGCTGTGTGAAGGGGTGTGTCGCTTCCCTCCAATCATCTCTCAGAGCTCTCCTCACTGAGCTCTCTGCCCCATTTTCAGACAACCTTTATAAATTCTGGACTTTGAACGGTCGTGGAGAAGAGAAGCCTGCAGATAAAAAGGTATCTTTTTTTTTTTGTTCCCCTCTCCCCCTTTTCTTCTTCTTCTTTTCTTTTTTTTCTCCTGGCATCGGACAGACAGGGCCCAACAATAAATTGTGCACTAAAATGTTGTAATACTCGCTATGGAGGCAATAAAATGTGGGTCACTTAATGTAAAAGATGCACGATTCTGGCTAAAATGAGAATCACAATTTTTTTTGCATGGAAGATAGATCACAATTCTCTCACAATTCTCGCGGCGTAACTTTACTGTTTCGTTTTTTTTTTTTTTTAAATCATTGAAGTGTATTTTTTCCCCCCAAAAAAACACATTTTTATGACCGCTGGGCAAATACAATGTGACATAAAATATTGCAGCAATTGCCATTTTATTCCCTAGGGTCTCTGCTAAAATATATATGTTTGGGGGTTCCAAGTAATTTTCTAGCAAAAAATATTGATTTTAATTTAAGAAGTGTCAGAAAAAGATTTAGACTTTAAGTGGTTAAACTTCCTGCATTTACACCTGTTGAAAACTTGGCAGACTTCCCAGATTCTTTATTTATACAGAAGTTCTATCCCTTTGATCTAAGAAGGAAGCTTAGTTACAATGTTTCAAGTTAAAGACTTGGCAGACTGCCCAGATGCTTTCTTTTGACAGCTGAGTGAGCAGATAAAGTCTCTCCACTTGTTTATATGAAAGAATCGGCAAAATCTGCAGGAGAGATCGTCAGGGGGGGTGAATCGAGACCACAATTTTTTAACGATTAATTGTGCAGCTCTACTTAATGTTAGGGGTCTTAATATCCCGCTTATGAGATCACAGATTTTATATAACATGCATAAGCAAAGAGTTCAGATACTCTTACCACATATGCCCACTCGCTATTTTAGAAATTGGTATCTCAGTAATAATCCTGTTAGTAAATCTAGAGGTGTGGCCATGTTTCCATATCTAGCTTTCAGTCTCAGACATTCAGGAAGTAAGTGATCCAGGAGGTCGATTTCTTATTCTTAAATGTAAAATAACATTAGGTTTACTTTGGTTAATGCCTATGCTCCCAACCAGGGTCAGATCTCTATGATGCTTGCTCTTTTGCGCAAATTAGGCCCTCTGGCTGAGGGAAGGATAGTGCTAGGAGGAGATTTAAATATTGTATTTGACTCAACACTGGACACTACGTCTACCTCCAGGTGCTTCCCTTTGTCTCAGATAAATCTTCTCAAGCGCCGATTGCATGATTTTCAGCTAGCTGATGTGTGGCGGGTGTTACACCCAACTGAGCGTGATAATACCGGTCATTCTTTAACCCATAAAACTTATAGTAGGATAGACATGTTTTTTGTTTCACACAACTTACTTAGTTGGCAACCTGGTCAGACCATTTCCTGCTTTTTTTCCTGATCAATATGCCGCAATTTTCTAAAGCTGTAGCTTCTTGGAGGCTGAATGAAAGCCTCTTAAAAAATGAATCGACATGTGCGGCGGTTAGACGATTGATCTCTCAGATATCAGATAACAAACGGGATATGACAGCACAACCACTTAAATGGGAGGCTTTGAAGTGTGTCATAAGGGGGATCCTTATTTCTGAAGGTGCACATTTAAAAAAAAAAAAAAAAAGCATGATTTGCAGAGATTACACAGCTCCTACAGGAAATTCATAAGTTTGAGCTTGCCCTTAAACGTTCACTTGAGGCTCATGTATTTCAGCTATTACAAAAGAAACGCAAAGATCCTTTACATATACTTGACATGGAATACTTTAAACATAAAGACCGAATGCATAGAACTATGTATGAATTTGGTAATAAGGCGGGTGGACCACTGGCGAGGTCAATTCGCACTAAATCAAATTGTAACTTATATTCCCAAACTTCGATGCCCTAAAAAGCGCTTGGTACATACTTCTGAAGACATTGCTCGGACCTTTCAAGAATATTATAGGACACTTTATAATATTACTAATCCCCTCACGGTACCTACCAACACAAAGGGACGCAAAATAATGGTCCAATACATTTTAAAAACAGCCCTTCCAAGATTAGATCAGGATATTGCTAACTTATTGAATATGCCTTTCACTACACTGGAAATTCAAACAAACAATTTGGGACACTACATTCAACTCAATTTCAGATTCATGTACTTTCATCAAGCGCAGGAAGCTCATATTACTCTCATTCATAAAGACCAGAAAGATCAAGCCGAATGTTCAAGTTATCGTGCAATTTCTTTAATAAATGTTGACCTTAAAATATATGCAAATATAATAGCAGATTGTTTACAAGCAGTTATTCCTTCTATTATTGGTTTAGATCATGTGGGCTTTGTCCGAACTCGAGAAGTAAGGGATAACACTATCAAAATATTATCTCTCAACTCACACTGCCAGCTACAAAAAGTCCCATTGTGTCTTCTTTCGTTAGATGCGGAAAAGGCATTTGATCGCCTAGATTGGGAGTTTTTTAAAGCAACATTAGAACAACTAGGTTTAGCTTCAGGCTTAATTCAAAAAATGATGGCCTTGTATTCTGCTCCATCAGCTCGTATTAGTGTGAATGGCCTACTTTTGGACCTGGTTCATTTATTGAATAGAACCCGCCAGGGGTGTCCCCTCTCGCCACTCCTGTATATACTAGCAAATGGAGCATTTTGCAATGGCCTTGTGTGCTAACAACTCAATACAGGGTGTTAAATTGTTGGTAAGCAATATAAGGTAAGTTTGTTTGCGGACAAGCTCTTGCTCCACATAACTAATCCAATAATTGCATTTCCGGCGATTTTAAAAGGAATTGGAACTTTTCAGTACTCTAAGCAATTTTAAAATGAATGTGGCAAAAATCACATTGTCTAAAGATTACTCTTGCAGAGGACATTCAAGTTTCTCTTTCTAATAACTTTTCGTTCCAATGGGCCCAGTAGTCTATCAATTATTTGGGGATTCAGATACCTAGACAACTTTAAAAATTGTATATGCTTAACTACCTACCACTTGTGAAAATTATGTAATCTCATCTTAAGAAATGGTCACCAATGCGACACTCATGGCTGGGAAGGATGTCACTCTTTAACCACTTGAGATCCGCGCTATAGCCGAATGACGTCTACAGCGCAGACCTGCTTTGCGGGGACGAAGTCTATTGACGTCGTCCCGTGCCTGAGCGGCCTGCGCGGCGCGCTGTGATCCTGACCCCTTACCACGTGATCAGCTGTCAGCCAATGACAGCTGATCATGTGACGTCAACAGAGCCGGTAATCGGCTATTTTTTCTCCTCGCTGAAAAAAAAAGCCGATCACCGGCGGCCATGAGAGGGACATCAGTCCCGATCACGGAGATCTGCCGCCAGATCACCAGTGCCCACCTGTGGCCCCTGCCAGTGCCACCTGGCAATAGGCAACAGTGCTGCCTACCAGTGCCCCCCAGCGTCACCCATCAGTGCCCACAATCAGTGCCAGAACAACAGTGCTGCACATCAGTGTCACCTGCCAGTGCCACCCATCCATGCCACTCATCCGTGCCACCCACCAGTGCCCACCAGTGCCGCCTCAACTGTGCCCACCAGTGCCGCCTCAACTGTGCCCACCAGTGCCGCCTCAACTGTGCCCACCAGTGCCGCCTCAACTGTGCCCACCAGTGCCGCCTCAACTGTGCCCACCAGTGCAGCCTATCAGAAAAAAGGAGACCTCTATCATGTCAGATCCAGAGTGTGGTAGTCCCACCCCTATTGCACTTGAACAAAAGGAAATACCCCCTAAGTGGGACTTTGAAAGATCACCAACTCTGATGTAAAAATGAATAACTTTAATAATATTGCATGTGTAATACAAATAGATAAAAAGAGGAATAACATCTATACAATACATACATGATACACAAAAACAAAAACAAAAAAGCAATATATCATGGTATACAAAAGAACAGCAATACTCTCCAATAGGTAGTGTACCCCGATACCCGACGTGTTTCCAGTCTTTTAAAAAAAGCACCTTCATCAGGGAAGGGAGTTAAGTATACTCAGATAAATGTTAATTCTAAAAATACAGAGAGACATCTCAAAGAGGCATAGATTGAGGGACCTAGGCTGCACTTGTATATGTGAACACAACAGAATATGCATAAAACCACAGAAAAAATGCACACCCCAGCCAAAAAACAAAAAAAGGTAAAAGTGAGGAGGGAAAAAATGGAAATGAGCATGGAAAAATAGAATATAAGAAAAAATAACCGATAGTTCCCAACCCCACCTACCAATTTGAATGATTCCATGTTCAAAAATAGACCGACTCCGTTCAGACTGACCCCTCATCAGTGCATATAAATGAAGGAGAAAAACGACCTGTTTGCACAATTTTATAACAAACTATTAAACATGATTTTTTTTTCAAAATTTTCCATCTTTTTTTGTTTGTGTAGCAAAAACAAAAAAAAATCCCAGCTGTGATTAAATACCACCAAAAGAAAGCTCTATTTGTGGGAAAAAATGATAAAAATTTAATTTGGGAACAGTGCTGTATGATCACGCAATTGTCATTCAAAGTGTGACAGCGCTAAAAGCTGAAAATTGGTCTGGGCAGGGGTTTAAGTGCCCATTAAGCAAGTGGTTAAGATGGACATCCTTCCTAGATTTCTTTATATTTTTCAAACAATTCCAATCAGGGTTCCTTGTTTAGATTGACCCGATCTATATTACTAAAATATATTTGGCCTAGATTCCCGGCTAGACTCAGATATGAAATCTTAGTGAAGAGAAGAGATGCTGGCGGCACAGGCCTGCCACACCTAGAATTATACCATGCGGCAGCTTTACTTAGTAGGGTGTTGCTGCCTATACCACTGACTTCTCTCCCATGGCTTCTTCCTATTGATCGGCCACGTTCAACACAAGTAACGCATTTGATTTCATCTCTGTTATATGTATGGGAAAAATTTATCACAACATACAGTGCATCTTTACGCCCAGGGCCATTGACTCCAATATTGGGTAACCCAGGTTTTCCACCGGGAATGCCAGAAAAAAGTTTTCTTTGCTGGCAACCACTACATCCTTCGCCTATTTGTCATTCATGTACAGATAGAGGCTTGAAAACTATGAGTGAGCTTAGTTCCCGCTCTCGCCTGAAGGCAGGTGAATGGCTTCAATACTATCAACTATGCAACTTCTATAAGGGGCTGAATAGTCTAAGTATCTGTAGGGACTTAACTCAGTTTGAGATGTGCCTTTCTGACTCAAAATGTCCTCACGCATTATCTAAAACGTACGGTATTTTATTATCGTACGCATTTTCAGATCGCCCTTTCTATGTCCAAGACTGGGAGCGAGAATAAGGTTAAAATTTGTCCCACGAAGACTGGGACAAGGTGTTCTACCTCACCATTAAAATAACTTTGTCAGCTTATTCCCAGCAACGTAACTATAAGATTATGACGAGATAGTATCGCTGTCCGGTCTTACTAAATAAAATTAATCCAGCTTTGTCTGACCTATGCTGGAAATGCTGTGAATCGAAAGGGACATTATTAGATCTATGGTGGTCTTGTTCGAAAATAAAACCATTTTGGTCGGCTATATTTAAACTCAGTCATGTGGTCACTGGTAAAATTTGTCAGGAGACTCCTGAGGTAGCGCTTCTCTTTTTAATTCCTGGGTCACTTAAATCAAATAAAAAGGGAATATTTAGATTTTTTTTTGATGGCAGGAAGAGCCTTAGTTCCAAGACATTGGAAATCCCAAACAACACCAACAATACGGGAATGGGTGGTAGAGATGAATCATATAATGCGGATGGAAGAGCTGGTATGTACAGCAAATAACGGTGAATGAAACTTCTGGAAGTCTGGGCCCCGTGGGTGGAGTTGCTGCAGTCTCCTCAGATGTTATCTTATATGTAATTGTTGGGATCCTGTCTTTTCGATGCTATATTTAATTTTTTTTTTTTTCCCTTTCCGTTAGTGAGTTGTTTGTTTATGTCATGGTTTTTGTTTTTTTTTGAGTGCATATATGTATATGTGTATGCAAGGGTTTGCAACCACTTTAACCACCTCCCACTCAGCCACTGCACATAAACGGCAGGTGCTCCTCTCCTTGTTCTGAGTGGACATTCACAAACATCCCTCAGAACGAGTGCTCGCAGCGCAGCCACGAGGAGCGCTGAGGCTCGATTTTGTGATCATTATGATCACAGAATCCAGCTGAGCAGAGATCGAGATATGGGCGCTGTGACTGGCCCTCCCGAAAACATGACGGCTGTGTCCAATCACAGCCGTCACAATGTAAACAGAGAAGCTTGTCTCTGACAGTTCTCCCAGCTGAGCTTAGTGAGAGCTCAGTTGGGGGGGGGGGGGGGACGATTGCAGATCTGTGCAGCTCTCTGTGCAAGGATGATTTTACACAGAGAGTCGTTACAGATCACCCCACACACAGTACACCAAGCCCCACTGATACCCCTGTCCCCATAAAACATCTGTCTGTCCTCCATCACTGCTAACCCCAAATAAACACTGATTTGGGTTATTTTTACCAAAGAAATGTAGCAGCATTATTTTTGGTCAAAATGTATGAAGAGAAATTACTTATTTCAAAATTTTATCACAGAAACTAAGAAAAATTCATTTTTTTGGAAAATTTTCGGCATTTTTTAATTTAAGTGTAAAAAATAAAAACCCCAGCAGTGATTACATACCACCAAAAGAAAGCTCTGTGTGTGAAAAAAAAAAAAAAAAAAAAAAAAGATAAAAATATGTTATTTCGGTACAGTGTTACATGACCACGCAATTCTCATTCAAAGTTTGACGTCGCTGAAAGCTGGGAAGGAGAGGGGTGAAAGTGTCCAGGGTGAAAGGGTGAAAGTGTCCAGTATTGAAGTGGTTAAGATACAATCAAGCTACATCAACACAGCTATGGGGTAAAAAAATAAAAAAAAAAGAAGCGCAAAGTTGAGTTTATATAGTGTTTGAGAGGAATTAAAACACCTGTCAGGCTTTTATTGCGGTCTTTGCCCCTGTTAAGAAGATTAACGCTCCCCATTTGTCAGGTTTACCGTCAAAACCAAAAAAAGAAATAAAATCCCAAATTTTGAGTTGCCCCGAGAACAGTAATATAGGGGAAATCTTCCAATGGGGACATTAGTTCTGGTGACCCTGGTAAGAAGGCATTTTCTTAATTTGGAGAGATTTCATCTAATTTCCTGTTTTGCCTATGGGGCAGGGAGAAATGAAGAATAAATGAATAAAATCCTAATGGGGGGGGGGGTTGTTATAAACCTTTGTTTACTTTTTTTCCCAAAACATAAAAAAGGTTTGCCTTTAGATCTACTTTAATTTTAAACTTCATAATCAATGAACGTCACTTACCCTTCTAGCCGTACGTCAGGTAGAGTTCTGTTCAGTGCTATCATCTCACTGGCCATTAAATTGAACTGATTGATTTTAAACTTTTCCCTCATCTGCTCTTGGTCCTCTTTAGGTACAACAACAGGCTTCCCCATTTCTCCTGGACCTTCGTGTGGTTTCTGAACACCAGGACCTTAAAGAAAAATGAATTTGTTTTCTTGAACATAAAATCAACACCGCAGTAAATGTTTAAGCGATACCATTTATTTTCCTATACAGCGTGTTTCAAAATGTTTGCTTAAAATAATGTAATAAACGGCTAAGCTAAATTTGGAAGAAAAAGGGCCCATTTTTACAATCCAAAAAAAAAAAAAAAGGGAAAAATTATTTTTTTCCTATACCAGCCATCAAATGTAGTGTGTGTGAAGATATATACAGCAGGCAAAAGTAGTATTGAACACGTCACCATTTTTCTAGGTAAATATATTTATAAAAGGTGCTATTGACATGAAATTTTCACCACGTCAGTAACAACCCATTCAATCCATACATTCAAAGAAACCAAAACAAATAAGTTCTTACGTTATGTTTAAAAAAATTGAATGACAGAGGAAAAAAGTATTGAACACATGAAGAAAGGGAGGTGCCAGCTAAAATTTATCAGTAATTAGAAAGCTCTCGTCAGTGAAAGTTGATATCAGCTGGTTCAGTCTTAACTGATGGCATATAAAAAGGTCTCATTACCAAGGTGTCACAAGAAACATCTCATGGTGGGTAAAAGCAAAGAGCTCTCAAGACCTTTGCAACCTTATTGTTGCAAAACATACTGATAACATTGGTTAAAGAATGATTTCTAAACTTCTGAATGTTCCAGTGAGCACTGTTTGGGTCATAATCCTGAAGTGGAAAGAACATAATTTCACCAAAAACCTGCCATGACCAGGTGCTCCTCACACGATTTCTGACAGTGGAGTGAAAAGAATTATCAGGAGGGGGGCAGGAGGCGGAGCCTAGCAGAGCAGACATGCATTGTTAGAGCTCCACACCGCTGAGGAGAGAAGAGAAGGACAAAGCGGAGCCTGCAGGCTCAAAAGGTATCCATTTGAACCTTTTTGCCCCTGGGAACAAACTGTGAAAGTTTGGGCAGGAAATATGGTACTGGGAGGAAACCGTGGCAGAAATAAAAATCACCTCACAAAGAGCTCACAGGCACTCACTGCAGCTGAAGCAGCTCCAGTCACCTCACAATATACAGCATCAGGGCGCTCTCACAGACAGAAAATGTCACAGCAAGACTCTCCATTTGAGTCAGATACAGAACAAATCCTCTCACAAACTTCTCCACAAGCCTCCTCAGTATCCCCAGTAATATTATTACAATTTGAAAAGATGCTTCATAAGGCTTTAAAACAAACCTCAGACCAAATAACAAAAAGCCTAACCAAAGAAATAAGAGAGCTGGGAAACCGCACCACAGCCTTAGAAATAAAAATGGATGAAATTGAAATTACAACCCAAGAAAATATAACAGAATTGGAACAATTAAAAAAAGAGAATTTAATACTTCAAACTAAGCTCGAAGATTACGAAAATAGAGCCAGACGTTCAAACTTGCGCATAAGGGGAATACCTGAAACTGTGACAGACCTGCAATCTACTATTACTGCTCTATTACAAGAACTAAAGCCAGATATCCCTATTGAACGTTTAGAACTGGACAGAGTACACAGAGCCCTCACAGCCGAAAAGAAAGATGGACCCCCACGTGATATAATCACAAAATTTCATTATTACAGAACGAAAGAACAAATACTAATTGCTGCAAGAGAAAAAAAAAAGGAACTTAATTTTCAAGGACACAATTATCAAATTTTTGCTGACCTATCCCAACTTACTATTACTAAAAGACGATCCATGAAACCCCAACTAATGGAACTGCAACGCCACAACATTATGTATCAATGGGGCTTCCCCTTTTTAGTCAGATTTAACTACCAAGGTACAATTTACAGAAGCAGATCAGCAGATGAACTACAACAAACCCTTTTAAAATTAAATCTGACAGAACCCACAAGCAGCAACTCTCCCACACGCAGAAGAATGGCATCATTTTCACCTTCAGGCAGCACCCAGAAAATTTCAGAACAAAATGGGAATCATCATTCTCACAAAAGAGGCCGTTATGCCACATCATCCATGGACCAAGAAGATTCAATGGGCTGACATCCTAATTCCTGATATCTCTTCATTTATTATACTAAGAGATGGTTCTCTATAAAAAACCTATATTTATAACTGAATGTAACTGCATTCTGATAGTCACACACTGTGTGGGATCATGTTACATTCCAGTTATATTTCTTATTACTTCTGATTCATATAGCCTTAGAATATATAAGTGAAATAAGGAAATTCTTGTTCAGTTATATATTATCAGGTAATAACAATAGATTTATTACTTTTTAGGACAAATATGTTCAATAATCCAGAAATAATGGAAGCTTTTCTTAAAACAAATATATTATTACCTAACTAGTTCCTAGAATTATGTTTTTGTTTATTCTAATCTGAAGCAATACAACCTCAATTTTATGAGTTAACATATCTAAACAGTTACATATGAATAAAATATGTAATTGTTTACTCTAAAAGGGTTAAAATCACAAAATAATTCAAACTATCTTCATCAATACCAAAGTTATTAACAGTACCTTTCTAACTGAATTATTTAGCCTAAGGCAAGACTAACCATATACAACCACCCTGGAATAAATAATTTCAACAAAAACTATATTCTGCACTCCAATTAATGAAACATCATTTTGATGTCTTTTGACATAGCACTTCTCTCCTGTAAGCGGAAGATCCGTGTACCCCCATTAGCCTTCCTCATTCCCCCAACCATATTATGTGGGAGTGTGACGAAGGCACTTATTCCCCTGAGAGAGATATTTATTCTCTTTCACGGGTAAATTGTGATTACTTGCAAAAAATAAATTTATACAATGTATCATCTAATCTCATATGTTTTTTGTTTACTCTTTACTCCAGAGGGGCGACTAAGTGCTGACAAGCCCTGCAAGTGTCAATGTACAAGGGCGGCTGAGCAGGAGCAGAGCGGACACAGAGAGACACAGCCGATCGAAAAAGACTGCCTGACAGGCTGACTCTGTGTAGTGGGGATGCTGGTTGGGAAGGGTGTAGTGTGAGTAACTGGGTATTGTTGTTTAACTTGGGTTACTGAGTACTGTGGGGTAATTATAGTTGAGTAGTTGAGTATTGTTGAGTACTGCAGAGTAACTGTGTGTGACTGAGTACTGAGGAGAAAACTGTGTAGTGAGAAATTAGCGTCAGGAAGCTAGATATCAGATAATTTGACAGAGTATAATCAGTAATCCCCATTAAATTAAATTAGTGGGTACGATGTCTGGCGGGTTTGGAGATGCGACTCTGTGCACATCTTGTGGAATGTATGTGTTCCTGGATCATTTGATCGAGGGCAAATACTGCTGCGCAAAATTTAAGTAAACTGCTTCCCTGGAAGCCCAGGTCCTGAATCTAGGGAAGCAACTGGCAACACTGAGAAGAATCTCCATACTACAGGAGAGTTGGGAACGTAAACGGCAAGTGCCGGCAGAGGCCAGCACAGAGGCGGGTGGAGACAGAGGTGCAGGCACCAGAACAGAGTAGATGGGTGACACTCAAGAGGGGTAGAGGGGATAGTGTCAGGGAAGCCAGTCCTGGGCTAAAACATGCCAATAAATAAGCTGTGTTGCATGATGTTGGAGAAAGCAATCAGGAAGCAGAATTGCTGGAGCAGAGTGACACCCCTAGCCGCTGTCTCCTCCGTTCTGCTGTCCTCCTCCTCCTCCTTCCTTTGTGAATGGACAGAGTCAGCTGACCCTGTCCATTCACATAACTGAAACATTGTAATCTTCTGTGATTACGATGTGTCAGTTTATGAATGGAGAGGAGCCGCTGTCTTCTCTCCATTCATTTTCAGTGCAGCTGAGGCTGCAGAGAAAGGGACTGGGGAATCTCTATCCTCTGTCTCTTTCTCTGTCTCAAGGGGGAGATATCAGAGGTCTGTTAAGACCCCTGATATCTCACCAAAGTCCCCCAACAGGGCTGATTAAAAAAAAAAAAAAAAACACATATTGCAATAAAAGAATAAAAAAAAATATAAAAAATACAAATTGTAAATAAAAATAAAAAAAAAAACAAAACACACAGACACCGTTCACCCCCGCCCCCCCCCCCGAAAAAAAAGAAAGCATTGTTTAAAAAAAAAAAAACACTGTCACATGACATTAAAAAAAAAAGGAAATGGTAATCGGTATCGGCGAGTACTTGAAAAAAAGTATTGGTACTTGTACTCGGTCCTAAAAAAGTGGTATCGGGACAACCCTATCATTTATGCAACTAGCGCAAATCTTTTTTATTGTAATAAAATTTAAAACAGCAAATAAAAATCCTGGGTGGCTTAACTCTAATGTAAAAATGCATAAAAAGCAAAGGATTTTCCTTAAAAAAATACAAGGCTTTAGGGGTCATCATCAGCATTCCAACTTTACAAAGAATGCAATAAGAGATGTAAGGGTGCAATCAGAGTGGCAAACATAGAACATGAAAGGCACCTAGCAGAGGAGAGTAAAAAGTACTGTATCAGTAAAGCTAAAAAGGCTGTAAAAATTCTGAAAAACATTAAGGAAATTGTATTTTATTGTTTTTTCTTATTTTTTTCATTCCCAAAGAAATAAAAGTATGCTACCAAAAGAAAACCAAATTGGTTTCTATAAACAGTTACAAAGATGCATAAAAGCAGTTAACCAGTTACTGACCTCCCTAAAGCAATTTTCCTAAGGGAGTGGAAGTAGCACTTATCACTGTGGTGGAGGTATTGGTGGTTTAACATCAGTTTTTTGCACTTAACTTTCACATTCAGAGGACTGTCATTCATGTTGTGGGGAATTGCAAGATATTTTCACATTTTTTTCATTTTAATTTATGGGCATTAACCCTTTCATGGCTAAGCCCACTTCTGACATTTGTTGCTTACAAGTTAAAATCCGTATTTTTTGCTAGAAAATTACTTAAAACCCCCAAACATTATATATATATTTTTAGCAGAGAATCTACAAAATAACATGGCGGTGGTTGCAATATTTTATGTCACACTGTATTTGCGCAACGGTCCTTCAAACGCAATATTTTGGGGAAAGAGACACTTTCATGAATTAAAAAAAAAAATAAACAAACAGTAAACTTAGCCCAAATGTTTGTATAATGTGAAGGACGTTATGCCAAGTAAATAGATACCCAACATGTCATGGTTTGAAATTGCGCACACTCGTAGAATAGCAACAAACTACAGTACCTAAAAATCTACATAGGCGGTGCTTTAAAAAAAAAAAAAAAATGGTTACCAGGTTAGAGTCACAGAGGAGGTCTAATGCTAGAATTATTGTGCTCGCTCTGACGATCATGGCGATACCTCACATGTGTGATTTGAACACCGTTTACATATGCAGGCGTGACTTATGTGTGCGTTTTCTTTGCGCGAGTTTGTGAGGACAGGGGCGCTTTAAAATTTTTTATTTTTTTTCCCTATTTATCTTATTTATTTTTTTACATTGCCACTTTTAGGAAAAAAAAATGATCACTTTTATTGCTGTCACAAGCAAATGTAAACATCCCTTGTGACAGTAATAGGTGGTGACAGGTACTCTTTATGGAGGGATCGGGGGTCTAAAAGACCCCAAATCCCTCCTTTTTGAAGTATTCAAATCGCCAAAAACGGCCATTCTGAATACTGTCTTTTTTTTAAACCGGCGCCATTGGCAGCCGTAAACCGGAAGTGACGTCACTTCAGTGTTTACAGAAAGACGACTGTAATTAAGCAGTTTCCGGCTTCGTTATAGTCTCTCTCTAGCCGGCGGAAGTGTCAGATCAGGTCTCGGGTCTCCCGGTGTGTCGGGAGGCCGGTAAGAGCAGCGGAAGGAGGCGGGGGGGTAACGTCCCCTGTCAATCAAATCCTGTGAGGAGGGAGCAGTAGGGTGTGGGTGTGTAGGCACGCGTCTACAGATGCAAACAGGCCAACTTGGGAGCGCACTTACACGAGTGCCCCCTTTAGCAGAGAGCTTGCTATGGGGGCACTTGGAGTAGAGGAGGAAAGGGGAGCGATGGGTAGAGATCCTAGAAGAGGAAGTAAGGGGAGGCTCTATCCAACACCACTGCACAGACTTTTTTTTTTTACTGTATGTAAAATAAAAAATATTCTTTAGATGTAAAGGGACAAGTACCATACTTTATGGTTGTACCTTACTATAGCTGATCAATTAAATGTAATGTGTCCTGAAAGTTAAAGCGGAACTAAACCCATCAATTTAACGTTAAAAAAAAGTTAAATTTACAGCAAGCCGCAAATGCTAACAGTCGCAATGGTTTGTGCTCTCAACCAAACTGTCAAACCATCAAATGGCTGGGGTCATAACTGATCACATGTGCAACACCATAGCAGTTGCAGCTCAAACAGAGAAGATGGCAGCTTCCTTTGCTGAAAAGGATATCTTTTGCCAACAAAAAATTGTGCTTGGCCTTTTACAGTAACCCGGAGCTTGGCAGGATACTGCACAGCATACAGCAGTTGCAGGAGCCACAGGTGGCTCTTCACATCTGTAAACTTAGCCCTGTGTCTCTGCACTTCCGCAGAGAAGTCAGGGTAGAAGGACACACTGGTACCGTTGTGTTGGATGTTGGCACACACCTGTGCCTGATGCAGCTCTATTTCTCTGTCCTGGTAGAAGCAATTTCGCCAAGATGAATCTGGGCGGGCCACTAGGTTGTGGAGGGTGAGACGGCACTCTATGAGCGCGTTCCACTGCGATAAAAAGGGCGAGAAGACATTTTTGCCAAATACTTCAAGTAACCAATTCTCCACGAAAGTTGTGGGGTCCTTGCCTTCCAAACTCTCAGGAAGACCCACAATGCGCACATTATTTCATCTGAGACGATTCTCCATGTCTTCAGCTCTATCATTAGCTTCCTTTGCCATCTTGTATGCAGTGTTGGCATCTCTTGCTATAGGGGGTAATTGGTCTTCCATTTCACTGACTCTACTTTCAACAGCTGTAGTTCTCTCCCAGATTTTTTGTAAATCCTGACGCAACAGCGACACATACTCTCTTAATCCCCCAAACTGCTCTTTTAGTTTTCACAGATGAAGTGCAGTTGTTCACCGCCCTAAGTACGTCTGCTAGGGTGGGCTGAGGCATGTCCCGGGTGTCTAAGCTGTGCTGGGTCAGAGACATAGGCTCAGCATGATCATCCTCTTCCTCCCCATAGTTAACAGCTAAGATGGCTACCTGTGCCTGCATACCAGAATGATTCTGTGCAGTGTTCATAGTGTGAGCTGTCCGATCATTGCCCGGCTGCCCAGATAACTTATGAGTGTAATATACCATGTCCCTGAGGATTTCCTTACACTGGGTCTTTGGTGGCTTGTGCGATTCGGGTCCCAGGTCCTTCATCTTGTCAGCACCACGAGGAGTCCCCTTCACAGTGAATGTTGCGGTGCCATCTTGGAGTTTGGGGCCCGAAGCTTTAGCCTGTCCTCTACGGGTCATTCCCCTAATGCAGGGGGCCGGTGGAGGTTCCATAGTGATCCCGGGATCAGTAATCAGCTGCATATAGTGGTAAAAAAAGGGCACGTGGGCTGGGGGAGGATCAATCATGGATCATCTGCGGGAGCTGTGGAAGATGTGTCTTCTCACATGCCAGTCCTGGCCACGCCCCAGGATAAGAGGGTTTAGTTTCTCTTTAAAACAAGCTCATGGTTGAATCAGATGCCATGCTCTGACTTTATTATACTGTGTCCTCTGTAAAGTCAATAGATTTGATTTTTGTAGCTGCACAGCCACCCAAAAACAGAGAAAATATTGCCACTCCCTACTACTTCACCTCTAGAAGAGAAAAAAACGATAAAAGCTGAAATCCAGGTATGGATTTACTCTGGATTTACTCCAGGTATGGAGTTACTCTGATCCATCCAATATAAGTAGGCTTGTGCCATACCTGGCTGATCCCAGTGGAACTTGGGATCCTGAAGGTAGTGGGAATCACTGTAGTAGACACTGCTACTACAGCAGTGCCCATGGCAAGTATGAGTCCATGCCAGGCAGCTGTCGTGCGGCTTAGTGAGCACAGGAGTTTGCTCAGCATGGGTGCCATTCAGAGAACTTTTTGCATCGTTACAAATAATGCAAAGTGTTAAATGATTGGACGAGATGGAGAGGAGGGGAGGGGAGGTCACGAGCAGAGAAAATGCAAAGCATTCTCTGAATGTGGCTTATGCCGAGCAAGCAACCTCCTGTGTTCTTTGTAGTTAAAACACCTCAAAAGGGAGACCCTTTAATAGGGCTCACCAAGCCCCTATGCAACAATCCTGCTAAGCACCTTTAGCCTGCCAAGCAACAACTGTTCACTCACGTGACCCGGGTAAGGAGAAATGAACCACTGCAAGTGTCTGTACAGAGCCTGCTCTGTATCCCTTCTGGAAGCACCACATGCTTGGGATACACAGCTTTATTAAGCTGGGTGTGCGCCGGAAAGTTCTATGCGCGCGTACGCACGCATGCATGTGCACGGTCCCAGAAAGTGGACGTGACTATTCGCGTAGGACACGAATCTTCGTGCACCCAGATAAAGCGCATATGTGGCAAATCCGCATGCGCCATGGCCGCCAAACAAACTGGAGCCCAGCGGCGCTCTTGCGAACGCACATGCGCCATGGCGAACCAAGGCGAAATGGCGCACCATAGTGCACCATCATACAGGTAAAAAACAGCCAGACACAAGCAAAAAAAAGGCACACCTTGTAAACACCCACAGCTAGCCCAGAACTCCCCGTATGGTCACAGCACACAGGTGTCCAGCCTTTAGCTAGCTTGACTGATTGTTACAATCACTGGGACACCCCACAATAATAAAACAAAAAGTGGTTTCACTTACCCATCCAGGCGCAGGGCCACTTTGGAACTAAGGGCCTAACCAATCTTCACCCATCACGGTGGGTTCCTGTCACTTGGGCCTTCAAGGACTGGGTACCCTTTCATGTTTAGGGTCCACTTCCTTGAACCTGTACAGCACAATGCAGGAAATGCCTTAGCACTGTATTGTTCAGGAATTAAACTACGCAGGGTACAGCGCCCTGAGGCCCCATTAAAAGCAAAACATTGCAGGTTCTTGAGTCTTCTTTGCGACGCTCGGGTACCATTTATCTAACTATAAAAGCCTGTCTCAAATGGATCCGATCGGTCAATTCCTTGGTTCATTTTTGGAACCGTTTGTGGGACTAGAGACCTGGAACTCAGAGAGCTCAAACAAACCGTGCCATCCACCTTGCAGACACTGGTAAAAAACTAAAGTACTTCCTGTATGGGAGGGGTTATATAGGGGATCATTTTCTGTCTGAAAACCTTTGGTCTATCAGTGTTCATTCACCCAGCAGGTAATGAATATTAGCCCAACTCTGTGTCCAATGATGTATGAAAAAGAAAATAAGCTGTCAGGTTGGTAAATGTTTCCAAACTGGGTCTCTTTTACGACCTGCTGCCATTTTGCTCTTCAAGGGAGGAATAAAGCACTTCAAGCTATGTGCAGAAAGATCACAAGGTTTATAATCTGCTTAGGTGGTTTAATTTTCATTTTACTGCATGCCCTTCCTCCTCACACTTACAGCCTGGTACAGATGCATTTCTCTTCAATCATACACTTTGTAGTGTACATAGATTTGCAAAACAACAGGATAAAGTTATATTCCTGAACGTTATCTCATGGTTACTGTGAAATTGTGTGAATGCATCAATGGAGTTCATGTTATCTCAGCTTGCAGAGCTTGGATTCATTGAATGAGTTTCCAAAAAATGTAAAGATTGCAGAATATACAGCCTCATGCTACATAACTAAGTTCCATGTCATGCTGAATAAGTTAAATTATTAATGTATCTTAAACAGAAAACTATCTTTACTTTAAAAGCATTTTATTAAAATATTTAAAAAAAAAAAAAAAATCACATTTAAATAAAAAAAAAAAATTATAATAAATATATATATATACACATACATATATACACACACACATTATATATACATACATATATAAAATAAATATATATATAAAATATAAATATAAATATAAAATATAAATATAAATAAAAATATAAAATATAAATATAAAAATATATATATATCCCCTGTTTTGGGGGCGGTTTCCATGCAATACTAAATAGATGAAGTCTTTTCTTTTGTGCATATCCATATTTCACAATTTTGTAAACGTTACATTTTTATGGTTCTGCATAATTTGTGTTGGAAGGGAAATGGCTATGTAAGTATATATACCAATTGTAGTATCAGATTCATTTCTTCAAATGCATTCAAAAATTAAAATTCATAACACAAATGTATTGGGTATAACTATTGTGAATCACAAGAAAGAAATCCTACACATCCTTCATTTAGTAAGACTTTGGAATAATGATCCTTCTTGTGTCTAACGAGTAGTCGGTGAAAATCATACAAAAGTAGCTGGCAACATATTCAATTGGCAAACTGCCTTGTAACATATAGCAATACAGCTGACTAAATCGCTAGTTGTATATATTATAAAAGCCCAACAACCGGAAACTTAAAAATGATGCCTTGTAGTGGGGCTGTTCCCATACTGCAAGGGATAATTGCTCATTTAGGTCTAGGAGGCATGGAAAAGAAGATCTACTTATCCATTCCTCAGCACTAGACCAGTCCCCGCAACATCATCTTTTCCACCCACCTGATGCAAGGACGTAATGAAGATCAATGTAGGGGCCAAAGCCCTAAACTGGACGTGATGGCACCAAGTGACAGTCCACGGATAGAGCACAGGGAAGCGCTAGTTGCCATTGTAGCAGAGGATCAGGTAAGTGAAACAACTCTCCACTAGATTAAATGAGCAGTTTGCCCTTCCAGTTCTTCAGAGTTGAGCTTTAAAGCGGCTGTATACCTTTTTTTTTTTATACTTTTACCTACAGGTAAGTAGAGGTCGACCGATATGGGTTTTTCTCTGGCCGATGCCGATGCCGATATTTAGAAATCGCGGTGGCCGATGGCCGATATGTGATGCCGATTTTTTTGGGCCGATATATTTGGCCGATTTTTTTTTTTTTTTCTTTTTTCCCTTCATCTCATAAAATCTAACAGTTAGACCCCTTTCACACTGGGGCGTTTTTCAGGCGCTTTTGGGCTAAAAATAGCGCCTGTAAAGTGCCTGTAAAACGGCTCCCCTGATATCCCGAGTGCTTTCACACTGAGGCGATGCGCTGGCAGGATGTAAAAAAAAGTCCTGCAAACGGCATCTTTGGAGCGGTGTATACCGCTCCTCCACCACTCCTGCCCATTGAAATGAATGCGCACCGCTGCCGAAGCGCCTGCAAAGCGTTTTGGCAGCGGCGCTTCAGGGGCGCATTTAACCCCTTCCTCGGCCGCTAGCTGGGTTATAAGCGCCCCGCTAGCAGCCGAATAGCGCCTCTAAAATGACGGTAAAGTGCCGCTAAAACTAGTAACGTTTTACCATCAACGCATGCCTGCTCCAGTGTGAAAGCAACCTTAAGTAATACAGAAATTTTTTTTCATTTAAACATTAAACAAAACAAACCTCCAATCAGTTCACTTGTATGTATAATTTAGAAAACAAAAAAAAAAAAAACTATCTTAAATATTAAATACACAAAAACAGGTAATAAAAACTTTTGGACGAAAAAAAATGGGCTAACTTTACTGCTTAGATTTTTTTTAATTCATTACTGTATTTTTTTTTTTTTTTTAAATTGCGTTTGAAAGACCTCTGCGCAAATACCGTGTGACATAAAATATTGCAACAATCACCATTTTATTCCCTAGGGTCTCTGCTAAAAAAATATATATAATGTTTGGGGGTTCTAAGTGATTTTCTAGCAGAAAATACAGGATTTTTACTTGTAAGCAACAAATGTCAGAAAAGATTTAGTCTTTAAATGGTTAAACTGAGAACTTCTCCACAGGGAGTTCAGTCTATTGATAAAAAGAACCTGAAAGATACAAATGTATCTTCTTATCAGACTTGGCAGGCTGCCCAGAGGAGGAGAGAATCCTCTCCACAGATAACGTCAGGAAACTTGCATTAACTTCTATTACAGAAGTCATTTGCAAGTCACGGCTGAAGTTACAATCGGCCTTTTTTATCAGCACAATCGGCCGATGCCGATTAAGTAAAAAACGCCAAATATCGGCCGATATATCGGTCGACCTCTACAGGTAAGCCTATAATAAGGCTTATCTGTAGGTAAAAAAAAAATCTCCTAAACCTGTACTGTTTAGGAGATATTCCCCTCGCAATGAGGCGTATGCGCACAGGGGATTCTTGGCTGAAAGCCCGGCAGCCGCCGGACTTTGCCAGAAAAAAAAGTCTCCCGGAAGGCACGCCGAGGGGAAATGTCAGCTCCCTCGGCGTGGACAGGGTGAGATGCCGGCGCCTCATTCTAAGGTAAGTATCTCATAATGAGCTAGTATGTGGTGCATACTAGCTCATTATGCCTTTTCCCTTACAGGTGTAGGGGGGAAAAAAAAAAAAAAGTCAGCGGGTTTACTACCGCTTTAAGAGCTGGTTTTAGTATATTACTAATACAGGTGTAATGTTATGTAAATTAAGCAGTTTCTAATGCAGAAAATTTTAAGAAACACAAAGAAAAACCACTGCAAAGACACACAAAGCTGGTAACATTTTACCAGGGTGGATTTGATTTAACCACATGCCGACCAGCGCATACGAAATACAATGGCACAGCTGGGCAAATGGGCATACAGGTACGTCCCCTTTAAGATGCGGCATTGTGGGGGCGTGGTCAAGATGGCGGCGGAGTAGGACGCACTGTTGAGGAGCTCTGTTTCCAGCGGGGGAATCTTATCCTGTTTTATATGCCCTGAGACCCCTGAGGTCTGCTAATAGACCCTTAGACTGTTTATGTTGAGGAATGAGACGAACGGGGCACAAATCTAAGGCACAACAGAGGGTGAACGCTCCCAGATCATCTAAGTCTCAGGGAGAGACGGCGCCGCACGTGGCAGGCAGACACAGCATGGCTTCCCAAACGGAGACTGCTCCTCCAGCGCTCTTGGAACAGAGCAACTTCGATGCCCTCATGCGGGCGATCACTGGATGCCAGTCATCTCTGTCGGATCTAACTACCAAGATAGATACGGTCCAGCTGGAGGTCGGTCGGATTCGACAGGACTTCGATAAAATACGCCAGAGAGTTACGGAGACGGAGAATCGGCTCGGTGATACAGAGGACACGGTCCGAGATCATACAGCCTCCCTGCATACCTTGCAGATAAGAGTCAGAACCCTGGAAGCCAGATCCGAAGACGCAGAGAATCAAAACCGCCGGAACAACCTCCGAATCGTGGGACTTCCGGAGGGTTCGGAAGGCCAGGACCCGGTTCTCTACATGGAGAGACTCCTCCGCACGCTTTTCCCACAGGCGGCCTTCTCGTCCTTCTTCGCGGTGGAGAGAGCACACAGGATGCCCCCCCAGCGAGGGCCACCGGGATCCCCGCCGCGTACATTCATATTCCGGCTCCTAAATTTTCGTGATCGTGACCTAATCCTCATAGAAGCCAGGAAGATACAGGGGATCAGGCACGAATCAGCCCGCCTCATGTTCTTCCCGGATTTTTCGGTGGATACACAAAAGCTAAGGAGGTCATTCGATGATGTGAAGAGGGCTCTCCGGGCAAAGGCTATTAAATATAGTATGTTATTCCCGGCACGCCTCAGGGTCCAAGATGGAGAGACCACAAGATTTTTCACCTCGCCAGGAGAAGCATCGCAATGGCTGAATACTCTCCCGCCTCGTTGAACTGCGAATCCCCTGTGTCTGCAACTGCTTACTGCTTCAATCCTGTGAGTAACGTCTTGCTCTCCCTTTATGCTTTCAACCCTGTCCTGTGTCACCCATGCACTAACTGTATGCGAATGCCCTATTACCTCGGCATATGCCTTCCACTAGCCTTTTGATTATACTCCCCCTCCATTTTGTCTGATATCAACACCTGAAGGCCTAACGCTCCCTGGAACGAAATGGAGGGGATTGTTTGTACCCCTGTGTCCATTGATAGCGTACTACGTTGTGCAAGACTCTTTTTACTTTCAGCATGGGGACAGGAGATTGCCTTTATGGGTACTGATGTATATAAGTGAAGGACTGGAGTATATACTGCTAATATTACTTTCACCTTAAATCTGCTCCTCGCTGGACTGGGACATGTTACACTTCAGTACCCTTAAGCTCCTGTGATATGCACGAAATAGCACTCTGGAGCCCCCCTTATAATAATAATTTTTTATTTTTCCTTCTTTTTCTTTCCCCATCGTTGGAGACATCTCCTCCGGACAAGTTGTAACTACACGCTCCCTGTTACAACGGAGCGACTGTGCCCCCCCCTTTTTTTTTTTTCTGTGTGTTTTTTTTTTCTTTTGGTCATGACCCCAGATAGTCGTTGACTATGATTTGGTTCGGGATACTAGCACAACCCAGTTTGGGGGGGTGTGTGGGGAGGGGGGAGGGGGGGGAGTTGGAATGGGTTAAATATGTTCTTAGTTCTGATGAAGGAATGTTTACGAAGTAACTGTGCCACTATGGATGCTGACTGTGTTGTCCCTGTTTACCATGTGGGGAGGTTGTGGTGGGGGGGGAGTGTGGATTGTATCCTGGGATCCAGGTGCACTACTATGCTGGCTGGCTGTGCCATGGCGTATTAATTTCTACTTGCAAATATGGCCCCTTTAACAATTATATCGTGGAATGTCCGGGGACTTAATTCCCGGATAAAGCGCTCTCTGGTTTTCAACTTTCTGAAAACACACCGCCCTGACATATGTATTTTTCAGGAAACCCACCTAACAGGGAGAAGAATTCTTGGGCTTAAAAAGCCATGGGTGGGGCACTATTACCATGCCACCTACTCCTCTTATGCCAGAGGGGTGAGTGTGCTCATCCACAAATCCCTCCCATTTAGATTGGTTGATCTGCACCTGGATCCCGGGGGAAAATTTGTAATTATGAATGCTGTCATTGCAAATACACCTATGGCAGTGGTGGGATTGTATATCCCCCCTCCAGCATCTTTAACAATTTTAAACACAATTACCCAAAGGTTAGCCAACATGGCAGTGAATAATGTGGTGATAGCAGGGGATTTCAATATGCCTCCATGCCCAGCATTAGATAGGATGTCGCCAGGAGGGGCCAGTGATTCCCCGCTGTCTCGATGGGCAGACACATTCGGATTCACTGATGTTTGGCGGTGGAAGCACCCCTCCCTGAGAAGGTATACATGCCAGTCCACCTATGCAGCTATGTCCAGAATAGACTTAGTGTTTGTCAGTGGATAGGTTTTGCCAAAAGTGCAGGAGTTATCCATTCTACCAAGGGGGATATCTGATCACACCCCTATCCTGCTCCGCATAGGTGTCTACCAGGCCCCCGCCGACTGTCTGTGGCGTCTGCCCCGCTTTTGGATATCCGATGAGAGAGTGGCCCCGGAGGCGGAGGAACACATTGCAGACCTGTGGAATGTGAACCCCCCTGCCACTGACCCACCATCTAGCTGGGACGCTTTTAAAATGCAGGTGCGCAGTTACTATCAGCAGAAGATAGGGCAGGTTAGACCTAAGGCAGGAGAGGAACTGGTGGTCGCAGAAAAGAGGACGATTGAACTTGAGCAATCATACGTGAATACCAAAGATGAGGCGACCCGGAGGGACCTGCAGTGTGCCCTCCGTGAGGTAATGCTTTTAAGGACTATGTCAGCCAAGAAAATGTTACTACACCAGTCATAGAGAGTGTTTGAACAGGGTGAGCGGACGGGCCGACTTCTGGCGTGGTTGTCTAAAGAGCACTCGGCTATGCCAGGTATTGCTAATATTAAAAACTCTCAAGGGCAAATAATCTCTGACCCTGGAGGCATTAATGCCTGCTTTGCCTCCTTCTATAGGGACCTGTATTCCTCCAGGGTCGGATATTCTATAGACGAACTTCAAACTTATCTGGAGAGAGTTGAACTCCCTGTGCTGACGGAGGAGACCCGTGGGAGTCGGGACGCTCCGCTCACTCTCAAAGAAATACAGCAGGCTATCGGCTCTATGCAGGCCGGAAAAACACCGGGTGACGATGGTCTGCCGGCGGAGTTCTATAAGGCCCATGTAGATACATTGGCCTGCAGACTGTTGGAAGTGCTGGAGGCCTCATTTATAACCTCTTCTCTCCCCCCCTCGATGTTGGCAGCGGTTATAGTGGTCATCCACAAGCCTGGAAAGGACCCAGAGTTGTGTTCCTCATATAGACCCATTTCGCTGCTCAATGTGGACGCAAAGATCCTCGCGAAGGTGCTGGCCAATCGTCTAAATAGAGTTATCCTAGCCCTGGTTCACAGGGACCAAAGTGGTTTCATGCCAGGGAAAGGTACAGATATTAATCTGAGAAGGTTATACACTGTGCTGGCGGGGGTCCCGGCGGGGGAGGATACTGCAGCGGTCGCCTCGTTAGACGCGGAGAAGGCCTTCGACTCAGTGGAGTGGGAATATCTATGGCTCGTTCTTCAAAAATTTGGTTTTGGGCCCAAATTCATAGCCTGGCTGAGGATGCTGTATTCAGCCCCCTTGGCTAGAGTCCGTACAGGTGGTATACTCTCGCCGGCCTTCCCACTCCACCGAGGAACCAGACAGGGCTGCCCTCTGTCTCCGGCTCTTTTTGCGCTGGCGATTGAGCCGTTGGCAGAGCTTCTGCGGTCCGCTGATGAGGTCCGGGGCATTTCTTTCCCCCCCCTGGTCGAGAAGGTATCTCTATATGCGGACGATATGCTGCTATATTTGCAGGATGTCCACCGCTCACTGCCCGCAGCTTTAGCCATTATAGACAGATTTGGATACTTCTCTGGGATAAGGATAAATTGGGACAAATCGCTCCTCTTCCAGTTGACCTCGGGAAAACAAATAGTAGCCCCACAGATTCCTTTACAAGTAACGACTAGATTTAAATATCTAGGCATATATGTTCAACGCAATCTCAAAAAGTACCTAGAGGATAATTTATACCCTGTTCTCCAACAGTTATCACTTAAATGCGGGGTGTGGAGGAACCTTCCCCTTACCCCGGTTGGTAGAGTCAACCTTATCAAAATGACCTTTCTCCCTAAATTTCTGTATGTGTTTAGACATGCCCCGATTCCTATTCCCAATGCCTTTTTTGTTAAATTAGATCGCATAATCACTACATTTATTTGGGCGGGTTCGGTTCCCCAGGTGGCGAAATCAAAACTCCAGCTCTCCCTAACAGAGGGAGGACTGTCCTTACCAAATTTTAAAAAGTACTATTGGGCTGCACAATTGGTTACTGTAAGATGGTGGTTCACGCAGGACAAGTCCAACCCAGCGGTGAACTTGGAGGCGGCCATCTTGGGATCTTATTCCGAACTTACCAACCTAGTATACCGTGGTCCCAAATATAGCTCACAAGTAACTACTCCCATGAGAACTACACTATTAGCCTGGAAAACAGTCACCAATTGCTTAGTAGAGGGGGGCACTATGTCCCCTCACACTCCGCTCTGGGGTAATCCCAATCTGCGACATCTTGGATCTGTTCCGGACCCACAAATTTGGGCCAGATTTCAGATAACCAAATTAAAACACATTATATTAGGGGGGAGGCTTCTATCTTTGGCAGAACTCAGGAGACAGTTTCATCTGCCGCCATGGATGTACTTTAGATATATCCAGCTTAGGCACGCCGTGAGGGCCCAGTTCCCGGATGGGATTGTTATTGCTGTCAACTCGGTCGAGTCCCTTCTAATGGCGGAAGAGATAGATCGCACATTATCCTCTATATATATGAGGCTCACGTGCAGGAAAGATGCTAACACAGCTAAACTCTTTGAGGCCTGGAAAAAAAGATATACCTGCCTTAACGGAAGAGGATTGGACGGAGGGCCTGCAGCAATGCATACCACTTATGATATCAGCCAGAGATCGCTTTGTCCAATTAAAATTTTTACACAGAGTATATTATACCCCTGCTAGGCTTCCCAAAATATATCCGGCAGCGATGGACACTTGCCCCAAATGCAGACAGTCGGTGGGTACCTTTATACATATGGTGTGGGAATGCCCCCTCATTCAGGTATTCTGGCGGGCAGTGATTGCTGAAGTGAACACTGTGGCAGGACTCAATCTGGAGGGTGATCCCCTGATATTCTTACTGGGTATCACTGATAACCTTAAAACGACCAAACATAATTCATTATTTGTCTTTTATGCGGCATACTACGTCAGGAAAGCGCTACTCTTGAAGTGGAAGGTGCCAGATCCCCCTCAACTGTCAACATGGAGGGCGCTTATAAACAAGGTCTTGCCCGTGTATAAACTTACGTACATGGGCAGGAACTGCCCTCAAAAATTTGAAAAAATATGGGCGCCCTGGATTCAGGCCAGGCATATCACGGTGTAGATGGATAGACTGGGATACATAAGGTATGGACTCAGGAGATAGAGGACGCTGGAGTTTATGGATGGTGGCGGAGCATGGCGAGACCCCCCCCCCCCTGGGGTCTAGGAAAGGTTCAGCCTGGTGAATAGCTGGTGTTCTCTCCCCACCCTCTTACACACTCTCTTCGCATCCCCTCTGTGTTTTCCTTCTACACTCTTCTTTGTGTACATGTCTGCGCCCCCTTCTCTCCGTCCCCTCCCCCCCCCCCTATCCTTTGTGTTGATATGGGAACTAAGCCAGATAGCTACATCCTATACAGGTGCTGATGTACCTATTAAACATACTGTGGGCATTGTCCTGGTGGGGGTTGAGGGAGGGCTTGGGGAAGATTGTGGTGGATATACTGTATGAAGGCTAATTTCCTTATGATTGCTGAACTTAGAGTAACAAGACAGTCATTGTTGATTCTGTCGGGTGGATGTATACTAATGTGATTACTACTGATCTCATGTATAATGTCTTAATACTTCAATAAACATTCCTTCTGTTAAAAAAAAAAAAAAAAAAGATTCGGCATTGTGGGAGGGTACGCCCGCCGCGTGACCGCAGGTCCCGCGGACTCTATGTCCGCCGGGTGCCCGTGATCGTGTCACGGAGCGGAAGAACGGGGAGATGCCTTTGTAAACAAGGCATTTCACGGTTCTGCCTAGTGACATGACAGAGATCACTGCTCCCTGTCATCGGGAGCAGTGATCACGGTCATGTGAGTAGTAGCCCACCCCCTCCCCCCCAGTTAGAACCACTCCCTAGGACACACTTAACCCCTTGATCGCCCCCTAGTGTTTAACTCCTTTCCTGCCAGTGTCATTTACACAGTAATCAGTGCATTTTTATAGCACTATTCGCTGTAGAATTGACAATGGTCCCAAAATAGTGTCAAAAGTGTTCAATGTGTCTGCCATAATGTCGCAGTCACGATAAAAATCGCAAATCACCATTACTAATAAAAAAATGTCATAATAAACATGCCATAAAACTATCCCCTATTTTGTAGACGCTATAACTTTTGCGCAAACCAATCAATATACGCTTATTGCTATTTTTTTTTCATATATTTTTGGGGAATATTTATTATAGCAAAAAGTAAAAAATACTGCTTTTTTTCAAAATTGTCGCTCTTTTTTTGTTTACAGTGCAAAAAATAAAACCTGCAGAGGTGATCAAATACCACCAAAAGAAAGCTCTATTTGTGGGGAAAAAAAAGGACGTCAATTTTGTTCGGGTGCAACGTCGCACGACCGCGCAATTGTCAGTTAAAACGACGCAGTGCCGAATCGGAAAAAGTGCTCTGGTCAGGAAGGGGGTAAATCCTTCTGGGGCTGAAGTGGTTAAATCAAGTCGAATTAAATCCCTAGTAAAAAGGCTTTATTTAAAATCAATTCAATTTAAATCATAGTTTTTAAAGAGCAACTGTCATTTATGTCTAGAGGTCGACCGATATGGGTTTTTCTCTGGCCGATGCTGATATTTAGAAATCGCGGTGACCGATATATGATGGCGATTTTTTTGGGCCGATATTTTTGGCCGACTTTTTTTTTTACTTTTTTTTTCCCTTCATCTCATAAAATCTAACAGTTAGACCCCTTTCACACTGGGGCGTTTTTCAGGCGCTTTTGGGCTAAAAATATCGCCTGTAAAGTGCCTGCAAAACGGCTCCCCTGCAGTCTCAGTGTGAAAGCCCGAGTGCTTTCACACTGAGGCGATGCGCTGGCAGGATGTTAAAAAAAAAGTCCTGCAAGCAGCATCTTTGGAGTGGTGTATACCGCTGCTCCACCACTCCTGCCCATTGAAATGAATGCGCACCGCTGACGAAGCGCCTGCAAAGCGTTTCGGCAGCGGCACTTTAGGGGCGCATTTAAGCCCTTCCTCGGCTGCTAGCTGGGTTATAAGCGCCCCGCTAGCAGCCGAATAGCGCAGCTAAAATGACGGTAAAGTGCCACTAAAACTAGCAGCGTTTTACCGTCAATGCATGCCCGCTCCAGTGTGGAAGCAACCTTAAGTAATAAGTGATACAGAAATTTTTTTACATTTAAACATTTATTAAAGAAAACAAACCTCCAATCAGTTCACTTGTATGTATAATTTAGAGAACAAAAAAAAAAAAAACTATATCTTAAATATTAAATACACAAAAACAGGTAATCAAAACTTTTGGACGAAAAAAAATGGGCTAACTTTACTGCTTAGGTTTTTTTTTAATTCATTAGTGTATATTTTAAAAAAAATTGCGTTTGAAAGACCGCTGCGCAAATACCGTGTGACATAAAATATTGCAACCGCTATTTTATCCCCTAGGGTCTCTGCTAAAAAAATATATATATATATATATATATATATATATATATATATATATATATATATATATATATATATATATAATGTTTGGGGGTTCTAAGTGATTTTCTAGCAGAAAATACAGGATTTTTTCCTGTAAGCAACAAATGTTAGAAAAGATTTAGGGTCCTTTCACACGGGACGGATCCGAGATGATCCGCCCCGTGAACATCCGCTTGCTCAGCGGGGATCGCACCGTGGATCCCCGCTGAGCAGGCAGATCACAGTGCCGCTCTCCCCTATGGGGGATCGGATGACGACGGACCGTAGAGTCCGTCGTCACCCGATCCGATCATGGATGGAAAAGTAGGTTTTTCCTCCATTACACTTTTTCGGATCGGAGCGGGTCGGATGCCAGCGAACATGTCGCCGCTGACATCCGACGCTCCATAGAGGTCTATGGAGGGTCCGCTCAGGTCCGCCTAAAAAACTGACAGGCAGACCTGAATGGATCGTTCATGTGAAAGAGGCCTTAGTCTTTAAATGGTTAAACTGAGAACTCCTACACACAGAGTTCAGCTCATTGATAAAAGAACCAAGAAGAGATACAATGTTTCTTTTTATCAGATTTGGCAGGCTGCCCAGAGTCGGAGAGAATTCTCTCCACAGAAAACTTCAGGCAACTTGCATTGACTTCTATTACAGAAGTCATTTGCAAGTCACGCTGAAGTTATAATCGGCCTTTTTTATCCGCACAATCGGCTGATGCCGATTAAGTAAAAAACGCCAAATATCAGCCGACCGATATATCGGTCGACCTCTATTTATTCACTCACCGACCGTCCCATTCACTTTAACCACTTGCCACCCGCCATATAGCAGAACGACAGCGGCAAAGTGGTTGTGATATCCTGACTGGACGTCATATGATGTGATCAGGATGATAACACAGCCGGGGCGCGCCCACAGCGAACAGAGGTGCGGTGTGTCAGTCTGACACACCGCAACTCCGATCGTGGTTTGAAGCCCCTGACAGATGCTTTTTACTAGGTGATCAGCTGTGAACAATCACAGCTAATCATTGCGTGAACCAGGAAGTGCCGGTAAATGGCTTTCCTCGGTTCACGCTGACAGGGAGAGCAGATCATCAGCACAACCCCCATCAAAAGGTGTCCATCAGCTGCCAAACAGTGCCCAACTCCTGCCAGCCTGTACCCATAATAAATGCCTGTCAGTGCCCAAAAAAGTGCCACTCAGTAATGCCCGTCAGTAGCTCCCCATCAGTGCTGCCTATCCAGTGCCACCCATCAGTGCTGCCTGCCTATCCAGTGCCACCCATCAGTGCTGCCTGCCTATCCAGTGCCACCCATCAGTGCTGCCTGCCTATCCAGTGCCACCCATCAGTGCTGCCTGCCTATCCAGTGCCACCCATCAGTGCTGCCTGCCTATCCAGTGCCACCCATCAGTGCTGCCTATCCAGTGCCACCCATCAGTGCTGCCTATCCAGTGCCACCCATCAGTGCTGCCTATCCAGTGCCACCCATCAGTGCTGCCTATCCAGTGCCACCCATCAGTGCTGCTTATCCAGTGCCACCCATCAGTGCTGCCTATCCAGTGCCACCCATCAGTGCTGCCTATCCAGTGCCACCCATCAGTGCTGCCTATCCAGTGCCACCCATCAGTGCTGCCTATCCAGTGCCACCCATCAGTGCTGCCTATCCAGTGCCACCCATCAGTGCTGCCTATCCAGTGCCACCCATCAGTGCTGCCTATCCAGTGCCACCCATCAGTGCTGCCTATCCAGTGCCACCCATCAGTGCTGCCTATCCAGTGCCACCCATCAGTGCTGCCTATCAGTGCCATCAGTTTTTAATTTTTTTTAAAATTGTCAGTCTTTTTTCGTTTATAGCGCAAACATTTAAAACTGCAGAGGTGATCAAATACCACCAAAAGAAAGACAGTGCTGAAAGCTAAAAATTGTCCTTGGAAGGAAGGGGGAAAGTGCCTAGTATGGAAGTGGTTAATGGGACTTCTGGTGATGCAGCAGTGACATGACAAGGTGAGGGACATGGCGACAGCAGGTGAGTGGATGCCCGCTAACAGGCACTGCCATGATGGATTTGAAATGACAGGTGCTCTTTAAATGTAAGGACTCACGCTTGCTGGTAGTTAGAACCTTTCATATTTGCAAACAAAATGAAGTTTTCCCTATTTAGAATAAGCTTTCAAGTTAGTAAAACAACGATATCAGAACTGATTTTAGGTTAATAGGTTAATTACACATAGTAGGAGAACTACTCAAATTATTTTATTTTATTAAAACTTTAAAGATTGCCAGTGCATATTAGCTTGCAGAGCTTGGATTCATTAAATGAGTTTACCAAAAAATTAAATATTGCAGAATGTAAAGCCTCATGTTACATAACTAAGCTCCATTTCATGCTGAAAAAATAAATTATTCATGTATCTTAAATAGTTTTTTTCTATCTTTAGATAGATTTTTACTCCAAAAGCATTTTAACCACACGCGCCCACCGCGTTCCTAAGGAGCCGATGCACGTGCCCGCGATGTCCGCCGGGCACCCGCAATAGCTCCTGATAGAGCGAGAACGGGGATTTGTGTGTGTAAACACACAAATCCATGTTCTGTCAGGGGTAAGTAGACAGATCAGTGGTTCCCAGTATATAGGAACAACGATTTGTCTCCTCCCCAAGTCAGTCCCATTCCCCCACAGTCCCTTCCCTGCCAGTGACATTTATACAGTAATCAGTGAATTTTTTAGCACTGATCGCTGTATAAATGTCAGTGGTCCCAAAAACACATCAAATGTGTCTGATCTGACCGCTGCAATGTCGCAGTACCGCTAGAAAAAAGGCAGATCACCGCCATTACTAGTTAAAAAAAAAAGCCATAAATCTAGCCCGCATTTTGTAGACGCTAGAACTTTTGCACAAACCAATCAATATACGCTTATTGTGATTTTTTTTACCAAAAAAATGTAGACGAATACATATCGGCCTAAACTGAAGAAATTTGTTTGTTTGTTTGTTTTTTTTTTTAATTTTGGGATATTTATTATAGCAAAAAGTAAAAAAAATAAATAAATAAATGTTTTTTTTCAAAATTGTCGCTCTTCTTTTGTTTATAGCGCAAAAAGGAAAAATTGCAGAAGTGATCAAATACCACCAAAAGAAAGCTCTATTTGTCAGGGAAAAAAGGACATAAATTTTGTTTGGGTACGTCGTCGCACGACTGTGCAGTTGTCAGTTAAAGCGACAAAGTGCCGAATCGCAAAAAATGGCTTCGTCAGGAACGGGGTAAATCGTTCTGTGACTGAAGTGTTTTAAAAAAGAATCTGATTTAACCACTTCAGCCCCTGAGAATTTGGCTGCTCAATGACCAGGCCATTTGTTTGAGATTCGGCACTGCGTCGCTTTAACTGACAATTGCGCGGTCGTGCGGCGTTGTACCCAAACAAAATTGATGTCCTTTTTTTTCCATCCTTTTGGTGCTATTTGATCATCTCTGCAATTTTTATTTTTTGCGCTATAAACAAAAAAAAGAGTGACAATTTTGAAAAAAAGCAATATTTTTAACTTTGCTCTAATAAATATGCCCAAAAAATATATATAAAAAAACTTTTCCCTCAGTTTAGGCCGATATGTATTCTTCTACATTTTTTTTTTCTAACCAAAAATATCGCAATAAGCGTATATTAATTGGTTTGCACAAAATTTATAGCGTCTACAGATTAGGGGATAGTTTTATGGCAATTTTAATAATTATTTTTATTTTTTATTTTTTTTTAGTAATGGCAGCGATCTGCAGTTTTTATCGGAACTGCGACATTATGGCGGACACATCGGACATTTTTTACACCATTTTGGAACCATTGTCATTTATACAGCGATCAGTGCTATAAAAATGCATTGATTACTGTGTAAATGGCACTGGCAGTGAAGGGGTTAACCACTAGGGGGCGGTGAAGGGGTTACGTGTGTCCTAGGGAGTGAGTCTAACTGTAAGGGGGCTGGGCTTGAACACACAGGACAGTGATCACTGCTCTCGATGGCAGAGAGAAGTATATCACTGTCCTGTCACTAGGCAGAACGGGGAATGCTTGACAGGTTTTTATTGCGGTCTGTGTCCCCGTTAGGGAGATTTACCCTCTCTATTTTTCCTATTTACTATTAGTATTGAAAGTGAAAGTTACAGAAAATCCCAAATTTTCCCCAAAAAAGAGGGGAAATCTTCCAATGAGGTTCTGGTGACCTGGGAGTCCCCAAGGGATTCTTTTAATTTGTAGGGATTTCCTCTCACTTCCAGTTTTGGCTATGGGACAGGAAGTAAAGGTAAATCTCCCCAATGACAATGTTGTCTCTCTTATTGGTGGAAGAAGGATATTTATATATGTGTGTAATGTTTGATACTATTTTCATATAATATTTGAGATTTATAAAAAATATTCTGTATTTAATAGATTTTGATACGCCACGTGCATCTGTGAAAGCAGCTTCCCTTTGACTAGTATTCTAGGCAAATTTTTTCTTTTGTATAAATACATATGCTGCAAGGACCGCACTGAGCGAGTTGACATATTTCTATGGTTTAAACCATTTTACCTCTTTATAAGCAATAAAAACTGACAGGGGTTCTAATCCTTCTCCACTGTATCCATCCCACTGGATATTACATCATGAGATAAAATGCCACATGGTTTCATTAGATAAATACCTTACATTTCAATTAAATACCTCATGCCTTATTTTAGTAGCACTTTTGTGTATTGCAAAAAAAATATTAAAAATCGCTATGACCTTTTTTACCTCAAATTTAACTGCTTGCTGACCCACCGCAATACATATACTGCTGCAGGGCAGCGCACACAGGCACCATAAAACTTACCTTCACATTGCAGCCTTCTTCTAGGTACGTGCACCCGTCCACTGGTTCTGCTGTGACTGAACACAGTGGGATTTAGCACCTTCTGGCCAATGATTCATGGCCAGGACCTGCTGTGTCCAATCACCTACATTGTCTATCAAAACGCACTGTACAGAGGGAATGAGATCTCTAGGTTTCTCATCCATGCAAAGTAGGGATAAGAAACTAAGATACTTAGTAAAAAGTAGCACACATTATACATTGTTGGGCACACGTTACCCCTTAATCACCCGAGATGTTAAATCCTTCCCAACCAGTGTCATTAGTACAGTGACCGTGTATAGTATTAGCACTGAACAATTAATGTGAGGTCAGTGGCAGTTAGTTCCCACTCAGTGTCCGATTGCCCGTCGCACTATTGCAGTCCCATTATAAGTTGCTAAACACTGCCTTTATCAGTATAAAAAATAAATACAAATTCCAGTATATACTGTATACCAATTAATATACACTTATTATATTTTTTTTTACCAAAGACGAGTAGCAGAATAAATGTTGGCCTAAAATTATGAAGACATATGATTTTTTTTTAATATACTTTATGTTTTATAATAGAAAAAAAAATTCTCTTTAAAAAATTTTGCCCTTTTTTCATTTAAATAATTAAAAAAAAATCCAATGGTGATCAAATACCACCAAAATAAAGCTCTATTTGTGTGACAAAATAGATATACATTTCATGTGGATACAGTGTTGCATGACTGCGCAATTTTCAGTTAAAGGAGCACAGGGCTAAGTAGCAAAAAAATGCCCTGATCATGAAGGGGGGAAATCTTCCAGAGCTCAAGTGGTTAAAGAGGAAATACAAATTGAGCCCCTAGAATTGTGTGTGTCATTTTTTTTTTTTTTTTACAATACACAATACGGTAGTTTGTGCCACCGGGATTGTGTGTAAAAGGT
Source organism: Lithobates clamitans (assembly GCA_037952925.1). Lineage (NCBI taxonomy): Eukaryota > Metazoa > Chordata > Amphibia > Anura > Ranidae > Lithobates > Lithobates clamitans. The sequence continues at coordinate 1,837,352 of JBBGZY010000441.1, forward strand.
CAGGTGGAAGCATTCGGGCAGTTGTGCTGCCTCCCGATTGCTTCCACACACTCCCGGTACCGATCCGTAAGTCCGCGCCTGCCCTCGCCATGTACTCTGGGATCTGCTTGCCCATCAGCAGGCCTGGGACCGACATGATGGGTGCCAGCAGGTGGAGGGGAAGGAGAAGAGCGGACACACATCAGCTCCCCTCCCCTTCTTGCTGTGACCCGGAAAGCAACGTGTATGACATCACTGCCGGGTCACCCTGTAACTTTCCCTGGCTAGCATAGCCAAGAAGGGATGCATTGCAATGTGATGTGCATTGCATAACATTCAGTGCAGCCCAGAGGAGACATGCAGGATCTTTTAGACCCTGCATGTCTCATTAAAGAGGATCAGTCACCTAAAAAACATCACATAGGAGACTTTGTGTCCCCTATGTGATGAAAAAAAAGAAATTAACTAGCAAGCTCCCAATAAGATGGCGGCCTGAAGAAAATGCAGAAAAAAAAAAAAAAGAAAACGAATGCCACTGTAAAAATATAAAAAAAACTTAGCCAAACTTAAAATTTTGCTTTAGTGAGAAATTCAGCCTTCACTTTCATTCATAATTTCATGTCTGGGGAGTAATTGGTCAAGCCAAAAGGTTGATGACGGAGTCCATCATGAAAGCATCTGGTTACTGCAGGCAGATTTGCTTAATTAGTGTCAAGCTATCTGCTTTTACTTGTGGCCAGTGTAAGTACTATGTAGGGCAGTGTCCAGGAGTCAGTAGTATGTAAAAAGATATGTCCACATCCTGGGATTTTTAAGGCTTTTCAAATGTTGTTTTTTAATAAAATATTATATTTATTGAATATCTTTTAAAATTTGTAGTATAAAAAAAAAACGATACACGATTTGTTGAAAGAAAAAAAAAAAAAATCACAAAATACCTCATATTACACTGGTATACAACCGAGTGCTTTGGAGCAAAGTGACATTGAAGATACATAGAAGTGGCATCCCCAGCTACTTGCTTGTGAAATCCACTATGATGGTGGACTGATGGAAAAGTCCAGTAGATGGGGATATCCAACAGATTTCAAAATATGGGTATAAATGTAAATACATTTCTTCCTCAGGGATTTTTACCACTTCTGCAATAAAGGACAATATCAATTTAACCACTTACGGACCGCCCACCATCGTTATGCGTCGGTACTTTGAAGAGGAGTATCGTTGTTATGGCAGCAGCTAGCTTCCATAAACCCAGTATCTTCATCTTTTTCTTCTTCAGTGGGCGGTCCACTTTCAGATAAAAGTGGTCTCTGCGGCAGATCCGATGCGAGATCACTTTTATTGGCGGTGGGAGGGGGCCCGCTGCACTCTGCCACTTACCAGCGGAGTCGATCGCGTCCTCTTCCCAGTTAGGTTGGGAGCTGAGTGAGGGGAAGATGGTCCCCACCCAGCTCCATACCATTGCAGGGCGGAAGTGATGTCAAAACGTCACTTCCACCCATAGCTCCTAAGGCAACAATTTTTTTTTCAAAACACCCCTTTTTTTTTTGCATTCTAGTGTAAATATGAGATCTGAGGTCTTTTTGACCCCAGATCTCATATTTAAGAGGTCCTATCATGCTTTTCTATTACAAGGGATGTTTACATTCCTTGTAATAGGAATAAAAGTGACACAGCATAAATAAGGCCTTACATTTAAAGAGCACCTGTCATTTCAGGTCTATCATAGCAGCGCCTGTTAGCGGGCATCCACTCACCTGCTGTTGCCATGTCCCTCACCTTGTTGTGTCACTGCCGCATCACCAGCCGTTCCATTAAAGTGAATGGAACTTCGGTGAGTCAACAGCGGGTCAGAAGCGGAGTCGCCAAGGGACAAAGATGACAGTTATTCTTTAAACATGATGATTCAAATCAAGTTGTTTTAAATCAAGCCTTTTTACTAGTGATTTAAATCAAATCCACCCTGGTACATACACACTTTACGTACTTTAACGCCTGATGGCTTGGTTATAAAGCTAGATCTCAACTGCTTTATTAGTGATCATTAGTGAATCAGTAAAGGGGCTTCATTAGAATTATTACATTTTTTTAATTTCAATTTAACCACTTCAGCCCCGGAAGATTTTACCCCCTTCCTGACCTGAGCATTTTTTGCGATTTGGCACTGCGTCGCTTTAGCTGACAATTGCGCGGTTGTGCGACGTTGTACCGAAACAAAATTGACGTCCTTTTTTCCCCACAAATAAAGTTTTCTTTTGGTGGTATTTGATCACCTCTGCGTTTTTTTATTTTTTGCGCTATAAACAAAAAAAGAGCGGCAATTTTTTTAAAAAAGCTATATTTTTTGCTATAATAAATATCCCCAAAATATATATATATATATAAAAATTCTTTAGGCCAATATGTATTCTACATATTTAAAAAAATTAAAAAATAATCGCAATAAGCATATATTGATTGGTTTGCGCAAAAGTTATAGCGTCTACAAAATGGGGAATAGATTTTACATTTTTATTATTTTTTTTTTTTTTATTAGTAATGGCGATGATTTGTGCTTTTTATATTGACTGCGACATTATGGCGGACACATCGGACACTTGACCCTATTTTGGTACCATTGTCATTTATACAGCGATCAGTGCTAAAAAAATGCTGTGTAAATTTAATGTAATTTACTGTGTAAATGACACTGGCAGGGAAGGGTTTAAACACTAGGGGGCGATCAAGGTGTTAAGTGTGTCCTAGGGAGGTATTCAAACTGTAGGGGGATGGGCTATCACTGACATGACAGCGATTACTGTTCCCGATGACAGAGAGCTGTCATCTATCCCTGTCATCTATCCCTGTTACGTCATTTTTGAATCGCGGGCAGAATCACGGTGATTTCGCCCACAATTTGCAACTTCAAGATGTGAACGGAGTCTGAATGACAATTGCGCGGTCCTGCATTACTGTACCCATATGAAATTTTTATCATTTTTTTTTACATAAATAGAGCTTTCTTTTGGTGGTATTTATTCACCGCTGTTTTTTTTTTTTCATTTTTGCCAAAACAAACGAAAAATAAAAAAATAAAAATAAAAAGCATGTTTTTTTCGATTCCAAAATTTTGCAAATAATCTTATTTCATAAATTTAGGTCAAAAGATATTCTGATACATTTCTTTGGTGAAAATAACCCGAATCAACCCAAATAACCCATAATATATATATCAAAATTGATCAGTACTGATAGCCTATCATTTCTTGAGGCCCGAAAATGCCAGGACAGTACAAATACCCACAAATGGCCAATTTTTTGGAAAGTAGACAGTCCAAGGTATTTGGTAAAAGGCATGGCGAGTTTTTTGAAGTTGAAGTTTTTTTTGTCACAATTGTGACATTATTTTATGAAGGAATTAAAAAACGAAAAAAAAAAAAAAAAAACACCTTTTCTTTTTACATACTGTCACCAGTGCAGTATTATCATAATTGATGACGTGGTGATAAGGGACACTGACAGGTAACAGTATGTAAAATATATATATTTAATTACAGTTTGTTTTTCCTTTTGTTTTTCTCATGCGGTGACCAGAGCAGTACAGTGTTTGTTTGTTTTTTACACATAATGATTGCTTATACCAATAGATTCATTGGTATAAGCAACCATTTTTACTCAATGTAACTGGTTAATTCAGTGTCTTTTGTTGTGATTAGCTGTGATTGGCCAAAGCTAATCAGATGGTACAGATGGGCTGCGATTGGCCCTGTCTATACCATGTGATTACTATGACCAATCACAGCTAGCAACACAATAGTATATAATGGATGGAATGAAAGGAAGCCATCCATTGTTTACAACTGTCATGTTATTTGCTGTGATAGGTCACAGCAATCACATGGTACTGGCAGTGGGCTGATATAGTGATCAGTCTTTGGCTGTGTCCAGTGGACACAGCTGGTGACAGAACGCGACGCTGAGCAGTGCATTCTGGGAAGATGTCTTATGATGTCCTCCCAGAACAACAGTGCTCCCGCTTGACCGTCGTACTATAGGCTGGGTGGGAAGATGTTAAATAAAATGTTGTGATTTATTTTGTTTGGCACTTAAGGGGTTAAACATAAAGGTGGACATTTGCCATAATTAAACGCTGCTTTGTATGGCAACGTGGGTCGGTGCAGATATAGTATCTCAGGGCAGGTAAAGTGTTAATTTTTAGGAGGAGGAGGGTATGCAAGTGAGGTTGCCACGCTGTGTAGCCACCCCCTGTGACAAACGCATGAAGGCGTGTCTACGGAGACCAGACGTGAAGTCAGGACCGAAACCGGAAGCGACTCGGTCATGCGATCCGAGCAGTCCGAAGGTGGTGAGAGCCCCCTATACTGGTCTAAACATGGCACCATTTCTAGCTATTGGAGTGATAAGCGTTTGATTTTATTATGCGAGTGGTTTTCCACTAGTTTTAATAAAAGCTCATTTTAAATCGGTTATTGTACCATTGGAGGCATTTTTTTTCCCTCTTTCATATGTGAATGAAATATCATGAGTTTAATGGAGGAATTTGGTGATGCTGAAAGAGGAGCTCCAGTATCCCACCAAAAAATTTTTTTAAAAAGTCAGCAGCGCAAATACTGTAGCTGCTGACTTTTAATATAAGGACACGTGCCCGTCCAGGGATCCAGCGATGTCGGCATCGGAGTCGATTCTCGGCATGCGCAAGTTTGGTGTCTCAGGCACTGATATTAACGAATTCACCCCCCTGAACACTGCTATGTATCCATCGTATTTCTAGCAAACGTCTGCATAAAAACAGGTATTCTTGATTTATATCCCAGAACATGTGAAGGGGCAGACTGCATCAGCGAACTCTCACTGGCCAGTCCTTACTCTACTATGTAAAATACTTAACAAAAAACAAAATGTATATATATATATATATACACACACACATTATATTTATATATATATATATATATATATATATATATATATATATATATATATATATATATATATATATATATATATATTTTTTTTTTTATTTTTTTATTTTTATTTTTATTTTTTTTTACACACACACAGTATCTCACAAGTACATCCCTCACATTTTTGTAAATATTTTATTATATCTTTTCATGTGACAACACTGAAGAAATGACACTTTGCTACAATGTAAAGTAGTGAGTGTACAGCTTGTATAAGACCCCTTTCACACCAAGGCGCTTCAAAAACGCCCTAAAACGCCTTAGTGTTTTTACCGCGTTTTAAAGGAGCTAGCGGTAAAATTAACGCAACGCTGCAGGCGTTTTAACAGCATTTTTCAAGCGTTATTGAAGCATGTGTTATTGATGCTATCTTTCTGCTTGCATGTTTATCCTTTGTGAGATCATGTAAAACAAGCAGTGTCTTGTAAAGTAACAAGCAGTGTCTTGTTTTACTTCAAATCTACATTTTTGTGGGATTAATTCTTTTTTTTTGGCACTTTAATTTTGTTTTTTTGGCACTTTGATGGTCTGTTTAATCATTCTGGCCTTCCCACAATTTCAGTCCTGTTGTAGATGCGCTTTTCTGCTTGCATGTTTACCTTTTTGTGAGATCATGTGACTTTTCTACAGCTCAGGGCAGATTATAGGCGTTATTCAGGCGTTTTTACAGCGTTTTTAATTCATTTCAATGGAGAGGGGCGTTTTTGAAGCGCTTTTTTCAACGCTCAAAAGCTGCTCCAAAGATACTACTTGCAGGACTTTTCTCAACACCCTGCCAGCGCAACGCCTCAGTGTGAAAGGGTGCACTGAGAAGCATGGTGAGTGTTTTATGAGCGTTTTAATAGCGTTATTTTTAGCGCTAAAACACCTTGGTTTGAAAGGGGTCTAACAGTGTAAATTTGCTGTCCCCTCAAAATAACTCAACACAGCCATTACGGTCTAAACCTCTGGCAACAAAATTGAGTGCACGCCTAAGTGAAAATGTCCAAATTGGGCCCAATTAGCCATTTTCCCTCCGCGCTGTCATGTGACTTGTTAGTCTTACAAGGTCTCAGGTGTGCGTGAGGAGCGGGTGTATTAAATCTGGCGTTATCACTCTCTCATACTGATCTATGGAAGTTCATTATGGCACCTCATGTCAAAGAACTCTCTAAGGATCTGAAAAAAAAAAAAAAAAATGTTGCTCTACATAAACATGGCCTAGGCTATAAGGAGTTTGTCAAGACCCTGAAACTGAGCTGTAGCACAGTGGCCAAGAACATACAGCGGTTTAACAGGACAGGCTCCACTCAGAACAGACCTCGCCATGGCTGACCAAAGAAGTTAAGTGCACATGCTCAGCGTCATATCCAGAGGTTGTCTGGGAAATAGACCTATGAGTGCTGCCAGTCAGTGCCTAGACCATACGTCGCACACTGCATCCAATTGGTCTGCATGGCTGTCATCCCAGAAGTAAGCTTCTTCTAAGGATGATGCACAAGAAAGCCCGCAGTTTGCTGAAGAGAAGCAGACTAAGGACATGGATTACTTGAACAATGTCCTGTGGTATGATGAGACCAAGATAAACTTATTTGGTTCAGATGGTGTCAAGCGTATGTGGCGGCAATCAGGTGAGGAGTACAAAGACAAGTGTGTCTTTCCTACAGTGGTCGAGCATGGTGGTGGGAGTGTCATGGTCTGGGGCTGCATGAGTGCTGCCGGCACTGGGGAGCTACAGTTCATTGAGGGAACATGGGCCGCAGGGCAATATTCCATCATAACGACCCTAAACACACCTCCAAGACAACCACTGCCTTGCTAAAGAAGCCGAGCATAAAGGTGATGGACTGGCCAAGCAGGTCTTCGGACCTAAACCCTATTGAGCATCCTCAAACGGAAGGTGGAGGAGTGCATGATCTCTAACATCCACCAGCTCCGTGATGTTATCGTGGAGGAGTGTGGAGGAGTGTGGAAAAGGACTCCAGTGGCAACCTGTGAAGCTCTGGTAAACTCCATGCCCAAGAGGGTTAAGGCAGTGCTGGAAAATAAATGGTGGCCACACAAAATATTGACACTTTGGGCTCAATTTGGACATTTTCACTTAGGGGTGTACTCACTTTTTTGCCAGAGATTTAGATTAATGGCTGTGTGTTGAGTTATTTTGAGGGGACAGCAAATTTACACGGTTATACAAGCTGTTCACTCACTACTTTACATTGTAGCAAAGTGTCATTTCTTCAGTGTTGTCACATGAAAAGATATGATAAAATATTTACAAAAATGTGAGGGATGTACTCACTTTTGTGAGATACTGTATATTAGGAATTTGGAGGAGGCTGGAAGCAATAGAAGGTAGTGGTACATTTTTGAGTTTAGAATATATTATACGTGAAAATATTTTCTCTTAAAACAATGTGTTGCTTTAAAATGCTAAAGTCGCTAAAAACATTTATCATCCACACTCCAAGTTCCTGCAGTGCCATTCTGCTCACATAACGGCTAGTGAATGCTCTCATCAAAACAATGAAGAGTTATGCTAAAACATTTATTGCACTGGCTGACTTGCCGCCACAAGGTAAAGGGCACAATAATTTCACAGCAGTAAACCTTGCTTACAGGCAAGTGGATGTTATTTATGGATACTAGTTATTGCTTTGATACTTAAAAATCACAGTACATTTGTATTGCAGTTTGATGTACTGAAAAAATTCCATAGCTTTTACAGACTGTTACATTTTATTAATCTGTAAAGACTGCAAAAAAAGCAAACATTCAAGAAAGTATTGTAAGATAGTGGGGGGAAAAATTATTTGATCCCCTGCAGATTTTGTGAGTTTGCCCACTTACAAAAAAATGAAGGGTCTATAATTTCTATCATAGGCGTATTTTAAATAGTAGAGTCAGAATATCAACCAAAAATCCAGAAAAAATACATGATACAAATGATATAAATTGAGCTGCAGTTCAGTGAGTAAAATAAGTATTTGATCCTCAAGCAAAACATGACTTAGTACTTGGTGGTGAAACCCTTGTTGGCAATAAGACATTTCTTGTAGTTGGTTACTAGGCTTGCACACAAACCTGGTAACCAACGTGATTACGGTCCACGCTTCCTTACAGATCTTCTCTAAAGCCTTAAGGTTTCTTGGCTGTCGCTTGGCAACTCGAAGTTTCAGCTCCCTCCATATATTTTCTATAGGGTTAAAGTGGTTGTAAACCCAATACAACCACTTCAACCTACAGGTAAGTCTAGATTAAGGCTAACCTGTAGGCGCAAGAAACATCTCCCATAGGACATATTTACAGGAATAGCGGCATCGATGTCTACGGCGCATGCGCCGTAGACATCGGGTGCGGCCGCACTGAGCGTGCCATTTTTAACGGCGATCATGCCATTAGTAGCATGCACCAGCGCACATGTGACGCTGGTGCACAAGGTTTACTATGCATACTAGCTCATTATGCCTTTGCCTTGCAGGGTGTATTTTTTTTTTTTTTTTTTTTTTTTTTTTTTTTTTTAGAGGCTTTACTTCCTCTTTAAGTTCAGGAGACTGGCTAGGCCACTCCATGACCTTAATGTGCTACTTCTTGAGCCACTCCTTTGTTGCCTTGGCAGTATGCTTTGGGTCATTGTCATGATGAACGACCCATCTTCAGTGTTCTGGCTAAGGGTAGAAGGTTCTCATCCAAGGATTTTATAATACATGGCCCCATCCATTGGCCCCTGAAAGGGCAAAGTCAGTCTGTACCTTTAGTAGAGAAACAGCCCCAAAGCATAATGTTTCCACATCCATGCTCGACTGTAGAGTTGGTGTTCTTAGGGTCATAGTTAGCATTTTTCTTCCTCCAAACACAGTGAGTCCCCCTCCTCAAGAAGGCACATGTACAGTCATGTCAATGAACATCTTAACGATTCAGAGAACGATTGGGAGAAAGTGCTGTGGTCAGATGAGACCAAAATTTAGCTCTTTGGCATTAACTCGACTCGCTGTGTAAAAGACACATTCATTAACCCTGCCACTATACTAAAAGTTCCCCTTGAAAGCTATACCTGTAAAAACGCTGCAGAACACCACTTCCTAGTGTGTCACTCACCATTGGATTGCACATACTCTGTCAGAGCATGACACTTTAGCTAAGTGTAAGGGGGCCAAGTTGCTCACAGTCCACTGCCAGACATTCCACACTTATACTGGGAGGAAAAAAAGCATATAGAAGAAACTTCACCAAAAACAAATAAAAGTAGTGCAGTCTTAAGTGTACCTTACATTAGAGTGCAAGCTCTGCTTTATTACATAATGTCCTCACATTATAACAAAAAAAAAGGAATCTTCAGAAAAGGATAGAAAATAAACTTACTCTTGGGCTAAATTATCTTTTCATAAATTTTGGAAGGATGGTGACATCACCCACTGCAGTGCAGAAACAGAATGTAAGATGCAAGTATATACTCTTTGTCCACAGTTATAATGAAATGATTTTAGTTGAGTGGGGCAATATGCAATGAGCAGACCTTGCATTTTAGTGCACTGTCCTCTCTTAGCTGGTTAGACCCCTTTCACACCGAGGGCGTTTTGCAGGCGCTATAGCGTTAAAAATAGCGCCTGCAATCCGCCCTCAAACAGCTGCAGCATTGTCTCCAGTGTGAAAGCCCTTTCACACCGGAGTGCTGCACTGGCAGGACGGGAAAAAAAGTCCTGCCAGCAGCTTCTTTGGAGCGGTGAAGGAGCGGTGTGTTTACCGCTCCTCCACCGCTGCTCCCCATTGAAATCAATGGGGCAGCGATGGGATACCACCGGCAAAACGCCGCTATTGCGGTGCATTGCGGGCGGTTTTAACCCTATCTCGGCCGCTAGCAGGGGGTAAAAGTGCCCCGCTAGCGGCCGAAATGCGCCGCTAATCCGACGGGAAAACGCCGCTATAAATAGCGGTGTTTTGCTGCCGACGCTATGGGCGGCCCGGTGTGAAAGGGCTCTTATAGCCAAACTGTACAATCCTCTTTAGGGTTACCACCAACTATATAATTAGAGGGCCTTCTTAACTGAGTATAAATGGAACAGATTGCTTGCAAAATCAGTCTGTAAAATGCATCACCAGATAAAGCAGTTTGCTAGTCCCCATTCTAAAAGCGACTCATCCTTAAAAAAAAAAAAAATTAAATTAAATATGAAAAGGCAATATCCAGAACTGTTTTCACAGGTGTAAATTTTGCTTCATCAACGGTTATGAAAACTGACACATTTCCATCATCGCCTCCGACAACTGTATTATTGGTCCTGCATACCCCTGTGGATTTTGAAAAACTCCCAAAACTTTAGCACAAAAAAGTTACCAATTCCATGTAAAGGAAAGTTCTTTGAATTGCGTCACTATACAGTGTTAAAGGACAAAATGTAGGGAAAATGAATGTCAAAGCCAAACTGGCAGTTTGCTTTGTCTATCCGGTCACATAAATCACTGCAGGAAAATGTAACCCACACACACACACACACTCAGGCTGTGTATTTCCTGACATCTGTGCTTCCCCTTTATACTAAAACACTTAGAACCTGGCAAAACACTCAATCTAGTGTGTTCAATAAACTACATAAACAAATCTAAGAATTAAAAGTGATAAGATGCAAAAAAACAAATGCATACAAAAAAAGACAGCATTCAAGTTAACATCAGGCAGTAAGAAGGTATTTTTTTCCCTTTATGCATTCTCGGCATTAAAGGAGTAGTAGGGTCAAAACTATTTTGGCCATACTTCTCCTGTACGTCAGAGGAGTGTACTTAGTTCTGCACTCTTGTGACCCAGATTCAGCCAACAGCGGGCCAAAACCTGCAGTCGTCTGATATCACAGAGCTAGTCCAGGCTCTGCAGGGATCCAGACATTAATGATATCGAGAGGAGATTCAACATCTCAACTTCCAACAGTTAGAACCTAAAGAAATAGATTAACCAACTCCCGCTAACCATATTGTCAAATGACAGGCGGGCAGCGGCACGCAGCAATTGGCAGTGCGCTCTGTCCCTGGGACACAGAGCATCACCGGATCTTGGTAAAGAGCCGAGGACGGGGCTCTTTACCCATGTGATCAGCTGTGTCCAATCACAGCTGATCACATGTATATAAGGAAATGCCAGTTATCAGCATTCCTTTCCTTACACAGACAGTGTGAGGAGTGGAGAGCCGATCGACGGTATTTCCGCACAAATAATCAGGGCATGTATTATCAGTGCCCTAATTATCAGTGCAGCTTCAAAAGTACCCAGCGGTAACGCTGGTCAGTGCCCAGCAGTGATGTCAGCCCGTGCTGTCTTCAGTGCCTGCTCATCAGAGCCACCAAACCGTGCCAATGAATGCTGCATATTAGTGCCTCCTCATCAGTGCCCTTCAGCGCCACCTATCAGTGATCATCAGTAAAAGGAGAAAAATAACTTATTTACAAAATTTTATAACAAACTAAGAAAAACTTTTTTCAAAATGTGTGGTCTTTTTTTGTTTTTATTTAGCAAAAAATAAACCCCAAGGTGAATATATACCACCAAAACAAAAGCTCGATCTGTCTCAAAAAAAATGATAAAAATTGTTTGGGTGCAGCGTTGCATGACCAGTAGACAGTAGACAAGAAGTTAAGAAATAATTGCAAAGGCACACTATACACCGCCTTTTGTCCTCAGCTGTGTGACCCCGTCATGAGGGGAAAGAAAAAAAAATGTAGGTCTACAAGCGGGCTGTAAAGTATATTAATCCAGGGCGTGGTGACCCCAGTCTACACTTCTGCAGAGCTAGAGCTGCCACAGACAGCCAACACTTATGGATGTGATGGATATACGCATCCTATCCTGCGCACTGTGGTTACACCCACCAGCATCTAACTAAATTCAGCTAACAGTACTGACATTGCCAGCCAATGGAACCACAGCACACTGGAGCGCCAGACACACTCTGCCAGAGAGTGAAAAAAGGAGTCACCATCTGCCATTCTGATAAGTATTAGGGCCATAGTGTTTAGCAATAAGAGGACATGGAAGAGGGAGGGGAAGAGGGGAGTATAATTTACCACTGTGTATACGCCCACAAGTGTGACTCAATACTCACGTGGGCTGCACAGATAAGAAAGAGGAGGAAAAGAAGAGCTTAGAAAGGAAGTGAAATATCAGCATGGTGAGAGGACCCCAACTAGTCTACGCATTCTCAGCCTGTAATGGGGACACAGAAAAGATGGAGAGAGCTGAAGGCAAGATCAACCAGGTATATTATTTCACTCTACACAAACCAAAATACTTTAGTGGCTTTGTGAGTATGAACACCGTTATACAGCATCTAATGAGAATTTTTCATAGTCTCGGTTTAATGACATTTTAAGCAGCGGCAGCACAGACTGTGATGCAACTTGGATGTAGTTTGGCATGGGGCTAGATCCGTGCTGGAATTGGACCAAAGTAGCACAGGGCGCTGTCTCAAGATCACACTACGCTGCATTGATGTAAACAAACACCATTGAAAACAAAGTGATTTCCATTGTCATGCAATTCTGTGCCACTCAAGTCGCATCTGAAACCACACTAGTGTGAACCAGTCTTCAAAAATGTTGCATGTTGTCATTTCAGGGTGCATTTCTGCAAATAAACAGATATTTTCCTGAACTTGAAATTTTTTTAACTCCTTCAGATCTGCGCTATAGTCAAATAACAGCTACAGCATGGATCTGCTATCCGATTTGCAGGGAGGGCGTCTATTAATGTCCTCCCCTTTGCAGCCTCACTACGCCCCCCCTGAAGAGGGCGCGCTGTGATCACCCTAGTCAATGAGACTCGGGTGATCACAAATCCGAGTAAGGGGCCAATCCCGGCCCCTTACCACGTGATCAGCTGTCAGTCAATGACAGCTGATCACGTGATGTAAACAGAGGATCGGTAATCGTTTTTTTTTCCTCACGCTGACAGTGTAAGGAGAAAAAAAAAGCCAATCACCGGCTTCAGTTTGCAGGGACATAGGCCCCGAAGAGGTACAACATTAGGTGCCCACCAGTAACGCCTGGCAGTGCCTCAAATCAGTGCTCACGTTACTTAAGTGCCAGCAATAAGTGCCACCTATCAGTACCCACAAGTGCCACCTATCAATACCCACCAGTGGTGGTAATCAGTGCCTCATCAGTATCACCTACCAGTGCCCATCACTGCCCCCCATCAGTGCCCATCACTGCCACCCAACAATGCCACCTCTCAGTGCCCACCAATGACACCCACCAGTGCCACCTTATCAGTGGCCACCAGTGCCGCCTCATCAGCGTACATCAATGAAGGAGAAAAAATACCTGTTTGCAAAATTTATTAAAATATAAAACAGTTTTGTATTTATTTATTTTATTAATTTGGTCTTTGATTTTTTTTTTAACAAAAAATAAAAAACCCAGAGGTGATCAAATACCACCAAAAGAAAGCTCTATTTGTGGGAAAAAAATGATAAAAATTTCATTTGGGTACAATGTTGTATGACCGCGCAATTGTCAAAGAGTGACAGCGCTAAAAGTTGAAAATTGGTCGGGGCAGGAAAGGGGGCTAGGTGCCCAGTAAGCAAGTGGTTGTGCTGCATATTTCTTTTTCTTTGTCCTGACATTTACTTTAAATTTGAAGCGTCCACTGGGTCAGGTAAGACTAAGCAATAGCTTATTCTTTAAGTGGTTCTAAAGGCAAGGCAATTTTTACCTCAATGTATTCCCTGCATTAAGGCAACAAATGCCCCAGTCATGCCGAATGCATGACTCGGCCCCACCCCCGTATCATTGGATTTGATTGACAGCAGCGGGAGCCAATGGCTGCGCTGCTATCAATCTATCCAATCCAAGAGCCGAGAACTCTGGGCAGAGAGACAGTGCTTCCCCACCAGGTCATGTTCAAGGACTCACCGCTCCTAAAGCGCCCCTGCCCATTGAAAACAATGGGGCAGTGCTGCTACACCACCGGCAAAGCACCGCTGCAGCGGCGTTTTGTGGGAGGATTTAACCATTTTTCGAATAGCGCCGCTTTACCGATGAGGCCCGGGGCAGCTCAGTGTGAAAGGGGTCTTAAGGTGAAAACACAAAGGTTTACAACCCCTTTAAAGAGAAGTTCCAGCCTTTTAATATTAGGACACTTTCCTGTCCAGGGATCACGCGATGTCAGCACCCCAGCCGATTTTTTAATCGGCTCTCGGGTGTTGCCGCCACCATTCCTTGTAAAGAAAGCGGCAGTGAAGCCTTGCGGCGAAGTGGGGACGGGTACCTGTCAAAATATGGCACCGAGGGGGGAGGGGAAGCAAGCAAGTGGAGCTAGGTGATCCCTACAACAGGTATCATTCATTGCAGTTAGAAAGCATTGCAGACCCCAAGAGTAAAATGCTGACACTCAAAAAAGGAATGCATGATTTATTTTCTTACACACATACATACACAGTGGGGAAAATTATTATTTGATCCCCTGCAGATTTTGTAAGTTTGCCCACTTAAAAATTATAGACCCTTAATTTCTTTGCATCATAGGTGTATTTTAAATGATAGACAGAATATCAACCAAAAATCAAGAAAAAAAAAAAAACACATTATACAAATTTTAGAAATTGAGTTGCAGTTCAGTAAAATAAGCATTGATCCCCAAACATGACTTAGTACTTGATGGAGAAACCCTAGTATGCAAGCATAGAGGTAAGACGTTTCTTGTAGTTAGTGACCAGCTTTGCACACATCTCAGAAGGGGTTTTGGTCCACACTTTTATACAGATCTTCTCTAAATCCTTAATGTTTCTTGGCTCCTTCCACACATTGTCTACAGGATTAAGGTCTAGAGCAGTGGTTCTCAACCATACTAGTGCCGTGACCCCTTGATAAATTTTCCAAAGTTGTGAGGACCCCAACAGTAAAATTATTTTCGTAGCGTGGGTTGTAAGCACTCAAGGCAAGTAATTTGCGCCCCTAACCCATGGACATTTAGCGCTCCCTGAGTCCCTTCCACTTATACGGTATTAAAACCCCTTTATGGTACCACTCTTTCTCTTTGTTCTCCTTTCTTTCCCTTTTATCCGTCTCTATCCTAATTTCTAGTTTTTTCCCCATCCCTCTCTCTAGCCAACTTTCTTGTTCTTTCTCTTATTCTTTCTCTCCCTTATTCTTTGTTCCTCCCCCTCTTTTCCTCTCCCTTCCATGTATTCTCTATTTTATTCCTTCTCTTACTCCATGGTGGGGGGAATGGGATGAGTGGCAGTGCTGGGGGGAGTTCTGAGCCAACTTAGGTGCTCTTGATCAAGGTCATCTGCTGATCTGAGAACTGTAGTGGGGACTTTTAATGGCAACTATAATCACAGATAGTGTTACTCACTGTGTCTTCGACTTTGTGGTGTCTCCTAGCAGTGACACCTATGCCAAAATCAGAAGATAGAGTCTCCTTCAGCCCCTCCCACTTCACATTCCTCACCAGTCAGCTGACCTCTAGTCTCTGCCCCCCAGCCATGCCATGAACTGAATGGGCGGCTGCAAAGAGGCTGAGTGGGCGGGCGCAGGCCCCAGGAACAGCCCAGCTGGGCGGCCACAGGCTCCAGGGACAGCCCTGCTGGGTGACCGAAAAAAGGCTGGGAGAGCAGTGCGGGCTTCAGCAACAGCCCAGGATTTGGTGACCCCTGGCAAATCATCATTCGACCCCCAGGCTGAGAACCACTGGTCTAGAGACAGGCTAGGCCACTGCATGACCTTAACGTGCTTCTTATGCCACTCCTTTGTTGCCTTGGCGGTATGTTTTGGGTCATTGTCATGCTGAAAGACCCATCCATGACCCATCTTCAGTGTTCTGGCAGAGGGAAGAAGGTTCTCATCTAAGATTTTACAATACATGGCCCCAACCATTGGCCCCTCGTGTGCAGCAAAGTTGGTCTGTACCTTAAGCAGAGACACAGCCCCAAAGCATAATGTTTCCACCTCCATGCTTGACTGTAGTGATGGTGTTCTTAGGGTCATAGTCAGCATTTTTCTGCCTCCTCAAGAAGACACATGTACAGTCATGTCAATGAACATCTAAATGATTCAGAGAAGGATTGGGAGAAAATGCTTTGGTCAGACGAGACCAAAATTGAGCTCTTTGGCATTAACGCGACTCGCTGTGTTTGGAGGAACAAAAATGCTGACTCACCCATCCATCCCTGTCTCCATGCTTGAATTTGTTCAAAAATCACTTTGAAAAACACCCCCTAACATTTCAGCCATGGCCATCTTGAGTAAGGACAGATGATTCATGTAGCATTTACTTCCTGGAATCCATCTGTCCTTAGCTCAGGCACACAGGTAAAAGAGTGTGCTTATCTGAGAAAGCCCCTCCTCCCCACATACAGATGAAAGAAAAAAATGCTCATGGGATGCATGGCATCATTTTGTCCTAGGAATAATAGCAAAGTGTGCAGACTAAGTGTAGTGGGGGTGTAAACATTTATTAAAGACAATTAGCAACTCACATAAAGTAAGACTAATTATGCTTATTGGGGTTCGCAAAAGGATTCCCAGCTGGGAAGGACACCAAGGAAGCTGTCACAATTCATACACTAGATATGGTCTGGATGGCACCTGCTATATCTAAGAAAGACAGCAAAGGGGCAATCTATGTGCAGCAAGGTGAAGAGGTGGACACAGCACACAGTTGGTAACTCACAGTGAGTGAATATTCTGAGTGATTGGTGCATTTGCAGCTGGGAGGAGGTGGCATCCAGGATCCCAAGTTGGAGCAGCTACTGCAAGGAGTGGAGTGTGGTAGCTGGGGTGACCAAGCAGCCTCAGCACAGAAAGCAGGAAGCAGCATGTGTGGATCGATGGAGCACAGGAAGTGATATTGGGAGGGTGGCAACATGTTTTGAAGCCGGCGCCTTTTTTTTCAGCAAGGAAGTGGATGTAGATGGGAGCTGTATTTATACTCTATGTGCCATGCTGCACGGGACCACAAGGCTCAGCCAGCATAGTGACAAATGCAATGGCGAGACAAACAGTGTCAAAATAACCATACTAAAAGACTAGGAAACATTACAAAATTGTAAAAAAAAAAAAAAAACACATGGCATAAAAAACCCTAATAGAAAAAAAAATTGGGATATATACACAATAACTCTGTCACTTAATATGGTTCACAGGATCACCGCCCCCTCCTATGTGCCAAACGCTGCTCTCACAGACCTACCCCTCACTGTCAGCTGCTGCTTAAATTCAAACAGTGCAAAAATAATGATAAATGATTCACTAAAACCTGCCCTTACCTCAAGTGAAATCAAATAGCAGCGCTAATTATAAAAAATATGTACGTACATGTGTAAATTTACCACAATAAACTGAAAAGTGACAACCTATTAAGTGTCATACAAAAATAATCAAAAATATTCTAGTGTAAAAAAATTATACAGTGTATATTAAGTTGGTAACATAAAAGTCCAATAAGTAGTGACGTAGTGATATGTGTGATGATTCACAATAAATACAGATCTTCAGTGAACAAAAATCTTCCACCACACCGCTGTGAACTGTGATCTCCACTCCCCTTCAGCGAGCAAACTCACCAGCTACTTTTGCCTTACACTCTCGTGTTCGGCTCACAGGCTATTCCCACACAGTAGGGGGTACAGTGATAATTTCCACTCAATTCCTGTTGGATATCCAGAGCATATACAAGCGTACTCTCCACATGAAACAAAGAAAAGCGAACCAATAGTGCAGTAACGCAATGAACTTTAATAAAAGCAACACTCTCCTCCACCATTAAACTCACATTTCATAAACTTGAATCAAGCAGAATAGCACAGCAAACATGGTCATCACCAAAAAACAATCTTCAAATAATAACCGGACGTATGGTGGTCACGGCGGACCCAGGCAGCTAGGTGTTCGGAAACACTCTCACCCGTTCCCTGAGTCTCCTGGAGCCGCTTCCCCGCATGGCGCCTCCTGTCACAGCGTCCTACGTCTAGCGCGTCAGATTGCCTCGTAGCCACGCCTATAATAAGGCTTACCTGTAGCTACCCCGGATACCTCCTAAACCTGCACGGTTTAGGGAGATATCCCATGTATCAGCATGTGCCAACGACATCGGCACATGTGCACTGAGGCAATGGCGCGTTCGTGCCATTGCTTGAGCTAGTGTGCCATTACCGGCGGCTCCTGCACGCATGCGCGGGAGCGATGTCATCGCGGCTGACGGGGACCGCTACAGGGGCTTTGATCTAAGGTGAGTATTTCATAATGAGCTAGTATGCTATGCATACTAGCTCATTACGCCTTTGTCTTGCAGATTTTTTTTTATTATTATTATTATTATATAGTGGGTTTACAACCACTTTAACCGCTTGGCATCAACTTTCGGGGCTTATATCTGAATGATGCCTGAGGCTACAGACATCATTCAGATACCGGCATTTTCAGCCGGCGATTCCGTACACCATAAGAACGATCATAGCGGCTGTTCCGCCGCTTGATCGTTCTTACGGGCGGCGAGAGGGGACGTCCCCCCCCCTCCGGTGCTTCTACCGACTCACCTCAGCGATCGGTGAGTCGGATAGCGGATCCGTCGGCGCCGGATGTTCACCATAGAGATTTCCGGCGGACTAGATGGTCGCCGGAGTCTCTATGATCGTTCGGAGGCCGGGCGCGATGTTATGACGTCACGCCCGGCCTCTGCATTCAAAAAAATGGCGCCGCTTCGGCTGTGAAGCGGCGATCGTTTTATTTTTTATTTTTTTATTTTAGGCTTCCCAGCCTAGAGGTGAGATATGGGGTCTTATTGACCCCATATTTTACTGTAAAGAAGACTGATCGTGTCATATTCCTATTACAAGGGATGTTTACATTCCTTGTAATAAGAATAAAAGCGATCAAAAAAAATTTTTTTTAAAAGTGTCAAAATAAAAATTTTTAAGTAAAATTAACAATAAAAAAAAAAAAAATTTTAAAGCGCCCCTGTCCCCGTGAGCTCGCACGCAGAAGCAAACGCATACGTAAGTCCCGCCCACATATGAAAACGGTGTTCAAACCACACATGTGAGGTATCGCTGCGATCGGTAGAGCGAGAGCAATAATTTTGGCCCTAGACCTCCTCTGTAACTCCTCTGTAAACATGTAACCAGTAAAAAATTTTAAAGCGTCGCCTATGGGTATTTATAAGTACCAAAGTTTGGCGCCATTCCACGAGCGTGTGCAATTTTGAAGCGTGACATGTTAGGTATCTATTTACTCAGCGTAACTTCATCTTTCACACAATGCAAAAAAATTTGGCTAGCTTTGCTGTTTTGTTATTTTTAAGCATGAAACTGTTTTTTTTTTTTAAAAAACGCGTTTGAAAAATTGCTGCGCAAATACTGTGCAAGATAAAAAGTTGCAATGACCGCCATTGTATTCTCTAGGGTCTCTGCTAAAAAAAAAAAAAAACATATGTTTGGGGGTTCTATGTAATTTTATAGCAAAGAAATTATGATTTTTGACATGTGGGAGCGAAGTGTCAGAAATGGCCTGGATGCGAAGTGGTTAAGTCAAAGCTTTTCACCTGTTCACTGAATGGGTAAAGAAAAATTCACTTTTCCTGTAGTGGCTTCCCAAAAATGAAAGTAACAAAAAGGCAAAATGTATTTCGTTTTGAAAGCAGCAGTGAGAGGTCAGAAACCCTGCCAGGTTTTTATTGCTGCATGTGTCCCTGTTGGGGAGGTTCATTCAGTAAAATTTTCCCAATAACCAATGTCACAACCAACATCTTTTTATTTGCCATCACTAAAGGAATAGGGGGAAATAATTTTGATAGGGGCACTTGCTCCTATCACAACTGTCTAAGAAAGGATTCCCCACACTGGTCCACAGGACAAGAAATTAAGGGAGATTTCCCTAATAAGAAAAAAAAAAAAAAAAAACACACAGCAACTGACAATTGTAATACTCCTCTGCTCTATACAAAAAGGAGAAAGTTGTCCAATCAGAGAATACCTTGCATTCATACAAAATTCAAGGCATTCTCTGAATGGTATCCATGCTGAGCAAGTGACCTCCTGTGGTTGCTATGCAGCCGGGCAGCTGTCCCAGCACATGACCCAGAAAGATAGAGGATTGTTGTAGTTCTGGCGGCTACTACAGTGCTTCTCAGCTTCCACAGAAATTGGCCAGGTATGGAATATGCATATACACTGTACATTGGTCCAAGCTGGACCAATGAAAATATGCAAATCAGCTTTAAAGGCACAGATTAATGCAGCTCTGTAATCAATAGAATACATGTTTTTTTTTGTTTGTTTTTTTTAATGCAAGCAGTGTAAGCACCTGAATTTGACCAGAGATTTAAGGGGAAGAAGCAGAACAAGGTGCCAACCAGCTCATATGCTAGCAGGAAGCATGCTGATAGAAGGAAAAAGTAGAAGAGTGAAAGAGATAAGCTCATCACTAAGCTGGTTGTCCTTTCCCTGTCCAGTCACAGGTTGGAGTGGGTTCAGGATGACCCGGGCTCAGAAGAAATGGGTTGAAGATTGCTGGCAATCAGAATGATGACATCTAGTGGCGGAAAAGAAGTACTGCGGGGAAAATATTTAGATTGAAAGTGAATATTGCAACAAAAGCTATTTTTCTTATCTTTAATGTGCTAATGGTAATTTTTATCTTGTATTTTTTGGCTGCTTTACCATATTCAGAGGTAAGGCTGAGGAGATATGGGTCAAAATATAAAAAAGACCTGTTTATTCTCGAGTTGACACTAGACAAGAGTCTGTTTCCTACTGTAGGGCCTGCATAATAAGATCATTCTATTGACAAACCGTTGTATTCTTCTGAGGAACTGACAGATCTTCAATAGAAAGATCTAAGTAAAACAATCATGCATCGCTGTGCTAAAAACTTAAACTACTGCAACTATTATGTGTAGAAACAAAGTAAGCAGCTTGATGGAGAATGAAGGACTTTCAAGATGTGACAGTCATCACAGTGGGCAGGAAATCAATTCAAGAGAATTCAATTACATTGACCACTTCTCTTTTGACATTAAGACAGGCGCTGCAAAGCATCCATTTACCATTTTAATGACAAAGCACTCAAGCAAACAAGAAGACATTAATATATAAATTATTTTGAAATTGTAATAAAACAATACTCAACACTTATGCAATTTAGCAGAAACATTATAAAGGCACCAAAGTAAATAAATACTATATTGCATTCATTGTTCTGACATACATATATAAAAAATTGCAAAACGCCACAAGAAAAAAGTCACCTTCCAAAATGCAATCCCTAGTCCTGAAGCAAAAAAGTAAGGAGTGGCTATATGCCATGAAAATGCTTACAGCTACAACAGTGGTAATTTGATTGATGAAAACATTTTCATCAGCGGCATGTTTTCAGTGACAAAAACTAAACTAAAATAAAATTTGAATTAGGTAAATTGATGAAAACTATGATGAAAATCAATTCCAGTTTTCATCAATGGACGAAAACGGAACGAGAACGAGAGGGAGGGATGTTTACTAGGGGTGCTGAAATTAATCGTTGCATCCATGTATCGCGATTCGGGTGTCCCCGATGCATACGACAGGAAAATCGATTACCGGGTGACGTCATCCCGACTTGCCCCTCCCGGGAGAGCGATCCGAGCGTATTGTTAAAATCACTGTGTTTTAATAAAATGCCGTGTTACAATCATAGAAGTGCCCCGCTGTATGTGCTTTTTAAAAAAAATATAAACCTTCATACCAAATGTCACAGTACAATATATCCCGCTCATGTGACTGCCCGCCTCGCCTCTCTCGTCAGCAGGGAATTCTCCGCCCCGCCGGGATGAGAGAGGAGTGAGAGGCGGGGATGTATTGTACTGTGAAATTCGGTATGAAGTTCCATTTTTTTAACCACTTAAGGACCAGCCTTGTTTTGGAATTTAGGTGTTTACATGTTTAAAACTGTTTTTTTGCTAGAAAATTACTTAGAACCGCCAAACATTATATATTGTTTTTTTTTTTTCTAACACCCTAGAGAATAAAATGGCAATACTTTTTTTCACACCGTATTTGCGCAGCGGTCTTACAAGCGCGCTTTTGGAAAAAATTCACTTTTTTGAATAAAAAAAAATAAGACAACAGTAAAGTTAGCCCAATTTTTTTTATATTGTGAAAGATAATGTTACGCCGAGTAAACTGATACCCAACATGTCAGGCTTCAAAATTGCACCCGCTTGTGGAATGGCGTCAAACTTTTACCCTCAAAAATCTCCATAGGCGAAATTCTACAGGTTGCATGTTTTGCGTTACAGGTCTAGGGCTAGAATTATTGCTCTCGCTCTAACGATTGCAGAGATACCTCACATGTGTGGTTTGACCACCGTTTTCATATGCGGGCGCTACTCACGTATGCGTTCGTTTCTGCACGCAAGCTCGTCGGGAAGGGGGGGTTTTAAAGAAAAATTTTGTATTATTAATTTTACATGATTTTATTTATTTTTAAACAGTTTTAAAAAAAAAAAAATGTGTCACTTTTATTCCTATTACAAGGAATGTAAACATCCCTTATAAAATAGAAAAAAGGACCTCTTAAATATGAGATCTGGAGTCAAAAAGACCTCAGATCTCATATTTACACTAAAATGCAATTAAAAAAAAAAAAATAAGTTATTTAAAAAAAATGGCATTGAAAAAAATGTGCCTTTACGACGTATGGGTGGAAGTGATGTTTTGACGTCGCTTCCGCCCAGCAGTGTCATGGAGACGAGTGGGCGCCATCTTAGCCTCACTCGTCTCCAGGCACAGCAGGGAGACAGACGCGATCGCCTCTGCCGCTACCGACGGCTCCGATAAAAGTGATCTTGCAGAGAATCCACCACAGAGACCACCTTTATCTGAAAGCCGCCGCCGCACGAAAACGGGGATACCGGGGTTATGGCAGCTAGCTATCTGCCGACAAACTTTGGACGTACATCGGCGTGCGGCGGTCGGCAAGTGGTTAAAAAGCACATACAGCGGGGCACTTCATTGATTGTAATACGCCATTTATTAAAATTTCTCATATTTACACTAAAATGCAATTAAAAAAAAAAATAAGTTATTTAAAAAAAATGGCATTGAAAAAAATGTGCCTTTACGACGTATGGGTGGAAGTGACGTTTTGACGTCGCTTCCGCCCAGCAGTGTCATGGAGACGAGTGGGCGCCATCTTAGCCTCACTCGTCTCCAGGCACAGCAGGGAGACAGACGCGATCGCCTCTGCCGCTACCGACGGCTCCGATAAAAGTGATCTTGCGGAGAATCCGCCACAGAGACCACCTTTATCTGAAAGCCGCCGCCGCACGAAAACGGGGATACCGGGTGGTTAAAAAGCAAGTGGTTAAAAAGCACATACAGCGGGGCACTTCATTGATTGTAACACGCCATTTATTAAAATTTTAACAACGGTAAGTAGAGTACAAATGTACTCCGTGCTAACATTTCACTGGGCTTCCCCTTTGCACATTCCACTGTTAACTCCTAGTGTGCTGGAAGGTGCAAACAGGAATGCAAAGGAACTGTCAGCACCAGTGGTGGCCCATGCATTGTTGGGGGGGGGGTAGTGAAGCGATCGCTTGGCACAGGTGGCTGCATATGACAGGCACAAGTGGCTGCATATGACAGGCACAAGTGGCTGCATATGACAGGCACAAGTGGCTGCATATGACAGGCACAAGTGGCTGCATATGACAGGCACAAGTGGCTGCATATGACAGGCACAAGTGGCTGCATTTGATGGGGGAGGTTCAGTATTTTTCAGTTTGTTTGCGCCCCAAAATTTTAAGCACCAGCTGCCACTGGTCAGCTAGGGCTGGGAAAAAAAATCGATTTAAATCTTGAATCGAGCTGAGAGGTCAAATCGATTCAAAATTTAAGCAAATCGATTTTTTTAGATTTTTTTTTTTTTTTTCACCGCGCCGGTCCGAGGCGCTGCGGGCATGAGTTTTTAGGCGAGGCCGCGGCTTCGGCCTAGTCCGCGCCTACGGCCGGACGCCGCGGACTAGGCCGAAGCCTCGCCTAAAAACTCATGCCCGCAGCACCTCCAGACTGGCGCTGACACCGCGCCGGGCCTGAAGAGCTGCGGGCAAAGAGTTTTTAGGTGAGGCCGCGGCTTCGGCCTAGTCCGCGAGGCCGGACGCCGCGGACTAGGCCGAAGCCTCGCCTAAAAGCTCATGCCCGCAGCGCCTCAGGACCAGCGCGGTTTCCAAAAAAAAAAAAAAAACTTTATTCGAATCGTGAGTCGAGTTTTTTTTAAGGGATCGAAGGTTTTTTTTTTTTTTTTTTAAGAAAATCTCCCAGCCCTATGGTCAGCACAGAGAGAGACAGTACAGGGAACTTCACAGGGCTGTTTGTCAGCTGTGGATTCTAATTGCTCCTGACCTCCCAGCAGCAGTGTGTGTGAATGTCTGTACCCTGTAGTGCACTTTTTAAGGGAGTGGTTATTTTTAATTCAAAACAGAGTCCCAGTCTAATTTTTTGCTTATTAAAAGTCAGCAGCTACAAAAAAAAGTGTATCTTCTGACTTTTAAATAAAAAGACAAACAGACATTCACCTGTCCCACAATCCAGCGACGTGGTCACCCAAACCCTCCCTTCCCTCCCCCGCCTGTCCACGGTGCTGGCAATACTACTGTGGGCATCCCGCTGTGACAGCTTGAAGCTTCACAGCCGGGTGCGCATGTCTAACTGCGCTGTCTTGCATAGCCGGGCAATCTTTTGGGACCTGTGATGTGTGCCAGATGATTGCAGGGTGGAAGGGCCGTCTAGGCGGCCCAAGCGGAAGTGGGAGCTCGTCGGTAATCGTGATAAATCGCGGGATCGAATCGTTGACCAACTAATCGTATTCGAATCGTGAGACCAGTGAAGATGCGCTCCCCTGAACTTCCGTATTCCTTGGAGCTCCACCTGCCTGTTAAAACCACAAAGAGTTATAGAAAGTACTTTTTTGAGTTAAGAATATATACTTTGAATAGGACTTCTAAAAACCAAAATTTTGTGTCACTAACACTGAAAATTCTGAATTAACCGTCTGCACACTGCTACATATAGCCTTACATATTTTTAACAATCTTTCATAAAAACAAGTATTCTTGGTTTGCCTACATTTCAATACATGTTCAAGCTGGCATACTGCCCCTGTAATCCCTCTTTGGTCAATCACTACTCTACTGTGCAAAATGCCAAATACTTACAGTACTGTACTTGCTTATAGCATTTTTATGGACATTAATGTTTCCACTATAGGGGCAGATAGACCTAATTAGAACAGAGCTACAGACTCCGATCTGGTCACTGTCTTATGTTACTAAATTTGTTTTCTTAAAATAAAAAACATAATACAGTAATGGAATTCGTAATAATGTGCGCTAATTCAGCAAGTGTAAAGACATGCACGTAACATAGCCCAGTGCAAAAAAGTACCTACAGAAAGGGCAACATACAGACCACAGTATATATTAAAGTATACAGTATATGAACTCTAAAACAAGTTTAAAAATGCACACAACACCGTGGCGGGAACTTTGCTACCCAGCATGTAAAAGGTGATGTGTTGGGGTGTCAAGAATGTTCTTATAGTTACAGTATGTTTGTAAAGCCCATTTGGTTTCAGCATCTTTAAATATAAAATAGCAAAAGGGCACCAACACCTTAAACGTATCCAGGCACAAAAAATGAGACTCAGCTTAAAATAATAAATGATATATAAAGAAAAGTGTATTCATACCTTGAAAAAAGTCCATATAAAAGACACTGTGGCTTGAAGTTTACATGATGGCAACTTCAGAAGTCCCGTTCACATCTGGCGTTTTGTGATCTCAGGCATAATTGCTGCCACTCTGCTTGCGATTGCAAAACGCTCTTCATTAATGACAAAATGCACATGCTTGGCATGGTTTGCCACGATTTATCTAACCAACTCAACAGGCAAACCTTGTTGCCCAAAAGGAGCGGGAGCTTCTTTTGGGTGACAAGCTTCCAGGGTGAATTTGATTTAAATCACTAGTAAAAAGGCTTGATTTAAAGCGGTGTTCCACCCAAAAAAAAAATTAAAAGCCAGCAGCTATACATACTGTAGCTGCTGGCTTTTAACAATAGGACACTTACCTGTCCTGGAGTCCAGCTATGTCGGCACCGCAGCTGATGTTGCCATCAGCTGTTGGGTGCTGCCGCCGCCATTGCGGGTAAGGGTACCCGGCAGTGTAAAACAAGCCTTTATTGCCCACCGGCAATAGTGGGGACGCTGTGATGATCAGCCGAAAATATAGTCCTGGCAGCCTTCACAAGAGTGTGTTATATATGAACCAAGGATTGTGCAGATACCACCACCCAAGTGAATGGAGGCTTACCGGAAAGTTGGGACCCAAAGCAGCATATGCTGTATGGGTCAGACAAGCATATATTGCCCACCAGCAATGGAGGGGAAGAGGTCCTAG
The DNA here is from genome assembly GCA_037952925.1 of Lithobates clamitans. Lineage (NCBI taxonomy): Eukaryota > Metazoa > Chordata > Amphibia > Anura > Ranidae > Lithobates > Lithobates clamitans. Next base: position 1,863,698 of record JBBGZY010000441.1, read on the forward strand.
GGGTCTTCACAGGAGTGTCTTCTCCATATAGATGTTTAAACATCCCCGAACATAACCCATATAGGATAAAGAAGGGGCCATATAGTGCAATTCCGTAAACAACATGAATTTTATTAAAAGAGAAACACTTACATTTCAGTAGTAAAAAAGCGCTTGTGTGTAAAATAATGGCGGCGGTGGAGTCCTCCCGACGCGTTTCGTCATACAGGACTTCGTCTGGGGTGCTTACCCACTGCAGCCAAGCTCCTTAATAAAGACACTGTGACCCCTGTAATGAGAATCCAGCTCCTTGAATTTACAATCCGGCACTTCCGGGTCAGCCAAGATGGCGGACCCGCGTGCGTTCCAAGCCTCTCCGTCTTGCGTTCCAGCCCCGCATGGTAAATCGTACTGGTCCCCGTATGAGAGATATATAATTGGCATCCCCCTTATGGTTTGTAAATTCCAAAACCCATTATAAAGGGGCTCGGAGCGCAGGTGGATAGCCGGCGAGGAGAGATGACGGGAATATACATTTCTCACCCAAGGAAAGCATATGCTCATGGTCGTATCCTATGTCGGACTTCTTCCTGTTAGCAAGGTGGAGTACATCACTCCAAGAAAAGAATTTTACAGAATTCCTTGACTGGATCTATGGAAGTGTACATCTATTGCCATGTGGTAATTGCCTCCTGGGGATGCATCGTCTAAGGTACCTCTTGTTGCTGCCGATCGGCAATCCATGAAGGAAGTTGGTGTGATTCCAACACGGTTTCCCATAACTTCGATTACTCTACTAAGCCTGTTTTGCCCTCCCTGAATAATGGTGGTCGCAGGCTTTCCGGTAAGCCTCCATTGCTTCATTATCAGGTGGCGGGCTGCACTAGCGGTGAAAATACAGATCCAGGGTCTTACATTGGACATTTCGCTTTTGGACTTTATTTCACTTTCTGAATTTTATTTCACTACATTTTATTTAGGTTTTTTGTGATAATTTATCTGCACCACTTATTGAATTATATTTGTATTGGATGTTATTGTTCACCATTTCATCTGATGCTAATATTAATTTATTAGTTATTAGCTATTTCTGTACGTTATTTATTTATTGTTACATTACACACACTACTTGTGGTATTTGTCCAGCGCTGCACTCTTTCTATCTTCAAATTTTCACTGCTGTCGCACTTTGAATGATAATTGCACGGTCATGCAACACTATACCCAAATGAAATTTTTTTTCCCCACAAATAGAGCTTTCTTTGGTGGTATTTGATCACCTCTGCAGTTATTTCTTGCGCTATAAACAAAAGAAGAGTGATAAGTTTAAAAAAAAAAAAAACACAATATTTTTTTACTTTTTGCTATATTAAATATCCATTTTTTAGAAAAAAAAAATTTTTTTTCCCTCAATTTAGGCCAATATGTATTCTTCTATATATTTTTGGTTTAAAAAAAAAAAAAAAATCGCAATAAGCGTATATTGATGATTGGTTTGCGCAAAAGTTATAGCGTCTACAAAATAGGGGATAGATTAATGGCATTTTTATTATTATTTTTTTTTTTCTTTTTTACTAGTAATGGCGGCGATTTTTATTGTAACTGACATTGCGGCAGACATATCGGATACTGTTGACATTATTTTGGGACCCCTAGACGGCCAGGAAGCCCAGAACGTCATGACGCCCGACCAGGATGAGAGATCCCTCCTGAGGACATCATTTGACGATGGCTGGGATGGGAAATGGTTAAACATCAAGTTTAGTGACTGAAGTGCATAAACAAAATATCTTTGAAAAAAAAAACAAACAAAAAGAACTTAAAATGAATATATCAGCTGGGTCCACATAAAAAAAAAACTTTAAACACGGTCCTTTCATCACAGCACATCTTCTCATGATGTAGTTTCATTCGGGCCACCAGGCCTTGCATCTCTTTGTTGCATTGCTCGCATACCTGCTTTAAAGGGATGTTAAGCCTTTGTGCTTCTGACACCACGCAATCTAAATATATATTTTTTTATGTGATCACCCCCTATACCCAACTGGTTAGGTGGATTGTACTTTTTACTTCTTGGCAATTTTAATAAATTTTTCCATTGGATTCATGCACTATGTGGAGGCCCTTTTCTTTTTTTCCTATGATCGGATACGCTGCATCTTGGAGCCTGAATATTCCATCCAGCTGACAACCGCATGCGAGTTCAAGCATGTCTGCTTGTTGGAGGTTCTAATAAGTACCATCTACTCCTCACTGTTCTGGATGAGGCCATCGAAGTGTACTTCCATATCATCACCACCTTCCACCAAGCATCCACTGGATTGAATGATCCAAACGCCTGATTGACCCACCGCCGTATGGTGAGTGTGTCCACCCCTTGTGGTAAGCGTACTTAATTCTTCCATCATCTCACCTGTATGTTGGCAAATGTTAAGAAGCCCGTTCAGCTATACCCACTGGTTGAAAAGGCATCACCTTTACACATTTTCTTCACTGCACCTACTAAGGAATATTTTAGTTTGAGTTCATCACGGACAGTTTTTTGTGGTCTCTTTTCCACAGACATTTCACATATACTTCCTGTGTATATTTGACAGCTTTTTCTAGGTATTGTAGGATTCATATATTATATGTCTGTGCTGGATTTACAAGTGGTCACCAGTCTCACACTCATTCCTGAGGGATGCCCTGATATTTTGATTTGCATATTATATATTATTACATATCAGCGCTGCATTTATATTTATACAAAATATTTTGAAAAAAAATGTTTTACTATCCACAGTTAAAACAACAAGGGCAGAAGATTTAATAGATGAAAGATTGAAAAAAATGACTGAAGGTTCGCTTTAAGGGAGGAATAAAGCACTTCAAGCTACGTGCAGAAAGATCACAAGGTTTATAAGCTACTTAGGTGGTTTCACTTTCATTTTTACTGCTTGCACTTCCTCCTCATACTTAGAGCCTGGTACAGACGCATTTCTCTCCAAACAATCATACAATTTGTAGTGTACATAGATTTGCAAAACAATGGAATAAAGGAACTTTCTCAACTCATCTCATGGTTACTGTGAAATTGTGTGAATGCATCAATGCAGTGCATGTTATCTCAGCTGGCAGAGCTTGGATTCATTCAATGAGTTTACCAAAAATGTAAATACTGCACAATATACAGTCTCATGCTACATAACTAAGATCCATTCCATGCTGAATAAACTAAATGATTAAGGTATCAAACAGAAAACTCTTTGAATAGATTTTTACACCAAAAGCATTTTATTAAAATAAATTTGATTAAAAAAAATCCAATTTAAAATAAAATCAGATTTTCTTTAGATTAAAAAAATAAAAAAAAATAAAAAAAACATTGATTTTTATCCACCCTGCAAGCTTCGTGTGTTGTGTTGCGTGGGATTTATCATGCGACGGTCGTGGCAAAAAACACATTTTTAGATCAAAAAACACCAGATGTCAACCTCACCTAATATGTAACTATGCAATACCACATAGGACTTCAAGTTGTCATTGATGTTAAAGGGGGCAATACACGGTATTAAGAACTGGGGTATGTAAACTTTTCATCAGGGTCATTTGGGTGGTTTTTGTTGTGATTATGATTTAAAAAGAGTAAACACAGTTGATGGATAATAAATGGCTTCAGCCTAACACTAACCATGAGTGAAAGAAAAGTTTGGTGTGTTATTCATATTCTCAGAAAAATGGCAAAGAAATCATACATTATGCCAGGGTATGTAAACTTATGAGCACAACCGTATATAGCACCAACAGTTTGCTCAGGGCTTTACAAAATGAAGTTGGACAGTACAGTTACAATACAATAGGGTACAAGAGGAATCAGAAGGCTCGTTGGAATGAGAAGCAGGACCATACCACTAAAAACATGTGAATGCTTTATTGATGTCACCCACATTCCCCCCCATCAGCATGCTGCTGTTCTCTCTAAAGAAGCTGGGTTTTAAAACACTGCTTTTTTCCACTAACATTAGGATCTATTTAAAGCAAGGGCTTTTAAAAACGTGTGCAGTTTCATGCTTGGAAAAAAGATGTGCATAAAGTCCAGCTCTTTCTTAATTACCTCATTGTTTATACAGGAGAAGGCAAAACATAAGCCAAATTTAAACAACTGTGTATTTGAAATGAGAAATCCAGTTTCTCTGTGGGTTAAAGTAGTTGTGAACATTCAATGTTATATAAGGCCACTTTCTAATACAGTTACAGCTATGGAGGCAGCAGAACTTTTTGTGCTTAGTTTAAGAAATGATCTTAGTTTTTTAAGTTCTGTCGTGTGACCATGCATCTTTTCTTCACAATAGTGTGTGTGTGTGTGTGGGGGGGGGGGCAAGTTACAGAGCACTGTGCAGACACATAGTATGCCTGTGTTACATAGTCTGTTCAGTCTAAGGCAAGATGCAGGTTGGGTCCAAGAGATGGGCTGTTATTGGGGAGGGAATGCTATGGCTGAACAAGTTACCCAATGCAGGCATGCTGTGTGTCTGCACCGTGTCCGGTACCCCTAAAAGGCCAGCCATAGGAAGATAACTGACCATGCAAACACAGATCAGCTTTGTGGCTTTGTCTGGTCAGTTTAGAACAAGGAAGAAAGGTGACTAGCAGGATCAACCAGCCACTTCAGATGGAAGAAGTACATGAAAATGACAGACTATGATTATTAAACTATACATGTACACTTCAACATGTCTCTGTAGTGATGGTCAATAGTCATAAGAAAATCTAAGCTAAAAACAACCTTTTAAAATGCCATAATGAGCTATTTTTGTGCAGATCTCGAACAGATGTAGATGTTTACAGTTTGATCCTCCCCTAGCATGCCTCACTTGTTACCCAATAGTGAATGAGAAGTGCTTAGTCAACCAGGAGAGAGGTGCAGGATGGCATCTTCTAGACCTCAACTTTCTGAGTTGTACCTCAGGTGCTTTAGGTGCTCTTGCACTATAATGTGAGGTTTTGTTGTACATTTTAGGGCCGAAAATACTAATCGATTAATTGACAACTAATCGATTATGAAAATAGTGGTCAACTATTTTCATGATCGATTAATCGGCCAACCAATTAGTTGGCCTGCATACACAATGCATTATTTGTTTACTGATCAGGAAATACAGTGCAGCACACATGCAGCTCAGTACACCATCAATAAATGTCAGTAAGTGCCTGAGAACTTGTGAATGTGAGGAGCAATGTCTCATGGGACATGTAGTCCTGGGCAGGAAGAGTGTGGTTCTAAAGCCAGAAGTTTTTTTACCTTGCTATAGGGGGCAACTTTGCAGCTTGCTATTGGGGCACCCTGAAGGCAGGAGCCAGGAGCATCGGTGGGGGACCTTAGAAGAGTAGAATCGGTGCTGCTCTGTGCAAAACCATTACACAGAGCAGGCAAGTATAACATGGTTGTTTAAAAAAAAATGCAGGGAAGATCAGCATCTGAACCCAGAGAAGGTATAGGCTGATAAACTGGAGGTGATTTAAGGCATTATAATTACATTTAAAGTAAACTTTTACCAGAATTGTGCATTATATATAAAATGATCATATCCATGGAAAAAAAAAAGTCTCAGCTTTTAGAACCACTTTCATATAAAAGATTTATATCTCCCTTCCACCTTCATATAGCTTCATGTCTGACTCCTAATTATAATGCCCATATATCCTACTTCTGGGTGTATTTATTATATATATGATATAATATATATTACTTTCACTGTTTCATAGTATAAATTAACCCCTTATAACAATTATCTGCTCTTTCTGTACTATAAAGGGCTCATATTAGTTTTTGTTAACCTCATTATGACAGGTGATACAAAAAAAAACAAAAAAAAACAAAGCATGCTGCTGCTACTAAACATCTTAGGCCTGGTTCACACCTATGTGCTTTTTTGGTGCTTTTTGCAGAAACAAACTACAGTTTATTTAACATGGTTTTGTATGGAACACGTTCACATCTATGCTTTTTTCAGCCGCTGCGTATTTGGAAAGGGTCAAGGACTTTTTTCAATGAAAAAAAACTGCTTTTTTTTTTTGGTTCAATAGACTTATATGGAGAAGCTGCAGAAAAACATGCAGTGCGTTCTTGCAGCAATTTGTGTTTTTTTAATATGTCCAACAACAAACTGACCAAAAAACCCACGCATAAAAATGCAAAACACAAATCGCAGCAAAAAAAAAAAAAATCACATGTTCAAAAATGCAAAACGCACTGCAGAAACAGATCAAAAGCAAACTGTATAGGCGTGAACCGAGCCTTATGCTGGCCATACACGTATCGATTTTAGGACGAGAATATTCATTAGGAAAAATCTTTGTACATTCGCTGAATGAAAGAATGTCATTTGAAAATTTCTCTTGCTTTTAACATTCAGTTTTAAAATGAATGTAATTTCTGAACAAAAACCACATACACTGTCTAAAAATTCCTTTGACCAAGAAGTTTTCTATTCTGCTCCTTCGAATTTTCCTGTCACTGTGGTGGAAAACAAATGCCAATTTGACCCCACTAAAGATTAGAAAATCGAACAAAGGTTCTTAAATCAACAAATTTTTTTTGAAGGAAAACATTGTTTTTGTATGGCCAGCGTATAATATATTACAGTTCTGTCTGAAAATCGTCAAAACAGTCAAATTTTTTATATTTACCAGATTCAATCTCTAATAGAATATACAGTATATCTTTTCTGTGGTATTCTGAGTGGATTAGGGTCCTTTCACACTGGGGCGGGTGGCGGCGGTAAAGCGCCGATATTGTAAGCGGCGCTTTACCGTCGGTATGCGGCCGATGGCGGGGCGGTTTTACCCCCCCACTAGCAGCCGAGAAATGGTTAAAAACCACTGCAAAGCGCCTCTGCAGAGGCGCTTTGCCGGCGGTATAGCCGCACCGTCCCATTGATTTCAATGGGCAGGAGCGGTGAAGGAGCGGTATACACTCCGCTCCTTCACCGCTCCGAAGATGCTGCTAGCAGGACTTTTTTTACCGCCCTGCCAGCGCACTGCTCCAGTGTGAAAGACCTCGGGGCTTTCACACTGAAATGAAAGCAGCGGCACTTTCGGGTCAGTTTGCAGGCGCTATTATTAGCGCAATAGCGCCTGCAAACCGCCCCAGTGTGAAAGGACCCTTAGAGATTTTGCTCCCTAACCATATATTTGGTTATTTATATTTACCACTGCATAGAGATATTTAAGAATAAATTGCTTTTTTTTTAAACTTTACATATTAACTAAAACTTTTTTAAGGTTATTATCCGATCAAAAACAATAAAATCGGACCACTAATCGATTATGAAAATAATCGTTAGTTGCAGCCCTAGTACATTTTATGCATTCTCTTTTTGTGTTTACAATATTACAAGGTGAGGGAGACTGTTCAAAATGCTATATTTATTAAACTTTAAAGTGATTGTAAAGGCTCGTTTGTTTGTTTTTAAATAACAAACATGTTATACTTACCCCCTCCGTGCAGTTGGTTTTGCACAGAGCAGCCTGGATCCTCCTCATTTCAAGTCCCTCTACTGTGATCCTGGCCCCTCCCTCCTATCGAGTGCCCCATCAGCCAGCAGCTCTCTATGGGGGCACCCGAGCCGAGTCAGAGTTCTGTGCATCCATTCGGAGACGGAGCCCCGCACCTGGCTCCCAAATGGCTGACTGACTGACAGCCGTTGGGGGGGGGGGGGGGGGGGGAGGGACATCTGCTGTGTCTCAACCAAATCAGGAGAAGTGTCCCGAATGGCTTGGACACTCGTGGACTTCGCTGGAGAGAGATGGGGCTCAGGCAAGGCTGCTTCACACACACAAGGTTTATCATATTATTGCATAGAATGCATTAAGATAAAAAACCTTCTGCCTTTACAACTCCTTTAATTTTTAAAAGCACTCCCATTTAGAAGTGCGATGCTAGCTGGTATGACAAATGGCATATGCAATAATAACCATCCACCATGTGGGGCATCTCCATTGGAGGCTGCAGCTTGTAGGCATACATCAGGCTCCTGTCCCCTATGGCCGTGGACTTCCACATAACATATCAGATACCTTCTAAGACTGCTACCATCAGACACCATCCAAAACATTCTGCGCCACTGGCTCCGCCCCTTACACGTTACACCTTGCTCGTGGCTTCATCAAAAGGTATGCCGGGTTAATTTAAAGTTGTCATATTTGATTTAGTGGAGTGGGTGGTACACTCAGACCTGAGCAATAGCGCAATTTTATGTTCTATATTTTTTGTGTGTTTATGTTTTTTTGAATAATTTAGTCATATAGGTGCTTTGTTTTGGTCATTTTTGTTTTATAACATTCTGCATTTGTTTAAAGCAGTGTTTCTCAAACTTTGTCTTGCGGCGCACCAAAAAGATCTTAATATTTTCACGGCACATCTGAAAAGATTTACCAAAAGTGGAGGTGAAGAACTTATTTATTTTTACATAAATATTTAATTTAAATTTAATGTGAAGGATGTGAAGCAAATCGGACTGAAGCGAGGATCCAAAGTCAACAAACAAATGTACATTTCCAGATTTGATTAGGTATTTCTCCATCGCTAAAGAATGAACCAACTTTATTTATAAGCATCAAAGTTGGAATGGAAAGGTCTCTAATTTTATAATATACCGTATTTATCGGCGTATAACACGCACTTTTTTTCCCCTTAAAACCAGGGGAAAATCGCAGGTGCGTGTTACACGGCGATCCCCTGCGATCCCGACCTGTCAGATTTGCAAAATCGCCGACCGCGATTTGAAAATGGCGCCGCCGGCGCCGAAATACACAGAGCCGGTCCTCGGCTCTTTCCGGCGGCTCTCGTTCATTTTCGGCTCCACTCGTAGTCCCGAGCGGAGCTATCCGAACCTACTCGGCTAGGTTCGGATAGCTCCGCTCGGGACTATGAGTGGAGCCGAAAATGAACGAGAGCCGCCGGAAAGAGCCGAGGACCGGCACTGTGTATTTCGGCGCCGGCGGCGCCATTTTCAAATCGCGGTCGGCGATTTTGAAGCCCAGAATGGCTGGGATCACTGGGGAAGGCTGCACTGGGGAAGGCTGCACTGACAAGGCTGCACTGACAAGGCTGCACTGGGGAAGTCTGCACTGACAAGGCTGCACTAACAAGGCTGCACTAACAAGGCTGCACTGGGGAAGGCTGCACTGGGGAAGGCTGCACTGGGGAAGGCTGCACTGGGGAAGGCTGCACTGGGGAAGGCTGCACTGGGGAAGGCTGCACTGACAAGGCTGCACTGACAAGGCTGCACTGACAAGGCTGCACTGACAAGGCTGCACTGACAAGGCTGCACTGACAAGGCTGCACTGACAAGGCTGCACTGACAAGGCTGCAATGATGGGCATTTTTTTTCCCTTCAACTTCCCTCCTAAAAGTTTTTTTTCCTTAAAATTCCCTCCTAAATTGGGGTGCGTGTTATACGCCGGTGCGTGTTTCCGGAGATCTCGCACAAGTCTCGCGTTACGAAAGGAACCAATGAATGACAGACTATTGCCCCGTACACACGGTCGGATTTTCCGACGGAAAATATGTGATAGGACCTTGTTGTCGGAAGTTCCGACCGTGTGTAGGCTCCATCACACATTTTCCATCGGATTTTCAGTTTGAGAGCAGGATATAAAATTTTCCGACAACAAAATCCTTTGTCGGAAATTCCGATCGTGTGTACACAAATCCGACGGACAAAGTGCCACGCATGCTCAGAATAAATAAAGAGATGAAAGCTATTGGCCACTGCCCCGTTTATAGTCCCGACGTACGTGTTTTACGTCACCGCGTTCAGAACGATCGGATTTTCCGACAACTTTGTGTGACCGTGTGTATGCAAGACAAGTTTGAGCCAACATCCGTCGGAAAAAATCCTAGGATTTTGTTGTCGGAATGTCTGAAAAAAGTCCGACCGTGTGTACGGGGCATAACAGTTTGCGTTTTTATATATGTTACTTTAACTTTTGCAACATTGATTTACCATTTCATTTTTCGTTATGTTCAAGGTTTCAAAACACTAGCAATTTTAAATATTTTTCAAAACTCCCATGGCACACCTGTGTATCCCACGCGGCACACAGTTAGAGAATCACTGGTTTAAAGTGCTAAAAAAAAAAAAAACACAGGACCCTGCATGCACTATGTCTGGTCTCCCACAGTACAGAGAACATGGAAATGCAATTATTTTAGTAAATATAAACTACTAAATACCTTTTCTCATCAGCAGTATATGGCAGTCTTGTGACTTCTATCAGTGTCTTGTTAAAGCATGTAGGAAGAGTTTTCATTAGGCTCTGACTGTCCTATGAGGTTTCAGGACCCCCGACCCTCTGTATGGACAGTGCTGAGTGGCCCTGTGCTGATCACATGCACCATCCCAAGAAAAAAAAAAAAAGCACTATACACCAAACTGAGCATGTGCAGAGTGACTCCAAAGTCTCTGTTCTATCAGGAGCTGGATTGGGGACAGTGAAAGGGGAGGATCAGAGAAAACAGGATCAAACAGCAGTTTTACACAATGCAGAGGATTAACCCCCTAGGATCCACAGCGAGTAAAACCAGCATGTTTTACTGCATATACACACTGATTTTGCTGTTGTGGGTTTAGAAACACTTTAAAGGGACTAGTAAAGCTGTCCATAGTCATGATATGGCAAGTGGAAGATCCAGCTGCTTGAATGATCATATATGGCAAGTGGAAGATCCAGCTGCTTGAATGATCATTGTTTCTCAAATCTGCTGGACCTACTTGTTTGTTCCCAGTCATTCCTTATTTTGAAGGAAGAATAGTGGAGAATATATTGGAAACACTCACCCTGGGAATAATCAATTCTCCCACAAAGATACCTGTCGTAAGAGGTCACAGACTGCTTTTTAGACATATGAGCTGTTCCCTAATGTGGCTGCAATTAGCTGGACAGGTGATGAACATCATGTCTATGGGCAATTTAAGCTTGGCAGGTAGATATGTGGTGGCTTTCAACTAGATATGAAAGATCTGCTTGTCGTCATCTCAATCTCTGCTCATCCGGAATGCGGAAACGTTTTCTGCAAGCTTGATGTTTTCCTTTAAAAATGTTTTTTTTTTTTTTTTAATCTGGAAAAGTGATTAACCTTTAAAGTGTTACAGAAAGTTTGATAGCAGATGTCATTCACACTAAAGAGGGCTTAACACACTCTTCCCTGAATTCGGTGTTCAAACCCACTGGCAACACTATTTGCATAGATTGTATGTTTGTAAGGCGGGGGTCGACAAGCCGTCGTTCGCGATCAACCCATTGAACGCTGGCAGCCGATGGGTCGACCGGGAACACAGCCCCACATACAGTCCTTCCCCCAGCCACCGCTGCTGCTCTTCTCTTCACTGCAACACGGAGAACGCAAGAAGTCACAATACTGGATAGAGGGTGGGCACAGGAGATGCTGGAATTACCTTTTTACATTAACCAGCAGGTGATTGGTTGCTAGGAATGCCCAACCAACCAGCAATCACCTGCTGGTTAATGTAAAAATTTAATTTCAGCAGCTCCCGCCCCTGCCCTCTATCCAGTACTGCGACTTCTCCCGTTCTCCACTTTGCTATACACCAGTTATAAGGTAGGAGCGTGCTACCTACACACTGGTGTTAAGGGGACAGAGGACACTGCTGCAGGGGGTAGGGTAAAGGGGACAGAGGACACTGCACGGGGGTGGGTAAAGGGGACAGAAAACTGCATTGGGGTGGGCACAGAGGACAATACAGTGAGGGGGTGAAAGAGACCGAGGACACTGCATGGGGGGAGTACAGGTGACACTACAACTGGAGGGGGGTGCTACAGAGGAAACTACAGTGGGGTGGGGGTAAAGGGGGACAGGGGAAATCGCATGGGACGGGGGACATGGAGGACACTACCGCGTGTGTGCGTGTGTGTGTGTGTATGTGTGTATATGTGTGTGTGTGTGTAGGGGACAGAGGACATTACAGTGGGGGGTAAAGGGGACAGAGGTAACAGCATTGAGGGGGGTCATAGAGGACACTACAGGGGAGGGGGGGTTGAGGACACTATAGGGGGGGGGATGTGTGTGTAGGAGGGGCACTGCATGGGGGTGGGGAAAGGGGACACTACTGTTGGGAGGGGGGTAGTAAAGAGGGCAGAGGAAACTACAGGGGGAGCATGGAGGACACTACAGTGTGTGTGGGGGTGTGCGGTGTGTGTGTGTGTGTGTGTGTGTGTGTGTGTTGGGGGTGTGTGTGTGGGGGGGGGTGGGGGGGGGGCGGTTTACTGCATGGGGTGGCATAACATGCATAATATATGTTAATGCAAATTTTAAGAAGATTGTTGTTGAAATTAATGGTCTGGTGACAGGGTCTCTTTAACCTTTTCACTACCAGGCCTTCGTGTCACTTTAAAGATAGTTTTCATTTAGCTTAACTTTCAGCATTATGAGTAAATTTGGGGACAAAAAAAAAAAAAAAGTCAAAATTACTAGGTTCAGTATGACATAATTACAGGGGTTTAATTCCATATTTAGCAGAGTTCCGGGGAAGTTATTCAGTGTTTTAAAGACCTCAGGATGATGTATGTGGAAGCCAATGTTAAAGTTTTAAAGAAGAGTATTGTGAAAAATAATGATAGAGAATATATATATATATATATATATATATATATATATATATATATATATATATATATATATATATATATATATATATATATATATATACACACACACACACACATATATACACCCATTTAGCAGCTCCTGTATGCTACAGAGTTAAACCCCAGGCGTTTTTCTGAAGCCACACAAGTCACTTACAGCCACCAGTACAAGCTAATGGCTATATCTAGCTGTGCTCCAGTACATACCAATTGCTTTTGCAAGGAAAAAAAAAAAAAAATCATATACCGAACACCATCATACAGTTATCACTATATAATAATTTTCACAATGATGATCCTATAACCATTTTAGCCCCAAAGATTTGGCTGCTGAATGACCAGGCCATTTTTTACAATTCGGCACTGTGTTGCTTTAACCACTTCAGCCCCGGAAGAATTTACCCCCTTCCTGACCAGAGCACTTTTTACAATTTGGCACTGCGTCGCTTTAACTGCTAATTGCGCGGTCATGCAATGCTGTACCCAAACGAAATTTGCGTCCTTTTCTTCCCACAAATAGAGCTTTCTTTTGATGGTATTTGATCACCTCTGCCGTTTTTATTTTTTGCGCTATAAACGGAAAAAGACCGAAAATTTTGAAAAAAAATGATATTTTCTACTTTTTGTTATAAAAAAAATCCAATAAACTCAATTTTAGTCATACATTTAGGCCAAAATGTATTCGGCCACATGTCTTTGGTAAAAAAAATGTCAATAAGCGTATATTTATTGGTTTGCGCAAAAGTTATAGCGTCTTCAAACTAGGGTACATTTTCTGGAATTTACACAGCTTTTAGTTTATGACTGCCTATGTCATTTCATGAGGTGCTAAAATGGCAGGGCAGTACAAAACCCCCCCAAATGACCCCATTTTGGAAAGTAGACACCCCAAGGAAATTGCTGAGGCGCATGTTGAACCCATTGAATATTTATTTTTTTTGGCCCAAGTGATTGAATAATGACAAAAAAAAAAAAAAAATTACAAAAAGTTGTCACTAAATGATATATTGCTCACACAGGCCATGGGCATATGTGGAATTGTACCCCAAAATACATTCAGCTGCTTCTTTTGAGTATGGGGATACCACATTTGTGGGGCTTTTTGGGAGCCTAGCCGCGTACGGGGCCCCGAAAACCAATCACCGCCTTCAGGATTTCAAAGGGCATAAATTTTTGATTTCACTCCTCACTACCTATCACAGTTTTGAAGGCCATAAAATGCCAAGATGGCACAAACCCCCCCCAAATGACCCCATTTTGGAAAGTAGACACCCCAAGCTATTTGCTGAGAGGCATGTTGAGTCCATGGAATATTTTATTTTTTGACACAATTTGCGGGAATGTGACAATTTTTTTTTTTTTTGCACAAAGTTGTCACTAAATGATATAGCACCGCCTTCAGGATTTCTAAGGGCATAAATTTTTGATTTCACTTCTCACTACCTATCACAGTTTTGAAGGCCATAAAATGCCAAGATGGCACAAAACCCCCCCAAATGACCCCATTTTGGAAAGTAGATACCCCAAGCTATTTGCTGAGAGGCATGTTGAGTCCATGGAATATTTTATATTTTGACACAAGTTGCGGGAAAGTGACAATTTTTTTTTTTTTTTTTTTTTTTTTTCAAAAAGTTGTCACTAAATGATATATTGCTCAAACATGCCATGGGCATATGTGGAATTACACCCCAAAATATATTCTGCTGCTTCTCCTGAGTACGGGGATACCACATGTGTGGGACTTTTTGGGAGCCTAGCCGCGTACGGGGCCCCTAAATCCAAGCACCGCCTTCAGGATTTCTAAGGGCATAAATTTTTGATTTCACTCCTCATTACCTATCACAGTTTTGAAGGCCATAAAATGCCAAGATAGCACAAACCCCCCCAAATGACCCCATTTTGGAAAGTAGACACCCCAAGCTATTTGCTGAGAGGCATGTTGAGTCCATGGAATATTTTATATTTTGACACAAGTTGCGGGAATGTGACAATTTTTTTTGAATTTTTATTTTTTTTGCACAAAGTTGTCACAAAATGATATATTGCTCAAACATGCCATGGGCATATGTGGAATTACACCCCAAAATACATTCTGCTGCTTCTCCTGAGTACGGGGATACCACATGAGTGGCACTTTTTGGAAGCCTAGCTTCATACGGGGCCCCGAAATCCAATCACCGCCTTCAGGATTTCTAAGAGCGTTAATTTTTGATTTCACTCCTCACTACCCATCACAGTTTCGAAGGCCATAAAATGCCAAGATTGCACAAAACCCCCCAAAATGACCCCATTTTGGAAAGTAGACACCCCAAGCTATTTGCTGAGAGGCATGGTGAGTATTTTGCAGCTCTCATTTGTTTTTGAAAATGAAGAAAGACAAGAAAAACGTATTTTTTTTTTCTTTTTTCAATTTTCAAAAGTTTGTGACAAAAAGTGAGGTCTGCAAAATACTCACTATACCTCTCAGCAAATAGCTTTGGGTGTCTATTTTCCAAAATGGGGTCATTTGGGGGTGGTTTGTGCCATCTGGGCATTCCACGGCCTCCGAAACTGTGATAGGCAGTGAAGACTGAAATCAAAAATTTACGCCCTTAGAAAGCCTGAAGGCGGTGCTTGGTTTTCGGGGTCCCGTACGCGGCTAGGCTCCCAAAAAGTCTCACACATGTGGTATCTCCGTACTCAGGAGAAGCAACAGAAAGTATTTTGGGGTGTAATTTCACATATTCCCATGGCATGTTTGAGCAATATATCATTTAGTGACAACTTTGTGCAAAAAAAAAAAAAAAAAAATTTGTCTTTTTCCCGCAACTTGTGTCACAATATAAAATATTCCATGGACTCGACATGCCTCTCAGCAAATAGCTTGGGGTGTCTACTTTCCAAAATGGGGTCATTTGGGGGGGTTTTGAACTGTCCTGGCATTTTATACACAACATTTAGAAGCTTATGTCACACATCACCCACTCTTCTAACCACTTGAAGACAAAGCCCTTTCTGACACTTTGTTTACATGAAAAAATTATTTTTTTTTGCAAGAAAATTACTTTGAACCCCCAAACATTATATATTTTTTTAAAGCAAATGCCCTACAGATTAAAATGGTGGGTGTTTCATTTTTTTTTTTCACACAGTAGTTGCGCAGCGATTTTTCAAACGCATTTTTTGGGGAAAAAACACACTTTTTTAAATTTTACTGCACTAAAACACACTATATTGCCCAAATGTTTGATGAAATAAAAAAGATGATCTTATGCCGAGTACATGGATACCAAATATGACATGCTTTAAAATTGCGCACAAACGTGCAGTGGCGACAAACTAAATACATTTTTTTTTACAGGTTACCACTTTAGATTTACAGAGAAGGTCTACTGCTAAAATTACTGCACTCGATCTGACCTTCGCGGTGATACCTCACATGCATGGTGCAATTGCTGTTTACATTTGACGCCAGACCGACGCTTGCGTTCGCCTTTGTGCGAGAGCAGGGGGGACGGGTGGTTTTTTTTTTGTTTTGTTTTTTTTCTTTATTATTTTTTTGCTTTTTTATCTTATTTTTAAACTGTTCCTTTCATTTTTGTTTTTTTTAAATAATTTTTATTGTTATCTCAGGGAATGTAAATATCCCCTATCATAGCAATAGGTAGTGACAGGTACTCTTTTTTGAAAAAATTGGGGTCTATTAGACCCTAGATCTCTCCTCTGCCCTCAAAGCATCTGACCACACCAAGATCGGTGTGATAAAATGCTTTCCCAATTTCCCAATGGCGCTGTTTACATCCGGCGAAATCTAAGTCATGAAATGCTCGTAGCTTCCGGTTTCTTAGGCCATAGAGATGTTTGGAGCCATTCTGGTCTCTGATTAGCTCTATGGTCAGCTGGCTGAATCACCGGCTGCATTCTCAGGTTCCCTGTTGGGACAGGAGAGCCAGAGAAAAACATAGAATACGGTGGGGGTGGGGGGGGCATTCCCTCCCACTGCTTGTAAAAGCAGTCTAGAGGCTAATTAGCCACTAGGATTGCTTTTACATGAAAGCCGACCGCTGGCTGAAAAGAATGATACCAAGATGATACCTAAACCTGCAGGCATCATTCTGGTATAACCACTCAAAGTCCAGCAACATACCAGTACGTTGCTGGTCCTTGTTGGGCATACATTGTAAACTTTTTTTTCATGCAGCCTGTGGGCTGAACGAAAAAAAAATATTGATCGGTGGGTATGCCCACCATTAGAATACCTCCCTTCATCCACCCACTTCTAATGATGAGCATACATGCACCGTTTATATATGCCGAAGCATGGGGGCATCCTCCCGCAAAAGGCAGGAGCAAATCGCTCCTCTACCCACTGCTGCCCCCACGCTTCGGCATAAATGCTGAAGTATGTAACTGTGGTGGTGAAATCACCTCCGACAGCGCTGGAGTCGCGGCTTTATGTATCGTGGGAGCAAACGCTGTTGCTGTCAAGATAAATAAATCCGCGCTGCAACTGAATGGCGTACCTGCTAAGCAAATGATGGTTAACAAAAAAACAAAGTAACATTACAGTATAACAGCAATACTTACCATACCTGCAAAGCAAAATACAAAAAAAAACATAGTAAAAAATAAAACATTTAACGCAACCTGTGCCTACCTAAAATATATATATGCCGAAGCATGGGGGCATCCTCCCGCAAAAGGCAGGAGCAAATCGCTCCTCCACCCACTACTGCCCCCACGCTTCGGCATATATGCTGAAGTATGTAACTGTGGTGGTGAAATCACCTCCGACAGCGCTGGAGTCACGGCTTATATCGTGGGAGCAAACACTGTTGCTGTCATGATAAATAAATCCGCTCTGCAGCTGAATGGCGTACCTGAAAACAAAAAAGTGGTTAACAATAAAAAAACAAAGTATAAAAAAATTGCATACCTATAAAGCAAAGATGATAAAAACATAACAATAAAACATTGCAGTATAGAATGCAGAACAATAGAGAGAGAATAGAGAGAGAACAATAAAACAACAACTATTTTTGTTTTTTTTTATTTTATATATTTTTTTGTGTTTTTTTCTTTTTTTTTACTTTTTTTTGTTTTTTTTACACTTTTTTTGTAACTTTAACTTTTTTAACTGGTATCAGGTTTGGGTCTCTCAAAATGCGACAGCATCTTGGGAGACCCTGTGAAAGTGTGTCCTAGTCTGTGCAGTGCTGTACCCTACGCTAATACTCCGCTAGTGTATGGTAGCGTTCAAAACATTCACCAAGGCAAAGACCAGGAGTGCCAGGACAGAGGGGACAATAATACCGGGTGTCACGCCTAAATCCGCGCTTGCTGCAGACACGACATCTTTTTTGGGGGGCTCTTTGGGTAGGGGTACTCGGGATGGCATAAAGAAAATGCCTCTCATGCAGCCGGCTTACTGCATTTGGTTGGGGAAGGTGAGGTAGAGCACCGTCTGGAAACAGAAGGGCTCTGACGATCTCTTCCTGGAATTTAAGGAAGGATCCAGTCCGTCCTGAAGCTCTGTATAGCACATGAGCGTTCAGCAAAGCCAATTGAAATAAATAAACAGACACTTTTTTGTACCAGCGTCTGGCCTTACGGGCAATTAGGTACGGCGCCAACAACTGGTCGTTGAGGTCCACCCCTCCCATATTAAGGTTATATTCGTGGACACAGAGGGGTTTCTCCACAACACCAGTCGCCGTAGGAATTTGGACCGTCGTGTCTGCATGAAGGGAGGTAAGAACGAAAACATTCTTATTGTCCCTCCACTTCATAGCGAGCAAATTATTACACTGCAAGCAGGCTCTCTCCCCCAGCCTAAGAGGGGAATCTACAAGCCGCTGGGGAAAGCCCCGGCGATTAGGTCGCACAGTGCCACATGCTCCAATCTGCTGATCAAACAAGTGACTAAAAAGTGGCACGCTCGTGTAATAATTGTCCACGTACAAGTGGTACCCCTTTCCGAATAAGGGTGACACCAAGTCCCACACTATCTTGCCAGCGCTTCCTATGTAGTCAGGGCAGTTTGTCGGCTCTACGTGACTATCTCTTCCCTCGTAAACCATAAAACTACATGTATAGCCTGTGGCCCTGTCACAGAGCTTACACATCTTGACCCCGTATCTGGCACGCTTGCTGGGAAGGTACTGTTTGAATGACAAGCGGCCAGAAAACTTAATCAGGGACTCATCAACGCAGACAACTTGATGGGGGGTAAACAAGTCTGCAAAACGTTGGTTGAAGTGGTTTACGAGGGGCCGAATTTTGTAGAGCCGATCGTATCCAGGGTCTCCACGAGGACGACAGAGTTCATTGTCGTTGAAGTGCATGAACCGCAAAATCTGCTCGTATCGTGCCCTGGCCATGGAAGCAGAGAACAAGGGTGAATGGTAAATTGGGTCAGTGGACCAATATGACCGCAACTCACTCTTTTTATTCAACCCCATGAGGAGGGAAAGGCCCAGAAAGATCTTAAATTCGGAAACCGTAATTGGTTTCCAATCTCTGGCAAGGGTGGACTGGGGAATAGTGGCGATGTGTTGACCAGCGTACAAATTGCTTTGGTCCACAATAGATCTATAGAGATCTTCCGTGAAAAACAGCGAATAAAAATCCAGTGGCGTAAAGTCAACTGTTTCCACCTGAATTCCGGGTTGGCCAGTGAAAGGGGGAAGTACGGGTGCTGCAGAAGTGGTGGGTACCCAATTCGGATTGGCCAATGCAGCAGGAAGGGCACTATGGGCACGACGGGCCTGTGTTCGTCTTCTTGGTGGCAGCGGGTCACTACTAGTGCTTGCCACCTCGCCAGCTTGAACTGCACTTATGGGACTCGCCACGTCACCACGTGATACTGCAGTGCTGGATGTACGACCAGGGTGTACTAGGCCGCTGGTGCTTGCCAGTTCACCAGAAGGAATAGCGGCACTAGCACTTCTCTGCTCCATACGAGAGCCCTGCGGTTCTTGCACTTCAAGGACAGCATAAGTTCGGGGTCTGGTACGCCTGACCTTAGCAGGGACCACAACTCCGTCGTCAGAGCTATCTGTCATGGAGCCGCTGTCCTCTACAGGATCGTATTCTGAGCCTGAATCTGACAGATGAGTGACTTCCTCTTCACTATCTGTCATGCTCAGAATCCTGTAGGCCTCTTCACTAGTGTACCTTCGATTTGCCATTTTGGCCTCTAAATTTAGGGGTACACTAGTGAGACTCACAGGCAAAAAAGCTCCTGACTGTCAGCGACTGATTCAAAACGCTACCAAAAAACTGTTAGCGATCGCAGGGATCAGGCCTGACTCTGCGACCGCTGCAGTTATGTGTGCTTAGTGTTTTGTAAGTGTCAGTAATCGATCGATACTGCACTTGGGTGGGCTGGGCTGGGCTGGGCCGAGGAGCAAAACGCAGGTGCTAGCAGGTATCTGGGCTGATCCCGCTAACACTGCGTTTCAGGGAACCCTAAACTGCTGGGGAGTATAGATCTGATCGGATCAGATATCGATCCGCTCAGATACTATAGCACTAAGGGAGGTGTATGCTGCGTGCGTGGGTTTTAGCGGTACTGGCGCTAACCTGACGCTGCCTGGGGCGACGCAGACCTTATCTGATCCTAAAAACTTAACTTCTATCACCGCCGGGCAATTAGGGGGTTAAACCTTTATAAGGTAATAAACGGCGGGTGCCCTAAAACTATAATAAACTATAATAAACTGTAATAAACTGTAATAAACTACAAAAAACAAACTATCTAACCAGCGTCACCCGTAACACTTATACGGTGATCGCTGGTGAAAGGGTTAACTAGGGGGCAATCAGGGGGTTAAAACCTTTAGCAGGTAGTATATGGGGGTCCCTGTCGCTATAAAACACTGACAGCGAACCTATATACTTACCTCCCTAAACTAGCGTCACCTGTGTCACTAATACAGCGATCAGAAAAACGATCGCTTAGCGACACTGGTGACGGGGGGTAATCAAGGGGTTAACTTTTATTAGGGGGGGTTAGGGGGGTACCCTGGACCTAAAGGGGGGTACCCTAGACCTAAAGGGGGCTAACTTAACTGCCCTAACACTTATAACTGACACAAACTGACACCAATGCAAAAAAAAAAAACACTGCTATTGGTGTCAGAGTGACAGTGGGTACAAGGGGGGTGATCAGGGGGTGATCGGGGGGTGACAGGGGGGTGAAAAGTGTGCCTGGCGTGTTCTACTGGAAGTGTAGTGTTGGTGCACTTACTTGGATGTCTTCTCTCCTCGGCGTTGGATCAAAAAGACCGGCTCCAGGAGAGATGACATCACTTCCTCTCCCTCTGTTTACATTACAGAGGGAGAGGAAGCATTTGATTCGCTGGGAGCGATCGGGAGGGGGTGGCCATCAATGGATGGCCTCCCCCTGACCTTTCATCGCCCGCGAACAAGAGCCGACCGCCTATGGCACCGGGGGGGGGGGGTCCGATCGGACCCCCCGCCCGCGGGAAGGCATCACGTACCAGGTACGTGATTTTGCCTGCCCGTGCCATTCTGCCGACGTATATCGGCGCTAGGCGGTCGGCAAGTGGTTAACTGACAATTGCGCGGTCGTACGGCGCTGCACCCAAACAAAATTGACATTTTTTTTTTACCACAAATAGAGCTTTCTTTTGGTGGTATTTGATAATCTATTTTTTTTATTTTTTGCGCTATAAACAAAAAAAAAAAAAGAGCAACAATTTTGGAAAAAAAAAAACAATATTTTGTACGTTTTGCTATAATAAATATCCCCTTTTTTAAAAAAAAAAAAAAAAAAAAAGCCAATTTTTTTCTCAGTTTAGGCCGATATGTATTCTTCTACATATTTATGTTAATAAAAATCGCAATAAACGTATATTGATTGGTTTGCGCAAAAGTTATACCATCTACAAAAATAGGGGATAGATTTATAGCATTTTTATAATTTTTTTTTTTTTTTTTTTTACTAGTAATGGCGGCGATCTGCGATTTTAATCGGGACTGCGACATTATGACGGACACTTGACACTATTTTGGGACCATTGACATTTATACAGCGATCAGTGCTATAAAAATGCACCGATTACTGTAAAAATGTCACTGGCAGGGAAGGGGTTTACACACAAGTCCCTGTTCTGCCTCACATGCCCGCGACCGTCGGCCATAAGCAGCACCCCCGCAGTGCAGCGGGCGCACGCCTACTATCCTGCTTAAAGGAGCCAATGTATAGCTACGACAGCTCGCAGGATCGTGCCGACCTGCCGCAGTATAATGACTGCGGCTGGCCGGCAAGCGGTTAAAAGAATTCTGACAATAAACACATGTATACAAAACTTACTCCTCAAGTAGAAATGCATTCTAATATTTATTTCTATCTATCTGTGATATGTTTGTTCTTACTTTAAATTTTAATAATGACCATATGGACAGGTATCCCTTTTCACATACATACATTATATATGTATGTATGTATGTATATACGCACACACATATATACACGTGATGATATTCTAATTTTTGAGATGCACCTGTATAATCCAGTGGTTGCCACTGCACACATATCAGAGAAAAAATGGGCCCCGGTGCACAGCAAAGACTGTAGTACATATAATCCAAATCAATCACAGGTAAAGCGGACTTGATGGGAAATGGATTTCTCAGTTCCCCATCAGGCTCCACTCACCCATTGCCCACATACTTTACAGCTTTCCAATACAGGCATGGCCCATACCGAGTACTGGCATACTCTGTATGCCATCTCATAGTTGGCCTAATTTACTGCTAGTTTTCCCAATCTGAGAACTGGCATAATTCTTAAACTGCTTGCCTACAGGGTACTTTAACCCCTTTCCTGACCAGGCCAATTTTCAGCTTTCGGCACTGGTTTTTTTTTACACAAATAGAGCTTTTCTTTTGGTGATATTTAACCACTTGACAACTGGGCACTTAAACCATCCTCCTGCCCAGACCAATTTTCAGCTTTCAGCGCTCTCACACTTTGAATGACAATTACTCAGTCATGCAACACTGTACCCAAATGAATTTTTTGTCCTTTTTTCATACAAATAGAGCTTTCTTTTGGTGGTATTTGATCACCTCTGGGTTTTTTATTTTTTGCGCTATAAATGAAAAAAGACCGAAAATTTTGAAAAAAAAAAACGCATTTTTCTTAGTGCGTGTGATAAAATTTTGCAAATTATTAATTTTCTTCATAAATTTTGGCCACAATTTATACTGCTACATATCTTTGGTAAAAATAACCTAAATTAGTGGATATTATTTGGTCTTTGTGAAAGTTAGAGAGTCTACAAGCTATGGTGCAAATTATAAAAAATTGATCACACCTGATGTACTGGCGGCCTATCTCATTTCTTGCGACCCGAACAAGTCAGGAAAGTACAAATACCCCCCAAATGACCCCTTTTTTAAAAGTAGACAATCCAAGGTATTTAGTAAGATGCATGGTGAGGTTTTTGATGTTGTCATTTTTTCCCACAATTCTTTGCAAAATTAAGATTTTTTTCCCCCCACAAAATTGTCATTGTAATAGGTTATTTCTCTCACATGGCATGTGTATACCACAAATGACACCCCAAAATACATTCTGCTACTCCTCCTGAGTACATGTGTGGGACTTTTTCACAGCCTAGCCACATAGAGAGGCCCAACATGCAGGGAGCACCATCAGGTGTTCTAGGAGCATAAATGACATATCTAACTTGTTGACTACCTATTACACTTTTGAAGGCCCTAGAGCACCAGGACAATGACACGTGACACTGACGTGGCACTGATGACAGATGGCACTAATACGTGGCACTCATGACAGATGGCACTAATACGTGGCACTCATGACAGATGGCACTAATACGTGGCACTCATGACAGATGGCACTAATACGTGGCACTCATGACAGATGGCACTAATACGTGGCACTCATGACAGATGGCACTGATGACAGATGGAACTGATACGTGGCACTGACAGATGGCACTGATACGTGGCCCTGATAGCACGTGACACTGACGACAGATGGCACCAACGACAGATGGCACTTCTACGTGGCAGTGGGGACAGAGAACAGTGGGGACAGATGACACTGACGTCACTTTTTTTCGTTTTTTTTCTTTCTGACACACGCTGCAGCCGTTCCTCTCCCTCCTCACACGCTGTCTCTGTGTGAGGAGGGAGAGCCGGCGATGAGAGATGATCTCATATGTTTACATATGAGATCATCTCTCAATGGAAGCTCCGATTGCGCTGTAAACGGCCGCTGTGATTGGCCATTTATAGCAGTCTGTGACTGGCTGTGTCCAAGGGTCACGGCCAGCAAAGAATTTCCCTGATGCGCTCCCAAGCGCGCATCGCGGAAGTAAACAGGCAATTGGCGTCCGCGCTGTAGCCGTCTTTCCGCTATAGCGCGGGCGCGAAGTGTTTACTCACCACTGAGTTTTTTATTGTTTGCTAAACAAATGAAAAATGACCGAAAATGTAAAAAAAAAACAAAAAAAACAAACACATTTTCCATATTTTGAAAACCGGTACATTTTCTCCTTCACTGTTGTACACTGGTGAGGCTGAATTAATGGGCACCAATTGGCAGCACTGGTGGGACTGCACAGATAATCAGGATACTTGTCCCTTTAACACAAGCATGTTATCGGTGCCCTTTTTTGCTCCCCAAGATAAGCCAATATCTGTCTTGTGTTTAAACCCGTAATCAGCTGTCATTGGACACAGCTGATCACGTGGTAAAGGAATGCTGTGATTGGTCCTTTACCCCGAACCGTTATCAGCTATCAGTGATCACAGAAGCGGGGCGCAAGCAGCGCATTCACGGGAAGACATCCATGTACGCCCTCCCGGCAAATTAGGCCCGCACTGTAGCTGTCTTTTGGCTATAGCGCTAGCGGGAAGGGGTTAAAGCAGTATTACACTCAAAAGCAAACATTATATTACAGCTCACCAGTTCCTAAATGTGATGGCTGCATTCATTTTTTTTCCTCTATTTCCATCTGGTGATACAGTCAGTAAGTCTGCTTTTCAAAAGAATAGGCTTTCTTCCAGATGCATCAGTTTACAGGGATGGGAAAAAAACATTTAACACTGGCAGGGGTCCTTACGTTAATGAGCTTTTATTTATTTATGTATGCAAAACCTTTTTCCCCAAAATGAAAAAAAAAAAAAAAAAAACACAAATGTTTTCTGTAACTGCTTATAAAGTGTGAGCTGTATTTAAAGCGGAGTTCCACCCAAAAATGGAACTTCCGCTGTAAGTGATGGTGACCCCCCTGACATGCCACATTTAGCATGTCATTTTTTTTTTTTTGGGGGGGGGGGGGGGGTTACCCAGTTTTTAAGGGCACCCAGCTCCCACTCCCTCCTCTGGCTTCGTGGTGCTGGAAGGAAGTTTACCTTTTCCCCCTCCCTCCCTGCAATCTTCTGGGACATGTCACTGGCCATTGCCCGGGAATTCACAGCGCGGCTCGCGCTTGCACAGTGTGCGCCCAGCTGTGAAGCCACAGCCGGGCGCCCAGTTACAATGCCAGAGCCGCGAAGAGGAGGGGGAGAGGAGTGGAGCTTTATACGCAGACATCACTGGACCCTGGGACAGGTAAGTGTCTGAATATTAAAAGTCAGCAGCTACACTTTTTGTAGCTGCTGACTTTTAAATGGGTGGAACTCTGCTTTAAATCTGCAAATACATTTAACCCTTTCACTGACAAGGCCGTACGGACCTACAGAAGTGCCCGCAGGTGACCAAGTCAGTACGACGTATGGACCTCCTTTCTCCCTCTCCTATAAGCTTATGGTCACTTCAATGACCATAAGCTTGTATCAGAACTGTCCAGCAGACTCTGCTGAACAATTCTATATCGCTGATCAGCGGATTACAACCCGCTGATCAGAGTTATTAACCCCTAATGTGACCGCCCCATCCATGCCGCCGCTTCCCTGCCTCTCCACCCTGCTGCATCCTTCCGTCTAAAACTGCCGGCATCCAGATGTGCCCCCCCCACCAGTCAGATCCGCCCCCAAAAGCCCCCCGCACCCCCGATCCATGGCCGATTTGAGCCGCATCTCTCCATTCCCTCCCTCCGCCTACATCTTCTCCCTGCACAGATCTCCGTGATCTGTCAGGTTGGGGATTGCGGCGGGTGGGGGTAGGGGGAGCTTAGTAAACATGAGTTTGCTAAACTCCCCCCTGTAGAAGAGAGAGTACATGCAGCGATCACTACCGATCGCTGCTATGTGCCCACTGACAGTTGATATAAAGTAACCGCGAGTGTTACAATGTATCAGCCTGCATTTTCTGAATGAAATCTCTATACAGATTTTTTCATTCATTCAAGTGCTACAGAGAAAAGGGACCATCTTCAGTCCCTTTCTCTACTTTCTCTATGGGGGGTCTTTTTAGACCTCTGATATCTCAAAGACCAACCCCTCCCCAAAAAAAAAGCTAAAAATAAAAAAAAATTACTGTAAAAAGTAAAAACAAAACAAACATAGTAAGTCCCCCCATGTCCGCCCGCACTCACCCCTCCACAGTGACGGTCCCCACCCCCCTGCACTCACCCCCTCCACGGATACCTCAGCTTCTCCTCCCTGCCAACCAGATCCATCCTGATTGGCCAGGAGGAGAAGCTGGAAGACAATAGCGAATATTAATTCGCTATTGTCACAAGTGGGTGGGTTTGCACCCCAAGCCAGACCTTTTTTAAGCCAAATTGGAGCCGAATTGAAAAATATATATATATATATATATATATATATATATATATATATATATATATATATATATATATATATATATATATATATATATATATATATATATATATATATATATATATATATATATATATATATATCATACAAATGTATGAGTCCGACACCCTACAGGGGGGTGGTGCCCTAGCGCCCCTAATGGACCGGCTGCTCCTGGCAAGACCCCTTTTACATGGAGATCCGCCTGCTCAGTGGGGGATCAGGTCTGCGTCCTCTCCGCTGATGCAGAGCGGACACGGACTCACTATTCTCTATGGGACGGTTGGATGGAAACGGACCGCCTGTCCAGTTCCATTCGATACCATCCGATCTGCTATATAGATGAGGAATTGAATTCCCATCAGTCTGTTTTTAGCAGACTGGATCAGCTGCAGGCGGGTGTACACGGACACATGTCCATTTACATCAGCCTCTCCAGAGAGAGGAATGGGTGGTCCCAATTGGGCCTGACTGAAAAACAGACAGGCCGGCCTGATCAGTGTGCTTGTGTGAAAGGGGCCTAAGGCCTTGTTTACACAGGGCATACAAAGCGTACCTTTACAGGGATGCACAGGTGTTCTGTGCATCTCTGTGCAGGCAGTCCCATTGATGTCATTTGGAATGTAGAAACTGCATCAACAGAGGCATTGCTCCCAATTTAACATCCATGTCGGTCCACATGCATATCCCTGAGCTCACACTGTCTATGTTCAGGTTCATGTACCCACACTCACACGGATGTCAGGTTGGGAACAGCAGCGATGCCTATGCAGCCGTTGCATCCCAATTGACATGAATGGGACTGCCTGTACGGTAGAGCTGCACAATTAAATCGTCAAGAATCGTTATTGCGATCTTGACTAAAGTGTTTCACAGTTTTTTCTATGCAAAGAATTCTCTCTGCTCTTCTGAAGCCACAACCCTCAAAAGAAAGGAAGAGAAAAACTGGGCATTCTGCCAAGAATCAAAACATCTTTATCAGTTGAACTAAAGTGCCGGTTCACACAGGGGCGGCACGACTTGCAGGTCGACTCACCGAGGCACACGACTTCAGCGGCGACTTGCAAAACGACTTCTGTATAGAAGTCAATGCAAGTCGCCTGAAGTCGCCCCAAAAATACTACAGGAACCTTTTTCTAAGTCGGAGCGACTTGCGTCGCTCCTATTAGAACGGTTCCGTAGTACAGAACGGGACGCGACTTGTCAGGCGGCTAGGTCGCCCCTGTGTGAACCAGGGCTAAGTATAAACATTGTAACAATTTGTCAATGGAATAGACTTCGTGTGTAAGTGAAAAAAGTTTAAACCACTTAAACACTAAACCTTTTTCTCTTTTTTGGTTGGTTTCAAGTTAAAATGATTTTTTTTTGGCTAGAAAATTACTTAGAACCCCCAAACACACACATTATATATACCGTATATATATATATATATATATATATATATATATATATATATATATATATATATATATATATATACATACATATACATATACATACACACACACACGTGTTAGAAGTAAGTGATAAAATACTAAAGCGCTGCAGTGGATAAAGTGAATAAAATTATGTGAAAATATTATTAAAAAGGTATCCAAATAAATATACACTTACACTTACCACTATCCACTTACACTCAAATATATACACACGCACACATACATACAAAATATAAAATGGGCTAACTTTACTGGTTGTTTTTTTTGTTTTTTTAATTCATTAAAGTAATTTTTTTTTTTAAATTGCATTTGAAAGACCGCTGCGCAAATACAGTGTGACATAAAATATTGCAACAACCACCATTTTATTCTCTAGGGTGTCTACTAAATAAATATATATATACATACACACACACACACACACACACACATATATATAGTGTGTGTGTGTATATATGGATATTATGTATATGTGTGTGTGTGTGTATATATATATATATTTATTTATTTAGTAGACACTCTAGAGAATAAAATGGTGGTTGTTGCAATATTTTATGCCACACTGTATTTGCGCAGCGGTCTTTCAAATGCAATTTTTTTTGAAAAAATTACTTTAATGAATTAAAAAAAACAAAAAAACAACCAGTAAAGTTAGCCCATTTTTTTGTATAATGTGAAACATTTTAAGTCGCGAGAATCATGATAGAATCGTGATCTTTTTATTCTAAGCAAAAAAATCGTGATTCTGATTTTGCCCAGAATTGTGCAGCTCTACTGTACGGGGATGCATGGAACACTTGTGCATCCCCGTGCGGGTAAACATGGCCCCCATGGGCGTACACTTTAGTATACCACATGTGAACGATGCTTTAGTACTAATTTAGCAGGAATTTTGTAAGGTACGTTGTGTTTATGTGCAATATTAATGATTTTAATGTACTTTTAGTAAAAATAGTGATATGATGAACATTTGCGCAATTATTGCAGGGCCCAAAAAAATCGGTAGCATTATTTTATTCTACAGGTCATGTGCTTTTAGAAAATGCCTAGTTTGTGGGGTCTTTTCAAATTCTGAAAGCTGTAAGTGAAAAAAGAAAAACTTTTTAAAAGAAATTTTTGAGTATGTTTGATTTTCACCATTTTGCAAAAAGGCGCAATTTAAAATGTACAAATATTTGTTATTTATTAACTCCATACATATTATGCTTTTTTTTATTTAGTAAGGATTTAGCAGGAATTTTGTAAAATTAGCTGTGTTTTATCTGCTAATAATGGTTTTAGTGTATTTTTTTCCAATATATTGGTTCGATAAACATTTGCACATATACCGCGGGTCTAAAAAATCAGTAGCACCTTCTTTTTATTCTAGCTGTCATATGCTTTCAGAAAATATGGTTTTGGGGGTTCTTCAAATTTTGAAAGCTGTAAAGGGAAAAATGAAAACTTCCAGATTTTTTGAGAAATTTGGATATTTACACTTTTGCGTCTAAGACGATGAATTTCCACCATTTTGCAAAAAGGTGCAATTTAAAAAAAGGTACAAATATTTGTTATTTATTAACTCAATACAGGTTAAGCTTTTATATTTAGTAGTAATTTTGTAAAATTTGCTGTATTTTTATCTGCTAATAATGGTTTTAGTGTATTTTTTGCAAATATATTGGTTTGATGAACATTTGCGCAAATACCATGGGGTCTAAAAAATCAGTAGCACTTTTTTTTATTCTACTGAACATGTGCTTTCGGAAAATACATGGTTTGGGGGGGTCTTTCACAAATTCTGAAAGCTAAAAGTGAAAAAGAAAAAAGGAAAAATTGCGCCCAGGAGAAGCTCGCTAGCATTCTCAACAACACAAAAGACCAATTTGAGGCTATTTGGGAGCCCTGGGCAAGTTTCATTGGTATTTCCTTGATTCCGGGTATGCAACCATAACTCAGCTGGATGTTGCGGGGGTGCAGGGTTTCTTCCCGCGGGATGGCTCTCTTCTCTCTCCTCTCTCTCCTTTCTTCACCCCCCCCCCTCCCCATTTCACATCCTTTTCTTTCTCTTTATATACCTTATGTTTTGAATTGCAGACAGTTCGATGGTTTTAGTCACAATTATGACCCCAGATGGTTTCTATCCTAAGGGGTTAATATACTCTGATAATGTTTCCCTACTAGGATTATCTACATTTCAGCTATGTTTGCTGGGGGGCTGGGGGGAGCTGATGGAGATTTCGTCGGTCACAGTGTGTTCCCTTTTGGGGTGCCGGCGGAATCCCTCAGGTCTCCTCCACCTACTCCTAGGATAGTATGGGGATTTCGTTTTATTGTTGTTTTTTCTTTAGGCCAATGGTATCATTCTCTGGGATTATCTGTTATAACCACAGGCCGGGACCTAATCCCTAACATTTGTTCTTTTTTTTGCATTGCCTTACCCCATTGGGGTCTATCTGTATTTGATATGGCTAATCTGCCTTCATGATTCATTTATTGTACAACTTGTTTGTTGAAAAAAACAATAAATACTTTGAAAAGATAAAAAAAAAAAGGAAAAATGGCAAAAATGGTCTGGCCACCTGAGTGTACAAAATAGGGGTCTCGATAGAAAAAAAAATTGCAGATCGCTGTAATTACTAGTAAAATAAATAAAATAATAATAATAAAAATGTTGTAAATCTATCCCCTATTTTGTAGACGCTATAACTTTAGCACAAACCAATCAATATAAGCTTATTGCATTTTTTTTTTTACCAAAATACATATACATATCGGCCTAAACTGAGAAAAAAACATTTTTTTTTTTTTTGTTTTTAAAGCAAAAGGGGGGGGGGGGATATTTATTATAGCAAAAAGTACAAAATATTGTGGCTTTTTTCTTTCAAAATTGTCGCTCTTTTTTGTTTATAGCACACAAAATACAAACCGCAGAGATGATCAAATACCACCAAAAGAAAGCTCTATTTGTGGGGAAAAAAAAGGAAGTCAATTTTGTTTGGGAATAACATCGCACGACCGGGCAACTGTCAGTTAAAGTGAAGCAGTGCCAAAATGTAAAAAAGTGCTCTGGTCAGGAAGGGGGTAAAATCTTCCGGGGCTGAAGCGGTTAATAACAATTAATGTTCTTTAAATAAAAAATAAAGAAAAAAAAAAATTAGGAACATATGTTACGTTACACATTAAAGTAGAACTATAAGCAAAACTTTTTATTTTGGATAGAGTAAGAGGGTTATAATAATCCCTGTCAGTTTATTTTTTGCCATCTGGTTCCCATTGCGGATAGTTGCTTTCACTTTCTGTCCCATAACCAAACCGGAGGCGAGAGGAAATCCCTGCGAATTAAAGCGGTAGTAAAGCCTGCTTTGTGATTTTTACCTAAAGGTGAGCCTATAATAAGGCTTACCTGTAGGTAAATGAACATCTAAATGTGCAAAGTTTAGGAGATATTCACCCTGATTGCAGCCTGTGACATAACCAGCGCATATGCTCTGAAGGTCCGGCATACCTTGCCTGAAATTCAGAGCTTTGTGCCAAAACCAAGGGCTCCCGCGCATGCACGAGAGTGACGTCATTGTGGCTCTGGCCAATCACACAGACAAAGAGCGTGAACCCGGAACAAAAGACAGAGGAAAGAGGAAAACCCTCTCAGCGGGGGGGTGCTACAGTGAAAGTGCTCAGGGGATCCAGTGGCTAGTGGATCGGAGGTCTAGTGAGAGAGTGTGGCCTAAAGAGAACTGTTCGTGTTGCAGATAGCTGAATACCTTTACTGTTAGTAACAGTTACAAGAGTGTTGCCATAGGAGACAGCGGTCCTACCTATCCAGAAGTGGTGTCTGGCTGGAGGCCTTCACCTGTATAGCTGTCTACCTATAGAAGTCTCGGAGTCTGCCAATTAATATTGCAAGGATTTCCTCTCACTTCCTGTTTGGCTATGGGACAGGAAGTGAAATCTCTGTAAAAAGGACACAGATGGCGAAAAAAAAAAAAAAAAAATCAGATAGGGGTTACAATAATATTATATATATATATATATATATATATATATATATATATACACATATATATATACATATATACATATATACATATATATACACATATATATATACATACACATATATATATACACACATACACACACACACAGTGGGGACGGAAAGTATTTAGACACCTTTAAATTTTTCACTCTTTGTTATATTGCAGCCATTTGTGAAATCATTTACCGTATTTATCACCGTATAACACGCACACCAAGTTTAGGAGGGAATTTTAAGGAAAAAAACTTTTAGGAGGGAAGTTTAAGGAAAAAAAAAAAACTTACATTTAAATGCCCATCAATGCAGTCTCATCAGTGTTCATCTGCAGCCTTTCCCCAGTGTCCAGTGCAGCCTTGTCAGTGCAGCTTTGCCCCAGTGCAGCCTTGTCAGTGCAGCTTTGCCCCAGTGCAGCCTTGTCCCCAGTGCAGCCTTGTCCCCAGTGCAGCTTTGCCCCAGTGCAGCCTTGCCCCAGTGCAGCCTTGCCCCAGTGCAGCCTTGCCCCAGTGGTCCGTGCAGCCTTGTCGCCGCCGACATACAAACGTTTAGTTTGTATTTTTAAACATGGCGCCACGGAGTTCGGAGGGACTCGGCGGCGCTCGTTCAGCTGAACGAGCGCTGCCGAGGACACAGTGACTGGGCGGAGCAGAGATAAACATAGCCGAGGGTTCTCGGCTCTTCTCGGCGCCGTTCACAGTCACGCCCAGTCCCTATGATGGACATAACACAGGTCCAATGGCGGAACTGGGCGTGACTGTGAACGGCGCCGAGAAAAGCCGAGAACCCTCGGCTATGTGTATCTCGGCTCCGCCCAGTCACTGTGTCCTCGGCGGCGCTCGTTCAGCTGAACGAGCGCCACCGAGTCCCTCCGAACTCCACGGCGCCATGTTTAAAAATACAAGCTATGTGAATGTCGGCGGCGATCGCTCCGACAGATCACAAAATAGCGGGGATCGGCGTATAACACGCACCCACAATTTTCCCCTTATTTTAAGGGGAAAAAAGTGCGTGTTATACGCCGATAAATACGGTAAGTTCATTTTTTTTTCCCTCTTTAATGTACACACAGCACCCCATATTGACAGAAAAACACAGAATTGTTGACATTTTTTGCAGATTTATTAAAAAAAGAAAAACTGAAATATCACATGGTCCTAAGTATTCAGACCCTTTGCTGTGACACTCATATATTTAACTCAGGTGCTGTCCATTTCTTCTGATCATCCTGGAGATGGTTCTACACCTTCACTTAAGTCCAGCTGTGTTTGATTATACTGATTGGACTTAGGAAAGCCACAAAGTCAACCATCACTGCAGCCCTCCACCAGTCGGGGCTTTAGGCTGGGTTCACACTGGTCCGACAAACGCTCCGACATTGGGAGCTCATGTCGCATGACGTGTGAAATGTAATGTTTCCCTATGGGAGCCGTCCTAACTGGTCCGACACAAGTCGTTCCGACTTTAGAAATGCTCCCTGTACTACTTTGGTCCGACTTTGATCCTACTTCAGCCTATTGACTATCATTGAAGTCGGATCAAAGTCGGATTGCCGTCCTGCATGATCCGACTTCGGCACGCGACTTGTGCTCAGATGATCTTGAGGGGGAACTCCGCGCCAAATTTTAAATAAAAATCCGGCATGGGTTCCCCCTCCAAGAGCATACCAGGCCCTTGGGTCTGGTATGGACCTTGAAGGGAACCCCCTACGCCGAAAAAACGGCGTGGGGGGTCGCCCCCAATCCATACCAGACCCTTATCCGAGCACGCAGCCCGGCCGGTCAGGAATGGGGGTGGGGACGAGCTGGCGGCCCCCCCCCTCCTGGACCGTACCAGGCCGCATGCCCTCAACATGGGGGGTGGTGCTTTGGGGCATGGGGGGCGCAGTGTGGCCCCCCACCCCAAAGCACCTTGTCCCCATGTTGATGAGGACAAGGGCCTCTTCCCGACAACCCTGGCCGTTGGTTGTCGGGGTCTGCGGGCGGGGACTTATCGGAATCCGGGAGCCCCCTTTAATAAGGGGGCCCCCAGATCCCGGCCCCCCACCCTATGTGAATGAGTATGGGGTACAGCGTACCCCTACCCATTCACCTAGGAAAAAAGTGTCAATTTAAAAAAAAACACTACACAGATTTTTAAAGCATTTTATTAGACAGCTCCGGGGGTCTTCTTCCGACTTCGGGGGTCTCTCCGGTTCTTCTCCACGCTCTCCGGATCTTCTGCCGGGCTCCTCCGCTCTCTTCTGCTCTTTTGCCGCTCTTTTGCTAAAGCGGAGGAGCCTGGTCTTCAAT
Organism: Lithobates clamitans; assembly: GCA_037952925.1. Classification (NCBI taxonomy): domain Eukaryota; kingdom Metazoa; phylum Chordata; class Amphibia; order Anura; family Ranidae; genus Lithobates; species Lithobates clamitans. Next base: position 1,897,822 of record JBBGZY010000441.1, read on the forward strand.
CTTCTGCCTTCTGCCTTCTGTCTTCTGCCCTCTTCTCCTGATGTTGACACGACGCTCTCTGGGGCTAGAATGCTCTCTGTGCGCTCTGCTCTGATTTATATAGGCGGTGACCCCGCCCCCTTAAGCCGTCACAGTCCCTGGGCATGCTGGGACTATGACGACATAAGGGGGCGTGGTCATCGGGTGATGACCACGCCCCCTAAAACGTCACAGTCCCAGCATGCCCAGGGACTGTGACGGCTTAAGGGGGCGGGGTCACCGCCTATATAAGTCAGAGCAGAGCGCACAGAGAGCATTCTAGCCGGAGAGAGCGTCGTGTCAACATCAGGAGAAGAGAAGAGGGCAGAAGGCAGAAGATTGAAGACCGGGCTCCTCCTCTTTAGCAAAAGAGCGGCAAAAGAGCAGAAGAGAGAGGAGGAGCCCGGCAGAAGATCCGGAGAGCGCGGAGAAGAACCGGAGAGACCCCCGAAGAGAAGAAGGCAGCAGACCGGGCTCCTCCTCTTTAGCAAAAGAGCGGCAAAAGAGCAGAAGAGAGAGGAGGAGCCCGGCAGAAGACCCGGAGAGCGCGGAGAAGAACCGGAGAGACCCCCGAAGTCGGAAGAAGACCCCCGGAGCTGTCTAATAAAATACTTTAAAAATCTGTGTAGTGTTTTTTTTTTAAATTGACACTTTTTCCCTAGGTGAATGAGTAGGGGTACCATGTACCCCATACTCAATTCACATAGGGTGGGGGGCCTGGATCTGGGGGCCCCCTTATTAAAGGGGGCTCCCGGATTCCGATAAGCCCCCCGCCCGCAGACCCCGACAACCAACGGCCAGGGTTGTCGGGAAGAGGCCCTTGTCCTCATCAACATGGGGACAAGGTGCTTTGGGGTGGGGGGGCCGCAGCGCGCCCCCCTCCCCCAAGGCAACAACCCCCCATGTTGAGGGCATGCGGCCTGGTACGGTTCAGGAGGGGGGGGGGCGCTCGCTCGTCCCCACCCCCATTCCTGTCCGGCCGGGCTGCGTGCTCGGATAAGGGTCTGGTATGGATTGGGGGGGACCCCCCACGCCGTTTTTTCGGCGTAGGGGGTTCCCCTCAAGGTCCATACCAGACCCAAGGGCCTGGTATGCTCTTGGAGGGGGAACCCATGCCGGATTTTTATTTAAAATTTGGCGCGGAGTTCCCCCTAAAGATTCATACCAAACACAGTGTCGGGGATCCAAGTCGGATCCCCGTTCATTGAAAGTCGGACACATGCCGGCTTCATGTCGCAGGGCAAAGTCGGATCCAAAGTAGGACGGCTGTCGTGTCGCACCAGTGTGAACCCAGCCTTAAGGCAGAGTGGCCCGACGGAAGCCTCTCCTCAGTGCAAGACACATGAAAGTCCACATGGAGCTTGATAAAAAACACCTGAAGGACTCCAAGATGGTGAGAAATAAGATTCTTTGGTCTGATGAGACCAAGATAGAACTTTTTGGCTTTAATTCTAAGCGGTATGTGTGGAGAAAACCAGGCACTGCTCATCATCTGTCTAATACAGTCCCAACAGTGAAGCATGGTGGTGGCAGCATCATGCTGTGGGGGTGTTTTTCAGCTGCAGGTACAGGACGACTGGTTGCAATCGAGGGAAAGATGAATGCGGCCAAGTACAGGGATATCCTGGACGAAAACCTTCTCCGGAGTGCTCAGGACCTCTGACTGGGTCAAAGGTTTACCTTCCAACAAGACAATGACCCTAAGCACACAGCTAAAATAATGGAGTGGCTTCACAACAACTCTGTGACTGTTCTTGAATGGCCCAGCCAGAGTCCTGACTTAAACCCAATTGAGCATCTCTGGAGAGACCTAAAAATGGCTGTCCACCAATGTTTACCATCCAACCTGACAGAACTGGAGAGGATCTGCAAGGAGGAATGGCAGAGGATCCCCAAATCCAGGTGTGAAAAACTTGTTGCATCTTTCCCAAAAAGACTCATGGCTAAATTAGGTCAAAAGGGTGCTTCTACTAAATACTGAGCAAAGGGTCTGAATACTTAGAACCATGTGATATTTCAGTTTTTCTTTTTTAATAAATCTACAAAAATGTCAACAATTCTGTGTTTTCTGTCAATATGGGGTGCTGTGTGTACATTAATAAGGAAAAAAAATGAACTTAAATGATTTCAGCAAATGGCTGCAATATAACAAAGAGTGAAAAATGTAAGGGGGTCTGAATAATTTCCTTCCCCAGTGAGTGTGTGTGTGTGTGTGTGTGTGTAAAAATGTTTTTGCCCATAGTTCTACTTTAAGATGAGCAGGTTTTCAACAGGGGGTGGAATGAGGATGATGGTCCCATTGAAAACGTCAGCCTATGACGAAACGCGTCGAAGGGACGTGCTGACGTCACCACGTTGCCATATTGAGGAAGGGAGTTTGTTTGCATGCCGGCCGGCAGTGTCCTTTTATTTTCGCTACATTATAAGTGTTACTTTTTTACAAAATAAAATAGTTTATACGTATTACACTATTGCCACTATTATTTACTATATGTATACTGCGGAGCCTGAGATATGGATGGTATGATGGATCCACGCAGCTCCATGCCAGGAAGCCGGTTCTGTGGTTGTATCAATCTGCCTATATAGAGTCTGCTATCTGGTAAGCAGGACTTTCATGTGATTTGCTGCACTTTGGATATTCCTTTCCATTTATCATCCGGTGGATAGTTATTTGCTCATTTCTATTTAATTTCTGGTAAGCGGCTTTGGATACCCCCTTTTTCCATTCATCATCTGGTGGTTAATCACATGCTTCTATGTTTTTTAACATCTGGTAAGCGGCTTTTTTGGAAGGTTTTTGCACTGGTTCTCCATATAGGAGATTTTCACTTTAATGCATGTTTTGCATGTCACTCACTTTATAATCCCATTTGTGCCTATAGGCACTGGATGGTTTATGATCCTACATGATTTTTCACTGGTAGAGTGTCACATAAAATAAAAATTTTTTTTTAAAAAACAAAATTCTTTTTCTTTACCATTACATAATTTTGTGTCAGTATTACGCTATGTTATCATAAATTTTTTTTGGGTATAACCTTCATGGATCCAATTCGGTCTACAAGTGTGATTCGTCCAGGATATATCGGGATTGGTTTCCCAAAGACCCAGGCTGGGTTTATAGCCACCTGTTTCACTTGGCTTGCTATCTGGTAAGCATTTCATTTAACAGGAATTTGCGTTACCTGAACCTCTACCATCAGCTATTGAATATCGAGGAATTTTTTGTATTCACATTTTTCTTGTTGTTGGACATTTAATCACAAAGACTTTATTCATATTTTTTATTTGATGTATTTTAATGCGTGGCTTTTTATATATTCTTTTATGTTATTGGTGTGCTTCACTTATAGCCGCAGCTTCACGTACAGTTTTCTAGCGCAGTTTTTTTCTTTTTTCAAAAATGTAAGGGGGTCTGAATAATTTCCGTCCTGTGTGTGTGTGTGTGTGCTTAAGATGAGCAGGTTTTCAACAGGGGGTGGAATGAGGTGGATGATGGTCACATTATGGGTGGAGTTGCCTCTTGCTGTCTGCATCAATGGACGCAGCAGCAGGACTTGAGGGCGTGCCCCTATGGAAATCGGCTCTGTGGGGGCACTCGAAGGGGACGAGCCAGGAGCACTGCTGGGGGACCCCAGAAAAGGAGGATCGGGGCTGCTCTGTGCAAAACCCTTGGTAGGACATGTTTGTTATTAAAAAAAAAAAAAAAACAACCTTTACAATCACTTTAACATCTGCAGGCTGGTGCTTGTGATCAATGGCATTAAACAGGTGTGGAGGACAAGTATGATTAGAATGCAATGGGAGACCCTTATTGGGCACTGGTGAGGCTGCGCTGACGGGCACAGGTAAGGCTGCACTTGGCACCCACTTTTAATGTACAGAGAAGAGGTGGAGCTCCAAGAGGAAAAGGTGAAGCCTAAAGAGGAAGGGGTGTGGTTTACAGATGACATGGCATGTCTTAAACAGGAAGGGGTGTGGCATTGACAGGAAAGGGTGGGTCGTATATAAAATTAGGGGGTGGAGAAGTTTAGTCAGGCCTAGGGCAGCACAAAAATACACCACTGTGTGCACACACACACAACCCTGGACAGTCTGCAGTCTAGGGGTGTACATCTGTGTGTGTGTTTACACAAGTACCAACTTATACCCAAGTAAACAGCCACACCTATAATTGTTTTCTATGGTGGCTGTTCATGACAGCTGTGGCTCCCATTGAAGTTTTTCACAGGCTCTGTTAGCTCATGTATGTTGTATTGCCCTCTTGTGGCAAGAAGTACAAGCCCTAAAGAAGAGCTAATTTTTATTGACATTGAAAAAATTAGAATTATGAATTTTGTTTGCATTGAGTAAAGATAGTATGGACAAGTCAAGAAATGTGTCTGTGCCCATAGCCAGAGTAAGGGCTTATTCACTTGGATGGATGATTCGGCATGAACACCAGCAAGAGACAGCGTATTGCTGTGTCTGGGCTGACAAAAGGTTACAGACAGCTGTGGCAGGTCGGCCTCTACACAGCAATGTAGCCTTAAAAGGGATGTAAACCCAATTTATGAAATTTGAGCTGGGCACATATATCTGCAGTGTTTTGTTATATCTCTCTTCAAAGCACTAGCTGTTTCCTACTCATTCTTCTGTTATCAGCCTGATAACGCCTGGCAATTTCTCCATCACATAAGGTAAAAACAGCCTGAGTTTTGTGTTTGGGAGGATGCTATAAATAGATTAGCAGAGCGCTGAGCTATTCAACGATCAGCTCTGAAAGTCTCTACCTAAGAGGAGCGGGGGGGTGTGCCTTTCCTCCAATCAGCTCTCCAGGCTGTATGCCCAGACTTCACTGCAGTGTTAAACAGGAAGAGAAAATCTAACACAATCTGAGCTTTCTAAACAGCATATAAAGCTGAAGACAGCAGACATACATGTAAAACTTATGTAGGAGGATTTGTTTCATCTGTGCATTATCTGAAGCTGTTCACTTCACTGGGTATATGTGAGGGTTTACATCCACTTTAAGTGGATACATTATGATGTTTGAAAACTACTTGAGTAGGTACTTTTTGTTTCAAGCCCAACTCCAAGAAAAAAAAAAAAAATCCAATAGTGCGTTATGCAGTACTTTCTTTACGCTCTATTGTTCCTGTCAAACACATCTTTGTAGGCTATCCTGCGGTGTTCTCATCCAAATACTAGGGTTTCTCCTATGGGGAATAGCAATTTCCTGCTTTGGGAACCACTGTATGCTGCTCGTTTTCCCGTTGGGGACTACCCCCCAACCCCCACCCACCAACACCCTTGTGTACACCTTCTGAAACTGAAGAGGTACTGCTGCTGAAACCTTTACCACTGCCAAAAGAAAGTGTCCACATCAATAAAGCAGTGACGAGGACACCTGATAGAAGGGCCAGCTGAATTGTAAGCAGAAGAAAAGAAAGACTTGGTGCAGGAGGATCACGTAACCATGGCTTAAAGTATACATATACCCAGTAAAGTGACTGGCCTAAGGTGATGCAGAGATTTAAAAAAAAAAACCCACACTCCTACATCAGTTGCACCTAAATATTGGCAGTCCGGATGCTTACCCCAATAGAATGCATTAAAAAAAAAACCTTCTGCCTTTAGAACCACTTTAATGCAGCTTTCTGTGCCGGGGTGTTAACTAGATGTGGTACTCTTTTAGACTCCTTTAATTGTACTTTTCAGTTGCCTAGCCTTGTACAAGCAGTGACTACTACACAGAAAGAGCCATGTGTACTGTAATAAACGGCATACGGTATTTAATTCAATAATGCAGTTTGGCAATAATGTGAAATGTTATGCCTTGAATACCAGGGTTTTCAGGCAACTTTGCAATGACTAAGCATATATTCTATTTCATACAGAAGTTTATCGGCCATGGTTTAAAAACCGTGAGAGTATTTAAAAAAAAAAAAAAAAAAACCTAGTCAAATGTAGAAACAAATTGTTGAAATAGCTACTATATTGTAAAGCTGGTCCCTCCACTATTAGTCCAATGCATAAAATAAGGCATCATCCGCAAGCCACCCATTAACAGCACAATTAATGATGCATACCTGAAATGCCTCGCTCCCAATAGTACAGATAAGCACCCATTTCCAGGCTACCCCATCAGTGACAGAACTGTGTGCATGCATAATGTTTAAAGGGGCTTAAGAGCAACAAGTTTGCACATCTTTTTAAAAGACAAGCAGTTTGGAAATTTACTACGCCACCCAAAAAAGGGGAAGCTTTGTCTGCCTCCTCCCCCCCCCCCCCCCCCGCCACATTTGGCACCTTCTGGGGGGAGCATGTACCTGGTTATGACAGTCTCTCCCCACCCTCCTCCCCCCCCGCAGCTGGTTCATTCACAAAGCACAACGCGATTCACACATGTGCAGTAGAAAACCGGCTGTGAAGCCGCACAGCTTTACTGCTGGCTTCCTTGGACAGGTAAGTGCCCTAATAGTAAAAGTCAGCAGCTACAGTATTTGTAGCTGCTGACTGTTAACTTTTTTTTTTTTGGGGGGGGGGGGGGTTCTCTTTAATATCTCATTCTTCAGTAATATACACCAATTTCTTTAAAAAAAAAATTAAAAAAACAAACACAACTTCAAATTTAAGAAAATATAACAAGAGATGTTAAGCATGAAGAAACCCTCACATCCCAGCCAGGCTATATAACGGATGTCTTTTTTTTGTTTTTTCCCCACGTCCACCAAGGCTTTTGCACAGATCTGCTGCTTCTGTCTCAAACAACTCCCACCTTTATCATTAGGGAGAACCACAGACATGAAGAAGCATATTGATTGATACTTTACACTCTCTCTCCTCCAGAACTGTAATTTAATCCAAACATTCTAAAACGGAAGTAAATATCAAATTTCAGGTATCATTATAAATGTCTTTGGGCAGCAAATGCAATGAAAAAGTCGGATCGATTATATCCCAAAGGACGCAACTTCCAGTTCCACTACCGACACCACCAATCTTCTGCAGCCACATTCAGACAGACACTTTCTTTGTATATGCACTCACTTCAGCATGAGATGTTTAGTTTCCTGATGGTAATGTGTGTCAGTACCGCTGCTGCTAACCTCAACCAGTGGCCCACGTGACAAGGTGACAAAGTAGGAAATACTACAGGCAGACAGTCGTTACCTTACAACAGGAAACGCCTAAACAAGGATCATTGAAGCAGGATCAAATATTATAATCAATGAAAATTTCAGATCCAAAACATTCATAAGAGGATTGGATTTATATCCGCCTAAAGTTATAATAGTGCTTATATACAATTATTTCTGCCTTTTGTAATTATTTTCCCTCTTTTTCTGCATTAGAAAGCAATAGCCCTACGTGTATCCTGTTGCCAGGTAATGTTGATGGTGATAAATGTATTCACATGGGCAATTTTAAAAAGGGCCCAGTACATTTAGGCCTCAGGCACACTTTTTTTTTTTTTTTTTTTGTAAATGCTATTTCTCCTAACTGAAAAAACTGCTTATGTGCGTTTTTAACGCTGGTTTTCTAACAATTTATTCTGGTCATTGAAATTACTGTAGTTATTGGCGCATAACACTCACTTTTTCACCCTAAAACTCGGGTGCAAATAGCACGTGCGTGTTATATGCCAATACTTCAATTTTAGCTGCCGAGGAGGGGACAAGGAGGGTGCGGGACAAGCGCTGTCAGATTACATACAGTGAGAATCTCCTGTTTACTTGGCGGCCTCTGTAATAGGAAGTCCCGTCTCCTGGGCCGCCATTGGACCACTGTTCTGTCTATAATAGGAGATTCTCACTGTATATAATCTGTCTGCGCTCATCCCGCCCCCCTCCCTGTCCCCCCTAGGCTGCAGATGGGCATTGATCAGGCTGCCCTGATGGCAATGGTGAGGCCGCTGCATTGATGGCAGTGGTGAGGTTGCTGCATTGATGGCAATGTCGTGAGGTTGCTGCATTGATGGCAGTGGTGAGGCCGCTGCATTGATGGCAGTGGTGAGGTTGCTGCATTGATGGCAATGTCGTGAGGATGCTGCATTGATGGCAGTGGTGAGGCTGCTGCATTGATGGCAGTCGTGAGGCTGCTGCATTGATGGCAGTCGTGAGGCTGCTGCATTGATGGCAGTGGTGAGGCTGCTGCATTGATGGCAGTGGTGAGGCTGCTGCATTGATGGCAGTGGTGAGGCTGCTGCATTGATGGCAGTGGTGAGGCTGCTGCATTGATGGCAGTGGTGAGGCTGCTGCATTGATGGCAGTGGTGAGGCTGCTGCATTGATGGCAGTGGTGAGGCTGCTGCATTGATGGCAGTGGTGAGGCTGCTGCATTGATGGCAGTGGTGAGGCTGCTGCATTGATGGCAGTGGTGAGGCTGCTGCATTGATGGCAGTGGTGAGGCTGCTGCATTGATGGCAGTGGTGAGGCTGCTGCATTGATGGCAGTGGTGAGGCTGCTGCATTGATGTGGAATTATGAGGTTGCATTGATGGCACTTGTGAGGCTGCAAATGGGCATTGGACAGGCTGTATTGATGGCAATGGTGAGACTGCAGATGGGCACTGACCCTTATTTTGTTTCAAAGTTCCTTATTTAAAATTTAATTTTTTTTCCTGAAACTTCCCTCTTAAAATGAATGTGCGTGTTATACACCTGTGCGTGTTATACGCCGATAAATACGGTAATAAACTCTCAAGCACTAAAAGCACCTAGTGCTTAGGTGCGTTTAGCCATGTTTAGCCTTACTGGGAGGAAAGAGCCAATACATTATTGAAATGTCACATCATAGTGGAGCTAGGCAGTGGGTGGACTTCTCTAATATTCAGTCCCAGTTTTTAGCCATAATACAAACCCTGGCTGCTTTATCTCCCACTCCCAAACTGCTCTAGAGTCAGTAAGTACTGTGCAATGGGCTTTTATAGTATGTTTTTACTGGTTGAGTGATATTAATTCAGTGCATTTTTTTTTTTTTTTTTTTTGCTGCGTTTGACAAAAACATATCAATCACTGGACACAACAGGAAACCAAGCCATCTGTACTTTTAACTAGTGTTTTTTTAATTATTATTATTTTACAAACAGCCTACTTGCTCATTTTGACTAAAATTCAAATGTCCTAGAGATGACAGGACCAGAAAGAAAGGAAAGGAAAAAAGAAAGAAAGAAAAGAGACTTCTTGTACAAAATATTTTAGTAAAAATATTTTTTATTCTCCCTCCCAACAAATCTTTCAATTGTTTAAACTTTCTATAATGGCCTATAAACACCAGCAGCAACATTACATCTGCAGAAGTCCCTAAATTGGACACTGTTCCCTTTCTCCCAATTGTTGCAAATGTTTTGTCAATCTCCACCTGCTTTTTTTTCCCAGTCATAAGCATCCATGGTTACCATAGAAACTTGTATTGGGTTAATGCTTTTGAATACTGGCAGTAAATTCCAATACCCCAGAGGGTGGTTTTGAGATTGAGTTGTCATCCTCGAAGAAAAAAACTGTACAATGTACGGTATATTTAAAAAATGGTGACATCTGCATCTACTTAAACACACAAGCCATGTGCATGCGAACACTTAAAGTGGTTGTAAACCCTTACAGACCACTTTTTGCTACAGGTAAGCCTATAATAAGGCTTACCTGTAGCTACTCAGGATATCTCCTAAACCTGCACGGTTTAGGAGATATCCCCTGTATTTATATGTGCCAACGTCATCGTCACTCGTACAAGAAAAATCAGAAAATTAAGACTGCGCATGATCAGAAACAACAAAAAAAAAAAAATCCTTTGTCGTACTAGAATATTCATAAGAATTTTCTTACAAATTTTCTTTCATCGGTTCCAATTTGCTGTTAAACAAATCGTCATTGTCATTTTTGGTGAGATATTTCCAATAGGAGCACGTCTAAAGGGATACAGGCGCAGCAGCTTTCCTCATTAGTGCCCTGCAGCTGCCACAGCTGACAGATAATTATGAAACCACTCCCATTAGACCCACTTGGCACAAACACACATGGGATTTCTTCAGAATAATATAGGAATCTGCAACAAAAGGTTGTTATAATCCTTGCAATGTACATAGATCACTGCGCGCATGCAGTCATCATGGCTCCAGCCAATCACAGTGCCGGAGCTGCGAACACGCAAGTAACTCCATTGGAAGACGCCAGCTGTGTACATACATTAGTGCCAATCTGACTTAACTTCTAATAGGATGCCCTATGGGAGATGTGTTGATCCACCTAATAGCAATGGCCTTGTGAGCCATGAACAAGATTTCCTGTAGGAATATCCTGGTGCAGCTAACACATTTCAAGCAGTTACTGCAACAGGATTTTTTTTTCTCTTCTGGAGAGAATATATGATAAAAAGTTGATGGTATATACACTCTCAGCAGTGTCAAGTGGTTTGCACCAACCTTTGTAATGGTCACTTCTGCTGGGCAGCTTGATCTGCTTTTTAAATGTGAAGAAAATATTAAAAGGCATATAAAAAATAAAAATAAAATAAAAAGTATTAACCACATACAGTTACCAAGAAACAATAATGGTTTTACCATAGTGGTCCTAAAAGGCATTATAGACCTTCCTAATGCACAAGCTGTACATTGATCATGTAATGTCACTGTGCTATTTGTTGCCATGTATGCATAGCCTATAGTAGAGTAAATCTTCACTTCTCTGTATCAGCAGTTTGTGTCCAAAAATGGAGGCATGCCACTACACAGACTAATGCATGACTTCTGTCTGCAGTCTAGGAACAATTCCTGTGAAGATACTACATACCTTACAATCCTTAATTCACATCTAACTTTTTAAGCAGTTACAGAAAAAGTTGGTTCTTTGTCTGGGGACAAAGGTTATACATAAAATGCTGATCATTGTAAACACCCCTGTCAGTGGCGTATAAATATGAAAAAGAAAACAAATGCAGCCGTCTAAGAATCGGTAAGCTGCAATATATAAAATGTTTACTTTTAGGTTAATACTGCTTTAAGTGTTTCATATGTCCTTCAAGTTTCAAACCAGAGATCTTACTTTTGCTTGGCTTGTAGCTGCCATTGGTGTGTAGGACTTGTTATCACCATCTTCAGAGATTCCTTTAGTGACTTATTTAGATAAAGTTCAGTAAGCTCTCTCAGTTATGATTTTCAATAGAAGCGGCCACAGCTATTCACGGCTTCTAGTGAACAGGGCTGGCGGCTGCACCTAGCCGCTCAAAGCGGCAACCAGAAGATGCATACCGCTGCATCTTGCACCACCCTAAACTGTATCCTGTATCCCAAGTCCAACAAGCCACCAAATGTACCCCAAGCTGAATCTCTACAGTGCCTAAATCACAAGCCTACAGCTACAGTTTCAGCACTGATACAAAATGAATCATACTGCATGAGCTCACAGCTAACTGCATTTTTGCTATGCCAATTAAAAGCTTCAATACTTCACTGAACCAAAACAAGTATGGAGCAAGAAAGTCAGAACTTTGCATACTTGTTCCAGGTCAGTAACAACAAATTTACTAAAGCCACTGGATCAGCATAAGTGAGGCAATTCACATTTCAACAAAACTGCAAAGGCTTCCTGATTAATATCCATTATCTAACAAGAATCTACAACTTTTCAGGCAGAGAGATCAGATCAATGTTTACTAAATAATGACTCCTTTAAAATACATTTTGCAAATTTTACCAAGGTCACATTTTCTGTGGTACAAAGAACTACAGTGGAACTTTGGATTACGAGCATAATGCGTTCCAGGAGAATGCTTGTAATCCAAAGCACTCACATATCAAAGCACGTTTCCCCATAGAAGTCAATGGAAACAAAGATAATTTGTTCCACATTGACTTCTATTGCATGCAATACTGCATAAATATTAAAATGAAATTTCGCGCAATATTTGTGAAATGTAAATATCAAACTCTAATGGCTACTGAATAGTGAATTCCTTTTACAGGTATATGGTGGTCACTGCGATTAGAAAGTGTGGAAAAAGCAGCATAAACTATAATAATCATACCACCCTGTAACTAGCATGTACATAAGCCTGTAACATAATCTGGTGATAATATAACCATACAATCTTCTATAAATAACAAATGGTGATCCACGTAAAAATAAAATACATAAATGTCAATTGAAATCTTCTAAGGTTCCGCTATCAATAAGCCGTGCAAATAAAACAAAAGTGGAATCTAAAATTGCATAATATAGATGTGCAATCTTAAACAATAAATAATTCATAAAAGTATTTCTAAAAAGTCAGTTTTGTTAGTGTGATTACGTGCAGATTTTATAGTGTCAAAGTGAATCAAAATAAAAGTGAGTGAATTTTTATAGAATATCTGTGAACAGTTCTTTTAAAAGGTTTTTTTTTTTTTGTGATAAAAAAATCTTTCTGCTGTAGGTGTCTCTCAGTGTGGTCTCACAGAACTCTCACCTTACATAGGTGATAATCAGGCATTCAGTAATATGTCTTTGTGTGGAAGTGGTTTTCCGACAGCCTCTTCTTTTCTGTGCTATATCTCCTCCAGCGTTCCTTTCCCTGCAGCTCCGCTCTAGTAAACTCAGTGTTGGGGAGATAAAATAGGTGGGGGGGAGGAGAAAGAAGGCTCCACTAGTGTATTAACTTTTTAAAATCAAAGGGGGGAGTATTTATTTAATATTACCCTTACATTTAGCATGATTAAAACAGGCAAAGTAAATGAAAAAAACGATCTGGCGTTCTCAGCGCCCTCTCACTTGTGCTTCAGAAACTGTGTGTCGCTCCAGCCAATCCCTACGCGTTACGACACGGTCACGTGTCTTCATCTGGGGATGCGATTGGCTGTTCTGTGTATGCTTATATGTGCTAGTACCGGAAATTGCGAAGCCGCCATTTTACTTGTGGTCAATGTAATTTAGGTTCGGCGGCCATTTTTCGTAGGTTTTTAGGCAAAATCTTCCTCTAGGGTTTTAAGCCTTCATGTGAGCGGCCATATTTTTGGTGGTATTCCTCCATAATAGAGATTATTACTGCTGTTTGGTGTTGCAAACGTGCTGAATTATGTAATTTTTTAGGAAGAATCACCATTTTTTATTACCAAAGTGTTAACTACTGATATTTTCTATAACAGCAAGGAGGAGCCATGCATATTAGTAAGATTACGTTCTCTCATCAATCCCTATAGCTATATATATATAATGGTTTTCTTACATATATGAAGCAGGTGTGGGAGTGCTCTGGTTACTATACCAGTTTGTATTAATGTATTAAAAAGAGTAAAATACAAAGAGATACATATTAATTAAACATTCATGCGACCAATAGGCAATTATTATACATTTACAAATACATCTCCACTGTGCTTTATTTCGATCTGTTTTTTAATTATCCTATGGTGGAAGCTACTTTTGTGATGATGGGTTAAATTTATATTAAAAATATGGTTATAAAGGTTGTTTTAAAATTGTTTATACATTCTCACATAAAAAATTGGGCTGTTAAAACATCAATGTTAAAAAATTTTTTAAAATATATGCTGATCCTAAAAATTGAATCTGATGTTGGTTTAATAATTGTTTAAAAAGCAATTTAAATCGAACTCTACATTAAGTCCCCCTGGCACCAAAGTGCGTAAGGAGTGTATCCATTTGGATTCTTTGCGACTGATATCCCGGACCAGATGACTCCCTCTCCAAGACGGTTTATATTTTTCTATGCCCCAAAATTGGAGGTGTGATGGGTCTTTGTTATGTACTAATGTGAAATGTTTGGATACATTATGTTTCGGAAAACCCGATTTTATATTTTGTACGTGCTCCTTAATGCGTGTTTTCAATGCTCTTTTGGTTCGGCCCACATACTGTAGGTTACAACTGCATTGTAACACATAGACAACTCCTTCTGTATGGCATCCTATAAAGTCTTTAATATTATAACTTTGTCCCGTACTGGTGGCTGTAAATTCTTGGCGCTTCCCCTGGAATTTCTTTGCATGACGACACGCATAGCAATTGCGACAAGGGTAAAAGCCTTTTCCAGAAAAAAATGTGTATTCTGGTTTTAAGGGAGGATCAATTACTGATTTGACTATTAAATCTCTTATAGTAGGAGCTCTTTTATATATTATGTTAGGTTTCTCTGGTAGTATTTCTTTGAGGTCCTTATCATTCTTCAAAATGTGCCAATGCTTTTGGATCACTTTTGCCACATCTTTATGCTGTGTATTAAAATCCAGTATTATGCTAGGTACTTCTTGTTGGAATCTTTTTTTAGGGCAATCTTCAAGCATTTTCTTTCTTTCAATGAGATTCACGTGTTCTATTTGGTTTTGTATCCAGTGACCATCATATCCGTTTACTTTGAACCTCTCTCCCATCATTTGTGCTTGGTTTCGATAGTCTTCTTCTTTGGTACAGTTTCTTCTAAGCCTTGTAAACTGACCTTTGGGAATATTATAGAGCCATGGTTTGTAGTGGCAGCTGTCTATTGAGAGATAGCTGTTGGCATCTACATTTTTAAAGTGTGTCTTAGTCATTATTTTCTGCCCCTCCAAGCTTATGTCTAGATCTAGGAAGTTTATTTCTTTATCATCAATTTTCCATACCAGGTTTATATTTCTATCATTGTCGTTTAGTTTGTTTAAAAACATTTCCAAATTTTGCTTATCTCCATTCCACACAATCACGACATCATCAATAAATCTTTTATAAAGTGTCAGCTCTGGAGGAGTGTCTGTATATACTGCCGTTTCCTCCCATTGTGCCATAAATGCGTTTGCGACCCCTGGTGCAAATTTTGCACCCATGGCTATTCCTACTTTCTGTTTGAAGTAGGATTGATCGTGCCAAAAATAGTTACATTTAAGGCAAAAGTCTAAACATTTCATTAAATACTTTGTTTGCAAACTAAAGTGCTGTATTTTCTCAATAGCCATTTGGTTGCAGAAATCGCATCGTGGTGTTGCACTATAGTATATAGTGATGTGACATCAGCGGTGGCCAGTAGAGTCCTCCCCTCTAATACTGGTACTGTATCTAAAAGCTGCAGTATATGCTTTGTATCTTTAAGATATGCTTGAGTTTGCTGGACCGCTGGTTGTATGAAATAGTCAATGTATTGTCCCATTCTTGCTGTTAGGGAATCAATACTATTGACTATAGGTCTCCCTGGTGGATTTTCTTTGTTCTTGTGGATTTTGGGGACTGTGTAGATTATGGGTATTCTACATGCTTCTGGTACTAGATATTTCATTTCTTTCGCATTTAGTATGTTTTTCTTCATTCCTAGATCCACTATAGCTTCTAGTTGTTTTTTATATTTTAGGAGTTGGATTCCCAAGTAGTTTGGTATACGTTGTTTCATCTTGCAACTGTCTATTCAATTCTGTGAGATATTGCTCCTTGGATTGTAGAACTATTGCACCTCCCTTAACTGCCGGCCTGATTATGATGTCATTCCTCTCTGTGAGACGTTTTATGCCCTTTTTCATATGTATAGGGTCTGTTGTTTTTTTAACTTTTAGAGAGTCTATGTCTTGTAGGACTAGGTTTTTAAAGACTTCTATATTCTGGTTATTTGTCATTTGGGGGTTGAACGTTGAGGCATTACGTAGTGTGCTATGTATTTCTGATTGTGTGGTTATGGTACTTGGGGTGTTTGGTCTCCATAAATTGTTCATCACGTATTTCTTAGTATTGATTTTTCTAATGTATTTCTGTATCCCAATATACGTGTTGAACTTATTAAGATTATTTGTTGGTGCATGTTTGAGTCCCTTGTCAAGTACTGCCAATTCTTCCGTTGTTATTTCTTTTCCACTTATATTCACTACGTAGTGAATATAAGTGGAAAAGAAATAACAACGGAAGAATTGGCAGTACTTGACAAGGGACTCAAACATGCACCAACAAATAATCTTAATAAGTTCAACACGTATATTGGGATACAGAAATATATTAGAAAAATCAATACTAAGAAATACGTGATGAACAATTTATGGAGACCAAACACCCCAAGTACCATAACCACACAATCAGAAATACATAGCACACTACGTAATGCCTCAACGTTCAACCCCCAAATGACAAATAACCAGAATATAGAAGTCTTTAAAAACCTAGTCCTACAAGACATAGACTCTCTAAAAGTTAAAAAAACAACAGACCCTATACATATGAAAAAGGGCATAAAACGTCTCACAGAGAGGAATGACATCATAATCAGGCCGGCAGATAAGGGAGGTGCAATAGTTCTACAATCCAAGGAGCAATATCTCACAGAATTGAATAGACAGTTGCAAGATGAAACAACGTATACCAAACTACTTGGGAATCCAACTCTAAAATATAAAAAACAACTAGAAGCTATAGTGGATCTAGGAATGAAGAAAAACATACTAAATGCGAAAGAAATGAAATATCTAGTACCAGAAGCATGTAGAATACCCATAATCTACACAGTCCCCAAAATCCACAAGAACAAAGAAAATCCACCAGGGAGACCTATAGTCAATAGTATTGATTCCCTAACAGCAAGAATGGGACAATACATTGACTATTTCATACAACCAGCGGTCCAGCAAACTCAAGCATATCTTAAAGATACAAAGCATATACTGCAGCTTTTAGATACAGTACCAGTATTAGAGGGGAGGACTCTACTGGCCACCGCTGATGTCACATCACTATATACTATAGTGCAACACCACGATGCGATTTCTGCAACCAAATGGCTATTGAGAAAATACAGCACTTTAGTTTGCAAACAAAGAAAGTATTTAATGAAATGTTTAGACTTTTGCCTTAAATGTAACTATTTTTGGCACGATCAATCCTACTTCAAACAGAAAGTAGGAATAGCCATGGGTGCAAAATTTGCACCAGGGGTCGCAAACGCATTTATGGCACAATGGGAGGAAACGGCAGTATATACAGACACTCCTCCAGAGCTGACACTTTATAAAAGATTTATTGATGATGTCGTGATTGTGTGGAATGGAGATAAGCAAAATTTGGAAATGTTTTTAAACAAACTAAACGACAATGATAGAAATATAAACCTGGTATGGAAAATTGATGATAAAGAAATAAACTTCCTAGATCTAGACATAAGCTTGGAGGGGCAGAAAATAATAACTAAGACACACTTTAAAAATGTAGATGCCAACAGCTATCTCTCAATAGACAGCTGCCACTACAAACCATGGCTCTATAATATTCCCAAAGGTCAGTTTACAAGGCTTAGAAGAAACTGTACCAAAGAAGAAGACTATCGAAACCAAGCACAAATGATGGGAGAGAGGTTCAAAGTAAAAGGATATGATGGTCACTGGATACAAAACCAAATAGAACACGTGAATCTCATTGAAAGAAAGAAAATGCTTGAAGATTGCCCTAAAAAAAGATTCCAACAAGAAGTACCTAGCATAATACTGGATTTTAATACACAGCATAAAGATGTGGCAAAAGTGATCCAAAAGCATTGGCACATTTTGAAGAATGATAAGGACCTCAAAGAAATACTACCAGAGAAACCTAACATAATATATAAAAGAGCTCCTACTATAAGAGATTTAATAGTCAAATCAGTAATTGATCCTCCCTTAAAACCAGAATACACATTTTTTTCTGGAAAAGGCTTTTACCCTTGTCGCAAATGCTATGCGTGTCGTCATGCAAAGAAATTCCAGGGGAAGCGCCAAGAATTTACAGCCACCAGTACGGGACAAAGTTATAATATTAAAGACTTTATAGGATGCCATACAGAAGGAGTTGTCTATGTGTTACAATGCAGTTGTAACCTACAGTATGTGGGCCGAACCAAAAGAGCATTGAAAACACGCATTAAGGAGCACGTACAAAATATAAAATCGGGTTTTCCGAAACATAATGTATCCAAACATTTCACATTAGTACATAACAAAGACCCATCACACCTCCAATTTTGGGGCATAGAAAAATATAAACCGTCTTGGAGAGGGAGTCATCTGGTCCGGGATATCAGTCGCAAAGAATCCAAATGGATACACTCCTTACGCACTTTGGTGCCAGGGGGACTTAATGTAGAGTTCGATTTAAATTGCTTTTTAAACAATTATTAAACCAACATCAGATTCAATTTTTAGGATCAGCATATATTTTAAAAAATTTTTTAACATTGATGTTTTAACAGCCCAATTTTTTATGTGGGAATGTATAAACAATTTTAAAACAACCTTTATAACCATATTTTTAATATAAATTTAACCCATCATCACAAAAGTAGCTTCCACCATAGGATAATTAAAAAACAGATCGAAATAAAGCACAGTGGAGATGTATTTGTAAATGTATAATAATTGCCTATTGGTCGCATGAATGTTTAATTAATATGTATCTCTTTGTATTTTACTCTTTTTAATACATTAATACAAACTGGTATAGTAACCAGAGCACTCCCACACCTGCTTCATATATGTAAGAAAACCATTATATATATAGCTATAGGGATTGATGAGAGAACGTAATCTTACTAATATGCATGGCTCCTCCTTGCTGTTATAGAAAATATCAGTAGTTAACACTTTGGTAATAAAAAATGGTGATTCTTCCTAAAAAAATTACATAATTCAGCACGTTTGCAACACCAAACAGCAGTAATAATCTCTATTATGGAGGAATACCACCAAAAATATGGCCGCGCACATGAAGGCTTAAAACCCTAGAGGAAGATTTTGCCTAAAAACCTACGAAAAATGGCCGCCGAACCTAAATTACATTGACCACAAGTAAAATGGCGGCTTCGCAATTTCCGGTACTAGCACATATAAGCATACACAGAACAGCCAATCGCATCCCCAGATGAAGACACGTGACCGTGTCGTAACGCGTAGGGATTGGCTGGAGCGACACACAGTTTCTGAAGCACAAGTGAGAGGGCGCTGAGAACGCCAGATCGTTTTTTTCATTTACTTTGCCTGTTTTAATCATGCTAAATGTAAGAGTAATATTAAATAAATACTCCCCCCTTTGATTTTAAAAAGTTAATACACTAGTGGAGCCTTCTTTCTCCTCCCCCCCACCTATTTTATCTCCCCAACACTGAGTTTACTAGAGCGGAGCTGCAGGGAAAGGAACGCTGGAGGAGATATAGCACAGAAAAGAAGAGGCTGTCGGAAAACCACTTCCACACAAAGACATATTACTGAATGCCTGATTATCACCTATGTAAGGTGAGAGTTCTGTGAGACCACACTGAGAGACACCTACAGCAGAAAGATTTTTTATCACAAAAAAAAAAAAACCTTTTAAAAGAACTGTTCACAGATATTCTATAAAAATTCACTCACTTTTATTTTGATTCACTTTGACACTATAAAATCTGCACGTAATCACACTAACAAAACTGACTTTTTAGAAATACTTTTATGAATTATTTATTGTTTAAGATTGCACATCTATATTATGCAATTTTAGATTCCACTTTTGTTTTATTTGCACGGCTTATTGATAGCGGAACCTTAGAAGATTTCAATTGACATTTATGTATTTTATTTTTACGTGGATCACCATTTGTTATTTATAGAAGATTGTATGGTTATATTATCACCAGATTATGTTACAGGCTTATGTACATGCTAGTTACAGGGTGGTATGATTATTATAGTTTATGCTGCTTTTTCCACACTTTCTAATCGCAGTGACCACCATATACCTGTAAAAGGAATTCACTATTCAGTAGCCATTAGAGTTTGATATTTACATTTCACAAATATTGCGCGAAATTTCATTTTAATATTTATTCCAATAGTGTTTTGTGTGAACACCCTCATTTTGCGGCAATATTAGTATTTGTGCACAGTAGTTTATTTAACACAGCACTATTTATTTGATCACTTTTACCGTGTAACATCCACTAGCGCGAAGGATAATATTTACACAATGCAATACTGCATGTGGCCAGAGGTGTGGGGGGGGGCGGCGCCGGAGAAACTCGGAGACTGCTCGGATGCACTTGGAAACGGAGTGTTTCCAAGTATTTCCGAAGCCAGATTCAACCACGTGGTCTGATGGACATTGGACCGTATAAAAAGCTCGATATGAAAAAGGGTCAGCAGTCGTAGCCAAGTAGCCAAACAGGAAAAAACCCCCACAGAAAGACCAGAGATTAGGGTGCAAATGCACCTCGATCTAGACACACTCCTCAAACTGTCACAGCAGTATGCGTCTCCATGTGGAGACACATGGTCTGTGAGGGGGTTTTTTCCTGTCTAGCTACTTGGAGACAACTGCTGGCCCTTTTCATATTGAGCTTTTTATACAGTCCATCAGACCACACGGTTGAATCTGACTTTACCGCCCCATTATTGCAGTGTGTGTCACCTCCGCTCTCTCTTTGTGCTGCGTTCGTTGAGGTATCAATACTATAAGTCTGATGCATGCCGAGCTGCCTTGAAGAAGCAGATAAGTCTGCGTAGGCTTTCTGCATATACAAGCATCTGTTATATCAAGTGTACTGGGTATCAACTATGGTCGAATAAGTTATGACCAAATGTTATTGCTATATTGATTACCGGTCTACCTCTGTGACCAAATGTCATTGTAAACTTTTAAACTGATGAACTTTTGTAATAAATCTAATAATTTTTATGAATGCTGTTTTGTCATGACGCCCAGTCAGGATATCTGAACCGAAAATAGCAAAATGACACCGGGCGGGAAGTGGTTAAGGGAGCCATGGAATTATAAAGTTATAAAGTATGGTATCATGTAATCTAAAACGTCATGTGAATGAATTCCCCTCTCGGGGGGGGGGGGGGGGGTGATAAAGAAAGATGAAAAAAAAAAAAGGAAAAAGATAGAAGATCCAAAAGAAAAATGTAAATTTTAAATGTCATATATAGTAAATAAAACATGGATGACCTCATAACATATCCGTTGAGGGGATTAAAAAAAAAAAAAAATAATCTCTCTCCAAGGGTATATTAGCTACTGTCTGATGCCCACTGTATTAATGAACAAACTGAGGGTAACAAGAAGGGAGCACATGGAACATCCCTGAAGGAAAAGGAAATCCAAATATTAACTGGTTACCATAAATAATGGTTACTCTGGAACAGAGTGGTATCTATAAAAATCCTATTAAAAGGCAAAAAATGACTAGAAAAAGAGAAATAATGAGGGAAAAAACCCAGGACCTTATAACTGCCCTAGCAGGCCTGAAATAAGAAAAATAATTCATGAACGTATGAACTTATGAAAATAGACAAGATATCCAAATAATCTAGCTAGATGTACAGAAGTAAGGATAAAAGCATTAAGGCCATATGAAAGAACACAGTATGAATTGGTGGACTCATCCAGCCAATGGGTAAAGAAATATCATCAGAAAGCAATAATCAGTCCATGGATTCAGGAACCGGGTCTGGGGAACGAAAGCGATTTCTCTTATGTGAACTCTGATGCTCGTTTCTTCCTGATGGGGTAGACAATTTGCCTGTGAAACACGATGGCGATCTTTGGTGTGCGTCTTCTGAATCTTGTGTTGAGTTTAACAAATACATGTCTTGAAGAGTGGTTGTAGGTCATTTACAGTGCGACATATATATTTGGAGCCTTGAAATGTGAAACGCACCGAAAAAGGAAAAACCCACTGATACATTTGATTGCGTTGCAATATTTGAATCAGGGGTTTTAAAGCCCTTCTTTTATTGATTGTTAGTTGGGACAAATCTGAAAAGAAGTTGATAGTTATATCCTTGGAAAGTTAGAGATTCTTTATATCTTGCTGCGGCTAATAATAGTGCTTTTGTTTGGTAAAAATTGAACTTAAAAAAGAGGTTGTAAACCCTCTTTTTTTTTTTTTAAACACAACAAACATGTCATACTTACCTCCACTGTGTAGTTGATTTTGCACAGAGTGGCACCGATCCTCGACTTCTGGGGTCTCATGGTGGTGCCGGTAGCTCCTCCCTGCATCGCATAGGATGCATTAAGATGAAAAAACACAAGGGTTTACAACAACGATAGAACTTCAGGTTTTTTGGGTGTTAGGGCTCTATGAACCCTGTCCATTTCTAGACGCTCCACAGGGATAGCCAGTTGTAATTCCTGAAAAAGTGCTATCATTGCGGCTTGTAAGTCAATTACAGATTCAGGAATGCGCAAATTGGAGCGTCTAGCGCAGTTTTCATAGTCCTCCAGTCTCGTCTGTATTATATTTTCAATCTGTCAGTTAATTCAGGGTATGGTTTTTCAGGTCATCTACTCTGTTTTCAAGTTCAGACATGCGTTGACCCAGCTCCCTCATCTCATTGGTGAGGCTAGTTGTAATATGGTCTGAGGTGAGTTTCTATGCTTTTTGAAAAATTTTTCTATTTGTTTTAACATGGCTGGGGAACCAATTTATTGAGGTGTCCTCAAACTCAAATTCAGTTTCAGCAGCACCATTTTAGCTGTTGTATGAGGCGGTGTGATTTTGTTAGATTTTGGCTTCATATCTACCCAAGGACCATCGGGAATGAAACCCCCACTTACAGGAATGCTGTGGGCACAGGTAGGAGTTTATTAATTGCGGGTGTTTAGCAGACACCTGCCGCTATAAGGCTTTACCCTCACTCAAGTTAAGGAGCTTCAGGCAGGCATGTCCGCTTTGCTTGGCACCGCACATGCGTCCCCCAGCATTTTTTTTTTACCCGCCCTTGAACTCTCCTCTATATATATTATCCTATGTGTCTATGCACACATGGACGTTTTTAGCAGTTTAGTAGCAGGGGAGTTTAGAGGATGTTTTCTGAACACCCCAAAATCTCATTCAGGAGAGGAAATTCTGACCACAAAAAAAAGCACTGAACTCAGCACTTCAGCATTTATTTCAATGGCCAGAGAAAAATAAAAATTCTGGCCAAAGAAACAAAAATCCCAAATTTTGCTAAACTCGCCTAAAGTGGTTTGAAATAATGCAGCTTAGGTGAGTTTATAATGCGATTTTCTCCTGTCAGGAAAAACAGTGTTTACAAGAAACCAGCATGCATGAGGCCTAACTGGTACATTAAAAATTAAAAGGAGAAAAAGAAAAAACAAATAGTGTTGTAAATTCAACCAAAACCACTTACCATCTCCTGCAGGCAAGCCCCGCTCCTTATCCTCACATTTGTTGCATTCACTGAAGTACAGCAGCAAAAATATATCCAAAAAGACCCAAACCAGCGAGGTGGCCAATACCACCTTAAAATAGGCCAATTTTTTCATAGCAAGAAAAAAAAATACAAATATTCTACTGAAAAATTATGTTGCAAAATAAGAAAACAAGAAACCAAGATGCGAGTGTCATCGGTCTTTCACAAACTGCAAGAGAAGAAAAACAAAACATCAGGAGAGGCAAAAATGCAACATTTCACATTAAAAAGAATCTATCACACGTGAAGAATACAGAGCTATAAAGCAGACTGAAGAAAGAAAATAGCAGTGAATAAAATTCAACAGTTCTGACAGCTTGTATTAAAAATGAAACAGCAGAATACACAGTTGAAATACATGTTTACATATGTTTACTGTACTGGCTGCCAAAGGATTTGTTAATGCGTTTAGCCATACGTATGACTTTAACACCTCAACCACACTGCAAAGACAGGAAGATCACTCTACTGCTATGTAGGAGAATTAACCAGCAAACCACAAAAATAAGTGTTGCACAGTGTCGCATATAAGTATCACAAGAATGGCCAACAGGACAGTAATTACAGTATCTTACAAAAGTGAGTACACCCCTCACATTTTTGTATTTTATTATATCTTTTCATGTGACAACACTGAAGAAATGACACTTTGCTACAATGTAAAGTAGTGAGTGTACAGCTTGTATAACAGTGTAAATTTGCTGTCCTCTCAAAAACTCAACACACAGCCATTAATGTCTAAACTGCTGGCAACAAAAGTGAGTACACCCCTAAGTGAAAATGTCCAAATTGGGCCCAATTAGCCATTTTCCCTCTCCGGTGTCATGTGACTCGTTAGTCTTACAAGGTCTCAGGTGTGAATGGGGAGCGGGTGTGTTAAATTTGGCACTATCGCTCTCTCTCTTACTGGTCACTGGAAGTTCAACATGGCACCTCATGCCAAAGAACTCTCTGAGGATCTGAAAAAAAAATAAGAATTGTTGCTCTACATAAAGATGGCCTAGGCTATAAGATTGCCAAGACCCTGAAACTGAGCTGCAGCATGATGGCCAAGACCAAAAAGAGGTTTAACAAGACAGGTTCCACTCAGAACAGACCTCGCCATGGTCAACCAAAGAAGTTGAGTGTCATATCCAGAGGTTATCTTTGGGAAATAAATGTGAGTGCTCCCAGAATTGCTACAGAGGTTGAAGGGGTGGGGGGGGGTCAGTCCGTCAGTGCTCAGACCATACCCTGCACGGCTGTCGTCCCAGAAAGAAGCCTCTTCTAAAGATGATGCACAAGAAAACCCACAAACAGTTTGCTGAAGACAAGCATACTAAGGACATGAATTACTGGAATCATGTCCTGTGGTCTGATGAAACAAAGATACAACTTATTTGATTCAGATGGTGTCAAGCGTGTGGCGGCACCCAAGTGATGAGTAAAAAGACAAGCGTCTTGCCTACAGTCAAGCATGGTGGTGGAAGTGTCATGGTCTGGGGCTGCATGAGTGCTGCCGGTGCTGGGGAGCTACAGTTCATTGAGGGAACCATGAATGCCAACATGTACTGTGACATACTGAAGCAGAGCATTATACCCCTCCCTTCGGAGACTGAGCCGCAGGGCAGTATTCCAACATAACGACCCCAAACACACCTCCAAGATGACCACTGACTTGCTAAAGAAGCTGAGGGTAAAGGTGATGGACTGGCATCCTGGACTCCTCAAATAGAAGGTGGAGGAGCGCAAAGTCTCTAACATCCACCAGTTCCGTGATGTCGCCATGGAGGAGTGGAAGAGGACTCCAGTGGCAACCTGTGAAGCTCTGGTGCACTCCATGCCCAAGAGTGTTAAAGCAGTGCTGGAAAATAATGGTGGCCACACAAAATATTGGCACTTTGGGCCCAATTTGGACATTTTGACTTAAGGATGTACTCATCACTTTTGTTGCCAGCAGTTTAGACATTAATGGCTGTGTGTTGAGTTATTTTGAGGAGACAGTAAATTTGTTATACAAGCTGTACACTCACTAGTTTACATTGTATCAAAGTGTAATTTCTTCAGTTTTGTCACGTGATACAATAAAAGATTTACAAAAATATGAGGGGGTATACTCAGTTTTGTGAGATACTGTGTGTCTGATAAGGCTCCAAGGCAAACCTGCTTTCCCCTCCACTGTATTATTTCAAAGGCAACATAAAATTGATTATTAACACCTCTACATAAACAAACACACACACATTCATTTTTTACAAAAAAGATTTGCCAAAACACTACTGCAACCTTCATAAAGCATTGTAATCAAAGAAGGCCTGACTTGAGTATATTACACACAGTTACACAGGATTCTCACTGTCACAGAGTGAGGGGGTCAGGATATCAGGATATCTATTCTGAATGGAGAAAATTGGTTTTGCAGTTTTCTCTGTTTCTCTGGGATTGATATCATCTGGATCAGCAACCCGGAGACTTTGAAAAGTCTTTGGAGGGATGAAGACTCCAACCCTGTGTTCACAGCTTCCTAAAGACCAGCAGGCAGAGTAGGCAGTTTTGATTCAAGGGGCAGGCAGTGATTCAGGGATCCTGAAGAAGAAGAATGCTGAACACCCCTGGGGGGGGGGGGGGTAACCTTAATTTTTGTGTTGGAACTAGAGCTGCACAATTAATCGTTAAAAAATCGTGATCTAGATTCACCTCCCCTGACGATCTCTCCTGCTGAGTTTGCTGATTCTTTCATATAAACAAGAGGAGAGATTATCTGTTCACTCAGCTGTCAAAAGAAAACATCAAGTTTAGAACTTGAAACATTGTATCTAACTTCCTTCTTAGATCAAAGGAATAGAACTTCTCTGTGTAAACAAATAACCTGGGCAATTTGCCAAGTTTTAAACAACTTGTAAATGCAGAAAGTTTAACCACTTAAAGTCTAAATCTTTCTAAATCTTTTTCTGACACTTCTTCTGTTTTAATGTGAAAGATGATGTTACGCCGCGAGAATCGTGAGAGAATCGTGATCTATCCTCTAAGCAAATAAATAGTGATTCTCATTTTAGCCAGAATCGTGCAGCTCTAGTTGGAACTGAACTTTATTTTTAAATTAAAGCTCACCGAAAGCCCTGAAAAATGTATTTCCCTGCCTGGATTCAACTTCATGACAAGCATCACATTTGAGTGAACTCCACAATATTTACACATACTGTAAAACCTTGGTTTGAGAGTGTTTTGCAAGACAAGCAAAATTGTTAATAAATTTTGACTTGATAAACAAGCGATGTCTTGATATACAAGTAGCATCATGTCACAACTGAGTATAAAAGAGAAGAGAGGCACCTCTAGCAATACAGTTACATTTAATGAAGGTACAATATTTAGCAACATAATGCTACACTTAGAGGTGCCTCTCTTCTCTTTAATACTCTGAAGCTTTTGCTTCTAATCCCCTTGTGGAGGCTGCCATTTGTGGATGGACATTTTATGGTTACACAACCTGGTCACATTGCTATTATCTTTTTATATGGACTATAAACTGAAGGACTTATGAATAAATGGTTGTGGAATGAATCATTTGAGTTTCTATGATTTCTTTTGAGGAAATTTGCTTTGATATACAAGTGCTTTGAATTACAAGCATGTCTCTGGAACAAATTATGCTTGCAAACCAAGGTTTTACTGTACTTGTCTGGAGTCCTAATATAAATATGAAATAGGAATAGGAGAAAGTTGCACAAAGTTGGGATGTCTGAGCACAGCAGATAATTAAACAAAATGGTAGTAAAGCAGTAGTAAACCGCAGTTGAAGAAAAAAAAAATCCCCCGCAAGGCAATGTCATAATGTGCTAGAATGGAAAGCATACTAGCACATTATGAGAGACTTGCCTCAAAACGAAGCCCTCCAGCGCCACACTGTCACAGCTGATAGGGCTTACATCTTCCCCTGGTCTTCCTTCCTGGTTCTGAGCCTTCAGCTACATGAGTGGCCGGGGGCGCAATGACATCACTCCTGCGTATGCGCACGGGAGCTGCTGTTTACGGCTCAAGCTCTGAAGGTCCGACAGTGTATGCTGGACCTTCAGAGTGCATGCGCTGGTGACGTCACTGGCTTCATGCACTCTGAATATATCAAGTTTGGGAGATATTCAGAGTACCTACAGGTAGGCCTTATTATAGGCTTACCTGTAAGTAAAATGGTATAACAGAGTTTACCATCACTTTAGACTCTGATGGGGACACTAATGTTAAAGTGAATCTGATGGGGATTTTTTTTTTTTCGAACGAGTAATAATGTGTAAAATATACAATGTAGACCTCACATTGAAAAGTTTGGGGACTCTGGATCTAAGCAGGAAACTGGCATACCATGTCAAGGTGTCCTTTGCTTGGTCACACTTTCTAAGCAGGCACTAATGAAGAGTTCATTTTGTGCAACACAGTAAAAGATGAAAACCAGGCAAACAGATCTGAAATACATATAGGAGCTGCCTTAACTAACAGATTGTACATTTCAGGACTGAGTGGATTGAAATTTTACAGTCCAGCTATACAAAACACACCCAGCCTGGTGACCTGAGTAAACATGGTCTCAAATTTTATTAGAATTTGATATGGGTTGTCATACATAAAATACATAGATATGACATCAAACAAATCATTTAACAACATGGTAAAAGGGGGGCCTTATGTGTGGAAGACACCACACTTACCAATAGGCAAAGCCAGGGTACAACAGGCTTGTTTCCCAAAAGGTGGCAGCCACATGAGTCTAGCCCAAGAGCTGAGGAGGTGCATCCAGCAGGGCCCCTCCGGGTAACAAATGGAGGGTGAATATGGCAATAGTGAAAAAAGTGTGCCCCTTGGGGTCTCTCAAGGTCCATCATCATGGAAAACTGCAACATAAATGTATACAAGTAATTTGTTTGTGCCCTCAGTCCCTTTCCCTGTCTCAAAAGGGGAGAGGTCAGGGGTCTATTTAGCCCCCCCCAACAGGGCTGATAAAAAATATTATATATAATAATAATAAAAATATTTTTAAAAAGGTAAAAATAAAAAATTACATACACTGACAGTCCACTCACAGCCCCCCCCCCCCCCCCCAAAAAAAAAAATATAAATGTAAATAAATAAAAATTCCTGGGAAAAATAAAAAAACACACCACACAACATTTAGTGTGAAGTGGTTTTACAAATTGCAAGAAATTTTCTTACACTGGATAGGTGAAATACAGGGTATATAAAAAGTACTATGCTTAGGGTTAAAATAAACTAAACTTTTTTTAAATTTTTTTTTATTACAAATGGAATAACAAGGACTGTGTATGTTAAGAATATTTTAACTAGACATGAGAACAAGTAACCATCCCCCTTTTCCTTATAATAATTTAAAGGCATCCTGCCAATATGCATTTTCAGTTATTGACAATGCTGATCCAGAAGCCTATTCAAGAGCTTTATCAATCTCCTCCTTATATTCAGGTGTTATTTTATCTAAAAATAAAGAGATTGTGTATTTTGGAAGGCAGAGGTTTGGAACACTTCTTTACTTGAAGATGTTGCTGGTGAAGCAGTCGCGGTTGGTGCACAAAATTTTTTGGGGGGAGGCGCAAAATAACCTGAAAAATACTGGAAAAAAAAAAAAAAAACACATCAATTGCAGCCACTTGAGCCCATCATATGCAGCCACCGTGATCCCCGACCGCCGTCTGCCCAGAACTTACCCCATCTTAGTGGTGGGTCAGGCAGCAGATGATGGCTGCAAGCTGTGGGACGGCTCCTGTGTCCTCCATGCTTCCCCCTCTTATCTTCTTTGGTCTGCTAGGCATCCAATCGGAGCGCCTGGGCCTGTATTAGACCCATGCTAGCTGATTGGCAGAGAGGCGGTACAGTGTTAAATATATTCATTTGCTTTTCTAACCCATCTGGGTGGACTACGAGCGCAATGCTCTGCACGCCAAGTCCGCCATTACTAAAGTGTATTAGAGCCTATGGCTCTAATCAGGTGCTTCAAAAAAAAAAAAAAACCCGCCGCTGGAATTCAGGTGGCAGTAGTGCCCATGGACAGATTCATGCTATGCATGAATCCATCCATTAGTCATAGAGGGGGTGGCTGGAGAGAGGGTGCGGCACTCGTGTGCCCTTAATGCAGTGGTCATCAACCCTGTCCTCAGGGCCCACTAACAGGCCAGGTTTTATGTATTACCTTTTCACAATAGTTGCAAATTGCAGCTTCCCTCTCAGCAGAAACTGCACTGTGAAAACGTTTCCAAACTCTAAATTAGGGGTCAGCAACCTGTTGATCACAATCTACCTGTCGATTAGGGCCAACTGGGAGGTGGGAGAGGATGAAAAAGCACGCTGGGAGCGTGAACACAAGTAATAAAAAGTGTTGTCACTGGGGGGGGGGGGGGTGACTTAATATATGGACACTTTTAATATATGGTCCAGGGAGCCAGCAATGTCGGCACACAAAGCCGCTCTTCGGATCCACTTACGGTTGCTGCCGCCGCCATTTCTGGTAAGGTAACCAGGAAGTGAAGACTTTCGGCTTCACTCCTGGTCCCCTACTGTGCATGCGCGAGTCATGCTGCGTGTTCTGAATGGTCCATGCTGTCTTCTGGGACCTGTGCGTCTCTCAGAAGACAGGGGGGGCATGGCGTAGTTCGCCACAGAAAGTGCGGTGATCTATGGTCGGAAGTGGGAGCAAATACCTGGATTTGACAGGTATCTGCTCCCCCTCCCCCCTGAAAGGTGCCAAATGTGACACCGGAGGGGGGAGTAATTCAATAAGTGGAAGTTCCATTTCTGGGTGGAACACCGCTTTAAAAACTGCTACCGGTCACTAATGCAGCATAAAGGGGTTAATCAACAGCCACTGCCCACCAATAGGGAGGGTAGTTTGAAAGAACACTACCACTGACCATTAGTGCAGAGAGGCAACGGAGGCCGCTAGGATTGCTTTTACAAAAAACAGCATCGTCTGCACGAAAAAAACAATACCAGGACGATGCCTGTAGTTGCAGGCTTCATTCTAGTATACCACTTTAAACCGGCAACGTAAAACTCCAGCTTAAACCTAACTAGTCAGTCGCTCTCAAATTTCAACTTGTAAACAGAAAGTCCCAGAAAAGGCCTGGTCTTGTTTAGTTAAGTGGTTAAAGACCGCATTCATGAGTTTTTGCTAGGAAAAAAAAAAAAACATTTTAAATGCGCATCACCGGAAATAAATGCCGTTTTTGAAGGAGCCAACGATACCTTGGTGCTCCGACTTGGAAGGGAGGAAAAGCAACAGCGAGTACAACTTGTGCACTAGACTGCCAGGGAAAGGCCGTAATAAGATAAAATGCTGTCCATATTTGCAGGCACATGCACTGTAAATGGAACTTTAGGACATGCATGCCTAGCCTCCTGTGAAGCCTGCAAAGGCAGCCGGGAAGGGGGGCACACACCCCAGGTGTGGCAGCCTGTGACAAAATATTATACAGGATTTATATAGCGCCAACAAACATGTGTCAATCCGGTTGGTCCAGAGGAAACACAAGAACTGAGGCATGTGTCAACTTTTTATAATGGTGGATGTGAAGTTTTCTGTTTTACATGGGAGGAGCCCCATCTCAGATGCTGTCCTGGAAGAAGAGTTGAGAAATCTTGATAACATTGGAGATGTTAGCAGGATCATCTATGTAACCAAAATGTAGACACACTAGTGTCTACAACAAATCCTGTTGGGCCCACTTATAGCTGCAGTACAGATCAGATCTCTCACCAATCGTAAAAGCCATGACAACAGGACTTGTTCACTTGGCTGTGAACCAGCTCACCTGCCTAAAGAGTTCTGACTGCTGTTCATCATTTCAGTGTCAGGGCTGTGAAGGAGTTAAGCCCTGTACACACGACCGGTTTTGCCGTCGGAATAAACTCCGAAGGTTTTTCCCACGGAATTCCATTCAAGCGGTCTTGCCTACACATGGTCAACCCAAAATCAGACCAAAGTGCGACCGTCCATAACTCGGTGACGTACAGCAGGTAGGACGGGACTAGAAAAAGATAGTTCAATAGCCAGTAGCTTTCGCCTCGTACTTGCTTCAGAGCAAGCGTCGTTTTTGGTCCGTCGGAACAGCATACAGACGAGCAGTTTTCCCGATAGGAATTGGTTCCGTTGGAAATATTTAGAACATGTTCTATTTCTAGGTCCGTCAGAATTTTCGAAAAAAAAAGTCTGATGAGGCACACACACGATCAGAATAGACAATGAAAAGCTTCCGTCGGACATACCGCTCATGTGTACGTGGCTTTAGGTGTTGTGAGCTGGCTATACAGCTGGGCTGCCTGTAGAGCTCCAACTGCTATTGCTTGGGAAGACACTCTCTGGTGGCAGGGTCATGCTGGTCAACCAACACTGCTTCTGTAGGCCAAAAGTCTTGGTGTTGGCTGGGCTGGTAACATGATAAACCCAGTAAGAGCCTCCTAAATGTAAGATCTTGAGGAAATCAAAACATTTAAATAGAGCAGAGTGGAACATTCAAACCAGTGTCTTGCCAAAATCCCTAAATGTTTATAATACAAATAAAAATCCCCCAAAGGACTTTAAAAATGCATAGTCAGGGATACCCTTCTTGTCCAAGATATATCAGGAGAAACTGCCAACAACCATTCAACTTGGTCAGTAAAGATATGGTATTGTCATCAGGACAAGTTCTGATGCAATTTGGAAAATAGTTCCTTCTTTAGGGTAGAGAGGGGTGTGCCAAATCTATAATAATTATAACAATGAATACACTGTACATAATAGGATAAAAACGTTACAAATTGTTAAAATGGTAGGCCGATCCCAGATAATACTCACGTTGTACACAAATAAGGAAATCATACAACAATAAAACCATATATCAAATCAGAGTTGGCTGGTGACTGTGTGGCAGCACACAAAGAGAGGGCATCACACTGCACACACAAGGACCAACTGGCATGGATTCAAGACACGAAAACAGTAGCATTGCAAAAATGTCACAGAAAATTTCTGATGGAAATCCAGGTCTGTCATGACAAATTAAAAATTAAAAAGGAAAGGAAAAAAAAAAAAGGGAACAGATAAATACAATGGATAGAAACAGTGGGAAAAGAAGGGAGAAAGGAAGAAAAAAAATA
This sequence comes from Lithobates clamitans, assembly GCA_037952925.1. NCBI lineage: Eukaryota > Metazoa > Chordata > Amphibia > Anura > Ranidae > Lithobates > Lithobates clamitans. The sequence continues at coordinate 1,930,086 of JBBGZY010000441.1, forward strand.
AATAGAAAAAAAATCTGTACGAGGTCAATCCTTCCAGCCGCCATCTGGTATGTGGCAGCAAAAATGCTGAATCGCAGCCCCCTGGCATCCCCGGCCGCTCGACTGGGAGTGATGTCACATGCCGGGGAGCCATCAACATGCAAAGGACAGCCGTACTTTCCAAGAGATGGGAGGTGGGCGGTCACACATGTGCCACCCCCCAGCTAAAGTGGGAGGAAGGTACAGCCTGGAAAACCCACCCAGCCCAAAGTGTCCAAAGGCTTCCCCACCGGAAGGACTAGCCAACCACAGGGGCCAATGTCCTAATTTTCTATTTTTTGGTTTAATTTTTATCAACTTATTGTTTTTTTACTATGTTTAAAATAAAGACTGGCGCACATGCCTTTTACATTTATATCTTTGACATTGCCTCTAAAGTTCCCTAGGGGATTTTTATTTGTATTAAGAGCTTGAGCAATAACTGGGTAAGCAAATTCAAACCTTAAAGTCCAACTCCAGTATGGGCAAAGAATTAAAACATGCAAATCCCTGTCAGGAATTTAAAATAATAAGCAGTTTTACAGTTATACTCACCTCTTTTGCGATATTGTCCTCCACGAACATAGCAGTTCAGGGATCCAGCGACATTAGTCTTGAGTCATTCAACCTACTTCCTGTGAGGCCAGGGCACTGAGGCTGTAAGTGTAAACCCTAACAATTAAAAAATTTCTCTGATGTGATACCTTTTTTTGCCCTATGGACTCTACGGTGTTCTCAAACAATATTATCAGGAAATGTGTTTTTACTACAGCGTACCACTGTTATGGAGAAGAGGAAAGGGTGAGGTGTTCTGTAGTTCTAACACACTTCACTTCCTTTGGAGAGGCAAGAGGTAAGATAGGAAGTGTGTTACTGGAAGAGTTACTAACTGAAAATAATGGAATGGAGAGAAAAAAAAAAACAAAAAAAAAATCCAACACGCCACACAATATAGTCACCACTGGTAAACTGCTGTTACATTTTTGTTCTTGGATTTAGAAACGTTTTTAAATGTATTTTTATTTAATGCAAGCAGTGAAAGTACCTCATGTGACCTGACCTGGTATCAGCTTCCTGCGAACCCTGTACAGCGGTGCTCAGAGTGAAAGGAGAGGCAGCACAAGCAACCAATCAGTTGTGCTACAATGCTATGAGAAACACAGAGCGTGGCTCGGCTCCGCCCCCTCCTCACTGGCAGGGTGACAATGGCTCCCGCTGCTGTCTCAGCCAATGAGGATGGAGAGATCCAGGAGAGCTTCTGCTCTCATGCACATCGCTGGATCAGCCTCCAGCCTTTAGACCGACTTTAAAGCGGGAGTCCGGCAACCACTTTTTTTTTTTTTTTTTTTTTTTTTTTTTTTAGGTCATTGAGACACTTTGCTAACCCCAAAATAATACTAACAGTTTGGGTGTAATATTTCCGCCTCTGTCTGTTTTCGTACTGAAGAATAACTTAAAAAATGTGATAAACACGCCTACTCCCATGGGAGGAGAGACAGGAAGTGCCACAATAAAGTACAATATAAAAGGTAATTACAGCGATAAAAAAAAAAATTTCGTGCAGCATTTGAACATCTATGTAATTAACTGAAGGGGGTAAGATTTAGTTAAAAATTTGAGTGGAACCCCGCTTTAAACTACAAAAGAGAAAAGTCAGCACTTCTGCCCTGCCGGACAAGGCTGTGTTGTGTTGCAGAGTGAAGTCCTATACCATTTCTGCTTTTTTTGTGTGGCAAATCTCAGGACTAGATTGACAGACATACAAATCAGTTGGCAGGCAAAACAGCTTCTATTTATGTATTTAATTGGTATATTTAGAGAATTGCCCTGAATTCAACATTAATGGGAATTGAACAAGACTGAAAATTTATTTCAAAATAATTTTATTGTTTATATAAAATTATTATGATCTATAACAGGGAGAACAGTCATTCATAAATTCAAAGTTACATTGCATCCCCATATGTTGAAGTGAAATATGTGTGCTTGAACAGATCTTTTGCATGTTTCAAGTTTAGATCTGTTGGGGTTGTGGATTTGTAAGGATTTTCAAGTCCCATTTGTCTTGTCTAGTGAATAAGCTGTGTTTAGAGGTGTGTGTGTCATGAGTCATGGTATGTGATTATGTATAAGTATAGCCCCCCAGGGTATATTCAGGGATTTTCTCCACTTAGGTTGTTTTGTGTAGCACTGGATGTGTTGATAGTGGAATAATAGCTTGGGTTATTGCATATATGGGGTGTTTTGTCATTGGCATCCTGTTCAATTTGCTGATAGTAGGTTTATCGGGAGGGGGGGGGATAGACAGGGAGTAGGTGGGGGAAATTATGAGTTATAAGTTCCTAATTGGGTTCTCTTAGGCATGGTGAAGGGGCTGGTGATCTGAGTGTATATGAATGTGGAGTGGATATAGGGGGGGTAGGGGTGGAGAGGGGGGTAATGTCGGGAATATTTGAATTGGCAGAGTTTTTGTGATTATGCAAGTGCAGCAGTAGTCGTCTCTTGCCTCCCTCCTCTGCATGGGATCCCCACAAGGCCCATGTGTGCTGCATAGCATTATGGGCATTAGGTGGTTTCCTGGGCCCGGTGGGTTTGGAAGTAACGTGGAAAGATAGTTAGGTGGTAATGCGTTTTCAGTGATATGTTTCAAGTTATCCTGAGTCAGATCGTTTAATGGTTCGAGGAGTAAAGTAGAGCATATTCTGAGGTCATTTGGTAGTGCTTCCAACATGCCCATTTGACACCAAATTTTTGAGGTGTGTCTCTCGCTTTGTGAATTAATTCCTCCATTTCAGCAGTCCTGTTAATTCTGTCAAACCATTCTTTAATTGAAGAGGAGATACGGGATTTCCAGTGCACTGGTATGCATTTGCTTTGCTGCATTTATCATGTGCATCGCCAGCGATTTGTGGTAGGTTCGGTGAGATAGGCGTGAGTGGTGCAGGAGAAACTGCAAGGGGGTTTTGTCTAGGTCGTAGGTGGTGACATGAGTAATTATCCTATGTACGTCTGTCCAGAACTCTTGAATGTGGGAACAGTCCCACCATATAAGAAGTAATGTGCCTGGTTGATCCGTACATCTCCAGCATTCCTCAGGAATTGCTGGGTTGAATTTGTGAAGTAAGGCAGGTGTGCAGTACCAGCGAGTCTGGATTTTGAATCCATTCTCTTGAGTGGTCACATTGATCGATCCCTTTTGGATATTGATATACATTTTTTCCCATTCTTCCGGCGAGATAGATATGTACAAGTCTCTTTCCCATGCAGCACACATTGTCGAGTTGTTGGGCTTATGGTCTGCGAAAAGAAGGGAGTGCGTGATTGAAATCAAATGTGTCTGGGGCAATTTTTGAGAGCAGAGGCGCTCAAAAGGGGTCAGTGGTCTGGAACAGGAATATTGTTTGTCAAGTTTTCTTAAGAAGTGTGTGATCATGAGATATGTCCAGTCTGGTATCTGAGGTTTTTCATGTTTAGACGAGAGGTGTGATGCGGAACAGAATGTTTCTAGGTCATAGAAGTCGTGGGTCAGAACCCTTTCCTCAGACCAGTGTCGCACCAAGAAATTAGCATGCATGCCTGGGGGAAAATCCAGGTTGAGTCGGATTAGGGTCATTGGGCCTTGAACTGTCGAAAGGGGAGAGTGTTTGCAAGTCTTGTGAAAGCATTGTATGGTTGGTCCAATTAGAGGGTGGAGTTTCGATTCAATAGGGACATGTCGTTCCAGAGTCCAAGGCAACGTGGCCAATGAAAGATTTGTGAAGGATTCTTCCAGTCTAACCCAATCTTTTGTGGGTCCGTGAATGTTCCAGTCCAAAATCCTGGTCAGGTGTATTGCTTTATAGTAATTGATAAGATCTGGTAGACCTATTCCTCCTAGATGTTTGGGTAAGGCTAATTGCGAATATTTAATCCTAGGTCTACGGCCTCCCCAAATGAAATTTGAGCTAATGTTTCTGTAATTTTTGAAAAAGGTCAGTGGTACGTGGATCGGAATTGTTTGTAGTATGTATAGTATTCTCGGTAAGGCGTTCATTTTTAGAAATCGCTGCTCTTCCGAACCACGAGAACACTGGTCTATTTCAATTTTTGAGATCTTCTGTAAGTTTGTTTAGTATCGGCAGATAATTTTTCTTGTACAAGTCTGATAGTTTTGCAGGGAGTTGTATGCCCAGGTATGTAATCGCCTCTGTTTGCCACTGGAAGGGGAAGTTTGCTTTGCAGTGTGCGACCAATGACGGGGGCAGGGAAATGTTAAGAGCAAATGATTTGGTGAAGTTAATTTTGAGATTGGAAATTAAGCCAAATTTTTGGAATTCGTCAAGTAGTACCGGTATGGTAGTGTGCGGATTTGAGAGAAATAGGAGAATGTCATCCGCATAAGCAGCTAATTTGTATTCTCTTTGTCTGGTAGAGATACCTTTTATGTCGGGATTGTGCCGTATGGAGCATAGTAGGGGTTCGAGTGTGAGAACAAAGAGAATGGGGGAAAGGGGACAACCTTGCCTGGTACCATTGTGGATGGGGAAGGCATTCGACAGGGTGTTATTCACTCTAATTCTGGCTGTAAGTTTGGCATATAGAGAGAATATGAAACTGAACATGCGCGGGCCTAAGCCTAAGGATTTTAGAACTGCAGCCATATAATCCCACGACACCCTGTCGAATGGCTTCTCCGCGTCCAAAGAGAGAAAAGAGCCTGCCTGGTTGGAGGTTGTCATAAAGTGGTGTAGGTTGATTGCTTTTATAGTATTGTCCCTGGCTTCTCTGCCAGGGACAAAGCCAACCTGGTCTCGGGAGATGATTGAGGGGAGTAATGGTAGGAGTCTATTGGCTAGTATTTTGGAAAGAATCTTGACGTCCACATTAAATAATGAGATTGGTCTATAATTTGCAAGACTGAAAATTTAATCTGCTGCCCCTGTGATTGTTTCACTGCTTTTGGCAGCATTGTTTGTGCTAAAATAACACTGGGCAAATACATTGCACTTTGAGAAGTGTTAAACAGTCCTTGCACATACAGATTACAAAACAAGCAGGGAATCCCCAAACTGTTTTCATTGGAAAAAAAACAAAACAAATATATATATATATATATATATATATATATATATATATATATATATATATATATATATATATATATATATATATATATATATACACACACATATATATATACATATATATACACACATATATACATATACATACACACATACACACGAGCTGCACGGTTAATCTTTAAAGAGTCGAAATCGCAATTCTATTCTCCCTCCCGATCTTAAAACAGCATTTTCCGATTCTATGTAACAAGTGCAGAAAAGTTATCTGCTCACTTCTGACAGCTGACAAAAAAAAAAAAAAAAATCCAAGTAGCCTGCCAAGTTTATCATAGCATCAAAGATAAAGAGAAACATTGTAAACATGTCTTTTTTACATCAAGTTAAACCATCAAGTTAAACATTCTGACATTTGTCGTTTACGTTTAAGATATATATATTTAGCAGAGACCCTAGAGAATACAATGGCGGTTGTTGCAATATTTTATGTCACAGGGTATATTCGCAGTGGTCTTATAAAACACAACTTTTTGGGAAAAAATATACTTTAACCACTTCAGCCCCGGAAGTATTTGCCCCCTTAATGACCAGGCCATTTTTTTGCGATACAGCACTGCGTCGCTTTAACTGACAATTGCGCAGTTGTGCAACGTTGTACCCAAACAAAATTGAAGTCCTTTTTACCCGCCGCCAATACCAGTAAAAAGAATAAAAGTCCCTACATCTATCCCGTAGTTTTGTAGACGCGATAACTTGCGCAAACCAATCAATTTTATGCCTATTGCGATTTTATTTATTTATTTTACCACAAATATGTAGAAGAATATAGATCGGCCTAAACTGATGAATATATATATATATATTTTTAATATTTGTTTTGGATATGTATTATAGCAAAAAAAAAAAAAAATTATATATATATATATATATATATATATATATATATATATATATATATTTTGAAAAATAAGTAGAAGAATACGATCGGCCTAAACTGAGGAAAAAGAATTGTTTTTTTATATATTTTTGGGGAATATTTATTATAGCAAAATGTAAAAAATAATGTGTTTTTTTCAAAATTGTCGCTCTTATTTTGTTTATAGCGCAAAAAAATAAAAAAAATCGCAGAGGCGATCAAATACCACCAAAAGAAAGCTCTATTTGTGGGAAAAAAAAAAGGACATCAATTTTGTTTGAGAGCCATGCCGCACGACCGCGCAATTGTCAGTTAAAGTGACGCAGTGCCGAATCGCAAAAAGTGCTCTGGCCAGGAAGGGGGTAAAATCTTCCGGAGCTGAAGCGGTTAACCACTTCAATACAGGGCACTTTCACCCCCTTCCTGCCCAGGCCAATTTTCAGCTTTCAGCGCTGTTGCACTTTAAAAGACAATTGTGCGGTCAACCAACGCTGTACCCAAATTTAAAACTTTGGGCCAACTTTCTTTTGGTGGCATTTCATTCATTTAAAAAAAAAAAAAAAACGGAAAAAAAAAATTACCGAAAATTTGGAAAAAAAAAAAAAAAAAAAAATTAAAAAAAAGTTCTAGTTTCTGTCAGAAAATTTTGTAAAGGAGTAATGTTTATTCTTCTATGATGTGCCCTGATGAGGTGGCACTATTATGCCGCACTGATGGGTGACACTGATTGGTACAGGATTGGTGTCTGACTGGCATCTGTACAGTCTCTCCGCTGATCAGCTCTTCTCGTCTCACACTCTGTCAGTGTGAGCCGAGGAGAGCCAATAAAAACGGCACTTCGGCATTTACATAGGATCGGCTGTGATTGGACACAGCCGATCACATGGTTAAAGAGTCGTGTCATCGGCTCTCTACCAAGATCGGGGTTGAGTCATGTCCACTAGAGCAGCGACACTGGGGCGATGTCTTATGACCGCCCCAAAACGAGGGACATCGCTCGAGGTCATTTCCATATACGGTGGGCGGGAGGTGGTTACACTGGTTGTAAAACCCTCTCATATACACAGTGAAGTGAAAATCTTCAGGTGATACATAAAAGATGAAACAAATCCTACTACACAAGTTTTACTTGCTTTTTTGCAGTCTTCTTCTCCCTACATTCCTTCAAAAGTGCAGATTTGTGATAAAAATCCTTTGCATCTGTGAGGAGCAGAGAGGAGGGGGTGAAGCGCTGCAGTTACAGTGTGTGAGAGCCGATGGGAGGAGAGAGATACACCCCCTCCACACACTGTACAGGAACAAAAATAAATGATACAGAGCTGTGCTCTGAATAGACAAGCTGTGTGCTGAGCTCCCTCCCCCGTCACAAATGTATCTCATGTGTCAGGATAACGTCTCAGAAGTGATTCATACTGATAACAGAGGAAAGAAGCACCAGAGAGAAACGGTATTTCAAGCATTGGAGATAGACAAGTAAACACTACAGATATACAGTATGCGCTTTGTTAAGATTTCATGACTGAGGTTTACAACTACTTTAAAGTCTTGTAAATTGTAACGCGGAGCCTCCATGGATCAGACTTGATTTTCCAGCACATCCCACCGATGCTCGATTGGATTGAGATCTGGAGACTTTTGAGACCAAGTCAACACAACAGACTCGTTCCCCAAATAATTCTTGCGCCAGTTTTGCAGTGTGGCAGGGCACATTATCCTACTGAAAGAGGCCACTGCCATCAAGGAATACAGTTTCCAATGTTCAGGTAGGCGATACGTTTCAAGCAAGATCCAAATGAAGGTCAGGACACTGGGTTTCCCAGCAGAACAAAGCATCACACTGCCTCCGCTGGCTTGTTTTCTTCCCATGGTACAGCCTGGTGGCATCTCTTCCCCAGGTAAGCGGCACACGTGCATCTGGCCATCCATAAGATGTAAAAGAAAACGTGATTCATCAGGCCAGGCTACCTTCTTTCATTGCTCTGTGGTCCAGCTCTGATACTCGCATGCCCATTGTAAGCACTTTTGCCTGTGGACACAGGGTTGCCTGACTGCTCTGTGACTGCACAGCCCCATACACAACATATTGCGATGTCCATTCCACTTTTGACACACCAACTTAAAGCGGAGCGCCACCGAAAATTTTTTTTTTAAAAGTCAGCAGCTACAAATACTGCAGCTGCTGACTTTTAAAACATGGACACTTACCTGTCCAGGGCGCCCGCGATGTCGGCACCCGAGGCCGAAGCGTCTCTCCGTCCTCGGGTGCTGCCGCCTCCATCTTCGGTAAGGGAATCAGGAAGTGAAGCCGTGCGGCTTCACTTCCCGGTTCCCTACTGCGCATGCACGAGTCGCGCAGCGCAATCCGGATGGTCCCTGCTGCCTCTGGGACCCGTGTGTTTCCCAGCAGGCAGCGGGGAGGGAGCAGGAAGTGGCGTAAATACCCGCAGATTCTGCGGGTATCTATGCCGGAAGTGGGTACAGATACCTGTAATATACAGGTATCTGTACCCCCCTCCCCCCTGAAAGGTGCCAACTGTGTCACTGGAGGGGGGGAGGAATCTGATGAGTGGAAGTTCCACTTTTGGGTGGAACTCCACTTTAAGGGACAAAATGTTTAATTGCTGCTTAATATAGCCCACCGACTTTGAGATGCCAATGTAATGAGATAATCATTGTTATTCATGCAACCTGTCAGTGGTCATAAAGTTATGGCTGATCAGTGTATATCACATATATGCCAAAATAGCACATCTCAATAATACTTACAACTAAATAAAAATAAGAAAACCAAAAGCAAAAAAGTATTAAAATAATTTGAGAACGAGGTATTGTTAAAAAAGGATTTTAAGAAAAAATTGTTTTGCTTTCTTTTTTAAAGCTCTCACTGCTGCAGACTTGATCAATACCCATTGATATTTTTCTGTTCAGCATTTCTACCTTGTGGTACCCCTGGAGCCCCAGCATAACCACCCTTTTCATGCGTGCTTCGGTCAGGTCTACAGCCATACATGCTTACACTTCAAGCTCTAATTAGGCGCAGACACCACCATAGCCCTGCATTCAAAGCCACTGACCTGCTCCTCCACAAGAGCTTTAAGTGACAATGGCTACCGATTAAGCACCATGCTCTCAACAAGATGCCTGTCATGTGAATGGGCCATGTGACCTCTAAATGACACAAACAGCTTTTTTTTTTTCTTCTGGAGAAAAGCATCTCCAAAGCCTTTATCTAGCTCAGCGTTTCTCAACTCCAGTCCTCAAGGCGCCCCAACAGGTCATGTTTTCAGGATTTCCCTCAGATGAAACAGCTGTGGTAATTACTAAGGCAGTGAAACTGATCAAATCACCTGTGCAAAATAATGGTAATCATGAAAACATGACCTGTTGGGACGCCTTGAGGACTGGCGTGGAGCAACCCTGATGTAGCTCACCTCTAGCTATTGGGTGCTTACATCGGATGAGGGCTCATTCTTGTACCAACACCAGTTCCATAAACAATAATACCAGCTGCACTCTGTGATACAAAAAAGGACAGAAAGTGCTTGCATTATATTTTAAACATAACAGCCAATAAAAAACAAACATGAACAGCCCACTTAAGATAATATTATAAAAAAATTGCTTCAATATTCACCTTCAATCTAAAGATTTCCCCTGCAGTACTCTTATTCTGCCACTAGATGTCCCAGCCTGATTGTCAGCATCATTCAACCCACTTCCTCTTATCCTAAGCCATGCTTGACCTAGCCCCAGCCTGTGACTGGACAGTAAAAGCAGCATACTGATGAGTTCATCTCTGGGTCACTCTGCTTTCTATCAGCATGCTTTTGTCAGCACATCAAATGATTGGTTCTTTGTGCCACGTCTTCCTCTGTCAGGTCAGCCATGCTATGCAGAGACTGCAAGAGGCTGATATCAGGTCAAATCCAAGTATTAGCAATGCCTGCATTTAACAAATTGATTTAATGGCAGAATAATGATTACAAAGATGCCTTAACCACTTAAAGACCGGCTCACGCCGATATATACGTCGGCAGAATGGCACGGCTGGGCAAAGTAACGTACCTTAACGTCACTTTGAATTTCATACGAGCTCCGTGACCGTGCCCGCCGGACCCGCGGACTCTATGTCCGCCGGGTGCCCGCAATCGTGTCACGGAGCTGTAAACACAGCATCTCCCCATTCTGCCTAGTGACAGCACACTGATCGGCTAATCCCTCTCAACGGGAGCAGCGATCAGTGTCGTGTCACTGCTAGCCCACCCCCCCAGACAGTTAGAATCACTCCCTAGGACCCCTCCCCCACCCCCTAGTGGTTAACCCCTTCACTGTCAGTGATATTTTTACAGCAATTAATGCAATTTTATAGCATCGATCGCTGTATTAATGCCAATGGTCCCAAAAATGTGTCGAAATTGTCCGATGTGTCCGCCATACTGTCGCAGTCACGATACCGTTACTAGTTTAAAAAAAAAAAGTAATAAAAATTTGCATAAAACTATCCCCCATTTTGTAGACGCTATAACTTTTGCGCACACCAAACGCTTATTGCGATTTTTTTTTTACCAAAAATATGTAGAATACGTATTGGCCCAAACTGAGGGAAAAAATAGGTTTTTTTATATATTTTTGGGGGATATTTATTATAGCAAAAAGTAAAAAATATTGCTTTTTTTTTTCAAAATTGTAGCTCTGTTTTTGTTTATGACGCAAAAAATAAAAACCGCAGGACGTCAATTTTGTTTGGGAGCCCCGTCGCACGACCTCGCAATTGTCAGTTAAAGCAACGCTGTGCCGAATCGCAAAATGTGGCCTGGTCATTTGGCAGCCAAATGGTACGGGGCTGAAGTGGTTATAGAAAGTTATCCCAACATTTCATTTTCCTGATGTGTATGTTGCGCCATATACTTGTGTTAAAAAGTATCCTGTTCTCTTTGTATCAGGGTGGATTTGATTTAAAGTGGAGTTCCACCCACTTTTACAACTCTTCAGCATCCCTCACTAAACTATGCACTGTAAACGAATTGGATATTTTTTTTTTTTTTTTCTCAGCACCTACTGTATATCTGCTGTATTCATTTTTCACTTCCTCCTCCCTGGCCGCGGCCCATCGCATCATTTCCTGTTTGCAATGCCTTCTGGGAAGGGGCGGCAACTTCCTCTGAAACTGCCGTTGCTATGGAAACCTGACCTGAAACCTATTACACTGCTTGTGCTGCACTGAGCATGTGCGAGATCTGCAAGGATGAGATCCAGGAAGAAATACAGTCTGGCTTCAGATGCCCACGGCCTGCTGTAAGTTTATAAAATAACAAACTACTGCTATAAACTAACAAAACAGACCTTAGTTTACAGACTAACTTTACTAGAATACATTAAGCTTGTGTATTATAGGGGTATTTTTATTTAAAAAGTATAATTTCGGCTGGAACACCACTTTAAATCATAATTTTTTAAAAAGCAACTGTCATCTCTATTCCACCGCAGCTCCTCCTCTGACCTACTGTTAACTCACAGTCTCATTCACTTTAATGGGATGGCTGGTGATGCGGCAGTGACACAACAAGGTGAGGGAGGTGGCGGCAGCAGGTGAGTGGATGCCCGCTAACAGGCGCTGCCATGATGGATCTGAACAGGTGCTCTTTAAATGTAAGAACTTATTCTTCCTGGTAGTTAAAATCTTTAATATTTGCAAACAAAATTAAGGTTTCCTATTTGGAATAATAAGCTGTCAGGTTAGTAAAACAGCGATATCAGAACCAATTCAGTCACACAGTTTGTAGCGTACATAGATTTGCAAAACAATGGGATAAAGGAATATTCCTGAACTTTTTTTTGTCTCATGGTTACTGTGAAATTGTGTGAATGCATCAATGCAGTGCATGTTATATCAGCTTGTAGAGCTTGGATTCATTGAATGAGTTTACCAAAAATGTAAATATTGCAGAATATATAGCCTCATGCTACATAACCAAGATCCATTCCATGCTGAATAAACTAAATGATTATGAAATGATGTATCTTAAAATAGTTTTTTTTTTTTTTTTTTCTATCTTTGGATAGATTTTTACTTCAAAAGCATTTTATTAAAATAAATTTAAATAAAAAAAAAAAAAAAAAAAAAAATCGACTTAAAAAAAAAATTTTTTTTTTTTTTTTTTTTTAAATCATTGATTTATATACACCCTGCTTTGTATGAAATACCTGGTAAACCTGCAAAAATAGGATTTTTAAAACAGCTTACCAGTAAAATCCTTTTCTTCAAAGAAAAGGATTTTACAGGTAAGCTGTTTTAAAAACCCTATTTTCTTTTCATACATCAAGGGAAACAGAGCCATACTAATTACTATGTGGGATGTCCCATAGCAATGCCAACTGAAGGGAGGGAGACACAACAAAGTAGGGCACCAAGAGACTAGAGGTCTTATACTGCAGCCTGCAGTACACTGCGCCCAAAGACGATATCCTCATGACCTTTTACATCTACTTGATAGAATCTGGTAAATGTATAGACTGAAGACCAAGTTGCGGCCTTGCAGATCTGAGCCATGGAGGCCTGGTGATGCACTACCCAAGAAGCACTAACAGCCCTGTTGGAGTGCGCTTTAATATGAAGAGGAGGAATTTTCCTCTTTAAACCATAAGCTTGAACAATCACTTGACAAATCCATTTAGAAATGGTAGATTTCGACGACGCCTGTCCTCTTTTAGGACCGTCTGGCAACACAAGCAAAACATTTGTTTTTTTTAATCTGAGCAGTCGCTTTTAAATGGACCTTGACCGTTCTCACCACTTTAAGAGAATGTAGTGACTTTTCTTCTACAGAATGAGGTTCTGGAAAAAATTAAGGCAGAACAAAATCCTGGTTTAAATGAAAACCTGACACTACCTTCGGTAGAAAATATGGATGAGGCCGCAAAACAACCTGATCCTTATGAATAATCAAATATGGCTCTTTACAGGAAAGAGCAGCCAACTCTGATACTCTCCTTGCAGACGATATGGCAACCAAGAAAACTATTTCCCTCGTCAAGAGGATCAAGGGAATATCTTTAATCAGTTCAAAAGGCTGTTTTTGTGAAGCCGACAGGACTAAAAATTTAGGTCCCAAGGGTTTAGGGGTGACTAAACTGGGGGATTAATCCGCATTACCCCCTGGATAAGGTTACAAACCAGAGAGTGTGAAGCAAGTGGTCATTTAAAAAACACTCGTAAGGCCGACACCTGGCCCTTAATAGTGCTCAAGGCCAGCTTCATTACTGATCCCATCTGTAGGAACTCAAGGATCCTACCTATGATACATTTCCTGGGGTGCCAACCCCTGGATTTACATGCCTTTCAGACTCTATAATATATGATTCTGGAGGCCGGCTTCCTAGCATTAACCAAGGTAGAAACTACTGAAGCTGACAGGCAGCCCAAGGTCCTTTAGAATGTGGGTCTCAATAGCCAAACCGTTAAATTTAGCGTCTGTAAGGTAGAACGGAACACCGGACCTTGCAAGAGAAGGTCTGGCCACAGGGGCAGGGTCCCCTACCGCCATCCTCATGATCTCGGCAAACCAAGATCGACTGGGCCACCAGAATCACCTCCTTTCCCTCTTGCTTGATCCTGCGTAGAAGTCGCGGAAGCAGCAGAACAGGAGGGAACGCATAGATCAGTGAAAACTGATTCCACGGAAAGACCAAGACATCTGTTCCGTATGCCATCGGATCCTTTGTCCTTGACACAAAGTTGTCGATCTTATTGTTGAACCTGGACGCAAACAGATCCACGTCTGGAACTCCCCATTTTTGGCATATCGACAGAAAGACGTCGGGGTGAAGGGACCATTCTCCCGGGAACAATTGTTGGCTACTCAAGTAGTCTGCCTGCCAATTCCCCATCCCTGGAATGAAAACTGCTGATAGGCAAGGGATGTTGTTTTCTGCCCAAGACAGAATATGATTCACTTCTCTCTGGGCCGCACGACTTCTCGTGCCCCCTTGGTGATTGATATAAGCCACAGCTGTGGCATTGTCGGATTGGATCCTGACAGTCGGATTGGATCCTGATAATTCCGTAGTCTGAGCATCCAGGCCTTTAGGGCAAGGCATACTGCCCGAATCTCTAGAATATTGATGGGCAAGGTCAACTCTGATTTGGACCACTTTCCTTGGACAGACGCTTCTTCCAGGACTGGTCCCCAGCCCAAAGGCTGGTATCTGTTGTTACTACTTTCCAGGTAAATCGGTAGAAAGTATTTTTCTTTTTGAAGATTTTTGGATATTAACCACCAATTGAGGCTCTGACGCACTTTGGTGGATAAACGCATTGGGAAGTCTAAAGTTTGGACCTTCTTGTTCCAAGTTGACAGGATACTGTTTTGCCGCAGTCTTGAGTGAAACTGTGCATAAGGAAGGGCCTCGAAAGAAGCCACTATTTTTTTCCAATAAACTCATGCAAAGATGAATAGAAGGATTCTTCTTTGTTTTGACCAACCAAATTAGTTCCTTTAAGGAACCGATTCTTTCCTGGGGCAAAAATACCCTTTTCTGGACTGTATCTATGATCAGCCCTAAGTACTGCAATCTCCTTGATGGTTATGGTTTAAATGGGCTACCGATTGATCTATCAAGAATAGATCGTCTAAGTAGGCTAGTATCGTTATACTTTGAGCCCTTAACCTGGCTAAAGGAGGAGCTACAAACTGGAAATGAAGATTTTCTACCTCGAATCGCAGAAATTTCTGGTGAGCGGGAAAGATCGGAGATAAGCATCCTTGATGTCCATCGACGCCAGAGGTTCTCCCCCTTGTAGGAAGGAGACTACTGATCAGATAGACTCCATGCGGAAAAAAAAAAAAGGAGAAGGAGTTTAGATCCAGAATGTCCATTTGGATTTAACCAAACCCCAACCTCTGCTCTTACATGGGGACCACCATGACCACTTTTGCCAAAAAAAAAAAAAATGGTCCAAAAGACTTTGTTTTCTCTGCACTCTTAGGAACGTTTTGATCTGAGAAAAAACTCTTTTGTCCCTGGGGTTAATTCTAAGGATTTTCTTTTGAACCTGACGGCGGAAGCCATCGTGGCTGCCTGGAGGCTGATGCCCCTGGCACAAAAGAAGGAGCTTTAAAAATGAAAATAGATTTACTCCTTTACTTAAATGGCAAAAAGGGGGTACTTTTCCCACTAGAATTTCTTTGGATGAATTATCCAAACATTCTCACATAGCTGTTTCACCGCAAAAGAAGATGAGCCAGAAGTTTCTGCATGGTAGAAAAAAGTTTATCCTCCGCTGACGTGCGTTCCGGCACTCATGCGTTTAGCTGTTTGTGTTAGCAACAATGTGCACCGAACCGTGTATAGCACCTGGTATTCCCAGGCGGTCTCCCATACAGGTACTAACCAGGCCTGACCCTGCTTAGCCTCCAAGATCGGGCGCTTTCTGGGTGATGTGGCCGTAGGCATCTCAGCAGTTGTGCGTTTGGCTAGTTTAAAAGCAAGCACCTGCATGAGGACCTTGTGGAGGTTCTACAATAGAAACTCACAAAGCAATTATTGCAAACATAAAGCTGTCAGATCCTGGGCCTGCTGAGCAGGATACCTGAACACCTGTTAAACTGGCCTCACAATGATTAAAGCAATTACTGTCAGCACAGGCTGCTCAATCTACCAGAGAAAAAAAAGTGGGTTTTTTTCTTTTTAAACAGGAATTCCAACATTTTATCCGTTGGATGTCTAAGCATCTGAGCATTGTCTGTCGAACAAAAGCTCTTATTTACAGAGGATATAGCAGCATTAACTGCTGGTATACTCTACTTAGTGAATTTCCTCCACCATAGGATAAAGTGTAAAAAACTATTTTAGGAGGAAAAAAGGGGTGATCCTCTCAGATACAAAAAAGCTTTTTCCAACAATAAATGGAAGGGAAAAGGCATGCACAGTTTGAGGAGGCTTTAGCGAACCCAAACACTCAGTTAAGGGAGCATAAATGTGGAGCGAACCATACAGCAAGAAATTGCACCATCAATCTTAAGATTGAAACCAGCTGATTCTTCCACATTTGACACCTCAGAAGAGGAGTCATAAGCTTTACCACGGTCCCCTGAGGGGATTCGTCTTCTCCCGCCCCTAGTTCCTCAGTTTGAGAGTGCTGGGCAATGGAAGAGAACCTGTGCGATTAAAGTCGCTAAACTTTTTTTTTTTTTTAAACCCATCATGGCTGAGGGAAAAAAGATCTTTTGGTAAAAAATACAGGGGCTGCAGTGTTAAAAACAGTTGCAAACATTTCATGGCCCCGATGCTCACTCTGACCAGCCACTCCCTCTTAGGGGGGGATGCCATTTGTAGAAATGAGTAGGCTTTCCAGAGCTTGAGGGGGACACTTTTAGCTCTATTTTGGGGGTGTTTTAACCCCCCTTCTGATCTTAGCCCGATGCACAAAGCAGAGGTACTATCAGAAGAAATTGCATCCGCTGCTTGAGCAATAGTCCAGCCACTGCCGCTGCTATTAATGCTCAGCCTCATGCAAATAGTAAATGTGTTTAGCAGGAAATGCCTATGTCACCAACCTCTTTCATGCCCCTCTTTGCTCTTATGTCTCTCTGACAATTTTGCAGCCAGTACAAATGGAGTTTTATTTATTTATTTTAAAACACACTCCCTCGATGGAGGAAGCCAACGCCCTAAGCCTCGCCCCCACCTCACATAGCGCCCCTCTCCTTTCTCTTTCAAAAAGTTTTCCCACGCAGGCATGGGCCTCAGATCCAATGGGATTGGCTTGTGAGGGAAGGAGGGAGGGATGGCGTGGAAGAGACCTGGAAGCCGAGTAGGGGCGGTGAAAGAAAATTGACAGTTACTTACCGATAACGGTTTTTCTAGGATATTTTCCAGGACGGCATAACCT
This sequence comes from Lithobates clamitans, assembly GCA_037952925.1. NCBI lineage: Eukaryota > Metazoa > Chordata > Amphibia > Anura > Ranidae > Lithobates > Lithobates clamitans. Next base: position 1,946,971 of record JBBGZY010000441.1, read on the forward strand.
GAGAGATGACTGGTCCACCTGACAGGAAACACAATCAACATACAAGGTTAAAAGGCCCCTCCCTTCCCCCTGCACCTCAGTTCTCCCAAAGTAATAGGTTATCCGGGTGACAGAGAGAAACTCTTCCCGTAGTACTTATATTAAAACATGGGTGGGAAGTAGGCCTGCCGTCCTGGAAGATATCCTAGAAAAACAGTTATCGGTAAGTAACTGTCAATTTTCTCTAGTCATCTTCCAGGACGGCATAACCTGAGAGGATGGACAAGGAGTTCAAGGCCTACCTCAGGGCGGGACCACCGCTTGTAGCACCTTTCTTCCAAATGTCAGATCCTGGGGCGACAGCAGTTCCACTCTATAGTGTTTCAAAAAGGTATCCTGCTTCGCCCAAGTGGCTGTGCGACAGACCTCTTCTATTGAGGCCCCAGCTCTCTCTGCCCAAGAGGCCGCCAAGGATCTTGTTGAGTGGGCCTTAAGGTTCCCTGGTACTGGGGAACCGGTCTGTTCATAAGCCAATGTTATTGTCTGCCCAATCCACCTAGCCACAGTAGATTTAGACGCCTGCCCTCCCTTTCTAGGGCCGCTAAATAAAACTAAAAGATGATTCGACTTTCTGTAGTCCTTTACTCTATCTAGAGATGTCAATAAACATTTCCTGACATCTAATAAATTAAACTTCCTCTCCTTCTCATTCTTTGGATTATCACAGAAGGAGGGTAAAATGATCTCCTGAGATCTATTAAACTTAGATGCGACCTTGGGAAGATATAGTGGGTCCTGTCTAAGAACCGCTCTATCCTCCAGAATCAACAGAAAAGGCTCCTTAACTGACAGGGCCTGTAGGTCGCTCACCCTTCTGGCCGTGGTTATGGCCAACAGAAACGCTAACTTAAGAGTCAAAAACTTAACTGAAATCTCTTGCGCTGGTTCGAAGGGCGCTTTCGTCAGAGCCTCCAAAACCAGAGATAAATTGCATGGAGGGAATACATTCACCCTAAGAGGGGTTAACCTCTCCCTTGCCAGAAGAAATCTCTTAATCAGAGGCTCTAGTGCGAGCCTCTGATCCAAAAATACAGATAACACTGCTATCTGTACTCTCAGGGTGTTTGGGGAAATCCCCTGATCCACCCCTGCTTGTAAAAATTCCAGTACCACTGGTACTGAAGGGTAAGACACCTCCTTATCACGGCACCACTGTGAGAAGCAATTCCAAACCTTGGAGTAGATCCTCCTGGTGACCAGCTTCCTGCTGCCCAAGAGGGTCTCAATTACCCTATCAGAGCAACCCTTGCCCCTAAGGATCTCCTCCTCAAGAACCATGCCCTCAGTTTGAGGAATCCCAGGTCGTGGGGTGGAGGACTGGCCCCTGTAGGAGAAGATCTCTTCTGGTTGGAAGACGGAGCGGAGGAGAAATTGACCACTTTTTCAGAGTGGCAAACCAGGTCCTTTTTGGCCACCATGGGGCTATAAGGATCAGTCCGCAATCTGAGCGGGCCAATTTTTGTAAGACCTGTGGTATTAAGACTAGTGGGGGAAAGGCGTATGCTAGACGGAAGTCCCAGTCCTGAGACAGAGCGTCCACTCCCTGGGATCCCCCTTCTCTGTTGAGAGAGAAAAAACGATCCACTTTTTTGTTCCCTCTGTGGGCAAAAAGATCTATATCCGGAATCCCGAACTTCTGACTTATCTGGAGAAAGACCTCCTGATTTAACTCCCATTCCCCTTGGAGGATGGGTTGCCGGCTTAAGAAGTCTGCCACCACATTGGCGGTTCCTCTTATGTGAACCGCCGATATGGACTGAAGATTCTCTTCATCCCAGTTTAAGATGTTCAGGACTAGACTCAGTAGCTTCCTGGATCTGGTGCCCCCCTGACGATTCAGGTAAGAGACCGTTGTCACATTGTCTGACAGGACTTGGATCTCTAAGCCCTGAATCCTGTCTCCAAAGGATACTAACGCCTGGCCCACCGCCAGGAGTTCCCTGTGGTTGGAGGATACCCCTGCCTGAGAAGGCGTCCAGGCCCCCTGTGCCTGGACGTCCCCCAGGTGAGCGCCCCAACCCCAGGGGCTTGCATCGGTAGTGATTCTTGTGGGATTCCACTGGTCCCAGGGTAGACCCAGCCTGAGCTTATCCTGATCCAGCCACCAATCTAGGGAGGTCCTTACTCTTACCCTTCTTACTCCCAGGAGGACAAAAGAAAGAACTGCAGCTCCCTGGAGTGGAGCTGAGCCCAAGGAACCGCTGGAATACATGAGGTCATTAGACCTAGAACCCTCATGATATGCCTGCAAGAGCACTCCCTGGCTTCTTTTAAAGAGGATACTGCGGTAACCACCTTTAACCGTTTTTCCTCTGGAAGAAACAGTTTCTAAGCCTCTGTATCCACCAGATATACCCAGGAACACTTTTATTTGGGACGGTGCCAGAGAAGATTTATCTCTATTTACTATCCAGCCCAAGGACTCCTGAGTGAAAATCACTCTGCCTACGTCTACTTCCACCTGCTCTAGGGATTGCCCGTATACCAAAAGGTCGTCTAGGTAGGGTATAAGGGACACCCCCTGTAGGTGTAAGGTAAGCTACAACCTCCGCCAGGACCTTTGTGAAGATCCTTGGGCTCGCAGCTAATCCAAAAGGGAAGAGCTCGGAATTGCCAATATTGAATCCCTTCGCTCGTAAGGACTGCGAATCTCAGCAGGGACTGGTGTTCCCTGGTGATCGGGATATGAAGGTAAGCATCCCTCAGATCTATCGTGGCTAAGAAAGCACCCCTTAATAGATGCCTGCGCACCGTGTATATACTCTCCATCCGGAAGCTCTTTTGTCGCAAAAACCTGTTCAACTTCCTGAGATTTAATATCAGGCGAAATTTCCCTGACAGTTTTTGAACGACAAATACATGGGAGTAAAACCCTTGGTAAAGCTCTTCCGGTGGAACAGGGATGATCACCTCCTGGAATGCCAATCCCTGCAAGCTGTCCAACAGCCCTGCAGCTTTTGAAGTTTCCTTGGGGAGACGGGTCAGAAAAAAGTTTTGAGGGGGAGGGGAGAGAAGTTCCAGACGATATCCCTCTGTTACAATCTGTAAGATATGGGCTTTCAGAGATCCTCTTCCACTGAGGGACAAAGTGGGACAATCTCCCCCTACCCTGATGCTGGCGTCACTTAGACTGCTTGGTGGCGTCTTTAGGTCCAGAAAAGAGCAGACTACCTTTTTATGCACTCTTTCCCTTTCCCCACCTCCTATTCGCATCCTTTTTTCCTTTGAATTGACCCTGGTTAGAGGAGGGACGAAAAAACTTCCTGCCCCTTTCTCCTTTAGCTTTAACCGGGAACTTTTTTCCCTTTTCTGCTGACCTTGACAGCACCTGATCTAGGCCAGGTCCAAAGAGTTGTGAACCTTCAAAAGGGCAAACCACATAGCCTTGATCTAGACATATGGTCCCCTTCCCATGATTTGACCCAGACTGCCCTTCTTGCGGAGTTAAGGAGGGCCGCAGATTTGGCTGTGTTCCTGACAGACTCCATCTGCCAAAATATGCCACAGCCTTACCTATTATTTCTAACGAGTCTGTTATTTCCTTAGAATCACTCCCTTTAGAAACATGGTTGGAAAGTCTGCCTAACCATGCGTCCACGTTTCTTGCCACGCATGCTGACACCAAAGCAGGAGCCATGGCAGCCGCATTGGAATCCCATGCTCTGCGCAAAAGCGCATCCGCCCTTCTGTCCATTTGGTCTTTTAGGTTTCCTGAATCCTCAAAAGACAAGTCAGATTTTTTAGAAACCTGCAACAGAGCTGCGTCTAACTTAGGGGTTTTAAAGAATTTCTGCTCTTCTTCCTCCCCAAAAGGAAACCTTCTCTTCCAAGTTTTGAGTCTAAGAACCTTTCTTTCCAGTTCTTTCCACTCTCTCAAAATCACCCCCTTTAGGGCCTGATGAACTGGGAACACCCTGGACTGAGGCTTTCCCAAACTCCTGTATCTTGTCCCGGGCCGCCGCCTGAAACGGAGGTTCTGGGATATCCTCAGAGACATAGATCGCCCTAAGTAACTGCCCCATGTCTTCCACGGGAAAGAGATGGCTAAAAGCGCTAGGACTGTCACTATCCTGGCTGTCAGCATCTGTGTCTACACCTTCCTCTAATGAGTCCTTCTCTGACTCCTCAAACTCCTCAATTCCCGAAGTGACAGAGGAAGGGGCTTTTTGCGAGGTTTTCTGACCCCTATCTGAAAAACCTTCCTGAGAGGAAGTGCCTTCTCTAGAGGACAGGATTTCTCTATCATCCGCCTTAGGTGCTATAGCGGTCTTAATAGACTGGAGGGTAGAAAGCATCTCCGACTGTACTGCAAGGAAGTCCCTCATAACCTGTGAGGTTTCCTTACTAGACAGTTTCTGCATGCACCTATAGCAAAAAGGTTTCACATGGTCCTGTGGGAGCTTATCATTACAGTTCCCACATCTTTTGACCTGGGGAGGAGGGGGATTTTTGTCCTTGATCTTGTGAGCCCCCTGAGCAGAGCCGCCAGGATCTAGGGAGACAAAAAAGACAAAGTCCAAACTTTAACCAGTTTCCTAAGACTTTCTGTGTGTATCTCTCTCTCCCCCCCCACCCTATGGTGTAGGCAAGACCCCTCTTACTTCACCACATTCAAAACGGAAGAGGACTCACCACCACTGGCCTCTTCCTGGGCTAAGGGTGCAGCTTTTACCTCCTCTCCATCCATATCTGCTGCCTTGCGAGGTTTTCCGACCCCAAGAGAGGAGTATCGTGAGGCCTCCTGCTTTTCCCTGGAGCTCTGAGTGTCTATCTCCTATACACCGATGATCGGCGCCATTTTGTTGGAGAGCCGCTGTCTGAGGGAGGATTTTGGCCTCTAGTGTCCGAATCCGCCATTTTGGCATAGACCGGAAGTCGGAAGTTGCAGCGCCCAGAACCGTAAACGCTGCCATCTTACTCCACCCTGGGATGCTTGCTCCATACACAGGAGCTTCAGCATTCCGTATGAAGTCCAGGACCTCCACCAGCCCTACAAGCCACCTAGGGAACCGACCTGGCTGGCGTCCTCTACCCCCTCTGCGGCATAGACACCAGCCTGAGCCCCAGTCCCTTCATCACCTCCGTACCTGACTGGGTGGAAGGAAAAAGCATGAGGTATGTGCTCACAGGAGTTCCAGGATACCCCTCTGTACTCGGGAGGCTCCTTGCCGGGGAAAACTCTCTCCCCCGGCCATTGGGGGAGCCCCTGAGAAGGACAGGGCCATGGCTGGACCCGCCACCCTCCCCGGCTTTGGCGTTCAGCCCTCGGGGGGGGGGGACCATCCGCTACCAGCTTCAGGTCTGAGAAAAAACAACAAACGTTTCGCTGCCGGGAAACACAATCAAGAACTGAGGTGCAGGGGGAAGGGAGGGGCCTTTTAACCTTGTATGTTGATTGTGTTTCCTGTCAGGTGGACCAGTCATCTCTCAGGTTATGCCGTCCTGGAAGATGACGAGAGAAAACGGCATTGCCTATTGTTTTCGGTTCTCCCTTAAACTCAGCCTCATGAAGAGGGGGGGGGAAGAGTGCAGCCCAGATAGGGGTGTCTGGAGGAAGCAAAAAAACCCCAAACTTACCGGAGGTCTGCCTGCTGGCTGGAGAAAAAGTGTCTGACGATTGTGTGACACATCGTAATCTCTGACCAACGCATGAGAATTTACGTGTTCCATACAGCCCCCAGTGGTGACACTTAGGAATAATAACATTTGCTTTGGAGTGCCGGTTCACACTGATGCGAGTTCATAACGAATGTGATGCGTCAAAAACATTCTAAATTCGCATGACATCCATAAAGTCATTGTTTTCTATGACCGTCATTCACATACATGCGTTGCGATTCCCCTACGAATGCGATGCAATGAAAAAAAGGGTCTTGTGGGAGTTTACAGTGTTGCAAATTTAGCCTCCATAGACATCAATGTAAATCGTTCTGGAATCGCATTGTTGGTTCAGATATGTGCAAATTCCACCACACTACTCTCCACAAAAACCAGGAAATACACAGGAAGTTAACACCTTTTTATTTTTTCCATTATGATTCCATTGGCTAGAACATCAATCGCAGCTATGACCAACTCCTGAAATTCGTGGTAAAATCGCGTTAAAATCGCGGTAAATTTGCGGTAAAATCGCACCTCACACAGGACAAACAAAAGGAACAAATTCACAGCGCAGCAGTGTGAACCGGCACTAAAGGAGACAAAAAAATTCTTAGAAAAACTCAACTTACCTTTCCCGCCGCAGGGTTTTCTATAGTAAACCAACAGACCCAATCTTCACCCTTCACGGTGGGTTCCGTTAAACCTTCAGGAGCTGGGGATCCTCGAAGGAAACCCACAATCCTGGCCCTGCAATAGCACCACCGGCAGTAAACTTGATGGCCTTAATACCAAAAAGTACTGGATTCCGGAGTCCAGCTCTCAAAAGAGAAGCGTTCACAGGCAAAAAACTTGTTTCTTCGGACACGAGGCCCAGGTACCATTCAAGTCTGCCAGAAAGACACCTTGAATGGATCCATCTGCATAGCTAGCCCCAGCAAGGATTGCTCCAGAGGAGCTCAGCACGTCTTTACTCCGTGACCAACACCTAGACACTGGCGAAAAAACTGGAGGTACTCCCACAGTAGAGGGAGGGGTTATATAGGGAGTGCACTTTTTGTCTTAGGGCGTGCCAGTGTCCATCACCTGAAGGTGGCCTATAACCCACATAGTAACTACTATGGCTCTGTGTCCCCTGATGTATGAAAAGAAATCCCAACGTTCCTATTTCAAACTAACCACACAGGAGAGCACATTGATCCCAGTGTGTTAAGCTTTCTGGCTGTTGGAGGGCAGGCAGGCTGTTCTCCCAATGATCACACCCCCCGCCCCCATAATCAGTGTACAGCTGTTTCTCCACCCAAAAAATAAAAAAGGGGGATACACAAATACAGTTGTGCTCATAAGTTTACATACCCTGGCAGTATTTACGGTTTCTTGGCCATTTTTCAGACAATATGTATAAATCACACAAAAACATTTTTTCACTCATGGATAGTGTTTGGCTGAAGCCATTTATTACCAATCAACTGTGTTTACTCTTTTTAAAATAATAATCACAACAGAAACTACCCAAATGACCCTGATCAAAAGTTTACATACCCTGGTGATTTTGGCCTGATAACATGCACACACGTTGACACGAAGGGGCTTGAATGGCTATTAAAAAGGTAACCATCCTCACCTGTGATCTGTTTGCTTGTAATTAGTGTGTGAATATATAAAAAGGTCAATGAGTTTCTGGATTCCTGACAGACCCTTGCTTCTTTCATCCAGTGCTGCTTTGACGTTTCTGGATTCTGAGTCATGGGGAAAGCAAAAGAATTGACAAAGGATCTGCAGGAAAAGGTAGTTGAACTGTATAAAACAGGAAAGGGATCTTTAAAAAAAAAAAAAAAAAAAGAGAGAGAAGATATCCAAGGAATTGAGAATGCAGTGTTCAAACTCTAATCAAGAAGTGGAAAATGAGGGGTTCTGTTGAAACCAAACCACGGTCAGGTAGAGCAACTAAAATTTCAGCCACGGGGGCGTGACCGGAAGCCGCTCTGGATGGCAGCCTAACTCACCTGCTCTCTCCCAGCCCGTGATAACATAGCGCACAGGGGACGCTCCGCTGATCTCTCATGGGCAGATCCAGAACCACTAGATCCGCAGCAGCCAGGGGATCATCCTTACCCCCGCCAGGAACCTCCACGGACCTCAGGTCCTATTTCCCGCCGACGGACATGCCTCTCTCCGGACCAGCCAAGATGGCGCCGGACATCTCTGCGGCCTACTCACGCAGCTCCGTACGGATCCCTCCATCACCTCACTCGCCTCACAAGCCGCTCCCGGATCGCGATCCAGCCCGGACAGACAGTGCAGCTGAACCCCCTCCGATGGGATCGATGAGTCCTTACCCCGAATCCACCTCCCATGAGGCAGCACCGCAGGCCTTACAGGGCGCCATGATAAACCTCCCCTCACAGCAATACACTCAATGCTCAGAGGCGTTTCCTCGCCTGCTGAGAACGGCCTCAGACCCATGCATCCAGGACACGGGGCCATGCTCACCAACCCCCTCAGATTTCTCTGCGGACTTTCCGGCCCTACCAGACCCCATGTACCCGGCTACTCGGATCCCACCAGAGCCCGCCCTGAGTCCAACGCCCTCCATCCACAGGGATTCTGAACCACCGCCCTCAAAAACACAAAGATTAGCCTTATCACAGGCAAGCAGCACACCCACGGAACGAAAAGTACCGCAGACCACCTACGCTGAGAAAGTGGGTACACCTGACCATCACCCCCAGAGGCTGGCCATAACAAGGACCCCTCCACACGGCCAAAATCCATCCTGGAGCGAACCATGGGACTCCCCACCCAGACCTGCGCTTCTGACTACAGATCCCCTACCACCTCGCACAACCTCAGAGCAGGGAAACCAGATACCAGTCCACACCCAACTGATACCCCCACAATGGCACACATATCTACAGGCGATCCCCACCCAAGAGGACTTTAGACAATTGATAGAAGATGTAAAATCCACTTGTCGCTCAGAAATACAAGTGCTTCAATCAGGCCTCAAACACTTAGCAGACAGAGTGGAAATGGCTGAGGAAGAAATACAGGAAACTAAGCTAGCAGTCCACAGAACCCAACTCCAAGGAGCAGACCACCATACTATGTTGAGAGATATGCAGCGACATGTGGAAGACCTAGATAATAGGGGACGAAGAAACAACATACGGGTGAGGGGGATACCAGAAGTCGAAGGTCCAGAGGACATTCAGCATACCCTACAAGACGTGTTTAATAATCTTTTGGGTGAACCAATCACCAACTTTATAGAAATGGATAGAGCCCACAGAGCCCTGCGCCCCAAGAACTCCACCTCTCAACCAAGGGACATCATATGCAGGATTAACTCCTATCCCCTGAAGGAAGACATCATGAGACAAGCCCGATTAGCTCGCAAAGTGACCTATAAAGATGCCCAAGTACAGCTATACCCAGATCTATCATGGATCACATTACAAAAACGAAGACTTCTTCAACCATTGCTACGAATCCTCCAAGAAGAAAACATCACTTACCGTTGGGGATTCCCCTTCAGTCTCACAGCAAAAACCCAAGGCAAGTCAGCTGTCCTAAGATACCCAGAGGACATAGAAACCTTCTGTGACACTATCGGAATCTCCGTTCCTCGACTCCCAGATTGGGATCTTGTTACCACTCCGCCAACAACATGGCAGAAGGTGCCCTCTTCGAATAGATCTCGGAACAGAGAAGCACCTCGCAAGAGCACCAAGCACAAGAACGGTTGACTCCGGAGGTAATATTCATGCTTTAAATCACCTTTGATGGACAGTTCTTCCATCAGTTATGGCTGGTATTCTGGCCCTGGACAACATAGCATATTTAGTCCCCCCCTCTTTGCGCCCTAATCTTATATTTTAGTCTACAAAATGGGCAGACCTCGGTAGAGACTTGAGAGAATAGGAAATCACATTCCTAGTCACCCCCCTTTTGGTTAAATGTTAGCAACGATAGTTTTTTTTTTGCAGTTCATGTTTTATATGACCAAATTTGGGCTCCTTGGCATCCAACCGACGGGCCCCCATGGACCTTTGTCGGGAGGATCCCTGGAATCCCGTATCGACCTAGGCCCTTTAGCCTTTCAAGGTCAAGAGATATTAGTTATACGAAATTGTAAATGTTTACCATGTATTAATCATCTCCTCTTCCTCTTCTTTTCACCCTCTCTCTCACTTTTCCCTCTCTCATCCACCTCTCCATCACCGCATGACTCTTCTCACAGGCGGCAGAATTTAAATGGTCCTCCTCTCGAAGAATCCTTACCGCTGTCCCACAACTTCCAAAACTACTCCACCACATCAGGTAAGACATTCTCACCCACTTATACACCATGGCTAAGATCCTATCCTTAAACGTACACGGCCTTAACTCCAATAAAAAGAGACACCTAGCGTTGAGGGAGTTCAAATACTCAGGAGCAGACATAATTTTGGTCCAAGAGACACATTTTGACAAAGGGGGTTCATTTGCATTCGCCTCTAAACAATATTCTCAAATATACCACTCTTCAGGTCCACACAAAAGAGCAGGAGTTGCAATCCTCATCAAAACTGGATCCCCCTTCACCTGTACAACTCATTATAGTGACCCACACGGTCACTTTATTATCCTTCAGGGGCATTGGCAACAACAAGCAATTACCCTCTGTGCCCTCTACACCCCCAACATTAAACAACACAACTTTTTATCTAAAGTACTCAATCGCCTCTTTAAATCCGACCATGGGATGCTAGTGGTGGGGGGCGACTTTAACCTAACCCACTCCACAATAATGGATAACCAGGTGGTGAGCCCCAGGGCGACATCAGCCCGAGCCCTCCGTGACTCGAAGCTTTTTCGTAAACTTACTAGACGTTATGCTCTCTTTGACGCCTGGAGAACTCTCCACCCTGGCGATAGGCAATACACGTTTTATTCAGCCCCCCACCAGACACACTCACGCATCGATTATTTCTTTGTAAATAATCATACGCTTAGAAATATACGAGAGGCACAAATACTCCCAATTTCTTGGTCTGACCATGCGCCTATTTTACTCAGGCTGGAAATAGGATCCCCCAATCGTAGACCTTACAATTGGAAATTAAATACATTTCTTCTTCAACATCCCCCATCGCAAATGGAACTGGTATCCACCCTAAAACACTATTTTGCAGAAAACGACACTCCTGATATATCCACCCCCACGCTCTGGGAAGCTCACAAGGCAGTACTCCGAGGCAGGTGTATAGCACTATCGTCTGCCATGAAAAAAGATGCCCTGCTCACAAAAATTCAAACTGAAAAAGAACTTAGAACACTAGAACACCAACTGCAAAAAGCTCCCTCCCTACCCCTTCTTAAGAAAATCATACACCTGCGAACCATTCTGAGCGACCTGGCAATGGGGCAAGTAGAAAAGGCCATCATTAGACTCAGACAAAGATACTATGATAAGGGCAATAAAGCTCATTCCCTACTAGCAAGAAAACTGCGGGATAACTCACACATGACCACACCACACCAGATTAAAAACAAACTAGGCTCTCTGATATCCCACCCCAAAGACATTGTCAACACTTTTGCAGAATATTATCAGGAACTTTATAACAATCCAAACATACCTAGTAAACCCCTCCCTCCCGAACTGCACCAACTTATGCAACAATACCTCGCACAGAGCGGAGTCCCACAAATTCAAACCCCTGATCTAGCAACCCTAAACATGCCGATCACCGAAGAAGAAATAGAACAAACCATTAAATCTCTCCCATCACACAAAGCCCCAGGCCCAGATGGATTACCTTATGAATATTATAAGGCCTTTCTCCCCATCTTACTACCACATATGTGCAAACTTTTTAACGCTTTCTATCGAGACTCACCCATCCCACCTGATATGCAGCGATCATTTATCACTGTAATCCCAAAACCAGACAAGGACCCCACCCTGTGCGCCAACTACAGACCCATCGCCTTGCTGAACTCAGACCTTAAAATCTTTACAAAATTGTTATCAATCCGCTTGAACATGATCCTCCCATCCCTTATCCATAAGGACCAAGTGGGCTTTGTTCCCCTCAGACAAGCGGGGGATAACACCAGAAAGGTGATTGATCTGATAGATGTGGCGAATAGGGAGAAAACTGAATCCCTGTTACTAAGCCTAGACGCCGAAAAGGCCTTTGACCGCCTTGGGTGGCCCTTTATGTTCGCAACACTACAACATGCAGGGTTCCAGGGACCCTTCATAAGAGCTATACAGCACCTATATTCCAACCCCTCCGCCCAGGTCAGAACGCCCTTTGCCACCTCATCCATATTCCAAATAACCAACGGCACCCGACAGGGATGCCCACTATCACCATTACTGTTTGCACTATGTGTCGAACCATTGGCGGCTTCCATCCGAAGCAACCAAAATATAAGAGGAATCTCAGTCAGAGGTCGAGAGTTTAAGATCTCCCTCTTCGCTGACGACGTGATCCTCACTCTGACCCAGCCCAGAATCTCCCTCCCGAATCTACACGCTGAACTTAACCGATACGGAGCCCTTTCAGGCTATAAAATTAATACATCTAAATCAGAAGCCCTTCCAATCAACATCTCAGATGAGGAAACGACGCACCTAAAGACCAACTTCAATTACCATTGGAAAGATACCTCCTTGAAATACCTAGGAGTACGTATTACCACAAAGTTTAACACTTTATACCAAGAAAATTTCCCCCCCCTCTTCCATTCCATCAGAACCCTGCTCACTAATTGGAAAAAACACCATATCTCCCTGTTAGGCCGGATTGCATCTATTAAGATGACGATACTCCCGAAATTACTATACCTCTTTCAGACTTTGCCTGTCCCTGTCCCTCACAAACATTTAATTAAACTCCAATCTGACCTCCTTAAATTTACCTGGAACTATAAGAGACACAGAATCCCTCAATCAGTAATGATGGCGGCGCGCTCAGATGGAGGTCTGGCCTTTCCCAATCTTACCAAATACTATCAAGCAGCCCAACTTCGTGCAATAGCATCATGGTTTACCCAAAGATCATACAATAGATGGACAGAGATCAAAAAAATATGGTTAGCCCCGACCCACCCAAACAGTTTACTATGGAATGCGAGGGTAGAGGTCCCTCCTGAGCGGCTGCTAGGACCTATGATTCAACTCCGTCGCTTATGGAACAAACTATCCCGCTCTCACACACTGGCCTCGGAAAAATCAGTCCTAACATCATTTATCTGCAACCCCAAAATCCCAGATAGTCTTACCCACCAGATGTCCTATCCATGGGCATCACGAAACCTCTTCCATTATGGAGCTCTGGTGGACCCCAGATCCCGCAAACTATTGTCTTACTCTGATCTACAGACTAAATTTGATCTACCACGTCAAGCCTTCTACAGTTACATGCAAATACGTCACTATGCCATGTCCATATCGCCTGACCTACAGTTCTCCCCCCCATCACCCTTTGAAAATTTAATCCTGACGGGCACGGCCCAAAAAGGATTAATCTCTGACATCTACAAAATATTGAATGCTTACCCACTAGAAATCAAAGGTAAACATATCTACATGATTAAATGGGAAAAAGCTCTTAACGAGGAACTTCCCATCGAGCAATGGCGGACGATATGGACACAGGCAGCAAAAAGTTCCCTCTGCACCCTATACAAGGAAAATACCTACAAAATTCTCCTTTTTTGGTATATGACTCCAGATATCCTTCATACTATATACCCATCTAGCTCAGATCGCTGCTGGCGATGTCAAACAGACAGAGGAACCCTCCTCCACATATACTGGGACTGCCCACTGATTACCCCATTTTGGGACAAGGTCCAACAACTACTGGCCCCTCTATTAGAAACACAGATCCCCATGGACCCCAAATTCTTCCTTTTAGGAATCCCACAACTAAAGATCCCCAAAACCCAAAAAAAACTCACACGCCACATTCTCACAGCAGCTCGTTGTCTTATCGCCTTAAACTGGAAAAAGACCCTTCCCCCCACGCCTGAAGCCCTATACGCTAGAATCAAAGATGTGGAATTAATGGAGAAGATGACAGCCCGAATACAGGACAGGCTAGATGCACATGACAGAGTATGGGAGTTGTGGCATCTTCGAGAGGACCCACCATGAGTACGTAAACAAACTACAACTACATTCTCCCTTCCCCTCTTCTCTTTTCCCCCCTCTTTTACTGTCTTTCTACTCTACCTTGAGTACTTCAGTGATTTATTCAGTTATAAGTAAATTAGAATGTGAAGACGGAATGAGAGCTATTTGTTCTTATCTCTTATTACCTCTCATATAATATGTACTTCTGTATCATAAATACTATAATAAAAATTGTTATTTGGAAAAAAAAAATAAAATTTCAGCCACAACTGTCATGAAAATTGTTCAGGGTGCAAAGAAAAACCCACAAATAACTTTAGGTGAAATACAGGACTCTGAAAACATGTGGTGTGGCTGTTTCAAGATGCACAATAAGGAGGCACTTGAAGAAAGATGGGCTGCATGGTTGAGTCATCAGAAGAAAGCCATTACTACGCAAATGCTACAAAGTATCCCGCTTACAATACGCCAAACAGCACAGAGACAAGCCTCAAACATTCTGGCACAAAGTTATTTGGAGTGATGAGACCAAAATTGAGCTTTTTGGCCGCAACCGTTAACACTACATTTGGAGAGGAGTCAACAAGGCCTATGATGAAAAGTACACCATTCCTACTGTGAAAAACTGAATTGGATCGCTGATGTTTTGGGGATGTGTGTGAGCTACAAAAGGCACAGGAAATTTGGTCAAAATTGATGGCCAGATGAATGCAGTATGTTATCAAAAAAACTGGAGGAACATTTGCATTCATCAATTATGTAAAAAAGCTGCGCTAAAAATTGAAATAGAATCCATAACAAATGACATCATAAGAAAAAGTGAGTCTTTCAAAAAATATAAGCACCACCACCGTGCACCTATAGACAATAGTGCTATTCCACCATAGCTGTTGATTCAGCTTACCAGATGGCAAGCTAAAAGAGGCAAGTGGCTATAGCCCAGCCAAGGCCTTTAAGCTTGCTGCCGCTCCCGGTGTTTAAATGGCGGGGGGTAAATCTCCAGGCTCACTCGCGGTGTCCACATATACACATGTTCCAATGGAAACCCGGATAGCTCAAGGGAAAGAGAGAATTAAAAATAGCAGAGTTGCACATACGAAAGCCGGCCAGCATACAAAGTAAACGGAGCCCGTCCTCCTACTCCAAAGCGTGGTGACGTCAGTGCGTACCTTTCCAGACGCGTTTCGTCATCTGGCGTTGTCAATGGGGAACGGGCAACGCAATGACTCACCACCATATAAAGGGAGCCAAGCCTCGTTCTGAGTCACGAGCATCCAGGCGCCATATTAAAGCGGGGTTCCACCCAAATTTTGAACATTATCTCTATGCATTCTCTTCCTTGCCTAGATGCTGACATGCTGTGTAAAAAAATTTAAATCACCGTAATTACCTTTTTTTTTCTAATCTTCTTAGCACTTCCTGGTTTTCCTCCCATGGGAGTAGGCGTGTTTCTAGCCTCTCCCAGACCTCCCACAGTCCCCTGGGAGCTAGTCTCAGGCTTCCCAGCATGCATTGTGCAACAGCGTCATCACAACATCTCGGTGAATGCTGGGAGCACAGCATTCACCGCATCCAGGAAATACATGCTTGTGGGCTTCAAATGCCCACAATGAAGATGGAAACCGCCTTCAGTGAATTTTGTAAGTTATTCTTTACAACAAAATCGGACACAGGCGGACTTATTACACAGAACATGTGAGTAGATAATCATGAGAAGAAAAGTTTATGAATGAACTCCAAAAAAAAAAAAAACGATAGATAGGTGGACCCCCGCTTTAAGTGTGGGAAAAAATTCCCTTAACTCGAAAGTATACATCGCTGCATATATCGTAGTGTAAATTAAAACTAAAAAACTTGTAATCCAACAACTAATGTAATGTTAATGTGTATCCTAAATCTATTTTTTGTAAGACTCACTTTTTCTTATGAGATCATTTGTTATGGATTCTATTTCAATTTTTAGCGCAGCTTTTTTACATAATTTTTGAATCTTGGTGTGATCGCACTGTATGCTGCTGCTTATTGTTACGATTTTGTTAGCGCGGCATTCTTATTATTTATATTTGCATTCATCAGCCAAGAAGCTGCGCTTGGGATGTACTTGGACATTTCAACATGACGATGATCCAAAACACAAGACCAAGTCGACCTGTCACTGGCTACAGCAGAATAAAGTGAAGGTTCTGGAGTGGCCATCTCAGTCTCCTGACCACAATATCATTGAGCCACTCTGGGGAGATCTCAAACGTGCAGTTCGTGCAAGATGGCCCAAGAATTTACAGAAACTTTTGCCAGGAGCAATGGGCAGCTTTACCATCTGAGAAGATAAAGAGCCTCATCCACAAACACCACAAAAGACTTCAAGCTGTCATTGATGTTAAAGGGGGCAATACACAGTATTAAGAACTGGGGTATGTAAACTTTTGATCAGGGTCATTTGGGTCATTTCTGTTATCATTATGGATTTAAAAAGAGTAAGCACAGTTGATTAATAATAAATGACCTCAGCCAAACAAGCGTTTTGTAGCTTGAAGCCTGAAGCTACAAAACGCTGGAGGGAAAAAAATTATTCTTTATGGAGATGGTTCACATCTCTACTCCGAAACGCCTGAAGCTCGAACAAGTTCTGGAACTTTTTTTTTTCTCTCTCAGGCAGATTTGGGCATTTCTGCTTTTTACATTGGTGACCTTTTGACCTGTACAAAATCGCAGCAAAAGTGCACGATTTTCTGCCTGAAAATGCTACGCTCAGGTGTGAATAGGGCATAACCATGAGTGAAAAGTTTTTGTGTTACTCATATTCTCTGAAAAATGGCCAAGAAATCAAATTCTGCCAGGGTATGTAAACTTATGGGACACAATATATATATATATATATATATATATATATATATATATATATATATATATATATATATATATATATATATATATATATATATATATATATATATATATATATACATACATACATACACACACACAAATATACATACACACACACGTTTTGCCTTTCATTTCTATTTTAAACCAAATAGATTGTCTTCAGCTTTAATGAATACATGTTTTTTAGTCTGTCTGTTTTTAAATATACAACACAGTGGCTACTCAACACAGACTTTGCGACTGTCATAAGGCACTAATGCTATTGTTAATTTGCTATTATTTCTCAATACACAGTTCCTGTAGTAGATCAGTCCTTGCCAGTACAGGAGTCTACAGTATAATGACTCTACCACATTCAGACACACAGATACAAAACGCACACTAGGGACGGTTTTGGGAGGAAGTCAATTATCCTGCCAGTATGTTGCTGTGAAATTGTTATGTAAAGGATGCACATGGTATGTATGCAGCTTAAACCCACTGTAGGGGGAAAAGAAATAAACACACACACACACAACACTCGGGTGTCGTAACAGTAGCACGCATTGAAAATTCAGTTGCTGAAAGTTTCATTATTAAAAAAGAAAATTATATTTACAATTCTACAAAGTGTTTTTAAACAAGTGCCCCACCCAAATTACTAATTTAATAACCAAAATTTGTCATAGACAGGACAAGATTGTTGCGCAGTGCAAAACATATTTGGTGAGGTCATGCATCAGTTTCAATGTTTCCACAAAGCAATTACACTGGTAGTCTTTTAGAGATCAGCCATGACCCTACAAAGGGTATGCTGGCTAGAAAGTCTGCTACAATTTTCAATATATTTGCAGGAATAGAAATGCATAAACTTGCACTGCAGATAGTAATAGGGAATTTCCTAACGTTCATCAGCCAGTGGATGTGCATGTGAATTAAAAAGGAGGATCAGCCGTGTGACTGTTCAGAAACAAATCCATCCCTTTATGTATGGCACTGCCACCTGCGCTCCCCCAGTCACAGAACTTCACACATCTAAAATTCAATCTCAGCTCAGGTTGATAAGAGCTGGAAATCAACAAATTGAATATACAGATGCTTGGATCAGGGGCACAAGGGTAAGTAATTCACTTCACTAAGCCACACCACCCTTGATGCTTCTAGAGTTGTCCTGGAAATCATAAAAGCTGTGAGAAAAATAAATCATAGATATACGACAGCTTAGCAGAAAATGTGCACTTTACTGATGTTTCAGACGTAGCAGACTGCCAGCAAAATTATTATTACGGATATTACCAAATCGTGACAGTAACACTATATATAGACTTTTACTTTAATAGCTGCCAACAAACAAAAGCACAGCTTACTATTGTTTACTGACACCTAACTGCAGCAGAAAGCCATGTTCAATTCATGTGGAAAATCCTTGTGACATTTAGCAATCAAGCTTTATCTGTTAGCTGTATGTATAAACGACACAAGTCATTGGTACGGTTAGCAAATACGATGAGTAAACCCAACTCCCCCATATCAATGACTTCTGTTCCACATGTGTAAACCTCTCATTTAACCCTGTACAAGAGGAATCTGCCTAGATTCAATGCAGCTACATGAGCTGTATATCATTTCAGCATGACATTGGGGGCAGGGACACAAATGATCTTCAGGTTTCCTGCCTATAAAGTGTGATGGCTCTGGCAATTGAAATCACATTTCACATCTTCCCTGAGCTACATGCACTGATCTCTCAGCAATTTAGGGCTTGTATACATGGATGCTGCAAACTGTTTCAGGTAGAAGAATCCCTTTAGATTAGCAAAACAATGCCTGCAAGTTTAAGATGCAGTTTGAGAGTTTTATTATTTTTGTTAAAGTTTGGTTTTTAATATGAAGGCCATTTCATTTCAGAAGAAGTGGAGAAAGAAAGCATTGGATGCACAACAATGGCAGCAAATGCATTTCAGATGCATGGGCAATGCTTTTGCGTTTATAACAAATGAATTAAAAACAGCAGTGGAATGTGCTTGAAAGAAAAGCTGCATTCAAAAAAACCGATTGCAGCCTGAAAGCAGAAATAACACTAGTGTGCCCTACCCCGTCAGGGTTCCATTGGTATTTACACTGCCTTTGAGGAGCTGGGGGATCATGGCTGAAACCTAGTTTACAGATGTTCATGTACACAAGACCTTCTGCTGATCAGGGCACAGAAATATGCAAGGCTCTGCTAGAACTGCACTACATGAACTAGAATATCGAAACAGATATTAAATCAAGCACCGATAACATGATCTAAAAGTGAGGAGACAGAAACAAATGAAATGAAAGTTAGTACCAATACTCATTCTGGTTTGAAATAAAACCTTCAAATCTTCATACAGCACAACAAGCAGCCAGCTTTCCTTTTCTAAGTCCTGTTCAGAAAGCATATTTACTGGTTGCCATTAAACATGATTCACAAGTGAACCATCGCTGCAACCATTGCAAACAGGCGGAAGACAAAGTTCTTTACAACAGAAGAAAGAGGAAACGAATCTATATTACGAGACAAAGCCTCTCAAAAATTTACAGAGTAAGGCTTCTCGCACACGGGCAAAAAAAATGCCACATTTGTAGTCATGTAGCATTTTTTTTTTCACGATCTGAACACAGGGGCATGAGACTTGCGTATATACATATTGACTGAAACACTGCCAACTAAAAGATGAACAATTTTATGTGTACACACACACACACACACACAAGGGCTTTATGGAACACAACTCTGGTGTTTTGTTTTAACTCATAACCCTACTGCCACCAAGATCCTATATATAAATAGGGATGAGCTTGGATGTGTTTGGATCCTAGTCCGAACCCACAAGGAAGATGTCATCTGTCCTGGGCCAATTTTAGACAACTGAAGCATCCCCCACTCCTCAACATGTCTACAAACCCCTTGTATACTGTAGGTGTGAATGCAGAGTGGGGAATGCCCTGGCAGCAGATTTACAAAGTACAATGACAGCTTCCTGATAGTGGGTTTTGA
Organism: Lithobates clamitans; assembly: GCA_037952925.1. NCBI lineage: Eukaryota > Metazoa > Chordata > Amphibia > Anura > Ranidae > Lithobates > Lithobates clamitans. Next base: position 1,966,632 of record JBBGZY010000441.1, read on the forward strand.
CTAGGATCCAAACACATCCAAGCTCATCCGTATGAATAAACAAAATTGCAAAAGGCCTATATATTTATCCAAGTTGTATTAGGCTTATACAAGGAGAAACTGAATTTGCAAAACTAAAAATAGCTGACATGCACAATATAAAGGTCTGCCTCGGCACCCTAGAGGGGTTGATTTACTAAAGGCTAATAGGCTGTTCACTTTGCAGGGGATTTTTTCTTTAGCTTAGTGAATGTGGCAAAAATTCACTTTGCAAGGAATACCCAATCAAAAAAAAAAAAAAACTATTATCTTAATTGTACAGTACAGGGCACAGGCTGGATATTCATAGACCCAGATTGTTGCAGCCTATCCCAGGTCTATTAAAATTCTTTGTTCTATACAGTTCGATAATCATAAAAGGAAATTGGACTTACCTGTAAATTGGACATGTTGGAGTACAGTACAGAACACAGGCTAAATATTCTCAGGCCCTAGGTTGTAGCCTGATACCTGCGGGGTCAATGGATAACCAGCCAGTGTCCTGTACTACAAGATATGGACTTTACAGGCAACCCAATATTCCTTTTATGTTAAATATTAAGAACATTTTTTTTTTTTTTTTTTACAAAGAACAAACATGTTATACTTACCTGCTCTGTGTAATGGTTTTGCACAGAGCACCCAGATCCTTCTCTACTCAGGTCCCCCACCGGTGCTCCTTGCCCCTCCCTCATGCTAAGTGTTCCCAGAGCAAACAGCTTGTAATAGTGGCACCCAAGCAGGCCTGCTGTTCTGCGTGTCCATTCACACACAGAGCCACAGCTTGGCCCCCCATCCCCTCTCTCTCTCCTCATTGGCTCACTGGGTGTGATTGACAACAGCAAGAGTCAATGGCTCCTGCTGATGTCTCAGCCAATAAGGAGGGAGAGTCCCTGGAGAGCCAAGGCTACCGTGGACACTGCTGGATTGCGATGGGGCTCAGGTAAGTATTAGGATGGGCTGCTGCACAGAGAAGGTTTTTCACCTTCATGCATAGAATGCATGATGGTAAAAAACCTTGAGCCTTCAGAATCACTTTAATCATACAGTACAAGACACAGGCTGGATATTCATAGACCTTGAAGGCAGCAGACGATCACCCAGAATCTATGAATATCTAGCCTGTGTCCTGTATGGTTTGATTAAAGGAGAAGTCCAGCCTGAGCTCGTTTGGCTGGGCTTCTCCTATAGGGTACAGGAGTGAAATTCGTTTTGCACTCCTATGACCTGTTTCCAGCAGAGAACGGACTTTAGTTCGCTGACGTCACAGGAATAAGTCTAGGCACTGCATCATGACGACGAATAGTCTGGATCCACCAGGTACCTGGACTGACGGCCGTCTCAGAGAGCTGCTGAGAGCCCAAGACGGCCACACCCCGCCCCTCCACAACTCAGCGCTCCAATGAGCGTGGAGGAGCAGAGAGGAGAGCTGCTGATTGACAGTCAGCAGCTCTCTGCTCGGGGAGCTGTGAGAACTGAGCCATTGGCAATGTTCGATCGCTCGGTTCTCAATGCAGAGGCAGCATCGGAGCGATCCTGCATCCACTTAGGCAAGTATGATTATGGGAAAAAAAAAAAAAAAACATCCTTCTCTTTTAAAGATAAAAGGAATTTGGACTTACCTGTAAATTCCGTATGTTGGAATACAGGGATTCAAACACAATATAAACACAAAAACAGCTGTAGATGTCAGTGGGTGCTGCAGCTGGAAACATTTGAAGCAGAAAATGTCAGCAGCACAGCAAGGATCTCTAGAACAGGTCCAAAGCTTTATTCAGGGATCACATCATAGTTACAGAAGTGAGATTTCAGAGTCTTGCAGGACCCCTTCATCAGGTATGTGACATGGGACAGGGACCCTACCAGGCTCCAAAATATCACTTCTGGAACTATGATGTGATCACTAAATAAAGCTTGTTCTGGGGACTACAGTGCAGGACACAAATTGGATCTTCATTAACCCCTGAAGGTATCAACCTATCACTCAGGTTCTATGACCATCCAGCCAGTGTCCTGTACTCCAACCTATGGAATTTACAGGTCAGTCCACATTCTGCCACAGGACTGAATGATGGGAGTCAGCATTACACAAAGTGACAATTCCCTCTTGGAGTGAGCAGCCCTGTCTGCCTTTAGTAAATCAAGTGTTCTTTAGAAGCAGAGAGTTGGGGGTATCCAGATCCAGGTGTGAGGAGCTGCATTGTCCATAGAAGAGATCCCTGGTCAGCCTAGAACATCAGGAATCACCAAAGTTTCCTGAACCGTTATCACACCAAACCCTGCCTGTTCTGTTCTGGACTCTACAATGGAAGCCGGTATAGGAGGCTGCTCCACAATGTGCCTCTGTGTTCTATGGCAGGGCTCTACACACGGGCACGCTGCTACTTGTAGTTCCTCCGGTGTCATGTCGCAGTCATTCCAGGACAAAAAGGTGATTATACACAGTGAGGGCTCCTCTCACCTGTCACCGTGTCTCCTCCGCTCCGCCATGCTCCGGTCAGTCACCTCCATACGTGTGTGTATAGTGCTGTGTGATCTCCTTCCCGTCCCTGGCCGTGTACGGAGCGCCCTACAGGACACACTACCTCCGCCCGACTTAGCAACGCATCGCTCGGCTGCAAATGGGAAAGTCAGGCGGTGACATCACAGTCACGTGATCGGGCTCAGCTCGTACATCACTGGGTCATGTGACCCGCTTCTGCTGCAATGCCCGGACTGAGCGGGCGGGAGCGTTCAAAATGGCCAGAGGTGTCTGGAAGTTTGTGTTAGAGGAGTTTATCATCTGCCTTGCTCTGCGTACTCATCTCTTGTGCTCTTCCTTATAATCCTGTGTGCTAACATGTAAAACCCCATAATGCTTTTGGGGCCTACTGCCTACACTAATCGTTTTCATTTGTGATCAGTAGGGGCGCTCTGCCTGCATTCTGGCCTTTTGGCTGACTATGGTATCCCTGCTAGTGTCATAGTTGCCAACATTGTAAAAAATATTTTTAGGGACACTTTTTGGGCTGTGGGTGGAGTCGCATTATAATTATGGGTTACATAGTTGAAATTAAAAATGGGCGTGGCTCAAGGGGGTGTGGTTAGAGTCTGAGATGAATGAGGGATGGAGGGACAGCAGCCCCAGATCCTACACCACAATAGCAATATGTGTATTCCAGAGTTTAACAATCAGCAGATAAAGATACTCCAAACACCTGGTGTTAGCGCTTCAATCATCCCGGCGCCATGATTGTTATAGTGTCAGGATGATTGAAGCACATTATTTCTATTATTACATTGTAATATAAAATGAAATCATTCAACTCATCATAATGCAGAATCAGTGGGAGCCTTCAGCGTGTCACCTGTCACCATCAGGGGCGGATCCAGAGTCTACTCTCGGGAGGGGCACTGCCAGAAAATACGTTTTTTTTGTGGGCAATTTATCGAGGAAATGGCTGGTGTTGGCGCTTCAATTATCCCAGCACCATGGTTGTTATTTCTATTAATATATTGTAATATAAAATGTATTGGTTCAACTCACCATAATGCAGAATCAGTGGGAGCCCTGAGCGTGTCACTTGCCACCGTCGCCTGCCACACATTGCGGATTATCACTTGCCACGTCACCTGCCACATGTTGCAGATTGTCACTTGCCTGCCACCAGATGCAGATTGTCACTTGTCATGTCACCTGCCACACATTGCAGATTGTCACTTGCCTGCCACCAGATGCTGATTGTCACCTGCCACACGTTGCAGATTGTCACTTGCCACGTCACCTGCCACACGTTGCAGATTGTCACTTGCCACGTCACCTGCCACATGTTGCAGATTGTCACTTGCCATGTCACCTGCCACACGTTGCAGATTGTCACTTGCCACGTCACCTGCCACACGTTGCAGATTGTAACTTGCCACGTTACCGGCCACACATTGCCGATTGTCACTTGCCACGTCACCGACCACACATTGCGGATAGTCACTTGCCACGTCACCTGCCACCAGATGCGGATTGTCACTTGCCACACATTTAGGATTGTCACTTGCCACGTCACCTGACACACCTTGCGGATTGTCATGTAGCTGCTAAGGTGGTGTTTTGCTTGCCTCTTGCTTCTTTGTCCCAGATCAGGCAGCAGAGAGAAAATGTAATCTCTCTGCTGCCCACACTGCCTGAACAGTGAGGGCAGAAGTTACTGCAGGGATGCGGGGCAGTGAGAGATGAGGTCATCTCTCTGCTCCCCTGCACGCCGGCTCGCTGATTGGCCAGCCGCCCCCACTCACACCTAGCCTGCTCTCACCCGCCCACACACTGAGCCACACGCCCGCCCACAATCCAAGCCGCCCGGTGCTCCCGCGGAGCCTCCTGCTCTCTCATCTGCTCGGGGAGCCGCCCGCTCCCTCATCTGCTCGGGGAGCCACCAGCTCCCTCATCCGTCCGCTCCGTCATCTGCTCGGGGAGCCACCCGCTCCCTCATCCGCCCGCTCCGTCATCTGCTCGGGGAGCCGCCCGCTCCCTCATCCGCCCGCTTTCTCACCCCCCCTGTGACATCCAGACTATACAGCCCCCCTGTGACATCCAGACTATACAGCCTTACAGCCTCCCCGTCACATCCAGACTATACAGCCCCCACTGTGACATCCAGACTGCCCCCCCCCCGTGACATCCAGACTATACGGCCCCAAAGTTGGTCAAGCGGAGCCGCATGGTTACAATAGAGATTGAGCTGCGGCGCCGGCCATCCCTCGCCCCTTTCCATAACAGGTCACAGAGACTGGCAGCGGAGCGGGCCGGGGGGTGGGCGGCGCCGCAGCTTAATCTCTATTGTAGCCATCTGGCCAGCCTACTTTTACGGTCTTCTTGAAAATGGCGGCCAGCGGAGACATCGTCTCCGCGGGCTGCGGACCTCTAGCGGCCGGTGGCGCGAACCTAGGTGGGAAAAACCGAATTTCCCGGGAAACGGTTAAATCGGGAAAAGAGTCTAAATCCCGGGAATGTCCTGGGAAATTCGGGACAGTTGGCAAGTATGTAGTGTGATGGGGGCCTGAGACCGAAAATTTTGAAAAAAACAAAAACGTTTTTCAGAGTTTGTTATAAAATTTTGCAAACAAGTAATTTTTCTCCACTGATGTACACTGATGAGGAGGCACTAATAGGGAGCACTAATAGGTGACACTGATGAGAGGGTACCAATAGGTGACACTGATGAGAGGACACTAATAGGGGGCACTAATTGGTGACACTGATGAGAGGACACTAATAGGGGGCACTAATAGGTGACAATGATGAGAGGACACTAATAGGGGGCACTAATAGGTGACACTGATGAGGAGGCACTGGTAGGGGGCACTAATAGGTGACACTGATTAGGGGGCACTGGTAGGTGGCACTAATAGGTGACACTGATGAGGAGGCACTAATAGGTGACACTGATTAGGGGGCACTGGTAGGTGGCACTAATAGGTAAAACTGATGAGGAGGCACTGGTAGGGGGTACTAATAGGTGACACTGATGAGGCAGCACTGGTAGGTGACACTAATAGGTGACACTGATGAGGAGTCACTGGTAGGGGGCACTAATAGGTGACACTGATGAAGAGGCACTTATTGTTGACACTGATGAGGAGGCACTGGTAGGGGATGCTAATAGGTGACATTGATGAGGGGGCACTGGTAGACGCACTAATAGGTGACACTGATGAGGGGGCACTGATAGGCAGCCCTAATAGGTGACACTGATGAGGTGGCACTGGTAGGGGACACTGCTAGGTGACACTGATGAGGAGGCACTTATAGGTGACACTGATGAGGGGCATTGGTAGGCGCACTAATAGGCGACACGGATGAGGCGGCACTGTTAGGTGGAACTTATAGGTGACACCGATGAGGGGGCACTGATAGGCGGCATTAATAGGTGACACTGATGAGGAAGCACTGGTAGGGTGCACTAATAGGTGACACTGTTGAGGAGGCACTGGTAGGGGGCACTAATAGGGGACACTGATTAAGAGGCACTGGTAGGGCGCACTAATAGGTGACATTGTTGAGGAGGCACTGGTAGGGGGCACTAATAGGTGACACTGATGAGGAGGCACTGATAGGTGGCACTAATGGGTGACACTGATGAAGAGGCACTGGTAGGCACTGATTGGCAGCACTGTTGAGACTGCACTAATAATCAGTGTAAATGTCCCTTTCACACAAGCTGGTTATTGACTCGAATCTCTTCTATCCTCACGCTGTCAGCATGAGGAAAGGAATACCAATAGCCGGCTTGTGTTTACATCATGATCAGCTGTGATTGGACACAGCTGATCACGTGGTAAAGGGCTGCTGTTTTTGGCCCTTACACTGATCTGTGACCAGCTGTGTCCTTAGGACACAGCGATCACAAAGCACACTGTGGCGAGCGCAATCAAGGGAGGACATCATATGATGCCCTACCAGAACTGGCCAGCCACGCTGTAGCCATCATTCTGCTATAGTGCAATTGGCAAGTGGTTGTAAAGGCTATAGATTTCTTCTTTTAAAAATAACAAACATGTTATACTCACCTGTTCTATGCAATGGTATTGAACAAAATGCCTCCTCTTCTTGAGTCCCCTGCCAATGCTCCAGGCTCCTCCCCCTCTCTGTGTACCCACATAGAAAACCACTTTCTATAGTGCTACACCTGCACCACCTGCACTCCTGAGCGAGGCTGTGTGCATCTATTGACATACACAGCATGGCTCAGCCCCACCTTACACCCCCTCCATACAGCATTTTACTATGCAGTCAATGACTCCCACTGCTGTCTCTGAGCCTGTAAGAGGGGAGAGGAAGAATCAGCATACCTGCTGATAGACATAGTGCTGGATCAGCAGAGGACTCAGGTAAGTATTAAGATAAAAAACCTTATGACTTTACAACCACTTCAAAAAACACTTTAAGCCCCCACTGGGTAAGGTGGGGAGTATTTGCCTGGTGTGGAGGATTCTGAGAGACCCTGTGCCTCTCTCCTGATTTGAGCAGTGCTACCTGGTCTGGCCAGGGGTTGGAAAGGCAGAGGGTCAGCAAAGTCAAGCACCCCCTGGGTGTACCAGAGTAATGCTGGCCATACACTATACGAAAAATCGGCCGAAAAATCGTTCGTATAGACACTTCGTTCGTTTTTCGGCAAGTTAATGGGCACAAATCGATAATCGTTTGTGACGTTTTTGTGGTAAAAAAACGAACGGGAAATTTGGTAAATTTCTGCCGAATGTACGATAAATTGCAAGGTTAATGTGTTTCCCGTCCGAACTGTCTGCACTAGGTATATGTAAAAAAACGAACAAAAAATTATTTATTCATGTCCACTGAACAATTTAGCGGTCACTATATGATGGCACGATCGTTTGCGGTCACGGTCGAACGTTCGTTTTTCGAAAATGGGTTCGGCCGATTTTCTGTATAGTGTATGGCCAGCATAACACTATGGGTTTGGGATTCCACTGTGTGACACTACACTAGTTCACAACACCTACACTTTTTCCTGCACAACGCCTCATGGACTAGGCCTTTTGGGGACCAAGGCAATTTTTGTTACCATGCTAAAAGGCCTAGCCAATGTACCTGCACATGGCATATTTTAATTTTTACTCTCCACATGTCACCTTCACTTATATATATGTTTCTCTTTTCTCTGAATGGTAGAATGTGGGTCTTTTGGGATTACCCTGAAGTCAAGAGGGAGTATGTGTGGATGTTAGTTTCCTTCCTTCCTTGCCTCCCACCTAATACTTGTTTGTTGTCTTTGACTGATCATAAGGAGCAGGATCAACTGTGCCTTTTGGCTAGGTGGATCTGAGTGTGCCTTACCCTGATCAGGAACCAGGGAGAGGTCCTTTCTCTTCAGAATGGAACCATATGAGACACTCTAAATGCACTTTTTGTTCACTTTTTGTGTTTAGTTTTTGCAGAATGCCCTGCATGCTCAAGTAAAAAAAAAACTGGTCTTATCAGTGTCCAGTTGGGGTGCTTTGCCATCATTCTGGCCTTTTGGCTGAGATGGCCGGATAAGTATTATCTCTGCTGGTATGATGGAGGTCCTGAGGGATGTTACTGCGGTAAAGAAAACAAATTAAGCTCCCACTGGAAAAGATGGGGTCTGGAGTATTTACCAATTTGGAGGATTCTGAGGGGCCCAGCTCCTCCTGATTTAAGAGGACTTTAAGTAGACTTACTTAACTTACCACTAGAAAGGGCATTATAAGAGGTTTATGGATTTCCCCAGGCTGAGCCTGCCCTTAGGAGCCTTGGTCCTCAGCAGGAAGCTTAGTAATGCTGAGATTTTACCAGGCTTAGTCTTACTCATGAGTAGTCCATGGGGACACTGTAGCCTCAGTGCCACCCCTTCTATAAGTGCCACCAGAGGCAGCCAGCTCAGCTTGCTTGGTAGTAATGCGCCTAGCTGCAATGCCCATTTATTGACAATGTACTTAGGGCACCATTCAGGATAAATGGTGTCATGCCAATGCATGTAATATGTGTTATCTTGTTTTGTGGTATGTGCACACTATGGTGTGCAGTAAATGGACCGTTACTTCCTCTTTCTACATGATCTTTCCCTCTCATCCCCCCTCTCCTGTATGACTGTCTTCACAATTGTTTGTTTCTTACTTGCCCTATCTTTGCCTCCCGCTGTTCTGTTCCGGTCCACCTTATGCGCGTTTTCTCATATTTCTTTTGTATTTTCTCTTTCTTCCACTTTATTATTTTCAGTCTCTTCTATCCCTATCCCTAGCTGTCCACCCCCATCTCTCCCTTGCCCTTCTCATCTTTTTCTTCATAAATTAATGGGCAACTCCATCTGTTAATTACAGCACCTGATATGCTTTAGTTTATTTTTCTTTCTCTCTCATCCCCCCTTCTCACAAGGGCCCTCTCTCTCTCATCTCTTTTTACTCACATGGCCTCTTAATCCCCTTTCTTTTTTGCTCTTTCTTTTAGGCCCCTTTCACACTGAGGCGCTTTGCAAGCGCTACAGCGCTAAAAATAGTGCCTGCAAAACGCCCCGAAACAGCCGCTGCTGTGTCTCCGGCTTTCACACTGGAGCAGTGCGCTTGCAGGACGAAAAAAAAACTCCTGCAAGCAGCATCTTTGGAGCGGTGAAGGAGCGGTGTATTCACCGCTCCTGCCCATTGAAATCAATGCGGGCAGTTTTAACCCTTTTTCAGCCGCTAGCAGGGGTTAAAACCGCCCCCGCTAGCGGCCAAATAGTGCCGCTAAAATGACGGTAAAGCGCCGCTAAAAATAGCAGCGTTTTACCACGACGCACCCACCACCCCAGTGTGAAACCGGCCTTATCCACACCACTTCTTCCATGTGCTGTCACACTTTTGTGCTATTTAAATGTCACTTGATAACAGTTAAATAAAGTTACAGTTTGATACAGTGTTTTCAGCCCATTGGCACCACTCCTGATGCAGCAAAAGCCAGTGGCTGCTTTCTAATGGTTGGTGGTGTGAACAAGCTCTAATGCCGCGTACACACGACCGGACTTTCTGGCAGAAAAGGTCCAACTGAATCATTTCATCGGATATTCCGATCGTGTGTGGGCTTCATCTGACTTTTCCTTTCGAAAGTTCTGACGGACCTAGAAATAGAACATGTTTTAAATCTTTCCGACAGAATCAATTCCTATCGGGAAAACCGTTCGTCTGTATGCTATTCCGACGGACCAAAAACGACACAAGGGCCGCTATTGGCTACTGGTTATTTAACTTCCTTTTTCTAGCCCCGTCATACATGTTCTTCAGAGTTTATTCTGACGGAAAAAACAGTCGTGTGTACGTGGCATAACTGTTTTCTCCTCCCTTTCCTTGAGATTGAACTAGCATCAAAACGTGTATTTACGTTAACTAAGGCCAGACATACACGGTTTGAACTGTTAATGGGCAGACTGAATGTACCAAGTTGATAGATCAATCAACTTGGGTACAACCACCCTGCCAGGTTTGCTTTCTCTTATCGCAAGCGGCTGCTATAGCCGCTAGCGATAATATCTTCTCCCAGCAGGAATGGCTTCCCCCGCGTGCCCTGCCGGGAAAAGACAATTGCTCATTCCCCTGTCAGCACAACCTGTGGTTGTAGGAAAAAAATTTGCACCATGTTTGGCAGCCTAAAAGGAAATAATTTTTCACTTTTTTTTGCACTTTTTTTTCAGCATGTTCTCTGGCTTTTAAAGTGTATGTAGCAAGGGCCCAGGCCTCCTTCAGTCTAATGAGAACCTCCAGAGCCAAGAGCTGCTGGCATCCTTCCATATAGAGTGGGTTGTAAGGCATAGTGGGTGTAGTGTAAAGTAGATTCATGGGCGCCAGACACTTCTTGAATGCAAAGAGATTTTGTTTCTCTTGAACAGAACTTTTGGAGAGAGGGTTAGGGCCAGGACACGATTAGGGTTTTTTCACACAGACGATCCGTATGTCCGTTTTTCATCCTTCCGTTTTCAGATGAAAAACGGACATACATTTATCCCTATGGAATAGCGGATGTCAGCGGATGAACGTCCGCTGACATCCGACCCGCTCCGATCCAAAAAAGTGTAACGGAGGAAAACCCTACTTTTCCATCCGTTTTCGGATCGGATCGGGTGACGACGGACTCTACGGTTCGTCATCACCCGATCCCCCATAGGGGAGAGTGGCGCTCTGACAGGTCCGTCGCTGCACAGTGTTCAGCGACGGACCTATCATCTTCCTGCTCAGCGGGGATCGGCGGAGCGATCCCCGCTGAGCAAGCGGGTATTCACGGGGCAGATCATCACTGATCCGCCCCGTGTGAAAAAGCCCTTAGACAGTTGCAATGTTAATTTGGCAGACTCCGAGACTTCTACAGGCAGACAGCCATGCAGGGAACAGGGGCGGATCCAGGGGGGGCAACGGGGCAATTGCCACCCCCAAGAAATTTGTTGCGGGCCAGGCGGGTGAGAGAGCGGGCAGCTCCACGGGTGGATTAAAGAGCGGGCGGCTCCGTGAGCGGATGAGGCAGCGGGCGGCTCCGCGGGAGGACCGAGCGGCTCGGTTTGTGGGTGGGCGTGTGGCTCAGTGTGTGGGCGGGTGAGAGCAGGCTAGGTGTGAGTGGGCGGCTGGCCAATCAGCGAGCCGGCGGGCAGGGGAGCAGAGAGATGACATCATTTCTCACTCCCCCCCGCATCCCTGCAGTAACTTCTGCCCTCACTGTGCAGGCAGCATGGGCAGCAGAGAGATTACATTATCTCTCTGCTGCCTGACTCGGACAAAAGAAGCAAGAGGCAAGCAAAACATCACCTTAGCAAATGGCTGCAATATAACAAAGAGTAAAAAATTTAAGGCAGTCTGAATACTTTCCGTTCTCACTGTATTAATAGAAATAATGCGCTTCAATCATCCTGACACCATAACAACCATGGTGCCGGGGTGATTAAAGCGCCAACACCAGCTGCCTGACACCCTTCTTCATCCTTGTGACCATTTAACGGATTGCCTCAGATGTCCTCTGAGCATGCCACCCACTCGGGGGATGGGCTGGCCTTCCACTAGCTAACCCATGTTGATCAAAGTGTCTTGCCACAGGCTCCCTCCAAGGCGGACAACTAGGGCGGCTCACCCCCCCCCCCCCACTTGGGGCAATACTCTCCCCGCCACTTACTTGTTACTAGCTAATCGGAGCTACAGCAAGACATTTCAACACACCTTCTCAATGACACTGTGACCACGCAGGGCATCTATGGACTACCCGGTCCACCACCAGATGTGATGGGATACGCATCCCCTCACCTACACCTGCTGTTAGAAGCCAGGCACCAGCAGGTTCTGCCCTGGAACTTTGAGCCTTCCGTAGGCGATTTTTGTTGGTACTAAAGTTTAGGGAGTAAACTACAAGCCCAGTTATGTTGGGGTATTGGCTAAGTAGTAGGGAGTTTTTTAATAAGGTTATAACTACTCGGTTGTCTGATTACACTGTCATGCTTATTACCACTTCATCTCCTTTTCTACACCACTGTTTGCTGAGGAAATTTTTTCTAAGGTCATTATTGAAACATATAGCGATAGTCTTCACTAACTATCTGAAATTATTGCATGATGGCTATGTCTAATGTTAATCTGGTTTCCTGGAACATACGAGGCCTGAATGACAAATTTAAACGTTCCCTAATGTTCAAATTCTTAGCATCACACAAGCCACACATCCTCTTTCTACAGGAGACTCATTTCATGGGAAGTAGGATATTGGCTCTGCGTAGATCTGCGTAGATCTTCCATGCCACATACTCGACCTATGCGAGAGGAGTCCCAATCTTAATCAATAAAGCCCTACCATGTAAGTCGAGAAAGTGGTCTCGGACCCCTCTGGGCTTTTGTAAATGTCTACCTGCCCCCTCCTGTAAAACCCACTCTACTCTTCTCTTTTAGCGAAAAACTAGCTTTCCTCCCCCCAACACATATCATTTTTGCTGGGGACTTTAATTCAATTCTTGATCCTGCCTTAGACTCCTCTAATCCCCAGCGCACTGTCTCCCCTGATCTCACTCAATGGGCTCTGTCTGAGATATGGAGATGGAAACATTCTGACTCCAAAGTCTTTTCACACCTGTCTACAACCCACAAATCTGGCTCCAGAATCGATTTTGCGTTTGGTAGCACTCCAGTGCTTCCCAAAGTCTCTGAGGCCTCATATCTCCCAGCGGGACTCTCTGACCACTCTCCGCTTGAAATATGCTTCTGGTTGACAGAAAGATTTGGGCACCTGGAGGCTAGCTCCCAGATGGATTAACAATGACAGTGTGTCTGAGCTCATATCTCCACAACTCGAAGATTACTGGTCTCACAATATGGACACAGCTCCTCCTGGGGTGGTGTGGAATGCCTTCAAGGCCACGATTTGAGGCTCCTATATTTCGTCCATTAAAGCTACCAGGACAGATTTCTGAAACCTCAAGACTAGAGGGTCTAGAGGCTGACGCTTCTGCCTCCTTTGCTGAGCAACATACACCATCCAACTATCCCCAACTGGCCCAAGCCAGGAGGAATATAGCTCTACACTACACTTCTCTGACCCAAACTGATGTCTGTGTTTTGTCTGGTAAAATATTTGAATCGGGTGATAAAAATGGATGCCTGCTAGCCAACCTGGTGGCTGACCCGCAACTTCAAACTATAGTCCCCAAATTAATATCAGAGACCGGGACCGGTGTCACTGATCACGACGCAATCCCTCACAAATTTTATGCCTTCTTTAGGAACCTATATCACCATCCCCACTGTCCTGCCCCTGAGGTTCTTGAATCTGAACTACAAAAATTACATCTCCCCAGCCTCCCATCTTTAGATATCTAGGCCCTGGATGCCCCAATAACAACCCACGAGATAGAGTTGGCCATCGCCTCACTACCTTCATCCAAAACACCTGGCCCTGATGGCCTCCCGGGTGACTGGTACAAAAGATACACCAAGATTATATATCCCAAGCTCCAGCTACTCTTCTCCCACTGCTTAGAGGTCAACTCCTTACCACCCACTATGTACGGAGCCCACATTATTCTCATCCCTAAACCGGGCAAAGACCCGACACATTGTGCCTCTTACAGGCTCATTTCTTTATTAAACTATGACCTAAAAATTCTGGCCAAGGTTCTCGACACTAGGTTGGTCAAAGTTCTACCTGATCTGGTCGACACTGATCAAACCGGGTTCATGCTAGGAAAATCTACTGACATCAACCTGCGAAGAGTTCTCACTCATCTGCAGCTCCCAGTCTCTCATTCCCAAACCCGTGTAATGGTAGCATTAGATATTGAAAAAGCCTTCGATATAGTAACTTGGCAATACATGAAATCAGTCCTGCAGACCTTTGGATTCGGTCCCTCCTTTTGCAAGTGGATAGACATATTGTATAAATCCCCAACAGCGCAGATCAAACTAGGGGCCTGCTGTCTCATCCCTTCCCAGTGGAGAGAGGTACTAGGCAGGGGTGTCCCCTCTCCCCATTTTTGTTTGCCCTGGTCATGGAACACCTAGCTTTGGCCCTCAGGAACTCAAACTCTGTAAAGGGCATTAAAGTAGGCAGCATCGCTGAAAAACTCTCTTTATACGCGGATGACCTCATGCTTTTTCTCAATGACCCGGAACCCTCCCTCCGTGCAGCTCTGAGTATCATTTCTGAATTCTTCGAACTATCCGGCTCACAGTCAATTGGGAAAAATCCCAAGCACTGCCTATTGACTATCAGGCAAAACTTCATGCAAACCCCTCTATCTCACCAGCCTGGACCGCCTCTATCCTTTATTTGGGCATTACCATTACCCCTAGAGTCTCTGACTTTGCTAAATTGAACCTCTACCCCTTATTAACCCAACCCAACAAAAACTTTAGGCTTGGAATAACCTGCTGTTATCCCTCATTGGCAGGATAAACCTACTTAAAATGAAATTCCTCCCAGTTTTTCTTTATGCTCTGAAGCACTCCCCAATTTGGACCCCCAAAGCCTTCTTCCAAAAATTTGACTCCCTTATAACCCCCTTTCTGTGGAAATCCCCCCCCCCCCCCAGAATAAACAAATCTATACTCAAAAGGCCCTGGACAGAGAATGGTCTAAGCTGTCCGGATCTTCAGAAATATTTCTTTGCTGCTCTACTATCACAAGCCCATAACTGGCTAGCCTCAGATGTAACCAATGCTGCTGTAGTCCTAGAGGCCACACACCTCGGTTCCTACAAGGCGCTGAGTAATGCTCTGTATAGGGGTGTCAGAGCCCCCTATCCTCTCACACCTTCCATGAAGGCTGTTATCAGGTCTTCGCAACTGTTGATCTGTAAACTACAAAGGGACCCTCACACTAGATCGTCAGACACAGATACAGCATATCTGTATTAGTGGCTCCCTTCTGTCCTTTGATTGCTTCAAGGAGAAATTCGGGCTCACTAATTGCCAATTCTTTAGATTTCTTCAAATTTGCCATGCCTTTGCTACCGAATTTGGTCCCACCCCAGTACCTCTCCTTCGGTCCAACCTTGAATCCACATTAAGCCCGGGTTCACACGTATGCGAATTAGATGTGCGTTTCCGCACATCTAATTCGCATAGCAGGAGAATGTGACTGGCTCCCTATGGAGCCGGTTCACATATCTTCGGGGAGGCTGCGGTGCGCACTGCACAAAAACGCATCTTTGGCTGTGCGTCTTTGGCTGCGTTTCAGGGCCGAATTTAGGCATAGAATCGGCCCTGATTCGTCCCTGAAACGGTGAACAGGGACGCACAGCGCTCCTGTGCGGTCCGCAGCGCATTATGGTGTGAACCCGGGCTTAGGATTACTCCTCTGGTCAAACCTACCTCTACCATTTACAAAGCTGTATTACCTTCAGTCCACTTTGGTCTGGAGGACTTGTTCTCTAAGTGGCAGGGCGAGATCCCTGATCTGGATTCGGAAGACTGAAAGGATGCCTAGGAATATCCTTTCTTACAGCTCATCTCTATCAGAGATCGGCTGATACAATTTAAACTGATACATAGGGTCTATTTGTCACCCCAAAGATTATACAAAGTTTACCCGAATTCCTCCTCCAACTGTTGGAAGTGTGATATGGCAAATGCCAATTTCAATCATATGTTGTGGTCCTGTCCCAGAATCCAGCCCTTTTGGTCAGAGGTCCCAAACTTCATTGAAACCTTAACCATGATCCATGTTCCCCTCAGGGCCGTCTTTAACGCAGGGCAAAAGGGGCAGCTGCCCTGGGCCCTGTCATTGCTGTGGGGCCCAAAGCAGCTGCCACTTAAGCCCTGCGCTGCCCGCAGTTTTTGCAGAGTAGAGGGGGGAGCCGATCCCCCCTGCTCTCCCAAGCGGCTACATTCATTATACAGGAGAGCGGGACAGCTGCAGGATTCATGTGTTTGAGCCCGCTCGTCCCGCTTCTCCCTCTGTCAAGAGCTGCGGACCCTAGTCAATGACAGTGCGAGAGCGGCGCTCTGTGTTCCTCCCGCCCCCACCCCTGCCTGGCAGACCTGTGTAGCACACAGCCGAGTGAAGTTTTCTGGCTGTGTGCTGGGTCTGATAGGCTGGGACTGTGTTTGTTGCACCGCCGTGTGATCAGGTAAGAAAGAACAAGGTGGAGAGAAGGGGAAGAGGATTCATTTGTGCAGACTGCAGAGAATTGCTGGTACAGAGGTGGACATGGGGGGTACAGAAGTGAGAAGACATGGGGGGTACAGAGGTAGACATGGGGGGTACAGAGGTGGACAAGGGGGGTACAGAGGTGGACATGGAGGGTACAGAGGTGGACCTGGGGGTACAGAGGTGGACGCGGGGGGTACAGAGGTGGACATGGGGGGTACAGAGGTGGACATGGGGGGTACATAAGTGAGAAAACATGGTAGGTACAGAGGTGGACATGGGGAGGTACAGAGATGGACATGGGGGGGTACAGAGGTGGACATGGGGGGGGTACAGAGATGGACATGGGGGGTACAGAGGTGGACATGGGGGGGTACAGAGATGGACATGGGGGGTACAGAGATGGACATGGGGGTACAGAGGTGGACATAGGGGGTACAGAGGTGGACATGGGGGGTACAGAAGTGAGAAGACATGGTAGGTACAGAGGTGGACATGGGGGGTACAGAGGTGGACATGGGGGGTACAGAGATGGACATGGGGGGTACAGAGATGGACATGAGGGGTACAGAGATGGACATGGGGGTACAGAGGTGGACATGGGGGGTACAGAGATGGACATGGGGGGTACAGAGATGGACATGGGGGGTACAGAGATGGACGGGGGGTACAGAGGTGGACATGGGGGGTACAGAGGTGGACATGGGGGGTACAGAGATGGACATGGGGGTACAGAGGTGGACATGGGGGGTACAGAAGTGAGAAGACATGGTAGGTACAGAGGTGGACATGGGGGGTACAGAGGTGGACATGGGGGGTACAGAGATGGACATGGGGGGTACAGAGATGGACATGGGGGTACAGAGGTGGACATGGGGGTGGTACAGAGGTGGACATGGGGGGTACAGAGTGAGAAGACATGGTAGGTACAGAGGTGGACATGGGGGGTACAGAGATGGACATGGGGTTACAGAGGTGGACATGGGGGGTACAGAGGTGGACATGGGGGGTACAGAGGTGGACATGGGGGGTACAGAGGTTGACATGGGGCGGGTACAGAGATGGACATGGGGGGTACAGAGATGGACATGGGGGGTACAGAGATGGACATGGGGGTTACAGAGATGGACATGGGGGGTACAGAGATGGACATGGGGGGTACAGAGATGGACATGGGGGGTACAGAGATGGACATGGGGGTACAGAGATGGACATGGGGGGTACAGAGGTGGACATGGGGGGTACAGAGGTGGAAGGGGTACAGAAGTGGACATGGGGGGTATAGAGATGGACATGGGGGTACGGAGGTGAACAGAGGCGGTGGGGGGGTACAGAGGTGAACATGGATGGGGGGTACTACAGAGGTGGATAGGGGTACAAAGGTGGACATGAATGGGGGGTACTACAGAGGTGGATAGGGGGTACAAAGGTGGACATTGGGGGGGGTACAGAGGTGGACGGAAAGATATAGAAGTGAACGTGGATGGGTGTACAGAGCTGAACACAGAGGTGGATGTGGGGTACAAAGGTGGATGGAAAGATATAGAGGTGGACATGGGGGGGGGGGTACAGAGGTGGATGGGGGATACAGAAGTGAGCTGTGGATGGGGGGGGCAGAGGTAGACAGGGGATACAGAAGTGAGCTGTGGATAGAGGGGTACAGAGGTGAGCTGTGGATAGAGGGGTACAGAGGTGAGCTGTGTATGGGGAGGGACAGAGATAGACAGGGAATACAGAAGTGAGCTGTGGATGAGGAAGCAGAGGTAAGCAAAGTTATGTGCAGAGGTGACCAATAGATAGTTACTTTGCGGGAGGGAGGAGGATATGCAAGTACTGCCCCTTGTGCTGATTTTTTTCTGTGCCCTGTATGATACAAACACCTCAAAGTACACACCCCCAATCCCTGTGTGTCATCCTGGACTCCTATCTCCCCCCTTCCCCCATTATCTTGAACTCCCCCATCCCCCCCCCCAATCATCCTGGACTCCCATATCTCCCCCCCACCCATCATCCTGGACTTCTCTATCTCTTCCCCCCATCATTATTATTATTATACAGGATTTATATAGCGCCAACAGTTTGTGCAGCGCTTTACAACATGAGGGCAGACAGTACAAGTAGAATACAATGCAATACATAAGTTTACATGTTTGTTTTGTTTTTTCGAATGTTGGGGTGGAGAGACAATTTGCATGGGGGGGGCCCAAGAATTTTTTTTGCCCAGGGCCCAATCAATAGTAAAGACGGCCCTGGTTCCCCTGAATGTATCGATCTGTTTGCTGGGTCTGGTGGGCTCCTTGGCCCACCGCCGAGCAACCAGAACACTAATAGGACTTCTATTATTTTACGCTAGGAAGGCTCTTCTCATGAAATGGAAACAAACGGTGGTAACTACTTTAAATACATGAAAATCACTGATTAACTCAGCGGTGCCACTGTACAAAGAGGCCAGATGCTGCCCAGCCAATTTGACAAAATATGGCACGTATGGTTAGAATCAGACATCACAAACGCAGCACAATAGGCTCTGGATCCCATTGATAGTTTACTTCCGCTAAAAGTCTGGTAGCAGTGAAGACCTGATTTTGCTCTTAACTGAAGGTTCTCCTAGATGCGTTATCCTCAACTTCAGCACCTTTTCCCAAAATGGTCACCTGAAGTGCATGACCCATTATCCTCCCCCTTTCCTCTCAATCTTGATGACACAAGTAGTTTAAGTTGTAGTGGTTTCAATAGAATAGTTCAAATTTATAGGACTGTTATAATGTTTGTTATCTCAGCCGGGGTATGCCCAGAGGCTGTATTATGTAACCCTTTTTTTTTCTCACACAAAAACTTAATAAAAAGTATTTAAAAAAAAAAAAAATAGGAGTAACCCTGCCTAAACATCATGATGCTACATGTACGTTACCCCAATTTTTATATTTCTGATATGTGTCTGTGATACAATGTACTTGTATTAAAAAGTATCCTATTTTCTTTGCATTGGTTCCTTTGTGTGAAATACCTGCTTTCCCTTTTTCAAGCTGCCCACACCATGTCATGGAAGCACATTTATCCCAATGCATTCTACTTGGGAGTAGGGATGAGCTTCGTGTTCGAGTCGAACCCATGTTCGACTCGAACATCGGCTGTTCGACCGTCCGTCGAATTGCGAACGATATGGGCCGTTCGCGCCAAATTCGTGTGGCGCGTCACGGCCCATAATTCACTGCGGCATCGCAGTGCATTGCTGGCTGATGATTGGCCAAGCATGCACTATGACCCGCATGCTTGGCCAATCACAGCGCCGTCAGTAGAGAGAGCTGTAATTGGCCAAAGCCAGGGTGGCTTTGGCCAATTATGGCTCAGGGGATTTAGTACACACCCCACACTATATAAGGCCGCCTGCACGGCGGCCCTGTGTAGTGTGTGTTCCGGTGTGCTGAGAGAGATAGAGAGAGAGAGACAGTGTCATTTGATTTGAGTTAGATAGATTAGGCAGAACAGTCAGTCAGTTAGCTGCACTTACAGTGTATTGTGTATATATATGCATCCCAGGTGTTGCATATATATATATACACTGTATTCAGTTTAGCTAGATCCGTTCCTGTTATCTTCTATCTAGACTATTTACATTTAGTGCAGTGTGTCCTGCTCACAGTGTTCAGCTAGATCCGTTCCTGCTATTTACATTCAGTGCAGTGCGTCCTGCTCACAGTGTTCAGCTAGATCCGTTCCTGCTATTTACATTCAGTGCAGTGCGTCCTGCTCACAGTGTTCAGCTAGATCCGTTCCTGCTATTTACATTTAGTGCAGTGCGTCCTGCTCACAGTGTTCAGCTAGATCCGTTCCTGCTATTTACATTCAGTGCATTGCGTCCTGCTCACAGTGTTCAGCTAGATCCGTTCCTGCTATTTACATTCAGTGCAGTGCGTCCTGCTCACAGTGTTCAGCTAGATCCGTTCCTGGTATTTACATTTAGTGCAGTGCGTCCTGCTCACAGTGTTCAGCTAGATCCGTTCCTGCTATTTACATTCAGTGCAGTGCGTCCTGCTCACAGTGTTCAGCTAGATCCGTTCCTGGTATTTACATTTAGTGCAGTGCGTCCTGCTCACAGTGTTCAGCTAGATCCGTTCCTGCTATTTACATTCAGTGCAGTGCGTCCTGCTCACAGTGTTCAGCTAGATCCGTTCCTGCTATTTACATTCAGTGCAGTGCGTCCTGCTCACAGTGTTCAGCTACATCCGTTCCTGCTGTTTACATTCAGTGCAGTGCGTCCTGCTCACAGTGTTCAGCTAGATCCGTTCCTGCTATTTACATTCAGTGCAGTGCGTCCTGCTCACAGTGTTCAGCTAGATCCGTTCCTGCTATATACATTTAGTGCAGTACGTCCTGCTCACAGTGTTCAGCTAGATCCGTTCCTGTTATCTTCCTACTGACAGGCAGGCTTGTCTGGTTACAGTATATAAAGCTACCTGAAGAAAATTACAGGTGTTCTTTTTGATCCTATTAGTACCACGGTCAGGCAGCTAGACTATTTACATTTAGTACAGTGTGTCCTGCTCACAGTGTTCAGCTAGATCCGTTCCTGGTATTTACATTTAGTGCAGTGCGTCCTGCTCACAGTGTTCAGCTAGATCCGTTCCTGCTATTTACATTCAGTGCAGTGCGTCCTGCTCACAGTGTTCAGCTAGATCCGTTCCTGGTATTTACATTTAGTGCAGTGCGTCCTGCTCACAGTGTTCAGCTACATCCGTTCCTGCTATTTACATTCAGTGCAGTGCGTCCTGCTCACAGTGTTCAGCTAGATCCGTTCCTGCTATTTACATTCAGTGCAGTGCGTCCTGCTCACAGTGTTCAGCTACATCCGTTCCTGCTGTTTACATTCAGTGCAGTGCGTCCTGCTCACAGTGTTCAGCTAGATCCGTTCCTGCTATTTACATTCAGTGCAGTGCGTCCTGCTCACAGTGTTCAGCTAGATCCGTTCCTGCTATATACATTTAGTGCAGTACGTCCTGCTCACAGTGTTCAGCTAGATCCGTTCCTGTTATCTTCCTACTGACAGGCAGGCTTGTCTGGTTACAGTATATAAAGCTACCTGAAGAAAATTACAGGTGTTCTTTTTGATCCTATTAGTACCACGGTCAGGCAGCTAGACTATTTACATTTAGTACAGTGTGTCCTGCTCACAGTGTTCAGCTAGATCCGTTCCTGTTATCTTCCTACTGACAGGCAGGCTTGTCTGGTTACAGTATATAAAGCTACCTTAAGAAAATTACAGGTGTTCTTTTTGATCCTATTAGTACCACGGTCAGGCAGCTAGACTATTTACATTTAGTACAGTGTGTCCTGCTCACAGTGTTCAGCTAGATCCGTTCCTGTTATCTTCCTACTGACAGGCAGGCTTGTCTGGTTACAGTATATAAAGCTACCTTAAGAAAATTACAGGTGTTCTTTTTGATCCTATTAGTACCGCGGTCAGGCAGCTAGACTATTTACATTTAGTACAGTGTGTCCTGCTCACAGTGTTCAGCTAGATCCGTTCCTGTTATCTTCCTACTGACAGGCAGGCTTGTCTGGTTACAGTATATAAAGCTACCTTAAGAAAATTACAGGTGTTCTTTTTGATCCTATTAGTACCACGGTCAGGCAGCTAGACTATTTACATTTAGTACAGTGTGTCCTGCTCACAGTGTTCAGCTAGATCCGTTCCTGTTATCTTCCTACTGACAGGCAGGCTTGTCTGGTTACAGTATATAAAGCTACCTTAAGAAAATTACAGGTGTTCTTTTTGATCCTATTAGTACCACGGTCAGGCAGCTAGACTATTTACATTCAGTGCAGTGCGTCCTGCTCACAGTGTTCAGCTAGATCCGTTCCTGGTATTTACATTCAGTGCAGTGCGTCCTGCTCACAGTGTTCAGCTAGATCCGTTCCTGGTATTTACATTTAGTGCAGTGCGTCCTGCTCACAGTGTTCAGCTAGATCCGTTCCTGCTATTTACATTCAGTGCAGTGCGTCCTGCTCACAGTGTTCAGCTAGATCCGTTCCTGCTATTTACATTCAGTGCAGTGCGTCCTGCTCACAGTGTTCAGCTAGATCCGTTCCTGGTATTTACATTTAGTGCAGTGCGTCCTGCTCACAGTGTTCAGCTAGATCCGTTCCTGCTATTTACATTCAGTGCAGTGCGTCCTGCTCACAGTGTTCAGCTAGATCCGTTCCTGCTATTTACATTCAGTGCAGTGCGTCCTGCTCACAGTGTTCAGCTAGATCCGTTCCTGGTATTTACATTTAGTGCAGTGCGTCCTGCTCACAGTGTTCAGCTAGATCCGTTCCTGCTATTTACATTCAGTGCAGTGCGTCCTGCTCACAGTGTTCAGCTAGATCCGTTCCTGGTATTTACATTTAGTGCAGTGCGTCCTGCTCACAGTGTTCAGCTACATCCGTTCCTGCTATTTACATTCAGTGCAGTGCGTCCTGCTCACAGTGTTCAGCTAGATCCGTTCCTGCTATTTACATTCAGTGCAGTGCGTCCTGCTCACAGTGTTCAGCTACATCCGTTCCTGCTATTTACATTCAGTGCAGTGCGTCCTGCTCACAGTGTTCAGCTAGATCCGTTCCTGCTATTTACATTCAGTGCAGTGCGTCCTGCTCACAGTGTTCAGCTACATCCGTTCCTGCTGTTTACATTCAGTGCAGTGCGTCCTGCTCACAGTGTTCAGCTAGATCCGTTCCTGCTATATACATTTAGTGCAGTACGTCCTGCTCACAGTGTTCAGCTAGATCCGTTCCTGTTATCTTCCTACTGACAGGCAGGCTTGTCTGGTTACAGTATATAAAGCTACCTGAAGAAAATTACAGGTGTTCTATCCCAGCTTAGTGCAGCTACAGGCCATTAGTATGTCTGGAAGGCCAAGAAGGAGAGGCAGACAGTCACAAGCCAATAAGAGAGGGCAAGCAGGCTCTGTGTCTAGTGCTGGTCGTGGAGACGGTGCATCCTCATCAGCACGTGGCCATGGGACACGCTTGGCCTTTTTTTCGGCAGCTGGCCGTGTTGAGCCGCAACATGCGGAAGACTTGGTCGAGTGGATGACCAAGCCGTCCTCATCCTCCTCATCCTCTCTCACCCATGCCCAGGGTGCTTTGTCTGGCAAAGCAGCGGCCTCTTCCCTCAGCTCAATGTCATCAGTGACTCCTTCCCTAGCTCCACCATGTCCTCATGAGGATTCCCTCGAACTGTTTGACCACAGTGTTGGGTACATGCTCCAGGAGGATGCCCAGCGTTTGGAAGGCTCTGATGATGATACTGAGCTCAATGAAGGCAGTAACATGAGCACGGACAGAGGGGGTGCCCAAGAAGGACAGCAATCTGGCAGTCATGCTCCCCCTGCTGCAGCATACTGCCAGGTTTGCTCCAGTGATGAGGAGGGAGGGGATGATGAGGTCACTGACTCAACGTGGGTGCCTGATAGGAGAGAGGAGGAGGAGGAGGAGGAGGAGGTGGCACATCACCAACTAGGCAGGATGCCCTCCAGGGGCCAGCCTAAGGGCAGCACATTGACTGCATCACACCCCAAAGCTCCACATGTGCAGGGCGCTGCAGTCTCTGCGCGTTATTCAAAAAGTTCTTTGGTGTGGGCCTTTTTTGAGACGAGTGCATCAGATCGCACCGCTGCTATTTGCAACATATGTCTCAAGCGTATCTCGCGTGGCCAAAACATCTCCCGCTTGGGTACCACATGCTTGACCAGACATATGTTGACCTGCCATGCAGTTCGTTGGCAAGCGTATCTAAAAGACCCACACCAAAGAACAAAGACGATCTCTCCTTGCTCCTCATCAGCTGAGATTTCCAACCCCACTAGACCTTCAGTCCTCTCTGCGACCTGCAGTGAGAGGAATGAAGGTGTAGAATTAGGTGTGTCACAGCCAAGTACTTGTGGGCAATCTGCTTTTGGTACACCGACGTCAGATTGTACCAGGCAAATTTCCCTGCCCCAGCTGCTGCACCGCCGAAAGAAGTTTGCTCCCAGCCATCCACATGCCCAGCGGTTGAATGCTAGCTTGGCAAAATTGCTAGCACTTCAACTGCTGCCTTTTCAGTTGGTAGACTCTGCCCCCTTCCGTGAGTTTGTGGAATGTGCGGTTCCTCAGTGGCAGGTACCCAAACGCCACTTTTTCTCACGGAAGGCGATTCCGGCTCTCTACCGGCATGTGGAAGGCAATGTCCATGCCTCGCTGGACAGGGCGGTCAGCGGTAAGGTGCATATTACCGCTGACTCATGGTCCAGCAGGCATGGACAGGGACGTTACTTAAGTTTCACGGCGCATTGGGTGACTCTGCTGGCAGCTGGGAAGGATGCAGGACAAGGTGCAGTAGTGTTGGAGGTTGTTCCGCCACCACGCCTCCAAAATGCTGATTGTGACACACCTCTCTCCTCCACCCCCTCCTCTTCTTCTTCCTCCATGGCCTCTTCCTCGGAACCAGCGGTGCTCCGTAGGCGTTCAAGGGGCTACGCAAGTACGCAGGCCAAAAGATGCCATGCGGTGCTTGAGCTCGTGTGCTTGGGGGACAGGAGCCACACTGGGGCAGAGGTTCTGTCAGCTCTGCAGGGGCAGGTTCAGAGGTGGTTGACGCCACGCCAACTTAAGGCAGGAATGGTGGTTTGCGACAATGGCACCAACCTCCTCTCTGCCCTCCGACAGGGACAACTGACCCATGTGCCCTGTTTGGCTCACGTCCTTAACTTGGTGGTGCAGCGGTTCTTGGGCAGGTACCCGGGCTTACAGGATGTCCTGAGGCAGGCCAGGAAAGTCTCTGTGCATTTCCGCCGGTCATATAATGCCAGTGCTCGGCTGACGGACCTCCAAAAGGAGTTTAACCTGCCCAAGAACCGCCTAATCTGTGACATGCCCACCAGGTGGAACTCGACGTTGGCCATGCTGCAGCGGCTGCACACGCAGCAGAGGGCCATCAATGAGTACCTGTGCGACTATGGCACCAGGACAGGGTCAGGGGACCTTGGTTTTTTTTCCCCACGCCAGTGGGCCATGATCAGGGATGCATGCACTGTCCTGTCACCATTCGAGGAGGCCACGAGGATGGTGAGCACTGACAGTGCATGCATCAGTGACACTGTCCCCCTTGTCCACCTGTTGGAGCACACGCTGCGTGGAATAATGGACAGGGCACTTGAGGCAGAACAGAGGCAGGAAGAGGAGGACTTCCTTAGCTCTCAAGGCCCCCTTTATCCAGACAGTGTTCCTGCGTGCCCGCCGATCACACAGGAAGAGGACGAGGAGGAGGAGGAGGAGGAGGAGGAAGATTGTGTCAGTATGGAGGTGGAGCCTGGCACTCAGCATCAGCAGTCTTTAAGGGATCAGTCCCAAGGAACACATGGACTTGTACGTGGCTGGGAGGAGGTGGCTGCGGACGTTGTTGTCCTTAGTGACCCAGAGGACTCCGGACCGAATGCCTCAGCAAACCTACGCTGCATGGCCTCCCTGATCCTGCAAAGCCTGCGTAAGGATCCTCGTATTCGTGGTATCAAGGAGAAGGACCAATACTGGCTGGCAACCCTCCTTGATCCACGTTACAAGGGTAAGGTTGCGGACCTTATCTTGCCATCGCAGAGGGAGCAGAGGATGAAACATCTTCGGGAGGCCTTGCAGAAAGGTCTGTGCAACGCGTTCCCAGAGACTGGGAGGTTACAAACTCCTGTTTCTGGACAACGTGTTGCTGAGGCTTCGGTCAGTCAAAGAAGGAGCGGTGGAGAAGGTGGCCGTCTGACCGATGCGTTCAGACAATTTTTTGGTCCGCAGCCCCAAGGTATGATCGGTTCCAGCAACCATCGCCAGCGTCTGTTTTACATGGTGCAGGAATACCTAGGGGCAAGATCAGACTTGGACACCTTTCCCACCGAAAATCCTCTGGGTTACTGGGTCTTGAGGATGGATCACTGGCCAGAGCTTGCACAGTATGCAATTGAGCTACTGGCCTGTCCTGCATCCAGCGTTCTTTCGGAACGCACATTCAGTGCTGCTGGAGGCGTGGTAACCGATCACAGGGTGCGTCTGTCCACCGACTCGGTCGATCGGCTGACCTTCATAAAAATGAATCAGTCTTGGATCACCACCAGCTACCAAGCACCTGATGCAGATGTAACCGAATAATTTTTTTTGAAATCTCAGATCCCTTCAAAGACTGCCTATGCTGATGCTGAGTGACTATCCCTGAGTAATTATCCTCTTCCTCCTCAATCATCACGCTGATAGCTTGTAAGAACATTTTTGGTTCTGGGCGCCACCACCAGTGCCTAAGGCACAATTTTTCAGCCCCTGTTTAACAGGGGCGTGTAATTACAATTTTTGATGTAATACTTTGCAGCAGGGCTCGTTCCTGCATTCCAACTAGAGTGTCTGTGAGGGGTTGCAGTGTTGTGGCACCAGCACCAGTGCCTAAGACCCAATTTTTCAGCCCCTGTCTAACAGGGGCGTGTAATTACAATTTTTGATGCAATACTTTGCAGCAGGGCTTGTTCCTGCGTTTCAACTAGAGTGTCTGTGAGGGGTTGCAGTGTTGTGGCACCAGCACCAGTGCCTAAGACCCAATTTTTCTGCCCCTGTCTAACAGGGGCGTGTAATTACAATTTTTGATGCAATACTTTGCAGCAGGGCTCGTTCCTGCGTTCCAACTAGAGTGTCTGTGAGGGGTTGCAGTGTTGTGGCACCAGCACCAGTGCCTAAGGCCTAATTTTTCAGCTCCTGTTCAACAGGGGCATGTAATTACAATTCTTGATCTAATATTTCACAGCAGGGCCCTGTGAGGGCTTACAGTGTTTTGGCCACAGCAACACCTAAGGCCCAAATTTCTGCTGAGTATATAGGGCAGGACCCTACTTTCAAACATCTAACTTACAAACGACTCCTACTTGCAAACGGAAGGAGACAACAGGAAGTGAGATGAAATCTACCCCTAAGGAAGGGAAATTCTCTCCTGTAAGAGTTAATATGGGAAAACAATTTCTCCTTTCCACTGATGCTTTCCAATCCTTGTTCCACAAAAAAACCCAAATTTTCCAAAAACATTTTTCATTGGGACAAAAAAGTGAGGTGAAATCTTCTGAAGAGGAGGAAAGACGCAAAACAAATGTCACAGGGGTGATAACCCTTCCCTATGTTTTCCAAAAAGCTTAGAAAAGATTTTTTGGCTGGAGCTAAACACATTAAAAATGTTCAAAATTACAAACAGATTCTACTTAACAACAAACCTACAGTCCCTGTCTTGTTTGCACCGCCTGAATACTGCTGTTCAGAGTATATAGGGACCTTTCCTTATTTTAATTTGGGTGCGGGGTTCCCCTTAATATCCATACAAGACCCAAAGGGCCTGGTAATGGACTGGGGGGTACCCATGCCGTTTGTCTCACTGATTTTCATCCATATTGCCATGACCCGACATGACATTAAACCCGCAAGCAGTTTTAAATGAGATTTTTTCCTTTAAAAATGACATTTGGTGCAGGGACTGTTCTAAACATGGGAAACACGCGTCACTTTACAGGCATACTATAGACACCCCCCAGGTACGATATTTAAAGGAATATTTCACTTTTTTTTTTTTACTTTAAGCATCATTAAAATCACTGCTCCCGAAAAAACGGCCGTTTTTAAAAGTTTTTTTTGCATTGATACATGTCCCCTGGGGTAGGACCCGGGTCCCCAAACCCTTTTTAGGACAATACCATGCAAATTAGCCTTTAAAATGAGCACTTTTGATTTCGAACGTTCGAGTCCCATAGACGTCAATGGGGTTCTAACGTTCGTGCGAACTTGCGGTCCGTTCGCGGGTTCTGGTGCGAACCGAACCGGGGGGTGTTCGGCTCATCCCTACTTGGGAGCACAGCCTGCCCACATAGCCTGCTGGTCTCCAGTAAGACCCGGACACAGAGTTAGAGGCTTCATCCCTCCCAAGACTCTTTGAAGTCTCTGGACTCAAGAACCCATTCCAGGAATTTCAAAAAAGAAAAACTCTTTTCCTCTTTTTCCACAGTAGCAGGGCCCAGTAGTGTCACAATATACATATTTTTTGCCTTGCATTTCTATTTTAAGATGGAAGGGGTTGTTTTACAAGTCAAAGGTTCACAATCACTTTAATGCAATTTTGGTGGCAGTGCGGCCATAAGGGTGCACGGGCCGCGCCCCCTCTCTCCTGCCGCCCCCTCTATCACCAATAGATAGATTCATGCATTGCATGAGTCTGTCTATGACCGCCGCTGCCACCCCCTATTCAGGTGCCCGGCCCCTTTTCGGAGGCCTGAATTACAGTGGCGGGGTATTTTTTTTGAAGCAACTGATTAGAGCCATAGGCTCTAATAGGCGTAAAAAAACGTAAACAGCGAGCGCCATGTTTGACGCTCGCAGTTAACTCAGCTGTGTTAGGAAAGCGAATGAATATTCGCTTTCCTAACACTGAACCGCATCTCCGCCATACAGGTGCTCGGGTCTGTTACCCGTCACCTGATTGGCTGAAACAGCAGGCGCTGTGATTGGACGTCCAATCATAGCAGAGGACGGGAAGAGAGAATGGGAGAAGACATTGAGGAGCATGGAGGACACCGCTCTCTGCCGTCACCTGTTGCTCCACCGAGAGACAGGGTAAGTGCCGGGCAGACAGTGGGGGGGGGGACACTGGCAGCATTTGATGGGCACAGTGGGAGCATTTGATATGGCACAGTGGCAGCATTTGATGGCACAGTGGCAGCGTTTGATGGCACAGTGGCGGCAATTGATGGGCACAGTGGCTGCGTTTGATGGCACAGTGGCGGTGTTTGATGGCACAGTGGGAGCATTTGATGGCACAGTGGCTGCGTTTGATGGCATAGTGGCTGCATTTGATGGCACAGTGGGAGCATTTGATGGGCACAGTGGGAGCATTTGATGGGCACAGTGGGAGCATTTGATGGCACAGTGGCTGCGTTTGATGGCATAGTGGCTGCGTTTGATGGCACAGTTGGAGCATTTGATGGGCACAGTAAGAGCATTTGATGGCACAGTGGCTGCATTTGATGGCACAGTGATGGCGTTTGATAGCACAGTGGCGGCGTTTGATGGCACAGTGGCGGAAATTGATGGCACAGTGGCTGCGTTTGATAGCACAGTGAGGCTGCAATTGATGGGGTTTTTTTTCAGAATTTTTCAGTTTGTTTGCGCCCCCCCCAAAAAAATTTTGAGCACCAGCCGCCACTGAATCTGGATTTTCAGAAATGGCAGCAGCATCATTATAAATAGGTATTTAGCGCTTGCTGACCGTATTACTTAGAGCTAGGCAGCTCTACTGCGCTGGATCACGTACCCAGTAGTACGTGATCCAACACTTCCAGGCTGGGGGCACGCAGGCGCGCCGCCAGCAGCCCAATAATGCCGTGTATACACAACCGGTTTTGCCATCGGAATAAACTCCGAAGGTTTCTCCGACGGAATTCCGCTCAAGCAGTCTTGCCTCCACACGGTCAAACCAAAGTTCGACCGTCCAGAACGCGGTGACGTACAGCATGCTCGCTCTTCACAGGCCTTGCTGTTCTTCAGTGCGTTCTGTTAGTTTGTTCTGACCAGCCGACCGTTTTGAAGCCATGTTGCGGGCACGTACTCGTGGTAGAGTTCGTGCTATGCGGGTGCTTGGTGTTGGAGTTCATTCTTTGACCCAAGCCCAGTCCATGAACAGGGTGGGGAGGAGTTCATGGACCAAGAATTGGTTACTCCAGCGCGACCAGTTCTCTCATATGCCTTTGCTTCGTGAGATCCAGGAGAATAATCCTGATCATTTCAGGAACTTTCTCAGGATGATGGACCCCATTTTTCACCATCTGTTGGCTTTGCTGACTTCTTATATTAGCAGACAGGATACCTGCATGAGGCAAGCCATCACTCCGGAGCAGAGGCTAGTCGCCACGTTGCAGTACTTGGCACTGGGAGAAGTCTACAGGACTTCAAGTTTTTGACAGGCATCTCCCCCCAGGCTCTGGGGATCATTATCCCAGAGACCAGTTCTGCTATCATTCAGGTCCTGCAGAAGGACTATATTAAGGTAAGTTTTCTCTGTTAACATCACATTCTATTGTTTTTAATGTTTGCTAATGTTTTCTATTTCTTTCCTCATAATTACCATGATTGTAATATGCTGTGAATGTCTCCTTTGTTCTCATGCATGCTGTAATCATTTACAATGCTTCTTTTTTGTCCTTCATGCATATTTCCCTTCACTAACCTCCTCAGCATGCTATCCTGGGCCCATACACAACTAGCCTAGTCACTTAACAATGTATTTTGTCAGCTCCGTTGCAGTGCTTTACCCCAAACACCCCCTAAAATGTGTCCAAATGTTATTGTTGTTCTTAAATTCATGCAGCATGCCAGAGGCTTTTTTTTGGGGTCCCAAACTCAGCTCGAACCCTTCCCCCCTCTAAAATTTTTACAATGGGCCATCAGAGGGGGGGGGGGATCTCATAAGTGGACCTTATATTTTTGGCTTTAAATACTCCTTAAAATGAATGTTATACTGATGTTGGCCAAAAATGTTTCTGTCTAATCTGCTTGCAATGTTATGTGCAAAAGTACTAATATTTTTTTGTCTGTTTTGACTCCACAGTTTCTTTCAACGCCACAGGAATGGCAGACTGTGGCCTCCCATTTTGTCGACCGTTGCGACTTTCCCAACTGTGGTGGGGCTATAGATGGGAAGCACATCTTGCCACCACCCCATTCGGGGTCTTACTATTATAACTATAAGGGGTTTAACCCTTTCATGACTAAGCCTAGTTTTGAAATTTGGTGTTACATAGTTACATAGTTACATAGTAGGTGAGGTTGAAAAAAGACACAAGTCCATCAAGTCCAACCTATGTGTGTGATTATGTGTCAGTATTACATTGTATATCCCTGTATGTTGCGGTCATTCAGGTGATTATCTAATAGTTTCTTGAAGCTATCAATGCTCCCCGCTGAGACCACCGCCTGTGGAAGGGAATTCCACATCCTTGCCGCTCTTACAGTAAAGAACCCTCTACGTAGTTTAAGGTTAAACCTCTTTTCTTCTAATTGTAATGAGTGGCCACGAGTCTTATTAAACTCTCTTCTGCGAAAAAGTTTTATCCCTATTGTGGGGTCACCAGTACAGTATTTGTAAATTGAAATCATATCCCCTCGCAAGCGTCTCTTCTCCAGAGAGAATAAGTTCAGTGCTTGCAACCTTTCCTCATAACTAAGATCCTCCAGACCCTTTATTAGCTTTGTTGCCCTTCTTTGTACTCGCTCTGTACTCGCAAGTTAAAATCTGTATTTTTTGCTAGAAAATTACTTAGAACCCCCAAGTATTATATATATATATTTTTTTTAGCAGAGAATCTAGAGAATAAAATGGATATTGTTGCAATATTTTATATCGCACGGTATTTGTGCAGCGGTGTTTTAAATGCAAATTTTTGGGAAAAGGGACACTTTCATGAATTATAAAAAATCCAAACAGTAAAGTTACCCCAATTTTTTTGTATAATATGAAAGATGATGTTACGCCGAGTAAATAGATACCAAACATGTCACGCTTTATAATTGCACGCACTCGTGGAATGGCGACAAATTACGGTACCTAAGAATTTCCATAGGCGACGCTTTAAATTTTTTTTACGCTTACCAGGTTTGAGTTACAGAGGAGGTCTAGTGCTAGAATTATTGCTTTTGCTCTGACGATCGCGGCGATGCCTCACATGTGTGATTTGAACACCGTTTACATATGCGGGCGCGACTTCCGTATGCATTTTCTTTGCAGCGCGAGCTCATGGGGATGGGGGCACTTTAAAAAAATAGGTGGTGACAGGTACTCTTTATGGAGGGATCGGGGGTTTAAAAGACCCCTGATCCCTCCTTTGCACTTTAAAGTATTCATATCGCCGAAATTGGCGATTCTGAATACTGTGTTTTTTATTAAAACCGGCGCCATTGGCAGCCGAGTAAACGGGAAGTGACGTCATGACATCGCTTCCATGTTTACTACTAGGAGGCTGGAACGAAGCCGTCCATGGCTTCGTTGCAGCCCGCCCCCAGCCGCCGGAGGGAACCGATTGGTCACCGGCCTCCCGGTCAAACGGGAGGCCCGGTAAGAGCCGCGGGAGGTGGCGGGAAGGGGGCTTTTAGCCGCATCGGTTGTTATACTCGGATAGCCGATCGCCGGTACCGGTACTGGGATGATGCCTGCAGCTGCGGGCATCATCCCGGTATAACCACGGAAGGCCGAGTATGCATATCTGCGTACGCTCGGCGGGAAGGGGTTAATAGTATAGTGTTAATGACGGTGGTGTCGGGCACAATATGAGTTCCTCTATGTGGACGTTGGGAAGAATGACTAGATGTCGGATGGAGCAGTCTTTGCCCAGACAGTGTTTTACCAACTTCTCCAGAGTGGTGGCCTGGGATTGCCACCTGATGCGGACAACGTTGAAGGACTCCCGTTTGTCTTTAGTGCTGATGAAGCATTCAGTCTGGGCGAGCACTTGATGAGGCCATTTCCCCACAGGACCCTCACCCCGGAGAAGAGGGTTTTTAACTACCGGCTGGCCAGAGCAAGAAGAGTCATTGAGAATGCCTTCGGGATAATGGCCAGCCAGTTCCGCCTGTTTCTGACAGCCATACACATGGCGGACTACAAATTGAACCACATAATCTTATGCTGCTGCATCTTGCACAACTTTTTACACAAAAATGCACACAATTATATAGCCTCATTTGGGCCTGAGGCAGGACTTCCTGCTAATCCCCTGATGAGCCTGGATACTGGCCATCCTGGCTTGGCACCCCAAAGTGCCCGTGAAGTTCGGCAGAAATATGTTAATTATTTTACGGCTAGGGGGGCCATTGCAATGCCAGACAATGTCTAAATATTTTTTTTACAAATAAAAAAATTATATCTGATAAAATCTTGCATTTTCTTTATTGCTTGTGTTTCTTTTTGGCTGTCTCCTAGGTTCTCCTAGTGCACTTGTAGTGCCAAGTGGATTTTCCTTTAGTAAATAAGCCCCATTGTCACTGTAAACACAAAATTACTTACAAAACTGGTATTGAGCATTGAAAGAAGCCACACATTGTTGATTATCAAAATGTTTACTCTGTGTGCATTCACACAAAATTTTTTAGAAAAATGTTTTCTTTTTTTTTTAGAAACAGGCATGTTTTAAAACATAACATACACAACTCTGGAACTTACAAAGTTCAACGTATAAAAACTGAAGGCAATATCAGACATTATAGTGTCAAAAATGTCTTGATATTGCCTTCATCAGATGGGGTGATGTCACCCCTGTAAGAGCCAAATTTTGAAGATGCACACAAATTGGGAGTCCAAATGGGTATTTCCCTCCTGATCCCATGCCTAATGTCAACATGTGCTATCTCCCATCATGGGGGATCAGTGGACGTGTTTTGGGGATGCAACCCCTTCCTCTCACCTACTAGAGTTACGAGGAAGGGGTTGCACCCACAAAACGCGTACATTGAGATCCCCTGATGGCAGATAGCACGTGTTGACACATCGTGTGCATCTTCAAAATTTGGCTTTTAAAATGTACAAAAAAAATTTGGTTTAGTCCAACAAATGGGAAAATGGATGGGATTCGAAAGCAATTTATATTCTCCCCAACACATTTATCATGTTCTTCATTTGTTGTTCCATAACATTCAGTTTCTTCCTTAAAATGTCTATTTCACCATTCCACACCATGATGTCGTGGATGAGCCTTTGGGCGCTGTCACTTGTGAAAGGTTCAGCTTGCTCTTCAACAACCAGCACATCACCTAAAAATTGGTTAAAAAACATGTATTATAAATATGCAGGCATACATAGATTACCTGAAGCTGGGGTGTCAAACACTCACCTGTTTGGGTGACAATCTCAACCACTTCCTCCACCTCTCCTTCCTTCAGATCCTCAGGAGGTCTTGGGCTGATTTCCCCTTCTTAGTGATGTGGGGGGTCCCTGGTGTCCTCTGAGTGGTATCCTCCGAGTCTTTTCTCCCCTATGAGAATGAAACAAAAGGTATACTTAGCACACAGATATTTGAGTCCAGAAATAGGAATATAAAACATTGCTGGGAAGTGGGGTACAATTGTCTGTTTTGGGCAGAGTTCCAAGCTGAAGACATGATTTTTTACCTTACCACAGCTGGAATACTTACCTTTTTGTGACAATTTTCACACATGCAGACCCCAAGTATCCACTGGAGCACCTGGGTGGGACACCTTAAAAAGTTTGTTCTTGTGTTCCACGCTAGTGCTCCTGAGTCCAGATGTGTAAACAGCTGCTGAGTGTCCTCTCCTTACATTACACTGAATCAAGCTTGCATTTCGTTCTATTTACAAACACATCTAGACAGCAATGTACAAAACTTAATTTTATACAAATAGGCATGACCAATTATATTTAACCTGTATCTGCCCAAAACATCGTATTTAATGAGAGAACAATGTTTCTAACGACTGATTACTGTGCCCACAAACATGAAATTCGGCATTTTAAACTGTACAATAGTAAAGAAAAGCACATGGCGCAGCATGCAAGTAATAATAATGATAGGAACACACGACAGGTACTTAATTTTTAGAAGTACTCTCTTTATTCTTCTATACTGATCCGGCTCCCTCAGTTTCAGGTCAGACCAGCGTCGTACCCCAAAATTCTGCCGCAGCCTCTTCACAATTTTCATCATGATCTTGGCCTTTCGCAAATTAGGGTTGGTGTACGGTCCATGCTTCCCATCATAGTCGTTCCTCCGCAAGATGTACACCATCTCCACATCTCGTCAAAGGCCATATTGGAGGCCTTAAATCTCATCCTCCGGGATCGTTTCGTTTTGGGCTCCGGGCTTTCCTCCTCCTCGTTACTGGAATAATTTCCACACACCTGCTCTTTATCCACCATGTTGCTCCTACTGCACGCCGAAGAGAGAAGGGGCGGGAAATTTTGGAGAAAGAACGTCAGGGGTGGGCGACGCGGGCGGAGTTTCACGCATGCGCAGTCTATATCAAGCTAACACGCATGTGTCGTACGTATGATCTGTGTGTGGAGGAAGGATGAACGGAAGTGGCGAGCGTCCTAAACGAAGGTAAAATTTGAACTTGGCCCATCACAGTGGCCTATACTGCTTCAAGATTGAGGCCTATATTGGGATATGATAATGAGAGTTTAGGCTGACATTAGTGTTTTTGTCTTGTGTATTGCCTTACAGGAAAGATGAATTACTTTAAGGACCCAGAATTCATGGCCAGTTTCATAGATAGATACAGGGAGATGGGGAATTTGTGGGAGGTGAAAAACACCTTATATTATAATAAACAAGCTAGGAGGACAACGCTGGAGAAACCTCTGGTATTTGTGAAGACTCAGGTCCCCGATGCAACCATCCAGTTTTTGGAAAGTAAAATTGGGATCTTGAGGAACATGTATAAGAAGGAGCATAATAAGATCCAGAAATCACTCAGATCAGAAGCATCGGCAAGTGTATGTACCCAGGCTGTGGTACTTCAACAAACTGTGGTTTCTGGACGACCAGACTGAAGCCAGAGAATCACTTTCTACCCTTCCCTGCAGCCTTCTCTTCACCCTTCCCTCAACTCCAGCAGAGGCTGACGAGGAACAACCTGGGCCTTCCATCCTGGCAGAAGTGGATGCGCCCAGCTGGAGCCAGGTATATTATTTTACTACATATTTATTGTCCTAATGTTAATGATGTTAACTAGATGTTATGATTGATAACTAATTAATGATTTAAAAGCAAGTGATTTACATATCAATAGACAGTAGTGGCCAAAAATGATTGGCACAAGAATGAAAAATGCTGAGGTCAGAATGATAGTCTTTTCTATTTATTAACATTCAATTTGCAAGTCATGAGCTAAAAACTGTGTGTGATTGATGAAGCAAAAACTCAATGTCCCTTTTTTATACACAGGATGAGCTCAGCCAGGAGGAAGGTCTGGAAAGTGGCAGCCAGGAGGAGGCCATGCCCAGTGTCAGCCAGGAGGTGGCCGTGCCCAGTGTCAGCCAGGAGGGGCTCGTGCCCAGTGACAGCTGGGTGGTGGGCGGGCCCAGTGTTAGCCAGGAGGTAGCTGGCCCCAGTAGGAGCCTCACCCAATCCCAGGTGCCTCCCCTCTACCTTCAAACAAAAAGGCCCAGGAAGGGGATGAGGATGGAGGAGGCAGCACTGGACCTCATTAGAGAAGCGAGTGATGTCCTCAGAAGCCAACCTGACGCTGAAGAGGCCCATGGCTGCTATCTAGCCACAAGATTGTTGAAATTGGAGGAGGGCCAACGCTTCCTCTGTGAGGCAATTATATTTGAGGCCCTTCAGAAGGGGTTGAGGGGCCAGCTGACAGAGAACAGCCACATATATAATCTCACCCATCCTCCTCCTCCTGCCACAAGTCCACCACCAGAGCCACAGCCTCAAGGGAAGGCTGCAGGGAAGCGTGGAGGGAAAGCTGCAGGGAAGAGAAGAAAGTGATGACCTGGGTTCAGTCTGGTCTGACAGAAGACGCAGGCTGGTGTAGTACCACAGCCTGGGGACATATATGTCATCTGCTGCTGGTCCTGATCTCTGGGAGTCCTGGACCAGATTGGGCTCCAAATTTTATGGACTCCTCAAGATAACAATTTTTGTTTCAACAGACTTGATGTGTGCCCTGGGGCCAAAAGGCTTTGCAAATTCCAAAAGTTTCTCCAGCTTTGCCTTCCACTTTATTTTGTTACCCAGAATAAATGGATAGTTTATTTTCTGAAAATACTTGCCTATGTGTTTTTATAAAAATAGGACAGATTGTTTGTGAGTAGGCAGGTACATTTCAAAAATACAATGTCAAATTAGCAAGGGACACCAACCAACCTCCTTGAGGTTACAAAATACAAAATAATACTGTTATTGTGGTAACTTGACACACCAAAAAAAAAAAAGAAGAAAAAAAAAAAAAGATATTATGGAGATCAGTAGAAAATAATTTAGCAATAATACAAAAAATTGAAATCTTGATGAAAAAAAAAAACTCTAAAAAACATGACTATAAAAAATATTTCAAAACATTATTCTGGAGATATGGCTTTAAAATAATAAAAGATTATTCATGAGATCACGAGAAATAATAAATAAATACGTTTGTTAGAACTCTGTGTGAATATCAGCAGCAAAACAAGTTCATTCTTCTAGCATTATAAAGCACAAAAGAATGCGCTGCATTAAAAGATCACATAATTTGCAGCGTGAGGAATGTGCTATTTCCATTATGAACGCTAGTTTTACCAGACCGAGCGCTTCTCTCTCATACTTGCTTCAGAGCATGCGTCGTTTTTGGTACGTCGGAACAGCATACAGACGAGCAGGTTTCCCGATAGTAATTAGATCCGTCGGAAAAATGTAGAACATGATCACTATCTAAGTCCGTCAGAATTTTGGACGGAAAAAGTCCGATGGGGCATACACACGGTCGGAAAATGTGATGAAAAGCTCCCATCGGACTTTTTTTGACGGACATTTCACTCGTGTGTACGCGGCATCACACTTATATTATGCACAGCGGGAGCTGATCGCCGGGTACTGCGGACTTGATGTCCACTGGCACCCATCAATCGTCTATGTAAACAAGGCAGATTGCCATTTTGGCAGTTGGGAAGGCATTGATCCTGTGTTCCTACAAAGCAGGGACATGGATCCATGCCTTCCCCCTAGTAAAAGCATCTCCCACAGTTTAGTCAAACACTGGCTAGACACACATTTAACCACCTCAATACTGGGCACTTTCACCCCCTTCCTTCCCAGGCCAATTTTCAGCTTTTAGCGTTGTCACATTTTGAATGACAATTGCAACACTGTACCCAAATTCATTTTTTATCATTTTCTTCACCCAAAAAGAGAGCTTTTTTTTGGTGGCATTTAATCACTTCTGGATTTTTTATTTTTTTGTGGAAAAAAAGACTGAACATTTTGAAAAAAAATAAGTTTTTCTTAGTTTCTCTCAGAAAATGTAAATTTTTCTCCTTCACTGATGTGCACTGATGAGGCTGCACTGATGGGCACTGATGGGCACTGATGAGGAAGCACTGAAAGGCACTGATGGGGTTGCACTGATGAGGAGCCACTAATATGCAGCACTGCTGGGCACTGATATGCAGCACTGATAGGCGGCACTGATAGATGGCACTAATGGATACTGACGGGCAGGCACTGAAAGGTAGCAGTGATTGGCATCACTGATGGGCAAAGGCTGGTGTCACTCATAGATGGGCACAGACTGGTGTCACTGTTGGGGCTGCATTACCTACAAGTATACAGGTCTCCCCTGTGATGAGATGCCACTGATCGGCTCTCCTCTCCTCCCATTCTGTCAGTGTGAGGTGAGGAAAGCCGATAAACCACATCTCCTTGTTTACATGTGAACAGCTGTGATTGGAAACAGCTGATCACATGGGTAAAGAGCCGCGGCCACATCTCTTTACCGTAATTGGGGTTGCACTGTGACCCAGGGACACAGCGCGTCCACGATCACTGCGTGGGTGCAATCACGGCGAGACTGGGTGACACCATATGCCATTGGCCCAGAACAAGAGAGCATTCTGCCTGCCGTGATTTGTCTATATGGTGGCAGGAGGCGGTTAAAGTAGAACTATAGCCAAAACATTTTTTTTTTCATTTTGGATAGAGTAAGGGAGAGCTATAACCCCTGTCAGATTTTTTTCCACAATCTGTGTCCCATTGCAGAGATTTCCCTTCACTTCCTGTTCCATAGCCAAACAGGAAGTGAGAGAAAATCCCAGCAAATTAAGGGAATTCCTTGGGGACCCCCCAGATCACCAGAACTTGTGCCCTTATTGGAAAATTTCCCCTCTATTACTTTTCTGGGGACAATCCAAAATTTTGGATTTTCTTTTACTTTTTCTTTCAATGATAATGGTAAACAGGACAAATAGAGAGGGGGGAATCTCCTTAACTGGGGCACAGACAGTAATAAAAACTGACAAGAGTTTTAATCAATCTCTACTAAAACTAAATAAAAAAAAAAGTTTTGTCTTTAATTGTACTTTAACCCTTTGATTTCCCCTGATATTAATCCTTTCCCAGCCAGTGTCATTGGTACAGTGACGGTGCATATGTTT
This sequence comes from Lithobates clamitans, assembly GCA_037952925.1. Classification (NCBI taxonomy): domain Eukaryota; kingdom Metazoa; phylum Chordata; class Amphibia; order Anura; family Ranidae; genus Lithobates; species Lithobates clamitans. Next base: position 2,005,913 of record JBBGZY010000441.1, read on the forward strand.
AGCACTGATCACTGTATTAGTGTCACTGGTCTCCAAAAAGTGTCAGTTATTGTCCGACTGTCCGCCGCAATATCGCTGTCCCACTATAAGTCACTGATCGCTGGCATTACTAGTAAAAATGTTTGTGGATGCTATAACTTTTGCGAAAACCTATCAATATACGCTTATTACTTTTTTTTTTTACCAACAATATGTAGCAGAATAGGTATTAGCCTAAATTGATGAAGAAATTAGATTTTTTTATATAGCAGTAAATCAAAAATATATATATTTTTTTTTCAAAATTGTTGTTTTAAGGTGATCAAATATCACCAAAAGAAAGCTCTATTTGTAGGGGAAAAAAAGATGTAATGCAGTGCCATATCGAAAAAATAGCCTGGTCATGAAGGGGGTAAATCTTCTGAAGATTAGACCCTGTTAGTCAGTTAAACACTGACACAAGGGCATGCATACAGAAATGACTATGCCATCTTATGTATACAGTATATAAATCAGTCTGATTTGTCATAGTTACATATTTTACCCTTTTGATACGTGTGCTGTTACAATATTTCAATTAATTGATTGCATTCGCACCAAAATGTGCAGGACCCTTTTTTGTTTGCACCAAAATTGGATCGGATAACATTCGCATTCACACCCATACGATTCAATTCTGCAGATCGCACTGCGTTTTGCTAACAGTTTTTGGGGTGTCGTTAACTTTACATACACACCCGCATCAATTCGCATGAACAGGATGCGATTTGCATATGTTGCAGACTCCGCACAGACCTTATCTTCCAGGTTTTAGGGTTGGTTCACACTGGTCCAACGTGCTCTCCGACTTCTAGAGTACAAGTAACATGACATGTCAAAATCATTGGTTCCCTTTGAGAGCCATCTTAACTAGTCTGACTTGAGTCGGCCTGACTTTGGAAAAGGTTCCTGCACTACTTTGGTCCGACTTCGGGATGACTTCAGCCCATTGATTTGAATGTAAGTCGCATCCAAGTTGGATCATCGTCTTAAATGATCCGACTTGTGCGCTGAGTATCCTGAGGGGGAGCCCTAAGCCTAAATGTTTTTAAAAAATGGTGTATGGTCCACCCCAAGACCATACCAGACCCTTATCCGAGCATGCAGCCGGGCAGGAAAGGGGGGGGGGGGACAAGTGAGGGAAAAGACATCACCAGAGGAAGAAGACATAAGCGGAGGGTTGAAGACATTAGCGGAGGGAGAAGACATCAGCAGAGGGAGAAGACATCAGCGAAGAGTTGAAGACATCAGCGGAGGGAGAAGACATCAGCGGAGGGAGAAGACATCAATGGAAGGGAAGACCAGAGGAAGAAGACATTAGCAGAGGGAGAAAAGAGGAGGAAGAAGACATCAGTGGCGGAGCCGGAGAAAAATTACACATTGGACCTACGACGGGGGACATTCTTCATTTTTAATAAAGGACTTGTCAAAAACCATCTCTTTGTTTTTTGTAACACTGCACTTCTTTATTTGGGTGAATGGGTAGGGATACAATGTACCCAGGGCCGGTGCTTCCACTAGGCAAGCTAGGCAGCTGCCTAGGGCGTATACAGGGCTCTGCAGCTGTAATCACTCACTGAGGAGGAGGAGATTTGCAGTCACTCAATCGGCCTCCTCTCCTCCTCTGTTCCTGGGATCTGTGCGGTGCTGTGTCCAGCTGCCCTGCCAGCTCTCTACCCGCCTCCTTCCCTGGGCTATGTGCAGCTACTACAGGAGCAGAGCGAGCGGCATTGTGCACAGAGACAGCCGGGTTGGATCCACCTAGGTCCGGACTAGACACATAGAGCGCACGCCGGGCATCTGCCCAGGCCGGGGCCACCGTGCCACTGATAGAGCCCAAAGCCAAGCTGCTCCTGCAGCTTGTCCCACTCACCCAGCATCTCCCCGTCGGGGCCCGGGGGCGGAACCCAGAGATCAGCTGACCTGTCATGGGGAGGAGCTGGGTGATGTCCCCATCTCCTAGTCTTGTGACTGGTGACACTGGCTGCCGCTGCCTGACTTGTGGAGGGAGCCGGAAAAAACTGCCAGTGATAACATACCTCAAGGTAAAAACCCCCCAACTTCTCCTGCCTACCTGGCTGCACCCCCCTCCACCTGGCTGTATCGCCCCTCCACCTGGCTGCATCTCCTCCTCCACCTGGCTGCACCCCCCTCCACCTAGCTGCACCCCCCTCCACCTGGCTGCATTGCCCCTCCACCTGGCTGCACCCCCCCTCTATCTGGCTGCATCCCCCTCCACCTGGCTGTATCCCCCCTCCCCTGTCCACCTGGCTGCACCACCCCTCCACCTGGCTGCATCCCCCCTCCATTTGGCTGCACCCCCCTCTCCTGTCCATCTGGTTCTGTCTCCCTCCCCCGCTCTACTGCCCACCTGTGTTCCATCAGCTGTAGCGGAGTACAGAGGAGACATTGAGGGTCTAATTCGCCCTGAATGTCTATAAAAGAGTACCTGTCACCTAGATGCTATCACATAGGGGGCTATTGGTCCCCTATGTAATGACAATAAAAGTTACGTAAAAAATAAAAATAAAGAGAATAAAAATATGAAAAAAATGTTTTAAACATTTAAAGAAGTGCATAAAAATACAAAACATTTTAGAGCTCACCCTCCCCTACACACACACATACACACAAATGCATGTGATTGCCCTACTCATGTTATGTATCACCATGCATGCTGGAGTAAGAGCGATAATTCTAGCATCAGAACTACTGCATAACACTAACCTGATGTCCTGCAGGGGCTTTTAAAGTGTTGCCTATGAAATAATATAGAGCAGTTCTGGTGCTAGAATTATTGACATTTTTTTTTTTGGAGTGTGGGGGGGGGGGGGGGGGGGTGCGCAAGTATCTGGTCTTGCCTAGGACGCAAAATAGTCTAGCACCGGCCCTGAATGTACCCCATACTCATTCACATGAGGGGGGGATCTGGGGGCCCCCTTATTGAAGGGGGCTTCCAGATTCCAATAAGCCCCCGCCCCGCAGACCCTGACAACTACCGCCCAGGGTTGTTGGGAAGAGACAAGGTGCGTTGAGTGGTTAAACATCTTTTATTGCTGGTTGCAAAAAAGTGAAGATAACAGTGCTGCGCAGACTTTTATTTCTAATTATATATGACTAGAGCATACCTTGAGCACTCTACAAAAGTTCAACAGAATACCAGGTACCCTATCAGCCAGCTTCCACTGTTCCTGGTAGTGTGTCCTTCTATTGTGCTTTCATATTGGCAAGTGAGACTACCTATCATAGTGATGCACCAATACGGAGGCAGTGGAAGAAGGAATGGGTCAGCCATACTTCAAAATTATATGTCAAAGCCAACCAATAAAAACAGACATTTCAGAGATACCTTGATGAATTTGCAAAGTGCTGATTCTTAGGCTAACTTTTTCAGTGCTATTGTTCTTAAAGAAGAGTTCCGCCAAAAAAAAAAAAAATTAAAAGTCAGCAGCTACAAATAGTACAGCTGCTGACTTTTAAAACAAGGACACTTACCTGTTAACCATTGTTAAAAGAAATGCATAAGAAGTCCTATTTGCAGCTTGTGAAAAGCTATGTGGGGGACACAGCAAACATGTGGAAGAAGGTGCTCTCGTTGGATCCAAATTGAACTTTTTGGCCTAAAAGCAAAACACTATGTGTGTTGGGAAGCTAACACTGCACATCACCCTGAACACACCGTCCCCACCGTGAAACATGGTGGTGGCAGCATCAGGTTGTGGGGAAGATTTTCTTCATCCTGGTGTTCCTCTCTTCACCTGTCAGCATCTCAATACCTGATGATTAGGACCATGGTCTCTCCCATCCCTATATTGAAGGGTTCTCAATGGAAATGGCCTCCTGTCCTGAAAGGGATTTTCTCCAATGTTGATCATGCACCCATCTATTCATGTCTCTCAAAAAGAAAGATGAAGCCTTAGGTGCTGGCATAGTAATAAATCTTCTGTGCTGCAGAGTTATTGCCAGTGGAACTCCCTTGTAGGGAAGTTATTTTGCAATTAGAACTCCCCGGCTGGGAAGTTGTTTTGAACATTCTGGTTTTCTGCTCCCTTTGCCTTTTGTCACCTGATAGCAAGCTTTTTATTCTCCAGTGAGGCTGAACAACATCACAGTGGTGTCATACATCAGGGGGCAAGTCAGAACATACAGGGTAAGTCCATTAAGGTAGTGATGACTGTGATCTGGGTGGAGCAGAATTTCTCTATCAATCATCTCATTTGAGTCTACATTCAGAACTTCTGGGAAGAATCCATATTCTGTGGCTTAATTCGGCAACAAGTGGTTCCTATATCCAGGTTCCTCCAGATGGATTTCATCTCTGGGCAAGAAGTCAGAGTTAGATCTACTAGCATCTCCTTATTGTTACAAGCCGGAAAGCTTTTCCCCAGGGGCCTGGGCTAAGCACTGGGTGCAGATGCTGTGACAGATCAGGAAAGGTCTCACAAGCCATATGCTTTCCCTCCAGTCTGATCCATTTACAGGTTTTTGGAGACTGTTGCTAAAGACCATGGCAATTATTGCAGCAATTCCCCATTGGCCAAACAGGCCTTGGTTTCTGCCTTTGATACTGGGTTATCGCATTGAAGTCCTGCCTCTCGGATGCAGTGGCAGCCCGTCCATTGGAAGCCGCCTCCCTTATCCATGCGTCCGGCCCCTTGATCTACATACAGGGCGCCAGACCATGGATTCCAATAGGGGGGGGGTTAAAGCACGTGATTAGAGCCAGAGGCTCTAATAGGCTTCAAAAAAGGGTGGGCTAGGGGCGCAGAGCACTGCACTTCAAGCCCACCCAGTTGTGTGATGATAGTGAATGAATATTTCCTATTCTCACACTGATTCTCCTCCCAGCCAATCAGGAAGCAGGTTGTGAGACTGTTTCCTGATTGGGCGAAAGGAGAAGCAATGTTATTGGCCAAGGGGGAGGAGGAGGAGGGAGGAAACGAAAGGCCGAGGGGGAGAAGCAAGGGGAAGACCGACGGACCCACCAGCCATCACTCCAGGGGGTGTTCACCATCCAACATCTGGCTCAGCCATCCAGCACTCACAAGAGATGGGGGTCTGGGCAGGACAGAAGTAAGGAGTCCGTCGGTCCCTCGCGGTGGTGGCAGGGGTGGGGAGTTGTTTTTTCTGTGTTCCCGGGTGTTCCTGGTGTTCCCCGCATTAATGTCCATCTTCCGAGGGGAGGGGGGTCAGTGTCTGTTTGCCACCCCCCCAACTTATCGAGCACCAGCCTCCACTGCTCGGATGAGATCTTCTGTCGCAGAGTGCAATACTCCACTCTTGTTCATCTCTTCCAGTTTCTCATCCTGGCAGGAAGAGACTGATCAGGCTTGGCTGTTGTTTCTCTAGGCTAATATCTATCAATCCCTCAAAAGGATTTGAATAAAGCTTGTTCAGTTTGGACTGCTTTGTGTTCTTTTGCTTCAGTCCTCTGGTTAGGTGCATTCTGGACTTCAACTGATCCTAAAGCTCTCTTAGAGGACAGATCTCTGCAATCCCTGTCATATCTGATGTCTCATTGGTAGACTATACCTTACTTATCCAATACTTTGATGGGGGGGTGCATCTAAAAACTCAAAGGAGAGCCAAGACTAGGTGGGATTTACTGCTTGCTCTGCACTTCCTTGCCAGCCCCAGATGAGATCTCTTTTCGGTCCAGCTTGGGTAGAGATTGAGCTATGAGAACATGTATGCTAAGGGCTATCTCTTCAGTAAGAAAGTTTGCCAATATCAAAGCTTTAGGCTAGGAAAGATCCTTTGGTGACTTAAAATTCTAGGTGGGATCTCCTCAAGACCAGTTGGAGTAAGGAGTGAGCCATGATGTCATTCTCTCTAGAGCTACATCCTCAGCAGGAAGTTTGCCAGAATCAGGACCTTTAGGACCCTTTGGCAGTTTGCTGCTCCAGATGGGATCTCTTTTAGTTCAATTTTGAGTAAAGGTTCGGTCATGAAGGCAGTCTCTCTAAGGGTTGTATTTTCCTCAGTCAGGAGGTTTGCCGGGAGCTGGGCCTTTTGCCATGATGGATCCTTGTTGGCATTCTGCCTAAAATGGGTATTGTTTATATCCATACTGCATTGCAATCTGAGGTGGTTTCGGCATCCTATGAGAACAACAGTTTCATTCCCCCCATATGCTGGACCACAAAGGATAAATGGTTCCATGCAATAGATATTGGAATACTTTGAGCATGCTCATAAGCTATAGCTTTGCTCAGAGTTTTCGGACATATTTTTCACGTTTTTCAACACCGTTGTTTTTTGGGCTAGTTAGCTCCCAAATGTATGCTGCCATGGAGCCTGTCAGGAAAACAGAAAATTTTCTATCAAATACTTAGAGTAATTTTCCTTTCCTGATGGGCTCCATAGCAGCAGGAGTTCACTTCCAGTGTCAGGAGTAAGCTAGTTATGGAACGCAGCCTCTGGCTTAGCCTGAAAATTTATGTGAGTGGGGTCCTAGGGGGTAGGAGTGGGGATGGGGCTATCCAAACGTATGCTGCCATAGAGCCCACCAGGAAAGGAAAATTGTGGTATTTGATAGGAAAGTTTTTGTTATATTATTTAGTCTGTGAAAGTTATAGAGTCCACAAAATATGTTCTATATATTTGAAAATCGATCAATCCTGATGTACTGACAGTCTAATTTATTGAGGACCTAAAATGCCAGGACAGCACAAATACCTCCTAAATTACCCCTTTTTGAAAAGTAGACAGTCCAGTGTATTTAGTAGGAGGCATGACTAGTTCTTTGAAGTTGTAATTTTTTGTCACAATTTTTTTGAAAATTAAGAAATTTAAAAAACTAAGTGCATACACACATTGAATAAAGTCTAAAACAAACTAAATGTGACCATGAATATGGATTGCACAATGTAAATATGCAGTGTTGATCTGCTAAAACAGTTAGGTAAAACACTGAATAGTAAACCTAATTGACAAAAAATAAACAGTGACTGGTAAAAAAACAGTGACGGTTCCAAAAGACTTAAATTGATTATAAGGAAAAACTTGAAACACAACAGTCCCTAATATAAACTTGTGGAAAAAATTGTGAAAAACCACCACCAAAAGTCTATGAGGTTGAATGTAACAACTGATGGAAATATAACTCCCAGGTTCACAAGTGAATAGATAATTCGTTTCCAGGATCTGACAGTAGGTCGATACTGAGGGAACCACAAGTGAACAGAAGGTCTAAATCGGTGCCATCACCAGGAACATCAAGAGGCTTACCGGAAATTAATAACTTGAAATGACATACGTCATACAAGTCAAAAAAGGCTTGTTGACCACCCGGTCCTAACAATGTAACTTGTCAGATGTCGTCAGCATACAGTGGGAAGGGAGGGTGACATCACAGCTTCCACATCCATAAGCAATCCGACATAGGCCAAACGAATAATTCAAATGCCATGCGAGAAGTAAGAAAACTCACATAGCGTGATAACGTTTAAAACACTGGTTTATTAAAATATTAAAAACAAACTCACATATTGGAAGATCAAAAACAGCTCGAACATCATATAGCGGCAATCGTGAGGGGTCCACCCGACATGTTTCAGCTAAGAAGCCGTCATCTGGGGTGTGGAACCCCCCTCCATCACCGCTCTATAAACACATAATGACCCCCACTGGGAGTGTCCATAAACCGGAAGTGCACTGGGTGAAAAACACTTCCGGCCTTAGAGGTCATAATTTCACTAATGTATTCCCACATATAAAAAAGGGTTGGGGGGGCGTGGCTTGGCGCCGGACTCTAATGGACGCCTAATCCCTGCGCTCCGGTCCTCAGGGGGTTTTTCATTAGCTTCAAAGAGCCACCCAGAAACGAAAACATGGGGAAATCTAAGGGGAACACGTCCCCATCCCGTTCCCGATCCCCGCGGAGACCCGACTCACAGGCAGGCCGCAGCATTCCGGAGATCTTCCGGACGCAGGCACGCGAGGCCCCGGCTTCATCTCAGGCCTACTCGGCCGCAGCGCGCTCCTCCAGCCTCAGCCCCTCTGGCAGACACAGGACTCCATCGCCCGCTCGGCATGGGGCCACAGCACACCCCCTGAACATGGAGGACCTGAGAACAGTGGCAGAAGATATCAAAGCCACCTTCGCATCGGTCATCTCAGACCTGAGGAGAGACATCCACTCCATGACGGTCCGCATGGACACCATAGAAGAAACAACAGCACAAAATGAGAATTCCATTCACAGGCTCCAGACATCATCCCAGGTACACTCCGTCCAGCTCAGAGACCTGCATAGATACATGGAAGACCTGGACAATCGCGGCAGACGACATAACTTACGGGTAAGAGGCATGCCAGAATCGATCGATCATACACAACTTACCCAGGCAACCGTAGCTGTCTTCAACGATCTCCTAGGCAGACCCCCCGAGACCCCTATTGAATGTGAACGCCTACATAGGGCTCTCAGACCCCGGGGTAGAGACACTGACCCCCCCAGAGATGTGGTATGCTGCCTAGTCAATTTCAAGCTAAAGGAAGAAATCCTTCGCAGAGCCAGAGATCGTCGCAATCTTTCATGCCAAGGCTCGGAAATTAAAATCTTTCAAGAATTATCGCCCATCACTCTACAAAATAGAAGAGACTTACGCCCTCTCCTTGACATACTATGCACAAACGGAATACAATACCGCTGGAAATTCCCTTTCTGCCTTTCAGCATCAACACAAGGGCGAACGGCTAACCTGAGAGTGCCTGAAGATCTCACCTCATTCTGTGAGATTCTGAACATACCTTGCATTGAACTGCCCGACTGGTACCGCTCTCTCAGACCTCCACAACTCAGAAGGTCCAGCTCCATGGATGCCATCCCTGTACGCGACAAATTCCACATAAGAAGATGCAGATCCAACTCTCCCAGGGCCAACACTCCCACAGGACCCAGGAACCCAACAGACAACAGCCCCACAGCTTCTCCTGCCCACAGAAGACCCCGTCATGGCGGCACCGACTAACGGGACGACCCACCACTTTCTTCGAGCGATCGCCTGAAATCACTTCACCCCCTACACTACGAAAGCCTTCGCAAGATAGACGTCACTCCACAGTTTGACCATCCGATTCCCCACATTTGGATCTCCTGCAAACCAGAAGCAAGACGACTGGACGCAAAGATCCACCACAATTCCTCACCCCTCCCGCAGCTAGTTCAAGATGGGCGCTTTCTGTTCAGCTCCACAGACTGGCCCTACCTGTGAAAACATCCCCCACCCCCATACCTTCTTCCTTAGTGCCAATCTGCCCACTTATCAAACCTAACACAGTCTCCAAGCAATGGAACACTGGACACGCAAGTATACCATGAACCTGCACGAAGATAACTATTGTGTGTGAAAGTTGTATAACCCCCCAAACTACAATAACTCCTCTCCCTATTTTATCTCCACCTCCCCATTATATCACCCCCATAACTCATCCCCCAAGTGGGAAGTTTTGAACCTCCCTAGGCGAGTGTCATTCCCTAATGTGACAGACACATGTCACATTCCCAGGTCAAAATCCCCTTATCTTAAATGACACCCCTATTAAAAAACAAACCGAGACTCACACTTGTTTGTTAATGATGTTGTTTGTCAGTAATATTGATCCCTTCCTGGAGGGGCGGTTCCACACAGTACCTCATCTACACCCTTAATTCTACCCTAGCTCCACAGACCCTACCCCTACTGTTGTCCCCCCAACGCTAAAAGCTGATTCTCATAGGTTCGGGTACCCCCCCCCCACCTGATCAAGAGATCACCCAAATGACTAACGGATACCTAAACCTAGGCATCCCCTAAGATGATGACTAAGACATAGCCCACATTCCCCAATGCCCATAGTAACAACACCACTCTGTGTGGAGCCGCTCATCCGGTTGGTATATTGCCGAAAGGAGTTTTCAAGTTATCTTCAGTTATGTTAAAACTCATAGGAAGCTAATGTTCCAGCTAAGAGATACTAGTTTCATTACTGTTATTGTCATTGTCTGACTGTTTGTCATACAATGATCTAAGGTATATGATGAATCTTGACAGACACACCACCAAGTGTATGGCTGACCCCGCGTAGGGCAAGCTTAAGACCAAAATACATAACTTGTTATGATATATTATTCTACCTTTTTTATTTGTTTACTACTCTCGTTTCGTTATTAATAGTTCAACGCACTATAACATGTATGTTTTTTGGAAACCAAACAAAAGAACCCGGGGGGATCTCCGACATGTGTGAAGGACCCCATACTCCGCCTGGTCATGGGTCCCGATATTACTACATCTTGATGTATAGACACATGAATAAACCGGGCCAGACCACCTTTATGGTGAAATCTCAAACTATCTGTTCTTATACAGTGTGGGGTTCGGTCGCACATGCTGGGGACCTACTCGGAGAATAAGGCAAGCATAAATAACGCTAGAACTATTTACTAAATATATAATCTGGTTAATGTTATAAGGTTGATGGCACAGATGACTCCCTACTTGTCTCTCTAATTATCTAACCGACTCACAACTTGACGTTCGCTCCATTTCCACACAATAGCTAAGGCCGACTTCCCCTACTCAGGCAGACTCACTTTCCTGCCCTAAAAGACCTCACATGACACTCTATCTTAGGCACTAACACTACTTTAAATCTAAGACCCCCTCATTTTATTCGACCCATAACCCCCAAGACTAATACTATAACCTATAGGCTCACTCCCCTATATTAACCACCCACACCCCTCTGAGGACCAGAGGATTACACTCTACCTCTATCCCGTCACCACCGGCTCCCTCCACCTCCCCACACAACGGGAACTTATCTTCCCTGTTGACATATACCGGATAACATATTAACCCATAAGAGGGGTCTCTGAACCCCTCTTTACCTCCGGAACACCCAGACCCTACATATCCTTCTTGATCCTTTCTCTGTCTTTTCTTCTTCCTCCCCCCCCCCTCCTTGCCCCCTCTCATCCTCTCTTCTCCTTTTCCCCCTCTCCCCTCCCCTTCCTCTAACCTCTACAGTCCTTCTTTCCCCTCAAATTCACACCCCTTGACTGCCTCCTCGGTCTCCGTCGCCTCCACCTCACCTACACAACCCCCCCCAATCCAATTATACTCCCACGATCCACCCCTAACATACCCGAAGAGCTCTATTGACTAAACCGACAATAGAACACATCCCTTTAAAGCATGTCGCACACATCACCTACCACCAAACACGACACACTTAAAGTGTCATCCCTAAACGTAAAAGGGCTTAACATCCCAGAAAAACGCAGCCAAGTTATGTCTATGATGCATAAACTAAAATCCGACATTGTTTTCCTCCAGGAAACCCATTTTCGTGCAGACAAGGTTCCTAAGCTTACAAGCCACTGGTTCCCTCACTCCTACCATTCTACCAACCCACAAGCAAAGACTAAAGGAGTCTCAATCTTGATCTCCAAAAACTTAACATGGGAACTCAATGACTCACTTATTGACAAGGAAGGCAGATATATCTTTTTAAAAGGCAAGATACAGGGCCGACCTGTAACTCTGGCTAACATATACAGCCCCAACTCTGCACAATCCAGCTTCTTTAGACAGATCTCCCAACTTTTATCAGGCTTCTCTGCTGGTCTAACCATACTCGGAGGAGACTTTAATGTAGCCCTATACCCAATTCTAGACACCTCTTCAGGATCCACATCACTGCCATACCGAACTCTACGCCAAATTAAACTGCAATTGAACGACCTACTCTTACATGACACCTGGCGCACTATTCACCCCAATGTCAAGGACTATACATTCTTCTCCGCCCCCCACGACAGATACTCCAGAATTGATTATCTTTTCCTCTCCCAACCAGACCTTCCATTCCTCTCCCATGCGACAATTGAACCAATGGTCCTATCTGACCACCACCCTATCACGATGACTCTGACCTTCCCTGAACATCAGAATGTTTCAAAAATCTGGCGCTTAGATTCTACACTCTTGACCTCAGAAGGAGATATCACAGACATCAGACAAACCATTCACAACTTTTTTATCGACAATGACAACGAAGACACATCTCCACTAACACAGTGGGAGGCCCACAAATGTGTCTTAAGGGGCAAGCTTATTGCCCTCAAAACGTCACGGAAAAAAGCCCACCAAGCCAGTATCCTAAACCTAATCCAGAAAATTAAAACCTTAGAACTAGCTCACAAACAGACTCAGGCCCAACAAACATATCGAGAGCTCACACAAACGAGAGAGCACCTACTTACAGAACTGTCACAAAAAACAAAACGTAAATTCATCCTACAACAGAAATTGTTTTATGAATTTGGTAATAAAAGCGGAAAATATCTGGCCCGAGCCATTCAGAAAAACAAAGCACGTTCCAATATCCACACGATAAACGATGCCCAAGGTAGAGCGAAAGTCACAGCCCCAGACATAGCCTCCCAATTCGAAACGTACTACTCCACACTGTACAATCTCGGTACAACTACCGACAGTCTATCTAACAACAAGGATAGACGATCCCTCATTAAAAGTTTTCTAAAGGAACATTGCCCTAAACCGATTGACAGAGAAGATGCTCGCCAGTTAGAACTCCCCATCTCAGAAGCGGAACTCAAAAATGCAATTAAACAGTTAAAAGCTGGAAAGAGTCCTGGCCCAGACGGCTTCACAGCCGTATACTTTAAGACCTTCTTGGAAACACTCACAGGCACCTTTCTCAAAGCCTTTAACTCCCTGTCCTCCTCCACGCTCCCCTTCCATAGACTCCTTGAAGCCCACATTACAGTTATACCAAAGGAGGGAAAAGACGCGACCCTAGTAAGTAACTATAGGCCGATCTCCCTACTAAATGTTGACATAAAAATTTTTGCAAAAATCCTAGCCAACCGCCTGCTTCCCCTGTTACCATCACTAATAGATGGAGACCAAGTTGGTTTTATTCCGGGTCGAGAGGCAAGGGATAACACCATTAAAGCCATAAACCTCCATCATTGGATGACAAATCATAAACATAAAGGTTTCTTTCTATCATTGGATGCGGAGAAGGCGTTTGACAGACTGGCATGGGACTACATGGGGGCAGTGTTACGACACTTAGGCCTCCATAATCGCATGTTTAACTCAATCATGTCGCTATACACGACACCCACGGCCAGAGTTAGGATTAACGGACATCTGTCAAACGCCTTCTCCATAACCAACGGAACGAGGCAAGGATGCCCACTTTCCCCTATCCTCTTTGTGCTAACCCTTGAACCTCTTCTGAACTGCCTCAGGAGAAATGAAGATATTAAAGGCATACCCATACCAGGCCACACCTACAAGTTAGCAGCCTTTGCCGACGACATACTGCTTTCCCTTAGCGAGCCCCACATTTCTATTCCAAACTTATTAAAAGACTTCCACCTCTTCCAGCGCATCTCGAATTTTAAAATAAACTTCACCAAATCACACGCCCTAAATGTCACTATCCCAAAAGACACAGTTGCGCAGTGTGAATCTAACTTCCCCTTCCAATGGCGACAAAACGCAATCAAGTACCTTGGTATATATCTTACAACGAACCTATCGGACCTTTTTGCACGAAACTATCTTCCCATCCTCAGAACGATCTCTGCCGATCTCAAAAATTGGAACAAACCCCAATTTTCCTGGTTCGGACGGGCAGCGATTATTAAAATGAATATTCTCCCCAGCATTCTATATATTTTACAAGCTATCCCCATCAAACTCCCCCCATCATTTTTCTTATCCTATAGAAAGCTTTGTACTGAATTTCTATGGAAACAAAAATCTCCAAGAATCGCATATAATCTTCGTACAAAACCCAAGACAAAGGGGGGCACTGGGCTTCCAGATCTGAAAAAATATTACTGGGCCTGCCACCTTACCCGTATTGTGGACTGGTCACTACACACCCAACTCAAAGATTGGGTCAGACTGGAGAGTTCACTGTTCCCCTTTCCGCTGAAATCCGCACCCTGGCTGGCACCGACACATATCCCCTCCACTCTCAAAGAACACCCTCTCATTGGACCGACCCTGGACTGTTTCAGGGAAACATGCCGGAAGCTACACATATCATCCTCACCGGGCCCTCTGACTCCTATAAGACAGAACCCTGCCTTCCCCCCGGGCATGTCCACACAATTCCTAGCGAATCAATGGCAATCCCCCGACATGCTGGCACATCAATTTTTCCGTGACGGATCGTTCCTAGATCGCCTCACACTGACACCCGCCATCACCAGAGACCCTTTACCGCTCTGGACTTACTTTCAAATTCGACATTTTTTAAAAGAAGCCAACCGAGACTCTTCTATATCCAGAACACTTACTCCTTTTGAACATTTATGCTCTCAATCCAATCCCCAACAACATTTAATCTCCAGTATATATGCTATACTATTTACTGAAACCTCCTCTAAAGAAGGGAAAGCTTGCAAATCTTGGGAAAGAGAATTACAAACAGAACTAGAAGAAGACCAATGGGAACACATATTCACGATTGCCCATAAAGGCTCCCTGAACGTATCCATTCAGGAAAACAACTATAAGACCCTGACACGTTGGTACCGAACCCCAGCTATCCTGAATAGAATTAACCCCTCATTCCCCAACAAATGCTGGAGATGTGGGGATGAACCAGGCACACTGTTACACATCCTATGGTCATGTCCAGCTATCCAATCATTCTGGACGCAAATCCGAGAACTCACGGAATCAATATCGACCTACAACTTAGACCACACGCCAACACAATGCCTGTTTCATCACTCAGATCTATCCACGCCGTACTACCGTAAAACACTAATCTTACCCCTACTAAATGCAGCGAAAATGTGCATACCTAGACATTGGGGTACACCTCATGCTCCGACCATCCAGGAATGGCTCACACAAGTTGATAAAATAGCAGAAATGGAAGAACTTATTTCCATATCACGAGACTCCCCAGCCAAATTCTCTAAGACGTGGGCATGTTGGACCCATTTTCGGTCAACCGACAGATACCTAACACTAATGACATAAATCTCGACCTGGACCCACTCATTCGAATTCACCACCCTCCACCCTTGATCTGTATAGTACAATCCTCTCAACCTCACCACCCCTACACCTACTTTTCTCCCCCGGCTGACGTGAACCCCCCACCCCTAAACAAGGGACGAGTATGGGGGGTCACACGTCAAAATTAGCCCAATTTCACATTCCAAGAATAGAGATCGAACAAACCTGACTTACCTCACCATAAAACAACACTAAACCGAACCTAGACCACAGGTGGAGGAGACCGAGGAGACAGGCACTCCTCTAACCCCCTTACTCTCCCCCCCCCTCCCCCCCTCCCCCCCTTCCTTGCTCCCCCCCCCCCCAGTCTCTTAAGTCACCCCTCCCTCCCCTCTACTTACTTCTACTCCCCCCCCCCCTCCTCTCCTATTTTTTTTTTATTTATATATCCTCTTTATCTTTTCTCTCTCTCTTCTCTTTTCTTTTTTTTTGTCTTCTTCTCCTTTTTCTTCCTTTTTCTCTCCTTCTTTCATATATCTATCATTGTCCACCTACAACCCCTCTTGCCCCTTGCATGGTTGGGATCCTTTAACAGAGCTCCCGACCAACACCTTTACCTTAGATGTGGACTGAATTGTCATACAATCCCCTATGCCATCACCCAATGATTGGGAATCCTCATCTGAGAAATATGACAACGACCTGGAGGAGGGGGGAGGAGGAGGAAGAGGAGAAGAAGAAGAAGAAACATCTTATGCCACAATATTTAATTTCAACCTCCTGATAGTGATTTCAACACGTTACCAGATTTAGTACAAATCCCCCCCCCCCCGCCCCGACTTAGTAAATTGTAAATCTTCAACAAGAAATTCTCTGTTATTAGTCAATTCACTGTTACATTTGTCTCAACTGTAATATTCTATGTATATTCCCCATCTTTTGTACTACCGTATGATGATACTGTGATACTGTCATATTGTACTATCTTTCTTTCAATAAAAATTTATTTTGGAAAAAAAAAAAAAAAAAAAAAGGGTTAAAGGACAAAAGTCATTCACTGGTAAAAAAACCCAAAAGAAGTTCCAGCACATAAGAAACTATAATCTCGCTCGGTTCGCCAGTCCGGAAGTAATCCGAACGCAAACAAAGCCTCGCTTTCAATGTGCGACATCACTTCCTATATGGGCACAGCGGTGCCGCCGCGCTCCTCCCATATAGCCAAGCCTCGCTCCCAGGTAGCGCAGTGACGTCACACCCGCACTTCTGGGGCGGCGTCGATGTGCTCCACCATGCTCTCCAAGCCTCACTATCAAAACTGCTCCAACGAGAGCCGAGATACACATACCCGAGTGTTCTCGCCGCTCACAGTCACGCCCAGTCACGCCCTATGATGGACATAACACAGGTCCAAGGGCGGGACTGGGCATGACGGCGGCGCCGAAAAAAGCCAAGAACACTCGGGTATGTGTATCTCGGCTCCGACGAATCCCTGCAGTCTCGGTGCCATATTTGAATCTACCCATGGCTGTGTATGTCGGCGGCGATCGCGGCAATTGCCACGATCTCTCCGATCACACAAAATCGGCGGGGATCGGCCTATAACACGCACCCACGATTTTCCCCTGATTTTCAGGGAAAAAAGTGCGTGTTATATGCCGATAAATACATTTTAACCCCTACTGATCCGGCTTCTTCCCTACCTGAGTTTTATGAACTCTTGAAGGTATTTAATACTGTCTCTTATTATAAAATTAAAAAATCAAATATTCTCAGCATAGGCTTAGATAAACTGACAAAATTTCATCTGCAAAGCAACTACCCTTCACGCTGTTCAGGAGATATTTACTGTGTTTTGCGTTGACGATGTAATTGGCGCATGCGCTGTGAAGAAACGGCCCTCTATGCCGTTTCTTCCTGAGCAAATGCCATGACTGGCGGCTCCCGTGCGCATGCGCGGGAGTGACGTCACGCAGCTCCAGCCAGTCTCTGAGCCGCAGTCTGCGGCCCTGGAAGGAAGAGGGGCAAAGATGGATGTGGCCTCCAGCGGGAAAAGAGCGGGTTTCGTTTGTAGATAAGTGTCACATAATGGGCTAGTATTCCATGCATACTAGCACATTATGCTTTTACTTTGCAGGGGTACAGGAAGGAAGTAAAACCTATCACGGTTTACTTCGGCTTTAATGTCACCTATTTCCAATCTATTCGAATTCAATTATGGGCCTTTGTAATCTTCATGCAAACAAGAGATGGATAGACTAAACAATTATTACATAACCTGGTTGGGTAGAATGGCCACCTTTAAAATGTTACTATTGCCTAAAAATGTAAACATATTTATGACCCTCCTTTTTTTTTTTTTTTTTTTTATCTCTAAAGCTTATAGTGTGTAAATATTCGTGGAAATATAGGAAACCTAGATGCCCCTATTCTACCCTTATCAGACACAAAGCTGTAGGAGGAATGGGTTTCCCAGACTTTAAGGACTACTACACAGCTATCATACTCGATCATATCAGACATTGGTTTACCCCCTTCACTACCAAGCATTGAGGCGAACTAGAATAGTATTTCGTGCCACAAGGGTCTTTATGATCCATGTTCTCGGTTTATCCTTTTCTTAATAGTAAATACAAGATATTGCACCCTGCCGTTAAATATTGCACCGAAACATTACAGAGTCCCTTATGGCCTGGAAATATTTCAAAAGCTCTGGTGCTTCATCACCCCCTTTAACTATTCCTCCAGTACCTCTATAAACATTAAAATGTTTAATACCGATTTATTCTTTAAATATTGGCGCTTATCTCACCCCATTCATCTCTCTGACCTACTAACTAATGATAACAGTTTTTCCTCCAATAGCATCAAAGAAACCTTCAAAACCTCATCTCTAAACCATTATACGTACTCACAAATTTCACATTACTTATGAAGAAACTCTATATCTGTACCCAAAAGACATTAGTCATGTCAAAGGTATTACATTATTTTATTCCCTTTTACAATCCAAGAGCAAATTTACAAAGAGCTCTTCCATGGTAAAATGGGAACAGAAATTTGGCGTAACCTTTTCAAACACAAAATGGGTGCAGGCTGTTAAGCACAACTCTAGATTCATCAAATGTATTGATTATTGGGAATTGTCCCAAAAAAATTGATGATATTTGACTGCTGTTTATTTAGCCAAGTTCTTCAACACTGAACATATGATGACATAGATGGGAGTAAGTAGGAATGGGAATGTCCACACATTAAAAGCTATTGAAATAGAATATTTCCACTCATTTCTTGCATTACTGGCTGTTTAATGACACTGAATCCAGTAGCCAGACTACTAATACTGAGACAATGGAGAGGTAGTTTAGCTCCCAATGTATCCAAAGTGAAACAGCAACTGAATTTGAGTTATTGACAGTCCATAGCTTATGAAACTGGCAAACCCAAACAGTTTCATGTGGCATAGGATTCATGGATAACCTTGACAAGGTCTCAGTCTAATGCCCCATACACATGATCGGATTTTCCGACAACAAATGTTGGATGTGAGCTTGTTGCCGGAAAG
The DNA here is from genome assembly GCA_037952925.1 of Lithobates clamitans. Lineage (NCBI taxonomy): Eukaryota > Metazoa > Chordata > Amphibia > Anura > Ranidae > Lithobates > Lithobates clamitans. Next base: position 2,024,498 of record JBBGZY010000441.1, read on the forward strand.
TCCTTCGACCGTGTGTATGCTCCATCGAACATTTGTTGTCGGACTTTCCGCCAACAAATGTTGGCTAGCAGGCTCTCAAATTTCCGACAACAAATGTTTGTTGTCGGACATTGCGATCGTGTGTACACAAGTCCGTTGGATAAAAGTCCACGCATGCTCGGAATCAAGCACGAGCGGGAGATATAACTAGCGTTAGTAATGGAGACATCACGTACGTCTTGTACGTCACTACGTTTGTAATTGTTGGCCAACATTTGTGTGACCGTGTGTATGCAAGACAAGTTGAAGCCAACATCCTTTGAACAAAAATCCACGGTTTTGTTGTTGGAAAGTCCGATCGTGTGTACGGGGCATTATTGTTTAGCTTGTGACACAATGCTAATATTTTTATTGTTACCTTTCTTTACTTTGCTCATCAGGAGCCAAACTGGTCTATATTGTTTTAATTTTTATAGGGGTACTTATATACCCCTCCTTTGGACGAATAGTTAGCTAGTACCATGCAGTCTCATTCTAATAATAATACAGATTGCTATTGAAATGTATACGTATATTATAAGAAAATATGGATTTTGATAATTTTAACCCAGCTATCCTACCATTTCCATGCTGGGTGATTTCTGTTGGATGTGGCATTTATTTAGTTTTGTATGTTCTCTTTATATGGCACTTGTCATTTATTCTTTCTTGCTTTGTACTGTTTTGAAAACTCTGTTGCATTTTCTGAATGAACATAAAGCACTCTCTGATTGAACATAGTGAAGAGATGGGGTAATGCTGTCATGCTCTCCACCTTGTCCAATCAGAGAGCAAAGCATTCTCTGAATGGTGCCTATGCTGAGTAGCTAACCGCCTGTATTCACAAAGCATCAGGCTGGCCGCTCAGCATGAGACCAGAAAGCAAGTGGAAATCACTGAAGCAGTGGCATCTACTTTAGTGATTTCCAGCTTCCAGTTACATTAGCCAGGAATGTCATATACATAGTTACATTGGTCAAGGCTGGACCAATGTAACCATGTATAACATGCCAATTCCTGGAATTCCTTAACTTTATATATATCAATCCCTAGATAAAACAAACAATTATTTCTTGCATTGTAGAGTGAGCCCCAACGCAAGGTGAATTTTAGGGACAGCTGAAATTCAGCTTTAACAAGACTGTACTGTAACCTGTTTGCTGGGTGGGTGAAGATCTCCTAGATCATGCATCCCTAGAAACCAGTTAGAAACCAGTAGTAAGGGGTGATTGTAGTCTATTGTTTGCAATTTCCCACATCTATTTAGCATTTCAGCAGACATGCTGTTCCACAAAAGTAAACGAGTCACGTATACTTTTAGCACAATTCAATGTTTAGGAGGAGTAATGGATGATTTTTATGTATACTGACTTCGATTGTCTTTCTCTGCCTATATTTTTGTAATTCTGTAAAAATGTCCTTCCTAAAAGATTTCTGTTTTACGGTGCCAAATCTGGATCTGTCTTGGGGGGAAAACATGACACAGTGTTGCGCTGCTAATGATTACAGATATCAATATTATGCCATAAGATGCAAACAGCACTTCTGGGAATCTCTCTTGATTAAAAATGCTTCCGTGTTAGACCTACCCAGCATTCATCATTTAAGAATATAGTATGGTTAGAGTTCTTGTTCTCCATTGATTATTTTCACTGAGTCAGATCCCTCCTGTCTAATAAAATCATACATAATCCTGGCTGTAAACCAGCATTTTTTTCCTTTTATAGATACCTGACTCAAATTTAGCAAGAACAAACTCAACAAACATAATCTGCCCTCTTTTGTTTAGTTGAGCTTGTCCAGATCTTACATTTTTTTGTGGATACATTTCTTAAGAATATAGGTGATTATATAGAATCATTTCTACACCTATAACAATTGTGCAGAGTATGGATAAATAGTTGGATTTTTGGTTACCTGTTAAAAAAACCTCCTCTTTGAGTACATCATGGCACACAGAGCATCTTCAAATTCATAACGACAGGGTTATGCTGGCACCTTCAGGTGATTAGACACTGAGAAAAAAAGGAAAGACAAAAAAGTCCCCTCCCAGATATAATCCCTCATTAGACCAGGCTCTAGTTTTTGTAACAAGCCATAAAATACCAGCAAAAGGGGTAACCAGATATCCCCATATCAAAGTGGCCCTAATCTACCACCCAGAGGAGGGGAGAAGAAGGGAAACACTAACTAGCCCCACCAGTATAATAAACATTCTGAGCAACCCGTAAGTAACAAATGGCCATGCTGTGACATTTAGTCCCACAAAAGAATATCAGATGTGGGAGGGGTTGGTGGGGGACCTAGGGCATGGGTAAAAGGGGTTAATCCAGGGCACTCACCATTCCCGCTGCAGTACTCCCAAAAGGGGGTCCAATCTTCACCCATCACCATGGGCTTCTCCAATAAAAATACTTTTTTTTCTACCTAAGGCACATTGACCATGACCTTTGACACTGACCTTTGACTTTAACTATGACACTGACCTAGATCGAAACCCAGATCTAGCTATTTTATTTATTTATTTATTTATTTATTTATTTATTTATTTATTTTTTACACGTTAGTTTCCGTTTTTCCCTCTAGCAAGGAGAAAAAATATACATAATCAAATATATATATGATTATTTGAAGAAAGAATACAGGGGCAGGCTGTAAAGTTTCTGATCACTATGATGATTGATCACAAGCTATCACAGTGATTATGTGATCATAAGCCAATCCCCCAGCACTGTTCCTACCCGTCGGTGACAGCTTGTTTTCCATGCAGGGTGTGCGCTCTTCTCGTACAAACGCATGTACGCACATATGTGGCCCCAGGGAAGAAAAACCCTCCTATTGAGGTTGTGATACACAGGTACACTCGGTGACAAGGGGATATAGGCAGTTGACCCTATAGGCAAAATCAATTCTTCCTTGAAAAAAAATCTAGCTTGACCTCGCTCTCAGCATTTTTGGACCAGAGTTTATGCTTTGTACCATGGGCTAGACATGTGCGCCGTCAATAAATTTGTTTAGTTCCGTTTTGTATTAGAATGAATTCGTATTTCGTAATTCGTGTCCAAAATTCAATTTGGATTTGTACGAAATACACATTTTCGCTAGGTTCGTTAACTTTTCGTAACAATTACGAATGTTTGTTATGATGAATTTATCATTATGAGGGGCTCCCACCATCCCTGTGCTGTGCTGACTTCCTGGGCTTTTAACTTTTAGGTTCGTTGCATGTAGCCTTTTATCAAAAATATATTTGATCTTGAAAATCTAGGGGAGTGAATTAAGAATACAAAGAAAAGCCGCACACCCCGAGATTAACAGGCAGCAGCTACAGAGTCCTGTTATTCCTCCACGCCCTTATCCAGGCCTCCTGCTGCCATCTGCCTTTCTCAAGACCCTGAATCTTATCAATCTCACCCAGAATGTCCTGCACCACCACTTCGACTGGGAGGATTTTACCCCGTAAGGATACCTGACACCGTGTACTCCACGTGAAATAACAGACTACTAGACTAACTAAAAAAAGTGTTTCCAAATCATAATCCCGAGGAGTCTGGAATGCCCCATACACCCACTCTGCATAACTCATATGGGGGAGGAAGGGTATACTCAGAGCCCTCCCAACCCTCTTGTACACCTCTATATTAAAAGGGCATTGAAGTAGAAAGTGATCCATGGACTCCACCACTCCTCCACACTCCACTCTCGGGCAGCCCCGATCACTCATGGAAAGAAACTTCAAGTTGCCCTTCACATATAGTTTTCCATGAAAGGCAAGCCAAGCCTGATCCCAAGCCTGATCCCTAAACTTCATTGGGATTCTCTCCAAATTAATCAATCGCAAACCCCAGGCTTGGGCAATCCCTTAAGGCCAGTGGCTCGCAAAAAGCAGAGCTCATGATCCGCTTCTCAAGAAGTTTCCTTGGAAGAGATCTGAATTCTCCTGCTGTTACTTGCCACTGCCGAAGCATTTTCAAACACGGGGCAACATAAGCCGGGAGCTGTTCATGCTTGACCCTGTCAGGGTACCACTGGCACCGGACCTGGGCGTCGGCGCGCGCCTATGCGCCGGCGCGCTCCGTTACACACATCTCAGCAAAATCTTGTTGTTCCCGGGCGTCAGCGCGGCGCTAGGGCGCGCGCGGGTACGCGACGCTTGGGCGCGCGCGTGTGCACGTGCGCGCGTACGGGCGTGTGCGCGTTCGCGATAGCGCCGGTTTGGCGCCAAAGTGCACATAAAAGTCCTCCTGTGCCTCTGGCACATTGCTGCTTCGTCTTAGCTTTGTGATTCGTGTTAACCTGAACCTGATTGCTGTTACCCATCTGACCCGGCTTGTTTGACTACCCGTCCTGCGCCTATCCGACCGGGCCTGCCTGACTACTCTTCTGCTACCTGCCTGATCCCATTGCCAATCTCTGCCTGCCTACCGACTCTGCCTCTGCCTGCCGTTTGCCTGTCTCATATCCCTGCCGACCCGGACCGTCTGACCCTGCTTGTGCCTGCTGTTGTTCTTGCTGTTGCACCTTCAGTTTCAGCTCCAGTGATCTCTGCATCTACAAGTGTTCCAGCTGCGGCCTCCAGTCTCTACCTGATTTGCAGTCCAGCCATCCCTGTGGGATCTCTCATCACTTCAGCACCAGAGACTCCGCTCTACAGGCACTCCTACCCCACTGTGCTCAGGAGACCAATGTTCCCACTCCAGTGGCTCCTGAACCAGCGTTGTATGAGAGGTCTTCTCCTACAAGTCAGGCTCTACTACCAGGTACCTAACAGTACGAAGCAGCCATGTCTGAGCCTGCAGGAGATACCTCTCCAATGAAGGAGATATGCACACACCTGGCGGCCCTCACCCAAGCCGTGCAAGCCCTTCAGGATAATTATAACAGACTGGAAGGACAAGTTCAGAATATGGCAGGGTCTAACCCTTCTGCCTCTTCTTCAGCTGCTGCTCCAACACAGACTGTTTCAGGGCCTTCAGTTGTGATGCTTCCGCCTGAACCACGGGTCCCCATTCCTGAAAGATTCTCCGGAGATCGGGCTAAGTTTCGGGCCTTCCGCAATGCTTGCCAGCTCTTCTTTGCCTTACAGCCCAGAACCTTTTCACTGGAAGCTACTAACGTTGGATTTGTAATTTCCCTCCTGCAAGGGGAACCACAGACCTGGGCACATCGTTTACTTGAAGGGGACTCTGCTCTAACTCAATCCTTATCCGCCTTCTTCGAAGCCATGGCACAATTGTATGAGGACCCTCAACAGACTGCCTCAGCCGAATCTGCCCTGTTCGCGCTCCAACAAGGCCGCAGACCTGCGGAGGACTATGTTACTGAATTCAGGCGTTGGAGCGCGGACACACAGTGGAATGACGCGGCTCTGCGTCACCAGTTCCGCATTGGACTGTCTGAAAGCTTGAAAGACGAACTTGCTCGAGTAGGTATTCCAAATACCTTAGAGGCCTTGATCACTCTAACCATTCAGATCGATCGTCGCCTCCGAGAGCGCCAATCTGAACGATCAGCTCAACCAAACCGCCCGACCTGGATGACAGCCCGAGCTCCGATGCCTGCAACACGCTACTTACCTGCATCCAGTCCTAACCCAGTCAATACCACACCAGATACCTCCGAACCAATGCAGCTGGGTGTGATGCGACCTGCCCTGTCTTCCGAAGAACGTGCCCGACAACGGCAATTAAATCTTTGCCTTTACTGTGGAGGAACCGGGCATTTTGTCCATAATTGCCCAGTCAGAATGAGTAAGTGTCCATCTCCTATACCTACCAGTTTTTCTGCTTTATCTACCAATTCTACCCATCTTGCCATTCTTCTCTCATTACAGCTTCAAGAAAGGACACTCCAAGTCAACGCAATTATTGACTCCGGGGCATGCAGCTGCTTTGTAGACTTAAACTTTGCTAAGCGGCATAACATCCCTTTACGGACTAAAACCCATGGACTTTCTGTCTTTCTAGCCGATGGCTCTCGTATCAGATCTGGACAAGTGACACAAGAGACTCTGCCATTATCCACTACAATTGACTCTCAACACAAGGAATTGTTGATCCTGGACGCCATCACCTCCCCTATGTTCCTCATTATCCTGGGCATTCCCTGGCTACGGGCTCACAACCCACACATCCATTGGGTCTCTGGAGAAGTGAAATTTCTGTCATCTTACTGCCAGGAACACTGTTTGGCGAAAGATTTGGATTCCCAAGCTACCTTGCTTTGCCTGGACTCCGACCAGAAAAATTGTCAGGTCATTCCCAAACATTATCATGACTACATTGATGTCTTTAGCAAAAAGGGGGCAGATTCTCTTCCACCTCATCGCCCCTACGATTGCCCCATTGAATTGCTGCCAGGATTCGAAATTCCCTTCAGACGCATCTTTCCCCTATCTGAGAAAGAACAAGAAGTGTTGAAGTCTTACATAGATGAAAACTTGGCCAAAGGATTCATTCGCCATTCCACTTCTCCAGCAGGTGCGGGAATATTCTTTGTTGCTAAAAAAAACAAATCTCTCCGCCCGTGTATTGACTACCGAGAACTGAATAAGATCACGGTCAAAAATCGGTATCCCCTACCCTTGATACCCGAACTGTTTCAGAAATTAAGGGCTGCCGTCATTTTCACTAATCTTGATCTAAGAGGGGCCTATAATCTGATCCGCATTCGGGCTGGGCATGAGTGGAAAACAGCTTTTCGGACCCGATTCGGGCATTATGAATATTTAGTCATGCCTTTTGGACTCTGCAATGCCCCTGCGACTTTTCAACACCTGATTAATGATGTGCTTAGAGACTTCCTAGACCTGTTTGTGATCGCATATCTAGACGATATTTTGATCTTTTCAGAATCCCTGGATCTCCATCGAAAACATGTTTGCCAAGTGTTGGGTCGTCTCCACTTACACAGACTTTATGCAAAAGCGGAGAAATGCGAGTTTGAGCAAGAAAGCATTCAGTTCTTGGGCTTGATAATCTCCTCAACTGGCATCAGGATGGATCCACAGAAGGTTTCTGCTGTTCTGGACTGGCCGGTACCCCTAGACAAAAAGGGGGTTCAACGATTCATCGGGTTTGCAAATTTCTACAGAAAATTTATCAGGGGTTTTTCTGCAATAATCGCACCAATCACACAACTAACCAAACAGAATACCCGTTTTTCTTGGAATCACCTAGCCCAAGAGGCTTTTGAGAACCTCAAGAGACTATTCACCTCAGCACCTATCCTCAGTCACCCTGAACCATCCTTGCCATTTATTTTGGAAGTGGACGCTTCTGAGATAGCGGTCGGTGCGATACTCTCGCAACGAAAGGGCAGTAAAGACGATATGCATCCTGTGGGGTTTTTCTCCCGAAAACTCTCCTCTGCGGAGAGGAACTATGATGTTGGAGATCGGGAGCTTCTTGCCATCAAAACTGCATTAGAGGAGTGGAGGTACCTGTTGGAGGGGGCTGTGCATCCAGTACTAATTTATACTGATCACAAAAATTTAGAATATTTACGATCTGCTAAAAGGCTAAGACCCCGACAAGCCCGCTGGGCGTTGTTTTTCTCACGCTTTTCCTTCCACATTGATTATCGGCCAGGTTCAAAGAATGTCAAACCAGACGCATTATCACGAATGCATGACAACCCAAAGGACTTATCTGCTCCGGACACCATTTTACCTGCAAACAATTTTCTGCTCATACAAACTGATCTTCTCTCCCAGATTAAGGAAGCATCCTCTGAATCAGCCAGACCCACGGGGATTACCTTAAGCAACAAGGACGGACTGTTCTGGAGAGGGAGCCAAATCTTTGTTCCTGAGGAGGTTCGGGTCAAGGTCTTAGCACTTCTTCACGATCACCCGCTGGCAGGTCACTTTGGGGTTCGTAAAACCCTGGAATTGGTACAGCGTACCTTCTGGTGGCCCAATTTAAAGGACTTTTGCGAGAAGTATGTCAGCTCCTGTCCTATCTGTACCCAGAAAAAAAACTTACAGGAGTCGAGCTTGGGGCCTGTTAAAACCCTTACTGGTACCCGACAGGCCTTGGAAAATGATATCCATGGACTTTATTGTAGAGCTTCCATGTTCTGAGGGGTGTTCTGCTATCTTTGTGGTAGTTGACCGTTTTACCAAAATGGCCCATTTTCTTCCATTAAGGGGAACTCCGTCAGCTATTGAAACAGCTCACATCTTCATCAAGGAGATCGTTAGACTCCACGGAATCCCCGTAAACATAACCTCTGACAGAGGGTTACAATTCACCTCACGCTTCTGGAGAGCCCTGTGTGAGTCTTTAAAAATCAAGCTGGCCTTGTCATCGGCCTATCACCCTCAGACCAACGGGCAGACAGAGAGGACCAATCAGACTCTTGAACAGTATATCAGATGTTTTACTTCTTTCTCACAAGATGATTGGGTATCCTTGCTGCCCTTGGCAGAATTTGCCTACAATAATGCCAAGCATTCAGCCACCGGTCAATCCCCCTTTTTCGCTAATTATGGTTTCCATCTAACCTTTTTACCCGATTTCCTTCCAGAGTCCTCAGTTCCAGCAGTACAGAGCACGGTAGACTTCATCAATCATAACAACCAGATGTTGCAGGAAGCAGTATCCAAGGCTCAGGCGGACAGCAAGAGGATCTTTGACCGGAGGAGAAGAGGGGAATTGAAGCTTCAGCTGGGCGATCAGGTATGGCTTTCTACAAGTAATATCAAACTAGCTCGTCCTTCTAAGATGTTGGCACCTAGGTTTATGGGACCTTTTCCGGTTAAAAGGAAGATCAATGAAGTTTCATATGAACTGACTTTGCCTGACTCTCTTAAAATTCACCCCGTGTTTTATGTGTCATTGCTCAAACCTGCTGTACCTGATCCCTTTCCTGGTAGAGGAACTACACCTCCTGAACCTATTGTGATTGATGGTAACGAGGAATTTGAGGTTGAGGCTATCCTTGATTGCAGGAAAAGACAAGGGCAGATCCAGTTCCTAATCAAGTGGAGGGGCTACGGCCCAGAAAGTAATTCATGGGAACCTGATAGTAATGTGCATGCTAGGCGTTTAGTTCGAGCCTATTTTGCTAACCATCCTGAAAAAAGAAGGCTTTTGGGCACCCGGAGGTTGCCCCTTGGGGGGGGGCAATGACAGGGTACCACTGGCACCGGACCTGGGCGTCGGCGCACGCCTATGCGCCGGCGCGCTCCGTTACACACATCTCAGCAAAATCTTGTTGTTCCCGGGCGTCAGCGCGGCGCTAGGGCGCGCGCGGGTACGCGGTGCTTGGGCGCGCGCGCGTGTGCACGTGTGCACGTACGGGCGTGCGCGCGTTCGCGATAGCGCCGGTTTGGTGCCAAAGTGCACATAAAAGTTCTCCTGTGCCTCTGGCACATTGCTGCTTCGTCTTAGCTTTGTGATTCGTGTTAACCTGAACCTGATTGCTGTTACCCATCTGACCCGGCTTGTTTGACTACCCTTCCTGCTCCTATCCGACCGGGCCTGCCTGACTACTCTTCTGCTACCTGCCTGATCCCGTTGCCAATCTCTGCCTGCCTACTGACTCTGCCTCTGCCTGCCATTTGCCTGTCTCATATCCCTGCCGACCCGGACCGTCTGACCCTGCTTGTGCCTGCTGTTGTTCTTGCTGTTGCACCTTCAGTTTCAGCTCCAGTGATCTCTGCATCTACAAGTGTTCCAGCTGCGGCCTCCAGTCTCTACCTGATTTGCAGTCCAGCCATCCCTGTGGGATCTCTCATCACTTCAGCACCAGAGACTCCGCTCTACAGGCACTCCTACCCCACTGTGCTCAGGAGACCACTGTTCCCACTCCAGTGGCTCCTGAACCAGCGTTGTATGAGAGGTCTTCTCCTACAAGTCAGGCTCTACTACCAGGTACCTAACAGACCCTCAGGCTTTTCACTGGCCCACCATTTTTCCAGTCTCGCAGAAAGGGCCTAAACCAGGACTGGAAAATACCAACCCACCCAGGCGGTCCCTCTGCCAACATGTTACCAAGATTTTACTTCACAAACGTCAGCGATAAAAAGACTACAGGGTTGATCATCCCTAGACCACCATCCCTCCTAGGAAGGTAAGTCACATTCCTTTTGACAAGGTTTTTTCTGTTCCCCCATAACAGCTGGAAGAAACAACTATAGACCCTGGTATAGAGAGAAACTGGCAAAATGCAAACAAAACTGACATACAGAAAAATCGAAATCAGGTAAGTCTTGATCAGATCAACCTTTTCCCTCAAGGAAAGCTGCCAACCTTTCCAGCTTGCCACCTTGACATCGGCATTCTCCAGCCTGTTCACCCAATTTGCATGGCCATAGTCACCTGGGCCAAATTCAATGCCTAGAACTCACATTTTTTGTTGGGGCTCCGGGAATTCATCCGGGAGAACAAAGCTCTCAACTTCCATGCCCATCCAGAAAGCTTCACACTTGTCCTGGTTGACCTTTGAACCTGATGCCTCTGCATACTGCCCTATCACTGAGACCACCTCCTGCGCCTCCGCAGTCCCAGAGATAAAAACAGAAACATCATCAGCATAGGCCACAACCTTCAAAGGAGGCTCACCAACGATGCCCAAAGGTACCCCACACAAAAGTCCACTCTCTAGCCTTCTAATGAAGGGGTCGATTGCAAACACATATAGCAGAGGACTCAATGGACACCCCTGGCGCACACCCGAGCCAACCGCAAAGGGCTACCCGACCCAACCATTAACCAGAGGAAAGCTTTCAGCCCCTTTGTACAAAATCTTGAACCAATCAATGAAACCCCCCTCCAGGCCATATTTGTCAAGAAGGAGCCACAAGTACTCATGATTAACCCGATCAAAAGCCTTAGCCTGATCCAATGTCAGCAAAAATTGACCCCAACCAGCAGCCCTACAACGCTCCAAGGCCTCCCGGACAGCTAACACCGCTGAGAAAGTGCTTCTACCTTGGACCGAACAGTGCTGGTGGTGGGATAACAAACTGCCTGCAACTGGTGATAATCGCCAGAAGAAAATCTTTGCCAGTATCTTTCTATCGACATTAAGAAGGCTAATGGGGCACCAATTCCCAATCAACGAAGGATCTTTACCCTTTGACAGAAGGATTACTGCAGATTGCCTCATGGAGGGAGGGAGAGAACCCTCATTCAAACAGCCATTAAAAACCTCCGCAAGGTAGGGAGCCAGGATCGGCTTAAAACATTTATAGAACTCGGCTGTCAAACCATCTGGCCCTGGCGTTTTCTTGATGGCTAGTTTATCAATAGCCTGGATTACCTCATCTGCAGTGATTTCATCTGTCAAATTCATCAAAGGAACATTACTTTTCAGTCCTGGTGTAGAGTCCATAAAACCCAACATCCTTGTCTGATCAAGGTTCCTTCCTCCCAGGAGATCGGCATAGTATGACCTGACAACCTCCAGGATCCCTGACCTAGACTTCGTCAGAGAGCACGTACTGTCCCTCAGGCCATTGACCGTCTTAACTGCTATGCTCTGTATACAGTCCTTGTAAGGGTCAGGCGAATGGTATTTCCCGTAATCCCTCTCCTGAACCAAAGAGGCGTGTCGGTCATATTGATGTCTCCTAAGGAGGAGCTTCACCTCAGAGATTGCCCCAGAATCTCCTCCATTCGAAACAAGGCGGTCAAGTTTTCTCCGCAAACGCTGGTAGGTGATATACTTATCTTGCTGCTTCTTTCTTCCTATGGCCTTGAAAAGCCCAACAGTCTGCTGTTTAACAAGCTCAAACCATTCTGACTTGCTCTTGCAAAAGTCTAGGATCGTTACCTGTGCTTGAAAAAAATCCTTAAAGAGTAATCCTTACTCTCTCGTCTTCCAGGAGGGCCGAATTCAATCTCCAGATACTCCTCCCCTTAGGTGGCATGTCTGGGGCATTCAGAGTCACAGATAGAATACAGTACAGTGATCAGAAAACTCCACTGCCCGACACACAGGTGCCGAAAAAGCGGAGTCTCCCTTTAAAAAAACCTATCTATCCTACTCGGACTATTACCTCGCTGAAAAGTGAACCCCGTGCTGTCTGGGCAGCGCTTAATGTGCGCATCTACCAGACCTGCTTCCCTAACTATCGTATTAAGAAAAAGGGTGTCATAGCCCAGCTTATCTCTGAAACCTCTCTTGTCTTTAGACCTAGTAATGGTGTTGAAATCACCTCCAAAGATAACCTGCTGGGCCGTAAAAAGAAAAGGCTTAATCTTTGTAAAGAGGCATTTCCTGTTCCACTTCGTCTGGGGACCATAGATGTTAATCAGGCGCAAGTTCTGCCCCTTCACAGAGACATCTAAGATCGTGCATCTCCCTATCTCTACCTCAATTACCCGCCGGCACGTTACCATACCAGAAAAAAGGACTGCAACTCCGCTGTAAGGCTCGGCCACAAGAGACCAAAATGAGAGACCACGTCTCCATTCCTTCTTTGCCAGATGTAGATCGGCCAGACTACTCAGATGAGTTTCTTGCAAAAACAAAATGTCAGCATCAAACTCACTGAGCAAAAATAAGGCCATATGACGAGCACTTACTGATTGTAAGCTGGCAACATTAATGGTTGCCACTTTTAACGGAGTGGGAACTGCCATTAGGGTAGTTGAGGCAGCCGTTTCTTAGCCTGACTACTCCCTCTTCCTGGAGAACCAGCGCGCTTCGTTGCACGCTGGCACTCATCCTCCATAAAGGATGCAGAACTCAATGAGTCCCATTCATCCTCGTCATCTGACAGGACCTTAAACTTATTTTCCAAAGGCAAAACTTTAGGATTTAAGGTAACTGAACCCCTTTTTTTCCTTCTTTTGCCCCTCCTCCTCCTATCCTCCAACCACTCCATCTTATCCTTAGACAAACCAGACTCAACAGCCTCCCCACACCTATCCTCCCCTTCACCCCCCCCCACTTCCCCTTCCCTTATCTACCACCAGGCCAGCCTCTCCACCATTTTCCCCACTCCTCTGCACCCCACGATCCTCAATAGAAACCCTGCAGCATCGGGGGAGGGGGATTGGCACCACACCTGACGCACCTGCCTCAGAACCTCTTGCTGCCTCTGCAATTTTAGAAAACACAGACACAGAAGGATTGGACACATTTTCGGCAACTGATACCTTACCTACAGAAGACACAGGCACACTAGGTAAACGCACAGACTGGGGAGACACATTAGGTATTGGCACAGACTAGGCCATCACAGACTGGGGAGACACATTAGGTATTGGCACAGACTCAGATGGACTCACAGGCACCCCAGCTGCTGAGCGCTGAGCATCCTCCATGTCCAGGCGGAAAAAACTCTCTCATGAGCTCAGGATTGTTGTGCATTGCCTCAGGACACTGACTGTAAGGATGTCCCACTGCATTGCACAGATTGCACCTGATGATATTACAATCCTTCGCCAAATGTCCTATACCCTGACACAGAGAGTACTTCATCACTGGACAGGAGGAGGCAAGATGCCCTTTATTACCACACTTATTGCAGAGCTTTGGCTGGCCTGGATAGAAGATGGTCAGCCTGTCCCTCCCCAGGAAAGCTGAGGATGGCAGATGCTGGACAACATTATCAATGACCTTTAATTTTAGCTGCACAGACCAACCCCCCTGTCCATATTCCCCGATCGTCCACAATCTTTTTTAGGGGGCTCAGGACGTCTCCATACCTCCTCAACCAAACAAATAAATCCCCTTGTGGTATGGACTCATTGCGGACCAAAATTGTGACCATTTTAATGAGGTGCTAGAGTGATACAAGCTTTGGGATGAGCCCTCTCCAGTCCGGCAGGCCCCTACACACGTGTTCATACTTCTCCCAAAATATGTCCAAAGACTCCGGACGGATAAAGTACAAATCATACTCAGAGGAACCTGCCGGACTGATCAGGGCAAAAATATCTGTGGGTATAAACCCCATCTGCAGAATCCTATCCTCCACTGCCCTCCTATGTGGGGGTATTCCACCGCCTTCCCATTTTAACTGAACAACATTCCTCCTTTTAAACAGGGAGGAAGATAAACCATGTTCATGCTCCTTCCCTGCTTGCTGTCCCTTCCCAGAACCTGTGGCAGCAACACTAGCATAAGTTTTTCTTACACCAGCAGCATTTGCAGTCTTGTCCTTAGACACATTCAAACCTGCTGGCAGAGAGTCTGAATCAGCTGTGATAGCAGTCTTTTGATTAGCAGAGGCATGACCCTCCCCCTCTCCCGAACACACAGTTTCTTTTCTGGGATCAATCACAGTCATGGCTGCTGCAGACTCCTGGAAAGTTGTAGCACTACTGCACCCAGCATCTCCTCCACCATTCACAGGAGCAGCTGCTGTGCCTGGTCCAGGCAAAGTCTCTGTATTGTCCATGGATCTCTCTGCAGACTGAAGCTGACAGTTATTAGCAGATTTTATTGCATGCTGTGTATTGTCTATGGGTCTGGGCTGACTGCCTGCAGCACTACAACCCTCAGCAAGCACATTGTCATTAAAGTTCACATCATCCTGCACACACGCTGTACCTGCACCTTGTCTCTCCACAAGTCTTTCTTCCACAGGGCTAGGAACGGCATCCATCTTTTCCTCATCATCCTGGGAAGCCACATTCGGAGGTGATTCAAGTTTATTGATACAATCCAGCATGCCAGAACCTTCAACCTGTTCAGATGTTCCACATTGCTGGGAAGTGAAGGGGACAGAGGCCTCCACCATTGAGGGCTCAGCAGATGTCATGAGATGTTGAAGAGCTGGGCTCATCCTCCGGGCCCACTTTCTCACTCTCTGCTGTCTGTACCTGCATCTCCTCACTGGTCTCCTCACCCTCCATGCAGGAAGCGGCTCCTCTTCTCATTTGGCTGAATCTTTCTTCATTCTTATATTTTTCTTTAAATGCTCCACTATTCTCCTTCAGAGAACTCACCAGTTCTTTCTGTTTCCGCAGAGCTTGTTCCAGGTCTTTCAACTCAGGCCTCAGAGCCGGTCTTTTCTTGCTGAACACTTTGGCACAAATCTGTTTTTTCTTTTTAAATTTATTTTTCAAAGCTACCAATTTCTCCTCTTCCTTCTCAATCCGCTTCAACGTTTCAACAACCCTCCGTCTAAAGGCAGACAGGGGCTCATCTTTCTTGGGCCCAGTTCCAGTGTCGTCCACAGGCTGAGGCCTATCCAGGCGGCCTCCACCAGGGACCTCCCCAGGATCCTGCATCACTCCGGGAGCAGAGGTGCAACTCTAGCCCCTGGTCTCTGGAAACACAGGGCTGATTGCCCAGGTCTGTACACCCACTGTGCTCATTATGAGGGGTTTCCACCATCTCTGTGCTGAGTTCCCGGGTCTGTACACCCACTGTGTCCATTATGAGGAGTTCCCACCATCCCTGCGCTGAGTTCCCGGGTCTGAGTGTACACCCGCTGTGCCCATTATGAGGGGTTCCCACCATCCCTGTACTGAGTTCCCAGGTCTGTACACCCACTGTGCCCATTATAAGGGGTTCCCACCATCACTGTGCTGAGTTCCCGGGTCTGTACACCCGCTGTGTCCATTATGAGGGGTTCCCACATCCCTGTGCTGAGTTCCCGAATCTGAGTGTACACCCGCTGTGCCTATTATGAGGGGCTCCCACCATCCCTGTGCTGAGTTCCCGAGTCTGAGTGTACACCCGCTGTGCCCATTATGAGGGGCTCCCACCATCCCTGTGCTGAGTTCCTGGGTCTGTACACCCACTGTGCCCATTATGAGGGGCTCCCACCATCCCTGTGCTGTGCTGACTTCCTGGGTTTTTAACTTTTAGGTTTGTTAACTTTTCGTAACAATTACGAATGTTCGTTATGATGAATTTATCATTATGAGGGGCTCCCACCATCCCTGTGCTGTGCTGACTTTCTAGGGTTTTTAACTTCATCATATCGGATAATCGTAATTAACGAACATTCTTATTTTGTCCGATTCTGTTGTAACAGAATTTGGATCCGAAGTTCGTAAACGAAATTTCGTACAAAATTTGTATGCATAAAAATTCGTATTTCGGATCCTCACGAATGTACGAATTTCTGGAAATTTGTATGAATTTCCGATTCGTACGAAACTAATCGTTACCGTGGACCGAATAGTAGCCATTGCTACACATTGCTGCTTCTAGTGTTTACTTATGATACCCCTCACCACCTACCCAGGGTAATATTAAGTGAAAAAACTATACCTTTGGGGAGGTTTACTAAAACTGGTGCACACATAATGTGGTGCTGATGTGCATTGTAACCAATCAGCTTCAAACTTCAGCTTGTTCAATTAAAGTGTTACTAAACCCACAATAGAAAAATCAATCTGTATATGCAGTAAGGCATGCTTGTTATACTCACTGTGGAACCTAACCTTCTTCCACAGCCCCCAATCCATCTCCTATTAAAACAAAGCCTTGGGAGCAAGCAGCACATGCTCAGTTTGATGTGTATTGCTAGAGAGTTTTTTTTTCTTGGGAGAGTGCATGTGATCAGCACAAGGCCAATCATCACTGTCCAGACAGAGGGACAGGGATCCTGCAGCGTCATAGGACAACCAGAGTAGAATGAAAACTCCTGCTACAAGTTTTAATCAGACACTGATAGAAGGCAGAAGACTGCTATATACTGAAAAAAGGTACTTGGCAGTTCATATTTTCTAAAATAATTGCATTTCCATGTCCTGTGTACCGTGGGAGACAAGATATAGTTACATTCTAGCTGTTTTAGTAACCACCCCCCCCCCCCCCCCCGTCTTCCAGCGGTTCTGGTGTTAACCTGCTTTTTTTTAAGTTTTAGTGGAATGAAATATGGCTCAATCTCTAGCCAGAGGATAACTTTTGTGGCATAACTGAATTGAGCTCAAATTCACCTTTCCCAAAACTGCTTAATCAGCTTACAACTTCAGCTTGTTAATCTAAGCTTTGACAAATAAATCTGGAATGGAATTTATCAGAAATGGAATCTGATTGGTTTCTATGCAGAGCTGCACCGGATTTAGCATGCTCCAGTTTTAGTAAATCAACCCCCATGTGTTATAAATGAAAGATGCCCAGATCCTGAGGGGGAACCAGGGATGCATGCACGGGAACTCAGGACTATGCCTTAAGAATCCTGCTGGTCAAATTGGAACGAAGAACTATTGGACTGCTCCCAAGAACATGAACTCCTTTGCTTGAGTTATCTCCAGTTTGGACTCTTCCCAAAGATGCTACACCTGTGCAGGTACCTGGGCAGGCACAGTTAGGTTCAGTTAGGAAAAATATGTAACTGCATGTTATACCAAATGTTAATTCAAAATATTACAACTGCTCAAGGCCTGGTCTGAAGTTACTCAAGGAGTGTAGGTGGGGTCCTGGCGTCTCTACAAGGAACCAGGGTCTGAAATAGCACATTGGGGTCTGTGAAACATCACTGCAACACAAAGTTAGCCTGTGAGTCTAATGCCCCATACACACGGTCGGATTTTCCAATAGAAAATGTCCGATCGGAGCGTGTTGTCAGATATTCCGACCGTGTGTGGGCTCCATCGGACATTTTCCATCGGCTTTTCCGACACACAAAGTCTGAGACCAGGCTATAAAATTTTCCGACAACAAAATCCGATCGCGTCAATTCCGACCGTGTGTGGCCAGTTCCGACGCACAAAGTGCCATGCATGCTCAGAAGAAATTCTGAGACGGAACAGCTCGGTCTGGTAAAATTAGTGTTCGCAATGGATACAGCACTTTCGTCACGCTGCAATGTAAAAAATGGCTTCTTTATAATGTGAGAAGAATGAAGTAGTTTTGCTGCTCATATTCACACAGACTTCTCTCTAACTTTTTTCTTTATTATTTATCGTGATTCCCTCAATATATTTTGATTTGTCACATCTGACAAATTTTTTTTGTTGTTTTATTTATTTATTTATTTTTAAAAGCTGTTTTTTGTTTTTTTTTGGGTTTGTATTTTTTTCAAGGCTGATCTTTATTTTATTTTATTTTTAGTTTTACTCCATAATATTTTTGTGTGTGTTTTGTGTGTCAAGTTGCCACAACACCATTGATATCTCTTATATTATTTAATCTCAAGAAGGTTGCTTGGTGTTGGTGTCCCTTTTTTTTTTAAATGTACCTGAATAATCACAAACAAACTGTCCTTTTTTAAGGAAAACACACATTGGCAAGTATAATTGAAACAAAAAATCCTTTATTAAGGGCTCAGAACCAAACAAAGAGGGAGGCAACGCTGGAGAAAAATCAGAAATTGCCAAAGCCTTGGACCCCCAGGGCAGACATCAATTATTTAACATCAACATTGGTGGCCTGAGGAGTCCATATCTAAGGGAGTGCAGTTTGGTCCAGAAGTCCCAGAGATCCGGAAAGCAGCAGATGACATCTGTGTCCCCAGGCTGTGGTACTACAAGAGGCTGCATCTTTTGCCAGACCAGACTGGACCCAGGGTCATCACTCTCTGATCTTCTTTCCACACTTCCTTCCACGCTGTGGCTCTGGTTTTGGAGATGTGGCAGGAGGAGGAGTAGGACCTGGAGGAGGAGGAGGACTAGTAGGACCTGGAGGAGGAGGAGGAGGAGGAGGAGTAATAGGACCTGGAGAAGGAGGAGGACTATGTATGAGGTCACAAATGTGGGTAGCAGATGTTATTTGGCCCCTCAACCCCTTATTGAGAGCTTCCAAAATTAAGGACTCACACAGGAGTCGTTGGCCCTCCTCCATCTGCAGCATTTTGCAGGCAGTTATGCAAGCAAAGTCCTCCTCCACACTGTGGGGGCTTCTCAGGGCCTCTGTAGCCTTCCAAAAGAGGCCTATGGCAGCCTCCTCCAGGTTACTCCTCTTCCTGCCACTTTGTCTTTGAAGGTGTAGGGGAGGGACCTGGATATCAAGCAGCCTGCTTGGCCCGGCCACCTTCTGGCTGAGACTTCCCTGTGTCTGAAAAAGGGACGTGGTTTTAGTTTTTGTATCATCAATCACAATCATAAATTAGTACTCCAAACTAACATCTAGTTAATATCATTGATTGGACAACCAGAAATATTTAGAGGAATGCTATACCTGGCTCAATCTGGGCTCCTCCACATGTTGCTGCCTGGAAGGCCCAGGTTGGGCGTCAGAAGCCTCAGCTGGGGGGGAAGGAAGCATGGAAGGAAGACTGGAGAGTGCAAGCCTGGGTTCAGTCTGATCTGCCAGAAAATGCAGCCTGTCATAGTACCACAGCCTGGGGACATAAATGTCATCTGCAGCTCCTGATCTCTGGGAATCCTGGACCTTCTCGTGCTACCTTTAGATAGGTGCTCCTCAGGTCACCAATTAGGATCTTCAAACAGGTGATGTCTGCCGTGGGGATCACCGTCTTCACAAATTCCAGCAATTGATCCAGCGCTGCCTTCCTCTTTGTTTGGTTCTTATATTCAGGGTGGTTTATCTCCCATAGACAGGGCAGCTCCCTGAACATATCAATGAAGATTGGCATAAAGTCCTTATCTTTCAAGATATCCATTTTCACTGCAAGACACAACACAAGACAAACCCTAATGTCAGTCTAAAGTCTTCTAAACTTGTGCAAATACAGGCCTCAATCTAGAAGCAGTATAGGCCCAATGTTAAATCTTACCTTCGTTATCACGATCGGCGCCTCTGTTACTCCTTCCTCCGCTCACAGATCGTACGTACTACGCACGCGTGTTACGCTTTATAGACACTGTGCATGCGTGAAACTCCGCCCGCCCCGACGTTCTTTCTAGTCTATTCCCCGCCCCTTCTCATTCGGCGCAGTGGGGAAGAGCACATGGCGGAGTCAGAGCAGGTGTCTGATATTTACACCATAGAGGAGGAGGAGGAAAGCCCGGAGCCTGAAACGTCCCGATCCAGAAGGAGACGATATAAGGCATCAAATATTTCCTTTGGGGAGATGTTGGAGATTGTCGACATAATGAAGAGGGTCGACTATGATGGAAAGTATGGACCTTACCCCAACCCCCCAAGGCCAAGATCATGGCGAAAGTGGTCAAAAGACTGCACTGTAATTTCGGGGTACGTCGATCGAAAGATCAGCTCAGGAAGCGGTGGCCGGACCTGAAATTAAGAGAACACGAGCAGTACAGAAAGATTCGGAGAGTTCTGCAAAAAAGTAAGTAGTTGTGCTGTGTTCCTATTCTTTTTGTCTTTATTACGTTCATGCTGCTCCATGTGCTTTTATTAACTGGTAATCCAGTTTAAAATGTCAACTTTCATGTTCATGGGCACATTATTTGTTCGTATCAAACATTTTTCTTTCGGCCTATAAAACACCATTGTGTGGGCTATATGCATTTGCCAACATTTTTTAGGGCCTACTTGTCTGAAAATAATTTGGTTGTGTAGATGTGTTTGTTAATAGAATGAAATGCAAACTAGATTCTGTGTAAGGAGAGGAAACTCAGCATCTGTTTAGACATCTGGACGCTGGAGCACTAGTGTGGGACACAAGAACACCCTTTTTATTAGGGGGCCCACACAGGTGCTCCAGTGTATACTTTAGGGGTGTCTCCATCTGTGAAGCTTGTACAAAACAGGTAAAGTATTGAAGTTTGACAAAGGACACTAAAAATTCTACATCTTGGAACTCAGCCAAAATAGACAATTGTACACCACTTCCAAGCAATGTTTCATATTTATAGTTCTTCCCTCAAATATCTGTGTGCTAAATATACAACTTTTTTTTACATAGGGGAGAAAAGACTCGGAGGACACCCCTCATCCGAGGAGACCAGAGACCCCTCACCTCTGGAACAAGGGGAAATCCAACCAAGACAAGAAGAGCAGGAGGAGGAAGACGTGGTGGAAATTGGCACCACAACAGGTGAGTGTAACCACCACAGGCTCAGGTAAGAGATGGATGCCGGCATATTTATAATACATGGTGTGTTTTTGTTTCTATCTTTTTAGGTGATCGTGATGTTGTGGATCCAGATCCTTTCACCTCGGAAAGTGCACAGATCCTGATTGGGGAGATCATGGTGTGTAATAGGGACTTGGAAAACATCAAGAAAAACATCAATGATGTTCTTCAAAAAAATAAGAACATTATTGATGTTTTGGAGAGAGTTTAATACCCCTCCAAATCCCTTTGTTTTATGGTGTACTACAATTTTTACATTTTTTGTCAAATAGTAAAAAAGCCAAATTTTGAAGAGGCACACAGGCACAGATGTGCTATCTGCCATCACGGCAGATCAATGAACGCGTTTTGGGGGTACAACCCCTTCCTCAATAATAAAGTAGCTGAGAGGAAGGGGTTGCTCCACCAAAACACGTCCCTTGATCCCCCGTGATGGCAGGTAGCACATGTTGACATTCGTAAATTTGTGTACATCTTCAAAATTTGGCTTTTCCGGGGGTGACTTCACCCCATCTGAACGCAATATCAAACACAGTTCCTAAATACTCATGTCTGATATTGCCTTCAAGTTCTACCAAATGTGAACTTTGTAAGTTCAAGATTTGTGTCTTTCTTGTTGGTTTTAAACATGCCTGTTTTATCTTAGATGGACATTTCTACTTTTTCTAATGCCACCCCAAAAATTGTTATACAACAAACATGTTGGTTTGTTTTAAAAACCTTTTCTAAATGCACATGTGATTGTGCTGGTATTAAAAAGATTGTTAATCAAGAATGTGTGGATTATTGTCTCAACGCTCCAACACTTTTGTGGTGCTCTAATTGCTGCTTTCTGTGACAATGGTGGTTATTTCCTAAGGGCAAATCCACTTTGCACTACAAGTGCAGTTTCAAGTGCACTTGTAGTGCAAAGTGTCTTTGCCTTTAGTAAATAACACCCAACAATGCTTTGTAAGGTTACACAATCACGCCATTTTCAGGACTCCACACATTTCTGTCAGGGTCAGCTAAAACAAACACAAGCAGTAAATGTCACCAAAGATTTGCTTAATTATTTTTTTTTATTTGAAAAAGGTTTCACACATTGTCTGGCATATTGATAGCCCCCCTACCCGTAAAGGATTCAAGGTATCTTAGCCGGACATCATGGGCACTCAGGGAGGGCAAGCCAGGACGGCCACTTTCAAGCGCCGTCAGGGTTGGTTCATTTTGAATTCCAGCCTCAGGCCCAACTGAGCCAGCATAGTTGGCAGAATGTTGCCGTAAAAAGTTGTGCAGAATACAGCACGCCAGGATAATGTGATTCAGTTTGTACTCTGCCATATGTATGGGTGTAAGAAATAAGTGGAACCGGCTGGCCATGATTCCAAACGTGTTCTCCACCACTCTTCTGGCTCTGGCCAGCCGGTAATTAAAAACCCTCTGGTCCGGGGTGAGGGTCCTCATCGGGAATGGCAGCATAAGATGGTCCCCCAGCGCAAAAACTTCATCCGCAACAAAGACGAATGGGAGTCCTTCCACATTGTCTTCTGGAGGTGGCAATCCAAGCTGCCATTCTGGAGACACCTGTAGAACTCCGTCTGGGCGATGACTCCACCATCGGACATCCGGCCATTCTTCCCCATGTCCACATACAGAAATTCATAAGTAGCCGACACCACCGCCAACATCACAATACTATTGAACCTCTTATAATTATAATAGTACAACCCCGAGTTGGGTGGTGGGACGATGTGGACGTGTTTCCCATCAATTGCCCCTCCGCAGTTAGGAAAGTCCCACCGCTGGACAAAGTGGGAGGCCACATTCTGCCATTCCCATGGCGTGGAAGGAAACTGTGGAGGAAAACATAAAAAAATTAGTCTTTTTGCACATAAACATGGAAAGCAGATTAGACTTAGCAGTTGGGGGGAGAGAGGGTTCCAAATGATTTGGGGAACCCCCAAAAAAAACCTCTGGCACGCTGCCTGAATTTAAAACACAAATCAGATTTCAATACATTTTAGGGGGTGTTTGGGGTAAAGCACCACTATGGAGCTGATAAAATACATTGTTAAGTGACTACATGAGGTGAATATAGGGCCAGGAGACCATGCTGGGGAGGTAAGTGAAGGCAAATATGTATGAAGGACAACAAAAATAATTAAATAAAAATCCAGCATGCATGAGGACAAAGGGGACATTCACAGCATATTCCAATCAGGGTAATTAGGGAATGAGGAAAGGAATACAATATATTATCAAACATTAAATACAATAAAATGTGATATTAAATGATAAATCGTACCTTAATATACTCCTTATGCAGGACCTGAATGATGGCAGAACAGGTCTCTGGGATAATAATTCCCAGAGCCTGGGGAGATGCCTGTTGAGAACTTGAGGTCCTGCAGGCTTCTCCCTGTCGCCAAGTACCGCAGGGTGACGACGAGCCTCTGCTCCGGAGTGATGGCTTGCCTCATGCAGGTATCCTGCCTGCTGATATAGGGGGTCAGCAAAGCCAACAAACGGTGAAATACTGGGTCCGTCTTCTGGAGAAAGTTCTTGAAATCATCAGGATTCTTCTCACGGATCTCACAGAGCAAAGGCATATGACAGAATTGGTCACGCTGCAGCAACCAATTCTTGGTCCACCCTGTTCATGGACTGGACTTGTGTCAAGGTCAGGACCCCAACACCAAGCCCCCGCACAGCACAAACTCTACGAGGAGTACGTATACGCAACATGGCTAAAAAACGGTCGGCTCCTCAGAACGAAGTAACAGAACGCACTGAAAAAAAAAAATACACTAATGAATGAAAAAGAAAAAACAAAGCAGTAAAGTTAGCCCATTTTTTTCGTCCAAAAGTTTTGATTACCTGTTTTTGTGTATTTAATATTTAAGATATATAAATATTTTTTTAATCTAAATTATACATCGCTTTGCAGGCGCTTCGGCAGCGGTGCACAGTCATTTCAATGGGCAGGAGTGGTGGAGGAGCGGTATACACCGCTCCAAAGATGCTGCTTGCAGGACTTTTTTAACATCCTGCCAGCGCATCGCCTCAGTGTGAAAGCACTCGGGCTTTCACACTGAGACTGCAGGGGAGCCATTTTGCAGGCACTTTACAGGCGCTATTTTTAGCCCAAAAGCGCCTGAAAACGCCCCATTGTGAAAGGGGTCTAACTGTTAGATTTTATGAGATAAGGAGGAAAAAAAAACAAATCGGCTTAACATATTGGCCCCAAAAAATCGGTATCATATATCGGCCATTGGCTGCCGCGATTTCTAAATATCGGCATTGGCCAGAGAAAAACCCATATCGGTCGACCACTAGTGGCAATAAAGTGAACACATTCCTCTACCATGCTGTTATCTAGTCATGAAGATAATCTTGAAGTGCATCAACTGAATATCCTGTGTATATATTCAGGTCAATATTTCACTTTGAATCGGTAAGGAAGAAGGCAATTAACCCACCTCTCAATTCTGGCACAAAAGTTAGAACCATAGGAGGGGTTATGACTTTTAATGGCCTGTGATCTGTTATAATTTTAAAATTAAGTTCAACTGTGAATGGCTCATAATAAAGTGTAAAAGCTTTTACTTACCCTATAAAACTTAAAATTTCACTAAACCCACGTCATGAAAACTATCAATAAATGTATTACATGCTGTTCATACTCAGTCACTATTACATTCGTTTTCTGTATTCTGCAAAAAACCTGGTTGATCCTGCTGCTTTCTATTTCCACCTCTTGTTCATGTCCCCAATTCAGCTAGGGATTTTGCAGCTGTAGTGGAAACTCGGCACATGCTCAGTTTTCAGTGAGTTTCTATGCTGAGCATTTGCTCCCTATCACATCTGAGCAGCCCATGTGACTATAGAGCCACACATGTGGGAATATACACAGTGGTAAATGACAGCCCACTCCCTCCCTCCTCCTCCATGCCCACTAATCAGCTAAACACAATAGGGACAGGATATTACATGTAGATTAATGAAGGCTTCACCTCCCTCTTATTCTAAAACACAGGCTGGAGGGACATGACACAGCCTGCGACTGGCAGAAATCTGCCCACACCATGTTATTACCAAAAAATAATAAAGCTTTGATTTCAAATATATAGTTGTTTGACAATTTAAAACAGTTTATTTATGTTATTTATTTTTACTCTGTATTCCGAAGGCTGTGTTTTTTTTATTTTGAACATGTGACCAGTAGGACTAGAAGCTCCTCCTGCTTATGTTTCCCTGCAGACAGGCTGGGAAAGATCTGGGTCGTGTCACAGCATTATTTATATTTAGAAAAAGGTCCTCAGATTTTTTTTAATTGAAATAATTACAGTACCATCATCCACATACAGAAATCGAAGGGACAATATCGATTAAACAGTGTGTGTTTAGTTTCACTTTAAGCCTCTTTTTCATAGTATCATCTGTCCACACAGTAAGCAAAGTATTTATAAAAATCAAATGTTATTAGTCTATTTCCTGTGCTTCTTGAGTGTTTTTCATTTATTTAAAACAGAAGTTCCTATGATTCTTATCATCATCTAGTTAATAAAGGGGGGGGGGGTAGTGGGACTTTAAATGAGGCAGTGACTGTTTAGTGTCATATGCCTCCATCCCTGGTACAATATAAGCAAGAGGGGAAAATTGGGACTTTAAATGAGGCACAGGACTATGCGGTAATGCAAAAAAAATTAATATATAATATCATGTTTATTGGTACATTTACACATCTTGAGTCATAACAAAACACAGTGAATAAATAGTACATGGTACATATATATACATACATATCGCTACATCACTGGGGTGTGGGTGGTGATGGTTGGTAATGTCCATAATGAATCATGATTGTAAAAGCAAGTATGATCAGATGATAGTGGTAGGGTAGCATCTAAAAAAGGCTCTACGTGTTTTGTGGGTTCTTTCCACTCATCAAGAGCTGATGCAGGATACATTAACTTGTATCTGCAAAAAGTGCATATAGATGTATTTTGGTATTTGATGCAAAGAGAAAGAGGATAAGGAAAGGGGGATGGGGAGAACCCCCCCTGGTTACTCACAAGTCAGCTATAGGTTTCAAATGGGGTGCTGAGAGCTGAAGACATAATGGGGGATTCATCTCTGGGAGCTGTGGCAGTGGCCAGTGGCAGGAACACAAGCAGTAAAGAATAGACTACCATGAGAGTTGAGTCTCCATTGGAAATCAAAAGTGATGCAGAGTGTTTCACAAAGGACACTCTGTGGAGAGTAATAAAATATATATTAATGTAATACTGCATGTCTAATGATATAGTAAGGACAAAGCTCAAAGCATGGTGTCAGTAAAAGTGAACCCAGGTGAGGAATCAAAGTGAATGGGACTGTGATGTTTTAGGGGGCGTGGTCACGGGGCGATGTTGACCACGCCCCCTAGAACGTCACAGTCTCAGCATGCCCAGGGACTGTGATGGCATAAAGGGGCGGGGTCTCCGCCTATATAAGTCACATCGGAGTGCTCAGAGAGAAGTCCAGCCGGAGAGACCATCGTATCAACATCTGGAGAAGAGGGAAGAAGACAAGAAGACAAGAAGCCCAGAAGTCCAGACCTCCGCTGGCAAAAGAGCGGCATGAAGACAGCGGAGGAGTCGGCAGAAGAACTGGAACACTGGGAGAAGAGGCCAGAGAGAGCGGAGAAAAAACAACCGGACGCCGGGAGAAGAGGAACCGGAGGGACCCCCGAAGCCAGAAGAAAACCCCCGAAGCCGGAGGAAGACCCCCCCGGAGCTGTTTAATAAATAATTTTAAAAACCTCTGTAGTGTGTTTTATTATTGACACTTTTTCCCTAGGTAAATGGGTAGGGATACCATGTACCCCATACTCATTCACATAGGGTGGGGGGCCGGGATCTGGGGGCCCTCTTATTATAGGGGGCTCCCAGATTCCGATAAGCCCCCCGCCCGCAGACCCTGACAACCAACGGCCAGGGTTGTCGGGAAGAGGCCCTGTCCTCATCAACATGGGGACAAGGTGCTTTGGGGTGGGGGGGCCCCTCAGGGCCCCCCCTCCCCCAAAGCACGCACCCCCCATGTTGAGGGCATGTGGTCTGGTACGGTTCAGGAGGCGGGGGCGCTCGCTCGTCCCCACCCCTTTCCTGACCGGCCAGGCTGCGTGCTCGGATCGGGGTCTGGTATAGATTTTAGGGGGGACCCCACGCCGTTTTTTTAGGCATAGGAGGTTCCCTTTAAAATCCATACCAGACCTAAGGGCCTGGTATGCCCCGTGCTCGCCGCAATAGGAAAATTAGTTTTTCCTATTACAGCGAGCGCGAGATGCAGTACCCTGCCCTTGCATCGTATCTGGTCCATCGGACCAGCATACAGACGAGCGGGCTCTCCGTCGGACCAGCAAACAGACGAACGGATTTTCCATCAGAAAGATTTAAAACATGTTTTAAATCTAGGTCCGTCAGACTTTTGGGGAAAAAAAGTCAGCTGAAGCCTACCCACGGTCGGATTGTCTGGTGGACCAAGTATGCCGGAAAGTCCGCTCGTGTGTACGCGCCATGCCGCGTACACACGAACGGACTTTACGGCAGACTTTGCTTGACGGACTTTCCGAATGAACGGACTTACCTACACACAATCCACCAAAGTCCGTCGAATTCGTATGTGATGACGTACGACCGGACTAAAACAAGGAAATTCATAGCCAGTAGCCAATAGCTGCCCTAGCGTGGCTTTTTGTCCATCGAACTAGCATACAGACGAGCGGACTTTTCGACCGGACTCGAGTTCGACGGATAGATTTAAAACATGTTTCAAATCTAAGTCCGTCCAACTTTTGAGCAAACAAAGTCCGCTGGAGCCCACACACGATCGAATTGTCCGACGAAATCCCGTCCGCCGGGCAAAGTCTGCCGTAAAGTCCGCTCGTGTGTACACGGCATTAGAGTTATTATTTCTGTCTGTGTCTATACTGGGGAGATTCACCCTTATTATATGCCCTGGTGACTATTATCTCTGGTAGAGAAAGTGATAAAAAATCCAAAGTTTTGAGCTGTCAAGGAAACAGGAGGTGGAAGAAACTTCTCCAAAGAAATAAAAATACATTCCCTCATTTTGTATAGATCCGCTCTACATAAAAAAAGTTTCTCATACACTTATATCTATAGTGAACAATTTTTATTTCTTTTTAAAATTTTGGATAGAGTAGGGATCCATGTTTTGTTTTTTGTGTACCATTGGAGACTAAAAAAATAGAAGAAAGTAACTTCTCCTATCCTATAAAGAGAAAAAAGGAATTTTTTTTTTTTTAAAAAAAGGAGCGACAGTAGCCCATGGGACTTTGAATGAGGCAATCATGGGGGGCCAATGCAGTGGAGTAAAACATAATAGCATGATTTATTGTAACCTGAATATTGCATAACATATAAGCCAAGCTAATAACATAATGT
The DNA here is from genome assembly GCA_037952925.1 of Lithobates clamitans. Taxonomy (NCBI): domain Eukaryota; kingdom Metazoa; phylum Chordata; class Amphibia; order Anura; family Ranidae; genus Lithobates; species Lithobates clamitans. Next base: position 2,052,809 of record JBBGZY010000441.1, read on the forward strand.
CAAATAAGTTGAACACATTCACATGGGTTGTTGATGGAATAGTAGAGTATGCATGCATTAAAGAACTTGACGCATTTTGCGGGCCACTACCTGCTCCCTCAGGAGTATATCTTTATATGCAATGTTTCTAGAAAGACAAAAAATCAATTGAAAACATCTGTCACATGAAATATCTTTCTGCAAATAGAGGCCCAAATGGAGCCCCATACTTACAAATGAGGCTCCAAGAAGTGATCCCCCAGGGGGCGACCACGCAATGCATTCGGCTCAGGAGCTGGAGGTGTGAGGCCGACGGCAGAATGCCGGGAGAACAAGCGGGGGACAGACACAGCTTGAAGATGAATGCCTTGTCCACTGGTGTGTCTCAGTATCGTACATGTGGATGTAGATATGTGTCTAGATATTTGTTATGGATCCTGCTGTTGACAAGCTGTAAAATAGTAATGGATAATCTTCATGTTGCACAGAACATACACATTGCAGTATGAATATAAATATAAGTATATGCTTCTAAATGTTATCACAGATACTGCCATAGCAGGCTGTGTGGTAATGTTGAGTAAATCTTCATATTGTCCAGAATGTGAACAACTGCAGTGTAATGCCGTGTACACACGATTGGACATTCCAACAAAAAAATCCATGGACTTTTTCCAACGGATATTGGCTCAAACTTGTCTTGCATACACACGGTCACACAAATCTTGTTGGAAATTCCGAACGTCCAGTGACGTACAACGCGTACGACGGCACTATAAAGAGGAAGTTCAATAGCCATTGCGACGATTCGCGCTTTTCAGCCTTGTGCTTTTCAGATCGTTACTGCACTTCAGTTTGTGCTTGTGATTTGGTATCTGGTTTTCAGTGCATGTAGTCAGTTCGCATTTGTTTTTCAGTGCGTATTTTATAGCAGTGGTCATCAACCCTGTCCTCAGGGCCCACTAACAGGCCAGGTTTTATGTATTACCTTAGGGAGATGCAGACTAGAATACTGCAATCACTGAGCAGCAAATGATATCACCTGTGATGTATTTCAGTTATCTTGCAAACCTGGCCTGTTGGTGGGCCCTAAGGACAGGGTTGATGACCACTGTTTTATAGTACGTATTTGATTTTGCAGTGCGTTCTTTGTCGCTCGTTTCTGATTTTCAGCTCGCTCTTCTCAAGCCTTTCTGTTTATCAGTGCATTCTGTTAGTTCGTTCTGACCAACTCATTTGGAACCCTCCCTCCCCCCAAACGCTAAGTCAACCGATACCAATCCTCTATCTGCTGACTTTGCCCAACCCATACACACTATACCTACCTCTTTTGTGGTATGGATGGATGGATGAATTCACCAAAGCATGTAGTCCAAGGGCCTGCCTGAATACTTTCAAATGGTACTGTTTTGTTCTCTTATTATCTTGATAGGTAATTTCAGAATGTAAAAAAGTGCTTCAATTTGTACAGTTGTACAGTGTGTATTCATATTGTTTTTATTATGACACTTCTTACCTGTCCAGTGGGCTGCCACTTGTGTAAGTAAGGAGGGGCTGGCCAAAGTTAAACACATTATTTATGCATTCAGCTCTCATGGAAGTGGAGAGGGTTACCTGTCCAAAACATCTCCCCCCCACTATAATTTTTAAAATGGGCCATCAGAGAGGGTGAGGAATCTGATAAGTGTACTTTATATATTCATCTTTAAATACTCCTTCAAATAAATGTTATACTGATGTTGGCCAAGAATGTTTGTGTTTAATCTGCTTGCAATGTTTATGTGCAAAATTACTAATTTGTTTTTTCTTGTTTAACTCCACAGTTTCCTTCAACGTCACAGGAATGGCAGACTGTGGCATCCCAGTTTGCCCAGCAGTGGGACTTTCTTAACTGTGGAGGGGCAATAGATGGGAAACACGTCCACATCGTACCACCCCCCAAAGTGGGGTCATACTATTATAATTACAAGGGGTTTAATAGTATAGTTTTGTTGGCGGTGGTGTTAGCGACTTTCGAGTTTCTGTATGTGGACGTGGGGAAAAATGCCCAGATGTCGAATGGTGGAGTCATCGCCCAGACATAGTTTTACAGATGGATCCAGAATGGCAGCTTGGGCTTGCCACCTCCGGAAGACAATGTGGCGGGACTCCTGTTTGGCTTCGTTGCAGATGAAGCTTTTGCACTGGGGGACCATCTTCTGCGGCCATTCCCGATGAGGACCCTCACCCCGGACCAGAGGGTTTTTAATTACCGGCTGGCCACAGCCAGAAGAGTGGTTGAAAATGCCTTTGGAATAATGGCTAGCCGGTTCCGCCTATTTCTGACAGCGATCTATATGGTGGAATATAAACTGAATCTTATTGTCCTTGCCTGTTGCATGCTTCACAATTTCCTATGGAAACATGCTATAAACTATATGACCTCAGTTGGGACTGAGGCCGGTGTTCCAAATCCAACTACCTTGACCACACTTGAACCTGGCCGTCCTGGCTTGCCCCCTCAAAGTGCCAGCGAAGTTAGACAGAAGTATCTTGATTACTTTGCGGGTAGGGGGGCCATTAATAAGCCAGACAATGCGTGAAAATTTTCTCAAATAAATATTTTTGGTATAAACTGAACTCATATTTCATTTGATTTACTGCTTGTGTTTCTTTTTTTTTTTTTAAATCTTTATTTAAGTTATATATATCCATACAAAAAATCGCATTTAATCATACTCCAATACAATAATAACTCCCCTCATATCCCTTGACCTCCCCCCTCCCGCCCACCCAGACTAAAACCCCCCCTCCCTCCCCTGCAGACCCCACTCCTGTATTTCAGGCCAGGTACAACACCTACTTGCCCCACTAGTGTCTTATTAACTCAGCCTCCTCTCAACATACTTTGCAGACTTCTTGAAGGCCACCCAATTTGCCCATCTTCCTCCCACTATCACTTGCTCCTTAATTGACGGATCTTTCTCCCTTTTCTCTAAATTATATGTTTCCTGCACACTTAGAAACCAATCACTGATCTTGGGGCCTTCAACCTTCTGTCATTTTTTAGGGATTTCACTTTTTGCTGAATTCAATAACACGGGGATAATGGACACGTTGTACTCCCGTTTTCCTCCCTCCAAGCTATGAAACAGGCATACCCAAGGGTCATAAGGGATAGATTTACCCGTAATCTCCTCTATAATTTGGATTACTTCCAGCCAGAACTTTTTAACCACCGGGCAGCTCCACCAAATATGAGCCATAGTCCCCAACACCCTACACCCCCTCCAGCAGTTCGGCGCCCTATCTGGTTGGTATTTATTAATTTTCTCCGGAGTTGCATACCATCTGGATAAACACTTGTAGTTTGTCTCTATCATTTTTATATCAATTGCCGAGCTGTGTGTTGCCTTTAAAATGTTTCCCACTGCGTTTTCCTCTAGTGTTGCCCCCAAATCCTTCTCCCATTTTTTAATGAATGGCGGCATTTCCATCTCTCCACTGTTTAACAGCATTTTGTATATCACAGAGATATATCCTCTGGTCTTGTTACTGCAGAATATTTTCTCTATTGGTAAGAGGTCTTTTTCCTCTCTTATAAACCCAGGGAGACTTTTTACAAAGTGTGAGAGTTGTGCGTACCGCCAGCCATTTAATTTCATTAAATCTCTTTGTGTGACTAGGTGCTGAAAAGTGCAAATTTTCCCTTTTTTCATAATATCTTTTAATTGTATTTCGTTGCTTATGATCCAGTTACCCCCAACTTCCTCCATCCCCGGGGGAAACAGCTCATTATTTTTTAAGTACCGTATATACTCGAGTATAAGTCGTTCCGAGTATAAGTCGAGGCCCTAATTTACCACAAAAAAATGGGAAAAACTTATTGACCCGAGTATAAGACGAGGGTGAGAAATGCACAGCTACTGTAAGTGGAAAAGAGGGTCAACAATGCCCATTTGCAGCATCACTGTGCCCATTTGCAGCCTCACTGTGCTCATTTGCAGCCATAGGTCCCCTGAACTTCAAACTCGGTAGTTAAGGGTTCCTAGATGCCCCCTAGCTGCAGCCAAAATTTGGGGTCTCTGAACCCAAAGGGTCCCGAAATGACATTGCAGCAGATGGACACAGTTGACCAAATTTGGGGCCCTGTATCTCAGGGCCACTTAGTGCTAAGAACCCCAAATTTGGTGTGCAAACCCAGTGGAACTAGCACCATAAAATTTCCAAAGCTGGGGTTTTTAGCACCAAGTGGCCCCGAGATACAGGGCCCCAAAAATCAGTTCAGAAAATGTCAAGCACTTTTCTACAGCAGAGAATGACATTTTCCTAACCAGTTTGGGGGCCCCGTATCTCAGGGCCACTTAGTTCTAGAAACTTCAGCTTTGGATATGTTGTGGTACCAGTTCCACTGGGTTTGCACACCAAATTTGGGGTTCCTAGCATCAAGTGGCCCTGAGATATGGGGCCCCAAAGTCGGTTCAGAAAATGTCAAGCACTTTTCTGCAGCAGAGAATGACATTTTCCGAACCGATTTTGGGGCCCCGTATCTCGGGGCCACTTAGTGCTAGAAACTTCAGCTTTGGATATGTTGTGGTACCAGGTCCACTGGGTTTGCACACCAAATTTGGAGTTTCTAGCACCAGGTGGCCCTGAGATACGGGGCCCCAAAGTCAGTTCGGAAAATGAAATTTTTTGCTGCAGAAAAGTGCTTGACTCGAGTATAAGTCGAGGGGGGCACTTTCAGCACTAAAAAATGTGCTGAAAAATTCGACTTATACTCGAGTATATACGGTATATCAGTGGTTAATTATAATCCCAACTATTAATTGTGTGCATCAGGTCCCAGATTTTAAAGGTGTGTTGTGTAATAATATGTGTGTCTGGTCCTAACTTTCTAAACCGTGGGGGATTCCATATCAAATATTTCAGACGTGCACTACTTAAACCCATTTCCAGACTAACCCATCTTTTATTATACCCTCCCTTGGCCCAATCTACCGCCCGTGCAATTACTATTGCATTATAATATTTTTTGAAATCTGGGAAAGCCAGCCCCCCTTGTGCTTTTTCTCTACATAACTCTTTGTGTGCTACTCTAGGTTTCTTATTATTCCACACAAACCCATTTAGTAATTGTGTCAATTTCTTAAAATAAATTTGAGGCAACGGGATTGGCAGCATTTGCATCTTAAAAAACACTTTTGGGGCTAACACCATTTTAGTTAATTCGTCCAATCCATGAGGCGCAATGAGCCATCCTTTTTACTTCTGCTCGAATTTCGTCCAATAGAGGGATAAAATTTAGTGCATAAATCTTTTTTATAGAGTTTGATAGCTTGACCCCCAGGTACTGTATATTTTCTCTCACTGGAAAGTGGAAATTTTCCTTAATCCACGCCTCTTCCTTCCTATCTATGTTGATGTTTAGAGCTTCGGATTTTCCCAAGTTAATTTTATAATTTGAGAGCTCTCCATACCTCTTCACAACAGACAGTAATTTGGGAATCGAGATCCTCGGGTTTGTAACGTAGAGGAGGACGTCATCGGCATAAGCAGCCAATTTATGTTCCTCCTTCCCCACTATACAGCCTCTTATGTCCGGATTTTTTCGTATAGCAGCTAGCAGCGGCTCCAGTGTCAAAACAAACAGGAGGGGGGAGAGCGGGCAGCCCTGTCTAGTCCCGTTCTTCATTTCAAACTGAGCTGAGGCAACATTGTTGACTTTAACAAAGGCGGTAGGATGGTCATATAGAATTTTAATCCACTTTATCATTTTCTCTCCCACACCCAATGCTTCCAACGTTTTAATCATGAAACCCCAGTCTACTCTGTCAAAGGCCTTCTCGGCATCTATAGACAGAAATAGGCCTGGGGTTCCCTTGCTCTTGAAGGCTTCTGCAATGAGCAAGGACCGCACCCCGTTATCTCTGCTCTCTCTCCCTGGGACAAAACCCACCTGGTCCGGATGGACCAGATGCACCATTTTCTCCTTAAACCGAGTTGCGACCACCTTTGCATACAATTTAATGTCTGCCTTTATAAGCGCTATAGGCCTATAAGTAGAACAAAGGGTGCAATCCTTGCCCTCCTTAAGAATTAAGGTCATAGCCACCAGCAGAGCACCCTCACTTAGCGCGCCCTGCGTCCCAAGCTCGTTCCAGAGCCGACACAGCCTCGGGACCAAAGAGTCCCCAAATGTTTTGAAAAAACAAGCTGTGAAACCATCTGGGCCGGGGCTTCTCCCGGTGGGAGAAGATCTTAGAGCCAGACGGATTTCTTCTTCCGTTATGGGGTTATCAAGGTCTTTTATGTCCTTTTCGGCCAGTTTATTAAGCCCAGCCTCCCTTAAAAAGGCCTCAACCCTTTCCTTCTTCCCGCTACTGCAACCTTTCATACCAACAGAGTACAGAGATGTAAAATACTGTGTAAATTCCTCACCAATTTCTCTTGAAGAAAACCTCAGGTCCCCTTTTTTATTTTGGATCCTGTCGATGAAATTTGTATCTCGTTTTCTCTTTAGAATTTTTGCCAGATGTTTACCTACTTTATTTCCCCACCTAAATTTATCTCTAAGATGTCTATTCATAATTTAGTTTGTCTCCTCTTCCAATAAATCTCCTAATTCATCTCTTTTGATGGTCAACTGTTGCAATGGGGTCCTGTCAGATCCTCTGTAGGCTTTTTTGTATTTGCTCTAACTTAAAAATTTCTGCCATAAGCATTTCCTTTTTTTTTACTCCTTCTTTTTTCAGTCCTGCCCCGGCAGAGATCAGGATCCCTCTTATTTACGCCTTAAAAGCTTCCCATACAGTAGCCCCCTGGATCTCACCCGTGTCATTTATTAGAAAAAAACGAATCTATTTCCTGTTGGATTTTTTCAGCAATCTTAACATCTTTAATTAAATTCTCATTTAGGCGCCAAGTAAACAGGGGTTTTTGCACTCCTTTTAGTCTTATTTTCATCATGGCAGGGGCGTGGTCTGACAATGTTCTAATTCCAATCCTAGTTTCCTGAACTGCCTCCACCAAGCTGTGATCCACCATCAGATAGTCTAATCTGGAATAAGTTCCATGCACGGGGGAGAAGAAGGTATAGCCTCTGACCCCAGCATGTTGTACCCTCCACATATCCATCAACTGACATTCATGTAATTTTTTCCCAATTCTTCTCAGGATACCTTTACTCATCCCCTGTGCATTTGACGAGCTATCCAAGGATAGGTCCAAGCTGAAGTTGAAATCTCCTGCTACTATCATCTCCCCCTCCCTAAATTCCAACAGACTGTTTAGTACCTGAGAAAGAAATTTGGTCTGGTCCCTATTCGGGCAATAAACGTTGGCAAGAGTGAGGGTTCTTTCTCCAATTTTAATCTTCAAAAAGAGAAAGCGCCCTTCTGGATCTGTCTTCCTATCTATTAGAACATAATTTAAACCTTTCGAGAAACCTATTGCCACCCCTTTTCCCTTTTGCCCGTTTCATGGGGGAGTCGCTATATATCCATTTTGGGAAATGCCTAGAATAGAGCTTTATGCCTGTTTCCCACACTAGATGGGTTTCCTGCAAAAAAAAACACGTCTGCTCCATAATGGTGCAGCTCTCTCAGTACCTTATGCCTTTTGTTGGGGGAATTTAACCCTTTAACATTATATGTCAAACATTTGAAATTCATTTACCCTATACCTTGAGCCTTACTTAAGACCTGGTGTTTGCCTAAGGTGCTCTGTGTAGAGCGAGTCTGCTCAGGAGAGATCCCCCCTTCCTCCCCCCTCCACCTCCCCGTCCCACCCATCCCGCACCCGCCTCCCTCCCTCCTCCCTCCCTCCCGCCACCCACATCCCTCCCTCCCCCTCACCCCCTGCCACTACCTGGCCAATGGGTCGCAGAGCCGCTCTTACTGTGCTCTTGCCCTGCGCTTCCTTGTGCCCTGGAGTGGAGTCCTGGTGATGGACAGCGATGACGTCACCTCCCCCCCCTTCGTGGGGGAAGGATCTCTTAAGGTCCTCTATTTCGCTTATCCCTCCCACCGCCCCAGCCCCTCAGCCCTCCACCCGCCATTCCCATACCAGCCCCCCTTCTCAATACATATTGTTACCGTCAAAGCCCTTTGCTACAAAGAAAACCCCTCAGGGATAATAGGGGCAGCAATATCTAAATTCCTACAAAAGTCCTGCAGGTCTTCAGTGTGTCTCATTTTAAAAGTCCTGCCCTCTTTTGTCACACTCAAAGACAGCGGGAAGCCCCAACTATATTTTAGATTTGCCCCCTTAATAAGTCCAGTAGCGGTTTCAATTGGCGTCTCCTTGCTAATGTTCCGGCAGAAAGATCCGAGAATATTTGGATTTCTTGGTTATTGAATTTCACCGGTTGGGCCCCTCTTAAATTGCTCCAGATTTTTTCTTTGTCCTCGAATTGGTGGAACTTCGCTATGACATCTCTAGGTGTGTCATCTCTCGCGTTTGTGGGTTTTCTGATCCTGTGGACTCGATCAATTTTTAATTCACACTCCGGGTTTCTTCCCAAGAGAGGATTGAAAATTTCTTTGATAGCTATGGTCAGATCTTCTCCGCTCTGCTCTGGTAGGGATCTAATTCTTAGGTTTTGTCGCCTGTTTTGGTTTTCTTGTTCTTCCAATTTATACAACAGCTCTCGTTGGCCCCTCTGCAGTGTTTTTACTTGATTTTCCAGCGTAGAGATTTCTTCACCCTGCTGTTCCACCACCTTCTCCACTTCTTCCACTCTCTTAAGGAGGTGGCCCATGTCTGTCCTTACATTAAGAATTTCCGCCTTAATTGCCTTTTCCAACTTCAAAAACATGTCTTGAATCTCCGCTTTAGTAGGGAGAGCTTCCCCTACAAGGTCCGTCTCCATATTCAGATCTGGTTCTCCTTCAGAAAGTGTCCCTACGTTGACCGTCCCCCCCTGGGCCCCTTTATTTTTAGTTAAAGCCTTTTTTTTGTCCTTTGACTCTTGTTGTTTGTTTTCCATACCTGGACTTTTAAAAAACTTTTGAATTGTACTGGAATTCAAACTATCTCTGGGTTTATTAAGGTCTGCTGATTTTTGGGAACGTCCTCTCATGTTCATCCCTCCTCCACACACCGCCAGTTCCCTTTTTGTGCTAGCTTTTACCAAATACTGTACAAGCAGTCCTGCTCTAGGCCCGGCTTTATCCAACAATTTGGCAAAATGATAGAATTCAATTCTCAATGGCCATCCCTTTGAGTAGTTACAACAGATCACTTAGCTGGCAGTGTAACAAGATGAGGTAGCAAACATTAGTCACAGCTCCACTCTTAACATTTATTATCCACTTCTGCACCATAAACAATGTGTAGCCATAAAGTCCCCTTACAACTTTCAAATTTGTTGATCTATTTGGCTTTCTTCTGCGGTCAGCTATTACAGACATATAACACAGTTCATGTGAGTAAAGTTCAGCCAAGCTGATCCTACCTGGCTCCCGGGGACCTCATGGGGAGGAATCTTCCGATTTCAATATGGGCTTCTTTGCCCCTTGCCAGAGCCAGCACTGTTTTGAGAAAAAAAAAAAGGGGGGGGGTCCCCTAGCCTTTACCAAATACTATTTAGGCAGTCCTGCTCTAGGCCTTGCTTGATCCAACAATTTGGCGAAATGATAGAATTCAATTCTCTATGACCATCCCTTTGAGGAGTTACCACAATTCACTTAGCTGGCAGTGTACCAAGATGAGGCAACAAACATTAGTCACAGCATCACTCTGAACATTTATTGTCCACTTCTGAAGCATACGCGATGTGTAGCCATAAAGTCCCCTTACAACTTTCAGGTTTAATGATCTGTTTAGTTTCCTTCTGCGGTCAGCTATTTCAGACATATAACACAGTTCTTGTGGATAAAATTCAGCCAAGCTGATCCTACCTGGCTCCCGGGGACCTCATGGGGGGGAATCTTCCGATTTCAGTATGGGCTTCTTTGCCCCTTGCCAGAGCCATCACTGATCTGAGAAAAAGGGGGGGGTCCCCGCGCCTCCCGATCTTCAGGTAACCTGTGACGGAATGTCCTGCTTTAATGGGACACTGCACAACCACTCTCCATGAACCATCCCAGCGCGGTTGCTAGGCTGGGGAGAACAGGGCTGCGCACCATCAAGGAGCCAAAGACGAGGGGGGGGGGAAGCCAGGGGACGCTGCAGCGGCGAACCTCCACTCCACCCGATCTCCATAAGCAGTGCTGATGCTAACGCCAATCCGCGGCTCCCGTGTGGCCGCCTCTATAACTCACTGGAGCCAGCTGTCGAGCGGACCAGCCCGCCTCTTCGGAGGAGGGATTTCTCGTCAGCCACGGTCTCTCAGCCCGTGCTTTTCAGGACGCCATCCCGTTCGTGCTTACTCCATCCACTGCCCCACCACCGGACCACGCCCCCAGATCTTAGCACGTCACATCCTCCTCCTCCCGCCTGCCAGACACTTCTTGAATGCAAAAAACGCTTGTGTTTCTTTTAGCTGTCTCCTAGGTTCTCCAATGGCCTTTTTTTATGTCCATTTTCTTCAATAGTGCAAACATAATTTATTTGATACATGAGGTGACAATCTTTTCTTCTGCGAAATATTATGTTGTGGGTCTGCTACACACACACCTTGTTTTTGTTGTTAATGTATGTAATGCATTAATGATAAAAATATTCATCATTTTCAGCACCATGAATGAATTTTGGGGAGTCAGGAAAGCACTGTGGGAAAAGCACTGCGGGAGTTATTTACTAAAGGAAAATCCACTTTGCACTCCAAGTGCACTGTGAAAGTGCACTTGGAGTGCAAAATGAACTTGCTTTTAGGAAATAACCCCCATTGTCACTGTAAACAACAACTTACTCCAAAAACTGCTATTGAGCGTTGAAAGAAGAAGCCGTACAAAATAATGCAGTTTGTATGGGGCTCCAAGAGACCCAGGATCAAGAGACAAGTGCTTTATGCCCACAGAATCAATGGTGGCCTTTCAGTCCCTAATCTGCAAGCATATTATATAGCTGCGGGTATTGCCCCATTGTCTCATCTCCATGAGAAACAACAAATGCCACTGTGGGCCACCATAGATTTAGTCGACACACATCCAACACCTCTAGCTTCTCTCCCTTGGCTTCCTAAAGCGCATCGCCCTTCTACCATAGGTCCCTGTCTGGCTCATTCCCTTAAATTATGGGATACGGTCAAGTACTCAGCAGGCCTAATCTCTCCTCATCTTCCACTACTTCGTCTCCTCCACTGCCCTCTATTTCAACCAGGTTGTGATAACCCATTGCAGTTTGCTTGGTGGTCCGATAACGACTTTATAGACATCCATTCTTTATTTACCCCAACCAAGATCATCCCTTTCGCCGCTCTACGTTCCTCACATGATATCCCCCTTAGGGAGCATTACAGTTACCTGCAAATCAGACACTTTCTTCAACAGCTTACAAAATCTCAATCTGCCCCCTTTACCATGACCCCGTTTGAAAGCCTTTGTAGATCGCGCCCCCAATCCTCAGGTCTGATATCTCTCATATATGCTGCTATAATTAACTCCAAGGCACCACCACTGAGACCCTACTACCTCCAATGGGAGGCCGAGCTCGGGAAACAATTAGATCCGGAGGACTGGCAAAACATGACTATTACACTATCCAAGTGCTCTAAGAATGTCCTCTTTTTGGAGAATGCTTACAAAGTCTTCTATAGATGGTACTATACTCCGGCTAGATTAGCAAGCTTCATCCCATCTTATTCCCCCCTCTGTTTTTGTGTGTGCTCCCAGGAGGGTACGATGGCGCATATCTGGTGGACCTGTCCCAGGGTATGCAGATTATGGGTCAGAATATATGCACTACTCCGCAATCTCTAACACCACTATAAAGCTGGACCCTTTCGAGCCCCTTTTGTGGAAACCGATTACAGAACTTCTTCGTTCTGAACGCCAACTAGCAGCACATATTTTTACTGCAACTAAATTGACCATAGCAAGGGCCTGGAAAACCCTGAACCTTAGCTTTGAAGCAGTTAAAAACTGCGTGAATGATATGGTAAATGAGAAACTTACGGCCATACTGTTGGACATTGAACAAATGTAGTTAACCTGCATCTGCCAAAAACATTGTATTAGTGGGCTAATGAACGATGTTTACTACGAACGATTACTGTGCCCACGAACCTGAAAGTTGCTATTTTAAACTGTACAACAGTAAAGAAAAGCACATGGAGCAGCATGCAAGTAATAATAATAATAGGAACACATGACAACAACTTACGTTTTTGAAGAACTCTCTTGATCCTTCTGTACTGATCGTGCTCCCTCAATTTCAGGTCTAACCAGCGTTTCCTCAGTTGATCCTTGGATCGCCGTACCCCAAAATTCTGGCACAGACTCTTCACAACTTTAGTCATGATCTTGGCCTTTCTCACATTTGGGTTTGGGTAAGGTCCATGCTTCCCATCATAGTCTGCCCTCTTTAAGATGTCCACCATCTCCACCATCTCTACAAAGGCCATATTTGAGGCCAAAATCACCTCGGGGATTGGGACGTTTGTGGCTCCGGGCTTTCGTCGTTGCTGCTGCTGTCTGCATGCACTCGCTCTTACTCCGCCATGTGCTCTCCCCACTGCGCAGAACGAGAAGAGGGGGGAATAGACTAGAAAGAAGGTCTGGGTGTGCAGAGTTTCATGCATGCAGTGTATATAAAGCGTAACACGCGTGCGCCATACGTATGATCTGTGAGCGGAGGAAGGAGTATCGGAAGCGCCAATTGTTAGAACGAAGGTACAATTTGAACTTGGAGCATCAGTGGTCTATACTGCTTAAAGATTGAAGCCTATATTGGGACAAGATTAGGAGAGTTTAGCCTGACATTAGGGTTTGTCTTGTGTTGTGTCGTGCAGAGAAAATGGATTGCTTCAATGATCACAACTTCCTCCCCATATTCATAGCCAAGTACAGGGAGCTGTCCTGTCTGTAGCAGGTGAAACATCTGCCTTATAATCATAAACAAAAGTGGCAGGCAGCACTGGAGAAACTGCTGGAGTTGGTGAAGCTGGTGGTCCCCACGGCAAACATCACCTATTTAAAAGCCAAAATTGGTGGCCTGAGGAGCACTTATAATAGGGAGCATAATAAGGTCCAGGAATCCATGAGATCAGGAGCAGCAGCAGATGCCATTTATGTCCCCAGACTGTGGTACTATGACAGACTGCGTTTTCTGTTAGACCAGAATGAAGTCAAGCAATCCCTCTCAACCCTTCCTTCCACTCTTCCTTCCACGCTTCCTTCCACCCCAGCTGAGGCTTCTGACGTCCAACCTGGGCCTTCCAGCCAGGAAGAAGAAGTGGAGGAGCCCGGCTTGAGTCAGGTATAGCATTGTTCAACAAATTTCTGGTCATAAAAATTAAGGATGTTAACTAGATGTTATTATTGATCACTAATTGCTGATTTAATAAAGTGTTTTACATATCAATAGACAGTAGTGGCCAAAAATGTTTGGGACAAGAAGGAAAAATGCAGGGGTCAGAATGATAGTCTTTTCTATTTGGTAACATTCAATTTGCAACAGTCATGAGCTGAAAATTGTGTGTGATTGATGAACCAAATACTAGAACTATGTTCTTTTTCATACACAGGAAAGCCTCAGCCAGGAGGAGGACGTGGAATGTAGCAGCCAGGAGCAGGCTGTGGAATGTGGCAGCCAGGAGGTGGCCGGGCCCAGTAGTAGCCTGACAGAATCCCAGGTCCCTCCCCTCCACCTTCCAACCAAAAGGCTCAGGAAGGGGAGTAATGAGCAGGAGACAGCGCTTGGGCTGATTCGGAAGGCTAAGGCGGCCCTCAGAGCCACCCTCACTCTTCAAGAAGCTTTTGCCTGCATGACTGCCAGCAAAATGCATGAAATAGAGGAGGGCCAACGCCTCTTGTGTGAGGAAATTATGTGTACGACCCTAAATAAGGGGTTGAGGGGCCAAATCACAACCAAGATGCACCTGTGTGAGTTGGATCATTCTCCTCATCCACCTCCTGCCACACCTCCAACACCACAGCCACAGCCTGGAAGCAAGCGAGGAAGGAAGAGTGGAAGTAAGACAAGAAAGTGATGGTGTGGGTTCAGTCTGGTCTGACAAAAGACACAGGCTGTTGTATGACCTCAGCCTGGGGACATATATGTCATCTGCTGCTGTTCCTGATCTCTTGTAGTCTGGGGCCGGATTGTGCTCACTATTATATGGACGCCTCAGGCTATCAGGACAGTTTGTTTGTGAGTAGGCAGTTACATTTCCAAAATATAATGTCAAATTAACAAGGGACACCAACACAAACCAACCTTCTTGAGGTTAAAAAAATACAAGATAATAATGGTGTTGTGGTAACTTGACACACAAAACGAAAAACAATATTATGGAGAGCACTAGAAAAAAAACCAAGGAGATCTTGATAAAAAAAAAAAAAACACTATAAACCAAAATTAAATACATTTTAATGGAAATATGATGAAAACCAAAAAGTAAAATATTCAGGAGATTACGAGAAATAATAAATAAATCATTTTTTCAGAACTCTGTGGGAATATCAGCAGCAAAACAACTTCATTATTCTAGCATTCTAAAGAAGAAGAGAATGCGCTGCATTAAAAGATTTAAATAATTGCAGCGTGACGAATGTGCTATCTCCATTACAAACGCTAGTTTTACCAGACTGATCGCTTCCGTCTCATTCTTGATTCTGAGCATGCGTGGAACTTTGTGCGTTGGACTTGTGTACACACGATCACAATTTACGAGAACAAATTTTGTTGTCGGAAAATTTGAGATTCAGATCTCAAATTTTGTGTGTCGGAAATTCCGATGGTAAAATGTCCGATGGAGCCTACACACGGTCGGAATTTCAAGCTCCCATCGAACATTTTCCGACCATGTGTACAGGGCATAAGTGTGTAACAGTGTATGTGCGTAAAGTAGAGAAAGGGGAGGAGAGGTTATATTTGAGGATAAGTAATGACAGGGAAAAGGAGATATAGAGGGAGGAGCAGATTGCAAGAGAGGTAGGGACAAAAGGGGGGGTTATAGAGTGGGGTGAGAGACCATACCTTCACCCTCTGTGGCCCAAAGTGAGTTTACAGTTCCTATATGTTATCTGTAATAAGGATGTTTCAATTAATCACCTCAAGGTGTTGGTCCCCGTAAAGAGACTATGGAGTCCAAATATGCCAGTATTTTTTGTATTTTTTGGCTTGTTCTTTCATAGTCATAGCAAGGAGAGATTTGCTGTTGTCATTTTGAGAGGGGGGTTCTGTTTCCACATGGCTGGGATGATGCTTAGTGGCAGTTAGCAAATGTCTTAAATGTCTTAACAGTAAGTTTGTAGGAGAATTTCTATTTAAAGAAATAACAGTGAGGGTTAGAACTGTTTCTTCTACCAAGTTCCAAAATTCCTGAAGCTTCGGGTACTCCAGAAATCTCAAGCATTGAGTGGAGGTATATGGGAACATTAAGGGGAACTTGTGGGAGTTCTACTGTATACCACCTCATAAGGAGCTTATAGCTTCTGTATTTATATTTACTAACTATCAAGGCCTTATATGCAGACAGAATTATATGTTCCCTTTTGGCTTGAGTAAAGAAGGTCTGCAGGTATTTTATCCCATTTCTGTAGGAACGAGAGTCCTGGGTTTGCTCCCCCTACCACCAGCGTGGAAAAAGGATGCGATAGAACATGTTGTACCAGGGACTGATCAAGACATAGGGGTTGATTTACTAAAACTGGAGAGTGTAAAATCCTGGTGCAGCTCTGTATAGAAACCAACCAGGTTCCAGTTTTTATGTCAAAGTTTAAGCTGAAGTTCGAAGCCAGGTTTTGCACTTTCCCAATTTAGTAAACAAACCCCACTGTTTCTCAAGAGTGGTAGAGTCTCATTAGCCTAAACTCTTCAGTTAAAACATGGAGATAGCTGCCTAGTTAGAGCAGTGAAGGAAATCAAGCTCAGTTGAGAGTTTAATTTCAATCTCTACGTGCACGCTCGAGGGGGTGTTCTTACCCCTCTTGCAGAGGACTGCTGGGTTGAAACTTTCTGTATCCCTCTGATGATTGTCCTTCAACTTTTGACATTATAGACTTCAAGAATTTCCCGGATGGTCAATTGACCACTGTGACTCTTTCATGGATACTTCGTTTCCCCTGTCTGGTCCACACCCTGCAACCCAGTGTGCATCGTTATGGCCTCCTCAGCTCCCGTGGTGGACACTTTCGGAATGGCCTGCTGGCTGTCAGCGCCTAGTGCTCACGGTGGCAATCGGTTTTATGGATGGTTGGCGCTTGCTCCTGATGAGTGATGGTTCACGAAATGCGTCGAGCATGCTGTGCAGCAACCATATTGATTGCCTTACAATATTCAATACCATGTACCCTATCAATTCTGTTTAGATTGCTGTATGCTTTATTGCTGTAATTTTGCTGAAGTAACTGTTTTAATGTAACATTTTGACCCTTTTGCAACATGGTGTCAGAGTCGATATGAGGCCGCATTGTAGAGGGGGCGTCCCTTGCGGCTAAGTGCAGCATAACCCTGGGAATGAGACAGGGAGTACGGTGCCCAAAAGTGCACGGGTTGCCAGAGCGCTGTTGCTGAGTAGCTGATAGCAGGGAGCTGCTGGGGTGCTCTGGTAAGGTTGAAGGGCAACTGTGCAAGGAGAGATTCCAGGTATGGAGCTGTGGAGCAACCAGGAGTGGAGTCAGAGCCAGGCCAATGGTCATACAGCCCAGGAATCAGTCTGAGGTAAGGTACAGCAGGAAATCAGAAACAGAGAAGGTAGCCGAGCCAGGGGTCAAACACAGGAGGACGATCAAGATACAGATGCCAAGCAGAAGAATAGTCAGGTCAATGCAGGAGTAGTCAGGCAAGCCGGATAGTAACAGGAAGCAGGTATAACGACAGGCACAAGGAACACAGGAAGCTGATAATCCAGCAACCAGCGTGTACCAGCAGCAGGCTTAAATAGGCAAAAGGGCGCCAATGATTACAGCGATGCACGCGCGTGCGTTAATACACGTGTCTGCGCGCTCCCACTGTTGCGCACCTGTGTGTGCCCGTCGTCGTGCGCCTACGTGCGCGCATGCACACAGAGATTTGCCTGGAGCCACCATGATGGATACTGGCAGAATTACCCATCCTACGGCTATTACCCTGACACATGGTTACAACTGTGATTAGATGCTTTAATAAAGTGCTCTTCACTATGTGCATTTACCCTTGGTTTATGGATCAATGCATTCACACTGAGGGTATGTTCACTGCACCAGTCATTGGTAACACACCTCACACAAAGTCCCAAACCATTTCCTTATTTTGGCAACGCCACAGGGATGGAGGCGTGTGTCTATGCACGCCTCATTCAAAGTCCCAAACTTCTCCCATTTTGTAATTTCAATCTCTAATCTGATCACAGGACAGTTGTTACTTGAAAAGTGGTTGAATGATCCCCCACTAGTAAGACTTGAAAATGGGGATTTGAGAGGCCATATTGGAATTGTTGAGAGCATAAAATAGGGATCATGAGGCTCGGTGCTGGGGACAGGGTCATATATCGGCAATATTGTTTTAACAATATACAATGTACCCAGGCCAGCTAGGAATAGATTGATTATTACTTGTTCCAGCTTAACCTAAGGTTTAAAATCAGATTGTATGCATCAGTCCCCCAGTCTAGTAGGGTAAGTTGCTTCATGATATTTGACTGGATCCAGAAATCTTTGAATTTGGGTAGAGTCAATATTGATCTCTTTAGTCTGGCTGGATTTTCAGCCCATATGTATGAGAGTAATTTGTTTGCCACAAGTCTTCTGATGCAGAGTACAGGGGTAGAAGCATGTAACGTACAGGTTGCAGGGATCGGGAGTGTATTATGTACAAAGAGCAGAGGGGTCAGGAGTAGGGATGAGCCGAACACCCCCCTGTTCGGTTTGCACCAGAACTTGCGAACAGGCAAAAAATTTGTTCGAACACATGAACACCGTTAAAGTCTATGGGACACGAACATGAATAATCAAAAGTGCTAATTTTAAAGGCTTATATGCAAGTTATTGTCATAAAACGTGTTTGGGGACCTGGGTCCTGCCCCAGGGGACATGGATCAATGCAAAAAAAAGTTTTAAAAACGGCCGTTTTCTTGGGAGCAGTGATTTTAATAATGCTTAAAGTGAAACAATAAAAGTGTAATATTCCTTTAAATTTTGTACCTGGGGGTTGTCTAAAGTATGCCTGTAAAGGGGCGCATGTTTCCCGTGTTTAGAACAGTCTGAGAGCAAAATGACATTTCAAAGGGAAAAAAGTCATTTAAAACTACTCGCGGCTATTAATGAATTGCCAGTCCGACAATACACATAAAAGTTCATTGATAAAAACGGCATGGGAATTCTCCACAGGGGAACCCCGAACCAAAATTTAAAAAAAAAATGACATGGGGGTCCCCCTAAATTCCATACCAGGCCTTCAGGTCTGGAATGGATATTAAGGGGAACCCCGGCCAAAATTTAAAAAAATGGCGTGGGGTCCCCCTCAAAATCTATACCAGACCCTTCAGGTCTGGTATGGATTTTAAGGGGAACCCTGCGCCAAAATAAAAAAAAATGGCGTGGGGTCCCCCCAAAAATCCATACCAGACCCTTATCCGAGCACGCAACCTGGCAGGCCGCAGGAAAAGAGGGGGGGACGAGAGAGCGTGAAAATTGTGAAATGGAGGCCCAAATGGGGACATGGGGAAATGAAAGCGTGCGAGATCAGCTGAACTTGCACGGCTTAATTCCCACAGCTCAGTGTGAACCTGAGCTTAGGCAGATTTGTGAACAATATTTGAGAGAAATAGGCCTTTTGTGTTCAGCTCATGATAAATATGGACAAACACAAAAGTGCTGCGTTTATAATTTTGCTCAGTGTAATTATAAAAAATTATTATATTATATAATGAAACAGTAGTAAAAAAAAAAACAACTTTTGTTTTGGGTTGGCAAGAACACTTTATATTATTGCAGGAAATTATTTTTTAGAGCAGATAAATGGTACATATTCCTATTGATTTTTAACTGCTCTCTGTGAGTGTTACATGCTTATAATTTGTAGAGGATCAGCAGACTTTTAAATTGAAACTATTGTTCTGTTATTCCTCTGTTCCATTTTCTATGTATTGTTCTCTACAGCCTAATAAATACCTCATCAAAATCTTTTTGTCATTGGTCTCAAGACCTAATTCATAGAAGCTATGGTTTCCCTACACTGCCAAACTAGCTCCTGAGGGTGTCTATTTCATATTTTAACAGCTCTTACTGTGAAGAAACCTTTTCATATTTGGAGATTACATTTTTTTTCCTCCAGACATAAAGAGTGCCCTCTTGTCCTCTGTGATGACCTTAAAGTGAATAACTCAACACCAAGTTTACTATATGGACCAATTACATTATGTATTTCTACATGTTGATCATATCCCCTTTTAACCTCCTTAGTGGTATTCCGGAGTGTGGCTCGGGGTGAATTTTCAGTATCAAAAGCGGAAACCCTGAGCCACACTTGGAATTGCATTGCAGGTTTCAGGCAAAGGTACTTACCTTGTGCCCAGTATCCTGCAATGTCTCCCCACAGTGTCCGCGAACTGTATACTGCGCTCGATCTATCACAGTGCTAGGCTCCATTCCCTGCGAGCGTTGCAATGAACGGTGACAGAGCCCAGCGCCAAATTCAAAAAGTGAAAAACATAATACATACAGTACACTGTAATCTTACAGATTACATTACTGTATCAAATTAGTTCACATCCCTTTTGTCCATAATGCTTTGTCCAGTGCCCTGCATGCAGTTTTATATTATGTATACTGTTCTTTCTGCCTGGAAACTTGAGATTGTCCACAGCAACCAAAAAATGTCAAAAGTCAAAAGCGGTTTTAGATCAGCTGGAAAACTGAGATAATAAATTAGAATCATTAGCAGAATTGAGCAATAGTGATTTGTGGGGAAATTCGTCAAACACTTAAAGTACAGCTACAACTGCAACTGAGCAAATTTCAGTGTTTTTGATTTTATTACATTATTGAATACATTTTATTATTATTATATTATTATTTGTTATAATTATTTATATTTATTTATTATATTATAGTTTATGATTTTGTGTTTCAAACTTTTTCATACACGGGATGTCTACTAGACTCTTGTTTGGACAGATTTAAATGTGTTATTCCTAAGAATTACAGGCCTACAATATAAAACGCTAAATTTCCATGCAAAACAATGTACTACTTTGAGCATCAAAAATCTGACATAATCATAGCGCTAGGGAGGTTAATATCCTCTTCTCAAGAGAGCATCAATTCAATTCCTCTAATCTTTCCTCATAGCTGAGCCCATAGCCCATGCCTCTTATCAGTTTGGTTGCCCCTCTCTGCACTTTCTGCAGTTCCCCGATATCCTTTTTGAGAACTGGTGCCCAAAACCAAACTACATATGCCAGATGAGGTCTTACTAATGAGTTGTACAGGGGTAAAATTATATATTTCTCTCTGGAGCCACCCCTCTCTTTAAGCGGAGTTCCAGTCTCCTAGCCAAAATTATCCCAATCACATCATCGAGATCATTGTTATTTACCGTAACTGCAATGGATATTGCTGGCCATGTGCATATTAGAATTACTTGATTCTGGTTGCGGCCATGGAAGATGTGGGCAGCTGAAGCCAGCCTGGCTTAATTTCCTAGATTTCGTGCAGTTGCCTACCCAGGGTGCACTTCTCGATTTTGTGCCTGTACAGTAATGACACTGCGGGGAACGCTTTGTTCCAGTCAGGAAATTTCACAACTGAGATGGATGCCCAAAGACTTCTGGGATTGTTGACATAGACGTCCCAGGAGTCAACGTGCCAGGCTGATGACGTACTCGCCAATCGGCTGGGACCCGAAGTTGCACTGAAGACTAATGAGAAAAAGGTACTTTCTTAGGAAATGTCACCTTATAAGCAGCCAAGCATTACATCACTATGGGTGCACATTACATGTTAAACTAGGTTTCTATCAGCACAAAAATTAAAATTGGAGATAACAAATATTGATGAACCTGTAGAAAAATGTGCAAAATAACAACATATGTGCAAATTTGTAAAATGACCCCCCCCCACCTGGCTGCTGCTAACACAGAAAACGTGTCCACTTCATAATAATTGAATAAATACCAAAACAGTGCTGCGCTGCCAATCATATACATGTGCAAATAATAATAGAATTAATACTAATTAATACTTATTTCACCTGCAAAAAAATGTGCAAAACACAATGTGCTAAAATATGATTTCAGTGCACAAAATTGCTGCTGGTACGGATCAAATAAATAAAATGGTGCTGCGCTAATGACACATTGTGACAGACTCACCCGGGATAGAGGCTGTTGGAGGGGACTGAATGCAAGCCTCTTGCCGACCGATTATGGGCCCTGGCATTTGGGGGAACGGTGCTCTTTGTGAGCTGTATGCCTGGGGACTCTTGAGGTGGTAATACTGTGGATTTGGGTCCTGGTCCCCCAGGACACACAGACTCTGGGGACCCTGTGTATGCCATATGGGAAATGGTGACTTGGAGGGTATGTCTTGGATTGCTTAAAATGGGACAGTAATATTTATCCCCAATATCTCCCAGGATATATATGTAAAGACTATTATTGGTTTGTTTGATTCTGAACTCAACATGTTAATTGAGTGAGCTGATCACATTAGCCTCCAGGACTGGCTAGGAGAACAGTTTACTCCTACTATAGGTGTTGACCAGGCTGAGGAGGGGGGAGAACACTGTTTGTATTGTTAATTGTAATTAGCTCCTGCTATTGTGAAAATGTCCTGTGGTTGTACTTATGATAATGTATAATGTACTGTGTGAAGCTCGTGACCACAAGTCTGGGCAAAAGGTCATGTTAGTAAACTAGCTCATGTTAATTAGGTTAATTAGGTTACAGGTGTATTGTTAGAGTAATATGAGCAGGAGGTCTGCACCTCCTCTTTTACTATATAAAAGGGCCTGTATTCCTTTCAATAAAGGGAGATTCCTGTTTGAACTTACATACAGCCTGCCTGGTGTTTATTCTGAGCTACACAACTGGATTAGAACGGCACATAGCTGTAGTTCTAGTCCCGGAGCATCGGATGACCGAACCATCAGATGTTGTGATCTGCAGTCTGATTCTATAGCCGCAGAGGAGTGTCGGGAGAGTGAAACCAAGCGAGTTGGGGCTTGTTACACACATAAAATTATATCAACTGAATTGCATATAAAATGATAAACGTGAAAGTCCAAAATTATGAAAAAAAGTCTTCAGTTCCCTCCAAATTGAAGAATTCACCAAATAGTGCACAACAATTTAAAAGTGCTGGTGCTCTTCTCCACCACGATATCCTAGACACTCACCTTAAAATCTGACCCCTGTTTTACCAGCAGGTCAGATAAAGCAGATACCCTCTGGGGGTAATCAATGAATCGGCCCGGTGTGGAGCTCCTAATCCTTCCATTTCACCTTCTTTCTCTTTGCTGGCTTAATCAGTCTCAGACCTCCCTCAGGTGACTCCGGTACAACATGGGATAAAACAAAAACACTAGATCTAGTGCTCTCTGTTTGCCAAAGATTTATTTGTCCAAGTAGGAACAACATACGGTATACTCACAACAAAGCACCTCAGCAGTGCGGGCTAACGATGCAATGCACAACATGATACTCGCGGGATGATGTCACCACTGCGACTTCTCCCCCTGCTTTTTCTCATGGGCTCTCTGATCACATCAAAGATGAGATAGCAGCCCGAGATATACCCACTAAGCTGGAGAAGTTGATCACATTTGCCATCCTCATTGACTCCAGACGAGAAAGACCTACTTTTAAGGAGCGCTTGCGGAAGCCTCCTGTATGTTTGACTCCGAGCTTTGCAGCCCCACCCTTGCCTCCCTCACCTCTCATACCTCCTGGTACCGAGTCTGCCAGTGAGGTAGAACCCATGCAGTTGGGCTTCACGCGTCTCTCTGCGGATGAGAGGGCCTTTAGGAGGAGGGAGAGATTGTGCCTGGCAGGTCACTTTTTGAAATCTTGTCCTACCCATCTGGGAAAAGCCTGCACCTTGAGGTCCTGTAGGGAACAGTGATACAAAAAAGGCACCACTTGCTCCCATCTATAGCTGGCTATCGCAGTAAGAAGCATTGGAAAGCTAACAACAGGTATAAACAAGGCCAAGGATAAATCCAAGGAAAAAAACAAGCTTAACTTACCAACCAGCCCGCAGAAAACCAGATAACCTGTCTAACAGTATGTGCTAAAAGCAGGGGTTTAGTCTGCAAACATTTTCAAATGCATGCGTAAGCCACAGAGCCTCGTCAATGCACCCTAGTATCTGTGGTACCTAACACTAACTTATAAGTGTCCCCACAGTGGAGGCACATGCATTCTGAAGGATAGGTGAGAGCAGGTGGACTGAAGGGGAGCCACACCTTCTTAAAGGTACAAGGGCACACTGAACACCCAGCATATAGCACAATGGCTGCAAAGGCGTCAGTGTGTTGCCTGACCAAAAAACATGACAGTGATACAAAAAAGGCGCCACTTACTCCCATATATAGCTGGCTATCACAGTAAGAAGCATTGGAAGGCTAACAACAGGTATAAACAATGCCAAGGAAAAAACAAGCTTAACTTACCAACCAGCCGTAGACAACCAGATAACCTGTCTAACAGTATGCGTTTAAAGCAGGTGCCTTGATGAGGCTCTGTTGTTTACGCATGCATTTGCAAATGTGTGCAGACTAAACCCCTGCAAGGCATACTTTTAGACAGGTTATCTGGTTGTCTGCGGGCTGGTTGGTAAGTTAAGGTTGTTTTTTTCCTTGGATTTATCCTTGGCCTTGTTTATACCTGTAGGGGACAGACCTTAGGTGGCATTGTTTCGTCTGCAGTTATCCAGAAGGATAAGCTCCTGGTACCGATTACCCTTTCTTGGTCTGAGTCGTCTACAGAGATACTGGCTCTAATTGACTCTGGGGCTGCAGGCCTGTTCTTTGATGGTGCCTTTGTGTCCAAGCACTCGATTCCGCTGCAGCTTTGTGCCACTTCACTTGCCGTTGAGGCTATTGATGGGAGACCTCTACAGCCTTCCCATGTGACTCATGAGATGTGTGACATGTTCTGTTGACCATGGCCGTAGGGGCTCTTCACCATGAAATAAACCAATTTCAAGTAATTTCCTCACCTCATTTTCCAGTGGTTAATTGTTATCCTTGGTTACACAACCCCTCTTTTGATTGGCTTCATGCTGAGGTTCTTTCCCAGTCACCACAATGCAGGGAGACATGTTTTCTGAAAGTGGCTAAGGTCTTGTGCACCCCTTCACTCTCCACCCTGCCGGAGGAGTACCGCAAATTTTGTGATGTCTTTGACAAAGGTGAAGCCAGTAGTTTGCCTCCGCACTGGTCATATGATTGCGCAAATAGACCTTCAAACTGGTGCCATACCCCCTCGTGGTCGGGTCTACCCTTTGTCTGTCTCGGAGGACAAAGCCATGGAGGGGTATGTGGCCGATGCACTTTCTTGAGGATTCATCTACAGGTCCTCATCTCCTGCTGGTGCTGGTTTCTTCTTTGTGAAAAAGAAGAATGGTGAACTGAGACCTTGTATTGATTATAGGGGTCTCAATCACTTCACGATTCCTTTGATTTGCGAGAGGCATACAATCTCATGAGGATCAAGAAGGGCGACAAATGGAAAACTACGTTTAATACCAGAATAGGCCAATATGAATACCCAGTTATGCCGTTTGGTCTTTGCAATGCTCTGGCAGTTTTCCAGGAGTTTATCAATGATGTTCTCCGAGATTTGTTGCAGCTATGTGTGGTGGTTTATCTCAACGATATTCTCATATTTTCCAAGTCCCTAGAGAGCCATCACACAGATGTCCGCCATGTGCTGCAGAGGTTGGGAGATAATAATCTGTATTGCAAATCAGAGAAGTGAGAGTTTCATTGTGAACAGGTTAAATTCCTGGGTTATGTAATTTCCACTGCTGTTTTTTCGATGGACCCAGAGAAACTTTCGGCAGTGTTGCAGTGGCCCCAACCCGTGGATTTACAACCATTGCAGTGTTTTTTTGGCTTTGCCAATTATTATCAGAAGTTTATTCGTAAACCCCTGACTGATATGACCTGATAGCATGGTAACCCAAAGAATTGTTCTCCAGACTCCATTAATGCCTTTGAGAGTCTCAAGGCTGCTTTTGCTTCTGCTCCTGTGCTGGTACATCCTAATCCTACGGTGCCTTTCATCCTTGAGGTTGATGCATCCGAGACTGGAGTTGGTGCGCTGCTGTCTCAACGTCTTACCTCTGAGAGCGCTATGCATCCTTGTGGCTACTTTTCCAAGAAATTATCTCCTGCGGAATGCAATTATGAGATTGGGGACAGAGCATTGATAGGGATCATTTTAGCCCTTAAAGAATGGAGGCATCTCCTCAAAGGTACTACTGTGCCGATTCTTATTCTGATTGACCATAAGGATCTCACATTTCTGTCTGAGGCAAAATGCCTCTCTCCCAGAAGGGCGCGATGGGCTCTTTTCTTGTCCAGTTTCAATTACATAGTCTAATTCTTAACCGGTACTAAGAATGTAAGGGCTGATGCTCGTCGCAACAGTTTTCCTCCATTTCCAAGATGGAGTCAGTTCCTGTGATTCCTCCCGATCGTATTCTGGCTACGGTTCACACCAGTCTCACTTCTCCTTTGGGTGACAAAATTGTTGCTGCTCAGATCCATTCTCCTCCTCAGAAACCTTGTGATCGCTGATTTGTCCCTGAGAGTCTCCGTACTGCCGTGCTCCAGACTTACCATTCTCTAAAGGCTGCTAGCCACCCAGGGAGGAATCAACTCTTTTGGGCCATTTCCCAACAATTCTGGTGGCCTAGTCTTTGTGCTGATGTAGCCGCTTTCGTAGCTGCTTGTTCTGTATGTGCTCAGAATAAGACACCATGACACCTTCCAGTGGGCTTCCTACAACCCATACCCAATGGAGAGAGGCCTTGGACCTACCTGTCAATGGGTTTCATTGTGGAGTTACCCAACTCTCAGAGCAACAAAGTTATCCTTATGGTGGTTAACCGGTTCCCGAAATTGTCTCGTATTCCACTTAAGAAGTTGCTACATCTAAAGAACTGGCTTCCCTTTTTGCTCGAGAGATCTTTTGCTTACATGGGTTACCCAAGGTGATTGTCTTGGACAAGGCTAGTCAGTTTGTGTCCAGGTTTTGGCGAGCCTTTTGTGCACAGTTGTGAATTCAGCTGTCTTTCTCCTCTGCGGTCTATTGGGGCCGCAGAATGAGCCAACCAGTCCTTGGAACAGTGTTTACGTTGCTACATTTCTGACCACCATAACAACTGGTCAGACCTCTTACCTTTTTTATTTGCTCACAATAGTGTCGTCAATACCGCTTCCTGATTGTCTCCATTCATGGTCAATTATGGTTTCCAACCATCCACGTTGCCTGTCTCATTTGTTCCTCAGAGCATACTAGCATTGGAGGAGGATCTTCGTTTCACTTGGGTACAGGTCTAAGAGTCCTTGCAAAGTGCCAATGATAGTTACAGACTCTATTCTGACCGCACACGGCTAACTGTGCCTTCCTACCAACTTGGGGACAGGGTCTGGTTGTCATCTCACAACCTCCCACTCCGTGTTCCCTCATTAATACTGGCACTATGGTTTATTGGGCCTTTCTGTATTCTCCGTAGGATCAACCCAGTGGCTTACGCTTTAGACCTTCTTTCTACTATGCGGATTTCAAATGTATTTCATGTCTCCCTATTGAAACCTTTGGTATGCAAACGTTTCACCACTTTGGTACCACGTCCTCACCCAGTTCAGGTTGAGAACCATGAGGAATATGAGATACAATCTATCATTGATTCCCTTAGCTTCTGTGGGCACGTACAGCACCTGGTTCATTGGAAGGGGTACGCTCTTGGTTCTCATCCTCGGACGTACATGCTCCTGTCCTCCTCCGCGCCTTTGATAGATGTTTTCCCCTCAAATCTGGTGGTCCTCCAAGGGGGAGGGGACGTTGAGGAGGGTACTGTCAGGGCTGGGCTCAGCCCTTCCTTCTCAGAGCTCTGTGCTTAGCTGACTGTTAATTGCCAAAGACTCTTCCTTCCACAGTGACTCATCTGGTATTTATTTCCTGCTCATCAGCTAGAGCTAGAGCTGGATATATAAACTCCTTGGATCAGATGTTCTGTGCTTTTGCCTTGGTCAACATATCCATACTCTCTCCGCTGTGTTTTCTGTGTAAAAGACTTTTGCTTGGCTGACTTCCCTTCTGGTTCCTGATCCTGTTTGCTGCACTCAACTTCACTGATCTCTGGACTCCTGTTTTTCTGACTTATTCTGACTACCCGTCCTGGTTACTGAACTCTGGCTATGTTTTGACAACGTTTGCTCTGTTTATACCATTTTACCATCTTATTAAATAGTGTGATTTTTACTGCACTTCTGTCCTAGTCTGATTCATGGTTCCTGAAAAGTGGATCATTTGGGGCTGTGTCAATACCACCTGCATTATGGACCCCCATGCTCCTTTGTATACACAAAGCTGAAGAAGGTATTTAATAGATTTGCCTTCTCTTTGTCCCCAGTCACCCACTCTAGATTATTTTGTAAAGGGCCTATATGCACAGACCTGGACTTTTTACTATTAATATATTTGAATAATTTTTGGAGGTTTGTCCTACTCTTTTTTGCAATCTGTCGTTCGTTTTCAATCTTTGCAGCCTTGATTTCCCTTTTACATATTCTGTTACATTCTTTTTAACATTTAAACAATGATAGTGTTCCTTCATTTTTATATTTTCTAAAAGCTTTTTTTTTAATTATTTCTAGCTTTATAACTTCTAACTGCCCTGAGACAGTTTTATTTTTAGCCTTTTAAACTTATTGCCCACATGAATATACAGTATTTTGCAGTGAGTTTGCATACAATCTTTTTGAAGAAATCCAATTTTTGTTCTATGTTCATTGATGCCAATATTCCCTCCCAGCCTAATGCCCCGTACACACGGTTGACATTGATCGGACATTCCGACAACAAAATCCTAGGATTTTTTCCAACGGATGTTGGCTCAAACTTGTCTTGCATACACACGGTCACACAAAGTTGTCGGAAAATCTGATCATTCTGAACACGATGACGTAAAACACGTACGTCGGGACTATAAACGGGGCAGTAGCCAATAGTTTTCATCTCTTTATTTATTCTGAGCATGCGTGGCACTTTGTGCGTCGGATTTGTTGTCGGAAAATTTTATAGCCTGCTCTCAAACTTTGTGTGTCGGAAAATCCGATGGAAAATGTGTGATGGTGCCTACACACGGCCAGAATGTCCGACAACAAGGTCCTATCAGACATTTTCCGTTGGAAAATGCGACCGTGTGTACGGGGCATAAGACTTGGAGAGCATCTCTCATCCTTGGAAAATTTGCTCTCCTAAAGTTGTGTTTTTATCTTTCCAGTATGAGCTTGTTGCTTACAGCTAACACTAAATTAAATCATGTTATGGTCACTGCTACCCAGGTGTTCTTTTATATGAACATTAGTAATAAGCTGTGCATGGTTTGAGATTACCAGGTCCAGCAGAGCATCATTCCTATTCAGGGACCTCTATGAACTGTACCATAAAATTGTCTTGTAATAGTTTTATACATTTTTGTCCTTTAAGTGTTCCTGCAGTGCCATTACTCCAATCAAATTCCAGGTAGTTAAAATTCCCCATTATTATCACTGTCCCAGCCCTTGCAGTCCTTTCTAGTTGTGCAAGGTGCTGAGTCTCCACCTCCTCATTAACACTGGGTGGCCTATAACAAACTCCAATAACAAACTTTGTAATATGCACACCCATGTGCAGTTCCACCCATAATGCTTCAGCCTCATCACACTTTCCATAGATTAGGAGATGCACAGTTGGACCAAGGGCAAAAAAGAATCACTTGCATGGCTCCACCCATTATCCTAAAATGACGCAAAAGCTCCTTATTTTTTGGAAATGAGACATGCAGGTACCTTCTGTTTTAGAAAAGGTTCTACTGTGCTAACATGCATACCAATGAAATATTACCTTCATTAAGACTATATGAAATAGAACAAGACATAAGTGAGAACATATGTGAAAGAGCAATTGCAATTTTCTATTTCTCTGTAGTAATACTGTTATTATTAAACAGATTTCTATTACATTTAGAAATAAATAACATTGTACACTCATGTACATACAGTACATTCATGTTAGTGAAGCTTCATTAAATCACCAATGTATTGTTATACATGCTCCTCCCTGCCCTTTAGGATTGTAAGGCAGCAGCTGTTGGCCAGAAGCTGCTAAGAATCATTTCAAGATTCTGCCCCCAACCCTTGGTTATGTGGGGATAAGAAGAGAGTAAGCAAACATGTGACCACCAATTAAATATATAAAATAAGGTATTTACAATTTTGTTTCGTGATTTTTAACTATAATGCATGTTTAGTTTTTAAATTATGTGTATATTATGGCATGATTTCACAGATACTTGCAGATCAGTTTATTTGCATGTGCTTACCTCTCTTACCTCTCTGTCCAGCCACCAAGAGTAGAAGGGAAGATAGGAGTCAACAGTGTTGTAGCTTATGCAGGGCTTTGGAACTCTACTGTTACTGCACAGATAGGCCCAGTGCTGTCACATGGAGTGAGTGGAATACTCCTTTATACTTCTGCTTCCAGCGATGAGTGGAGTGGTGCCAAAGTAAAGGTATGGTAAGTATATGCTGTTGATCATAGGACAACTGAATCAAATGTGTTGTGCTGAAAGACAACTTTTTTTTTTTTTTTTCAAATATGCTTATTGAAATTTTGTATAATTACATTAAAGACAAAGTAGAAAGAATACAGAGTAGCATTAGTATGGAATACTTCTACATACAAAACCATATAAAGTGTTGACACTTTTTTGTGAACCATTGTGTAAACATACAACTTATGAATTTATAACATTACATAGAGCAGTTATGCCTCTATATCCTTACTAGTGGTAACAAATTACGATGTCCCCCTCACCCCTAATGGGATCAAACTGTGATTCGGATGTGCCAACTTCTGGATGCAGAAGCATAACATATTGCTCTGGGTCCTGCTTCAGTAATGTGATGTGATATGACAAGCAGGTGGTGTTGATTATTATAAACCAAAGGTATGTAGAATGCAAACATAAACTGAACAGAGGGAAGGGGTAAGGATAAAAAAAAAAAATGTGTATATATATATATACAGTTACCAACGTTTCAGTCAGATATTACAGTATTCAATATATAAGTTGTGATACCAACATTTAGCTGCGACTACTATAAGTTAAGGTTTTAGGTCTTTAGCTGAATCTGTATGGAGGAACCAAGCTTGCCATTTTATTATAAATTTGGATGCTTTAAGATTTTTAAGTGCCAGTAACTTCTCGTACTGGCATTGTATATTGATCCTCGTGCAAATATCTCTTCTTGTTGGGAGGTCAGAACTTTTCCATTTACTCGCTAAAGCCATCCTAGCTGCGAATAACACATGAGCGATCACTGTTTTAACTGTGATAGGGTAGGAGTCTAGTCCTATGTTCAAGAGAACTAGTTCCGGGGGAAGTGGTTTATACAGGCCTGTGATTTCACTGATAATTCTAGTTATACTTTCCCAAAAGGACAGTATGTGGGGGTAGTTCCATAGAACATGGAATAGATTCCCTATTTGGTTACAGTTTCTCCAACAGTAGATTGAAGAATCCTGGAATATTTTTGACAGTCTGTAAGGTGTCATATACCACCTATGATATATTTTTTGAAAATTTTCCCAATGTTCAACACAGTCAGTCATACTGAAGCTCAATTGTACAGCTTTCAACCATTGTGGTAGGGAGAATTCTTTCTGCATGTCTTTTCCCCATTTATACATATCTGGCGTTTTAGTCGCTAACATGGGGCCGGACAGAGAGTGGTAGAAGAAAGAAATTCCACGGGTCTATTTGTTTGACTTCCCCAGGAGGAATTCCCAAACAGAGCATGGAATTTCTATGCTTTCCATACTTTTAGTGGTTGAGTGGTAGTGCCTGATCTGCATTGACCTATAAGCATGCTTAGGTAGGCTGCTGAGGTGTAAGGTATTTGTGAAGTTTATACCTCATTTAAGGCAGTCCCTTGTGTCAAAATCTTTAATTAGCCATTCATATGTATGAACCGGGATATTCAGTTTGTATATGTTTTCTATGTACTGTTTGCGTGAGAGTAGTGTGCACCATGCCTTAAGAGTAACTGCAATTGTGGGGTGTTGAACAGAAGAGATTACTTAGGGGGACATCAGAGAAGCTGATAAAATTGCAAGGGAGTCCTGATGTTTCATAAAGCTGAGTTCAATGTCAACCCATAGGATATCCTCAGTCGGTTTAATCCAGTGTTTAGCTTGGTCTAGTAGGGACGCGTTGTAATAGCCATGCAAATCTGGTAAACCAATACCACCATTTATTCTCATCAATTGTAGTGATGAAAGGGCAATTCTCGGGGTTTTACTTTGCCAGATATATTTTCTTAATAGGAAGTTACATTTTGTGAAAAATGGGATAGGGATAGAGATCGGGAGTGTTCTAAATATATAAAGTATCTTTGGGAGTACTTGCTTTTTAAAGGCAGCTGCACTGCCTACCCAAGATAATTGAGTCCTACTCATCCGTTTCAGGTCTTCAGAGATATTGGACAATAGGGGGGTGAAATTAGCTTCATAGAGTGAGTTAATGGGATAAGAGAGCTGAATACCCAAGTGTGTGATGGATTTTGCTCCCCATTTATATGGGAATACACTTCTCATTTGGTTTATTTGGCATTGAGACAGACCCATGGCCAGTATCTGACATTTATTAGAATTAATCTTGTAGTAGGAGGCTTCCTCAAAATTCTCAATCAATTGTTGGGTTCTATGTAGAGAGTTATGGGGATTTGATAGGGACAAAATGATATCGTCTGCGAACAGGCCTATTTTGTGTTCACACTGACCCACTCTCAGTCCCTGGATCAGAGGATCACTCCTGATTGCTTCAGCGAAGGGTTCAATAGCAAGGGAGAATATAATTGGAGAGAGGGGGCACCCTTGCCTTGCTCCATTCGAAAGATCGAAGGAACCAGACAGAATTCCGTCAACATATACTCTAGCCGAAGGGTTATTATATAATGTCATAATAGCGGAATATATTGTCTCAGATAACCCAAATTTAATTAATACTTGCGACAGATATTCCCAGTGGACTCTGTCGAATGCCTTCTCCGCATCCAGAGCAAGGAGAAGAGAAGGCATCCAACAAGTCTCAGCATGATGTATGAGGTTGATCATTCTTCTCGTACCATCTGGAGCTTTTCGCCCCTTCACAAACCCTACTTTTTCTGGTCCTATTAGGAGTGGGGTGAGATCTAAGAGTCTGTTAGCTAGTAGCTTGGAATATATTTTTAAATCAGAATTTAGAAGCGATATTGGCTTGAAGTTTTGTGGGTGGTCTGGTTCTTTTTTCCAGGTTTTGGGAGAGTCACAATAACAGCGTCTAACATTTCCTTTGGGAAGTGACCTGTGAGGGCAGCTTGATTATATAGTTCAACCAAATAAGGGCTTAAAATTGGATTAAGGGCTCTATAGTATTCTGAGGAGAGTTCGTCTATTCCTGACGATTTTCCCAGTGGTAGGGATGACATTTATTATTTCTTGTCTTTCTATAGGGCGATTAAGATGATGCAGGGAGCGCTCAACGCGTGTTCGAGCATGGTGGAAAAAATGGGAAGCTTCTTGCGTGGCTGGCTAAGGGAAACATACCTTCAACCCCCATAGGCTCCATTAGAGACAATACTGACCAGATCCTTACTGCCCCTGCTAATATTAATAACCGTTTCCGAGAATACTTTCAGGAGGTTTACTCCTCTAGAGATGTTGCATCGGACTCATCCATGTCCTCCTTTTTTGACTCCCTGTCTATCCCTGTGTTGTCTGAGGAAGCAAGGGAGGGGCTGGAGGCTGACATCACACTTGAGGAGATACAGGTTGCCATGGGACATCTTAAGGGAGGGAAGGCCCCAGGTGCAGATGGGTTACCATCTGAATTTTACTCCAATTTTTCTGAACTACTGGCCCCTAAGTTGACTTCACTGCTTTCTAAATTTGCAAATATGCCAGCCCTACCTGACTCAATGAATGAGGCGGTTATTGTACTGGTTCCTAAACCAGGAAAAGACCCTCTTGATTGTGCATCATACAGGCCCATCTCATTGCTAAATGTTGATGCCAAGATCTTTGCTAAGGTCTTGGCCACCCGACTATCCCATGTAATAGAAGACCTAGTGGGTATAGACCAGACGGGATTTATGCCAGGCAAGGGCACAGATATTAATATTAGGCGCCTATTCCTTAACTTAGCAACATCGCATGACAACACGGGGTCCAGGGTTATTGCCTCTTTAGATGCCGAGAAGGCTTTCGACTCTGTTGAGTGGAAGTTTTTATGGGAAACCTAAATTTATTCACGGAGTACGATTGCTGTACCGATCCCCCCGGGCACGGGTTCGCACCAACAATTGGGTCTCAGACTCCTTTGATCTGTTTCGTGGTACGAGGCAGGGATGCCCGCTCTCCCCCAGCCTGTTCGCCCTGGCGCTGGAGCCTCTGGCAATTGCCATTAGGAGTGCTCCGGACGTTCTGGGCCTGCGGGTGGGTATGATGGAAGAGCGCCTCTCCCTCTATGCCGACGACGCATTATTGTACCTTAATGATGCTGGACCCTCTCTTCAAGCTGCCCTGCGTATTTTTGACAGTTTTGGTGGTCTCTCGGGAGTTAAGATAAATTGGACCAAATCAGTCCTATTTTTTATAGATGATGAGGTTAACTCTGGACCCCTCTCCTCCCCACTACAAAGGGTTGGGGAATTTAAATACCTTGGAGTTGTGATCACTAGGAATCTCTCTGATTTTATTGTAAAAAACCTGACCCCTGTCCTGAACACCCTACGTTCGAAATGTGCTGCCTGGGAGAGTCTTCCTCTGAATCTTCTGGGTCACATTAGTCTCCTTAAAATGATGATACTGCCCAAATTTAACTATCTGTTTAGGAACTGCCCGGTCTGGGTCCCCGCCTCGTTTTTTAGGGAGATTGACCGTATAGTGGGTTCCTTTATTTGGTCGGGGAGAAACCCTAGGTTGGCACGTACTACGTTATGTTTACCTGCAGATTTGGGCGGACTTGCCCTCCCAGATTTCCAATTATATTTTTGGGCAGCCATGTTGGTGACGGTACACTGGTGGTTCCAGGGTTCTAGATCCAATGTGGCAACCTGTCTCGAGGCGAATATTCTGGGTTCCCTGACGGACCTTCGGAATTTTCCCTATAGAGGACCCAAGGCATATTGTGAGATCCCTGGGCCTACTAGAGCAACTTGGAGGGTGTGGGAAGCGGCTAGGCGCAGATACTTGAGACCTGGCCAATTGTCTCCAGCTCATCCCCTGTGGGGGAACCCACGACTTAAACACTTCCGTATGATACCGGACCCACAGGTGTGGGCTAGATATGGTGTAACCTTGTTGGAACACGTAATGTCTGGGGGTCAACTGCTCTCCCTGCATGAGCTTTCGGCTAAATTTGGACTGCCCCGCTGGATGGGGTTCCGGTACCTACAGCTGGGACATGCGGCCAGGGCTCAATTCCCACAGACTCCCCTGTTACAGACGGACCCCATCGAAGATCTCCTATCCCCTGGAGACTTGTCTAAACCCCTATCCTCAATATATAATGCGTTGCTGGGAAGAGATTCCCCTAAGATTAATGATTTATGGGAAAAATGGCGGGCTGATATCCCGTCACTGGATAGGGAGGGATGGGAGGACTGTCTAGAGTATGGCCCGAAATTAGTGATAGCATCCAAGGACAAATTGATTCAAGTTAAATTTATACACAGGGTCTACTATACCCCGCAGAGACTCCATCGCATATTTCCTGAGAGAGACCCCATGTGTCCTAAATGCAAAGTCCATATAGGCACATATATACATATGTTCTGGGAGTGCCCAGTTGTTGCACTATTTTGGACTAAGATTGTAGGTGAAATCAACTCCAGATTGCAGACCTCTATTCCGCTCTTGCCGGCCATGGCGTTGTTGGGGATACATGATGATGAGCAGAGGCCATATCATCTTAAATTACTGATTTCCTTCCTTCTTTTCTATGCCAAAAAAGAAATACTTATGAAATGGATAGATTCTTCCCCTCCATCCTTTTCAGCCTGGGAGGCACAGATTGAGGCAGTAATCCCCATGTATAAAATGACATACATAAACCGTGGCTGTCCGTGGAAATTTGAAAAAGTTTGGGCTCCGTGGATGGCCTCGTAGAGAAACATTCAGTTCACTACGTTTATTTATCCCAATAGGGAAGGGTTTTGGAGGGTGGAGGGTGGACGGTACTTGTTGAGAATGGTACTATTAACCTTATGTATTGTTTGTGGGTTTTGCATATTAATTTCCCTATCCTCAAATATGTAGTCTACGTATGTAATGTATTCTACTCTGTTGAATGGTATTCTGTAACTCTGATTATCTATTACAATAATAAAGCACCACTGTTTTTGTTAAAAAAAAAAAGATGATGCAGGGAGGCCTCATCAAGTGCAGGTAAATTTATTTTTTTTAGGAACCCAGATATCACCTGAGTGTTGGGTTGAGGGGTATCATGGTCATCTTTTAGATTGTACAATGCTGCATAGTAGTCCCGGAAAGTCTGGGCTATCTCTGAAGGGTCAAGGGCATATTTACCTGTTTGGTGGTGACATAATCGGGTAATTTTTTCCCTAGCTCTTTTATGTTTTAATTGCGTGGCCAGCCTTTTCCCTGTTTTATTATTTTGAAAGTAAGCTGTGAGTTTAAGGCCCTTAATATATTTATCATAGTCAGATATCAATGTTTTTTAAGTTCCTCTCTAAGGATTGTAAGACAGGACAGTAATGTATTTTGGGGAGACTGTTTGTGCTGAGCTTCCAAAGAGGCTATTTCAGCAAGAAGAGTGGACATTTTTAATTTCCTCTTTTTCCTTTCCCTGGAAGCAATCTGAATCAACACTCCCCTAACAAAGGCTTTATGCGTACACCAGAGATTGAATATACTGCTAGAGGATTCAGAATTAAAGTAGAAGAACTCCTCCAATTGGGTCCTCAAATCATTTATATATTTTGGGAGCGACAATATATAAGTGTTATTTCTCCATAATGGCGTCTGTTTACCTGTGCACGCCTATGAAATTTCAAGTGAGATAGGGGCATGGTCGGACCACGTAATGTTGTAAATATTTGTCCCTGTTACTTTTTGGAGAAGATTTCTGTCCATAATAAAGCAGTCAATTCTTGAATATGTGTTATGGGGATGAGAGAAAAAAGTATAATCTCTTTCTGTGGTATGTTGATAGTGCCATGGGTCATGTAGGTCTTCCTGCAGCAGGAGTTATTTAAGTCCCGGTTTTCCTCTTGAGTTCCTGTTGGTAGTGCCTATATCGGGGTCCATGGGAATATTAAAGTCACAGCAAATTAAAATATGGCCTTTTTGTACAGAGCGAGCTTTGGTCAAGATCCTTCTGATGAACCTTATTTGATGTATGTTGGGGGCATATATATTAACAAGTGTATATAGGGCTCCATTAACTTCAGCAACCAAGATTATATATCTACCTTCTTCATCCAGTATTGAGGTATGACACTTGAAGGGAAGTGAATCTTTAATTGCGATCATAACTCCTCTTTTCTTTTTCTTGAAATTGGCTTGGTAAATGTGGGGAAAGTGTTTGTGGTTACAGCTGGGAGGATTAGTAGACAGGAAGTGAGATTCTTGTACACATAAAATATTGCAGCGTTGATTTTCTGCTTTTTTCCATAGTGCCCGTCTCTTGTAAGGACTGTTTAAGGATCTTTCACGTTCAACGATAACAGCTTAAGTACCATTGAAGATAAATGTATCGCAGGCGATCGATTTTTCTTCTATATAGTTATATTGCAGGCAGAAGAGAAGGCAAACGTGGTAACATGAACGGAAAACAAACAAAACAAAAAAAAGGAATTGACAACAGGCATTGTCGCAGATCCATATTCTTGGATGAGAGATAGATTGTCGGGTACAGGCATCTCCTGTACACATATCCAACGGGGAGTAAATTGTCCAACCGATCAGGATCGTAGTAAACAATAGGACGGCAGGTTATTAGCAGTAGAACCGTACGTTTATGACATTCAGAACTGTGTTCATTCCAACTTGAGCTGTCAAGGGAGCGGCGATGGGTCTGAGATATCTTCTTCATCTGGTGGGAGGAGACCCCAAGATTTCATTAACTCCAGACCTTCTTCTAGAGTGGATACCAGCCAGGTCTTGTTGTTCTTTTCAATAGACAGTTTCATTGGGAATTTCCATTTGTAGATAACATTATTATTCCTCAAGATCTTGGTGATGGTGAGGAGATTCCTGCGGGCTTGTATGGTTGCCTGAGAGAGATCTATATATAGTGAAATTCCAGAATATGGTTCTGGTAATGAGTTACGTTTGCGAGAGAAGTACATAAGCTGATCCTTAATGTGGAAGTAATGGATCCTAGCTATTACATCTCTTGGTACGAGTTCAAGTAGATAGGACGGTTTAAGAAGGCGATGAGCCCGATCTATCACCATTTCGTGGCATTTTGCCATTGGAAGTAATTCAGCTATCATCTTCTGCAGATAGGCGCAAAGTTCCCCTGGTGGGACTGATTCCGGAATGCCTCTAAATTTCACATTATTCCGACGAGAACGGTCTTCGATATCCGTCATTTTGATTTTCATGTTGCGGATTTCTTCTGCTGGTTCCTCATGTGCGTCGACAACTTCATTATGTGCTAGGGCATAGTCACGCATTTTGTTCTCTAGGTGATCCACTCTATCCCCAATGGCTTCTATTTCCCTGTTTGTTTGCTTCATAAAATTAGACATATCATGCTGCAGTGCTCCACGAAGAGTAATAAGCATGTCTTTCAAAGTGGAATCTAAAATAGGTTGGCCCACTGTGGGGAAGATATCCAGTTTCTCACTGAAGTCATTACTGTCAGCCTGAATGACATTATCTAGGGAAGCATCATTAACTGTGTTTTCCTCCATTGTCAGCCTCCTTCTCTGCTTCACAGGGCTGTTGAATGTGGATTGGGGAGAACAGCTTCCATTGTCAGCAGCTGAAGTGTCATGCTGACAAGGGGTTTTCCACGCCGCTGCAGCTTTCCCTGTTCTGCTCTGTGAAGGAGCCGTCGCGTTAGCGCCATCTTTAGAGGATCGAGCGTCCGCTGGACTGTAAAAATCAGTGAGTCTACGGGGTCCCTCACACTCCTTCCTCTTCCCCCTCATGCTTCCCTTGCCTCTCTGGCTCTGCATCATGTGTCTGGGAAAGTTTTCAGGGTCCCGCCGGTGCCATGTGTCGCCTGTCAGATCCTGGTATGCCGGAGCTTGGTCACAGTGCAGCCATCTCCTCAGGCAGCCGGCCACGCCCCTGAAAGACAACTTTTATAAAGATGTTTTAATGTATGGCAGATTACATGCAAGCAACAGATAATCCCAGGCTACAAAACTCAAATAAAAGTCAGTTGGTGTTGATGTTATTTTTTGGCTAAATGCTAATTGTTCTCTTTTGTAAAGGTAGATATAAACTGAATGATGCGATACATGGTCCTGCTTGTATGAGGAAAAATAATGGGCATGCTTGGTAAAGGAAAAATCTTTTGATTGTAGGATTGTTTTAAAAAAAAAATATATATAAATGTGCTCTTATTTCCCAGAGTTTTTCTTTTTTCATGTAAACAAGCATACCCTTAAATGGCATCGGTATTTAATGTAACCTGTGGAATTTGAATTGATACCCAGTGGAGTTGATTTACTAGAGTAGAGCATGTTCACTTTGCAAATTCATTTTCTTTTTCCAGAGTGAATTCTAACTAGCTTAATGAATGTAAACTTAACTAGCTTAGTGAAAGTAAACTTTTGCTGACTTCAATTGTTTTAAAGATAAATGAAAATTTGCTTTGCAAACTGAAAATTCACTTTTGAAAGTGTATGTACTGTACACTTAATGACTGTAAACCTAACTAGCTTACTGAAAGTAAACTTTTGCTGATTTCAATTGTTTTAAAGGTAAATGAAAATTTGCTTTGCAAACTGAAAATTCACTTTTGAAAGTGTATGTACTCTACTCCTTTGGGAAATCTGGGTCCTTGTTCCTATTGTAAACAGACTACCACAGGGTGATAAAGCTGTTGTATGGGTAATACTTTCAGACATATAATTTTTACAGTCTGCACAGTGTTATGTAAAGGAATGTTCCTATTTACAGTAACCAAGCCTTCCTTACCTGGTGGTCACTAGGGATGAGCCGAACACCCCCAGGTTCGGTTCGCACCAGAACCTGCGAACGGACTGAAAATTTGCACACACTTTAGAACCCCATTGAAGTCTATGGGACTCAAACATTCGAAATAAAAAGTGCTAATTTTAAAGGCTAATTTGTATGGTATTGTCCTAAAAAGGGTTTGGGGACCCGAGCCCTGCCCCAGGAAAAATGTATCAATGCAAAAAAAAGTTTTAAAAACGTCCGTTTTTTCAGGAGCAGTGATTTTAATGATGCTTAAAGTGAAAAAAAAGTGAAATATTCCTTTAAATATGATACCTGGGGGGTGTCTATAGTATGCCTGTAAAGTGGCGCGTGTTTCCCGTGCTTAGAACAGTCCCTGCACAAAATGACATGATTAAAAGTAATTTAAAACTGCTTGCGGCTTTAATGTAATGTCAGGTCTAGGCAATATGGATAAAAATCAGTGAGACAAATGGCATGGGTACCCCCCCAGTCCATTACCAGGCCCTTTGGGTCTTGTATGGATATTAAGGGGAACCCTGCACCCAGATTAAAAAAAGGAACGGCGTGGGGCCCCCAGGCCCTATATACTCTGAACAGCAGTATACAGGCGGTGCAAACAAGACAGGGACTGTAGGTTTGTTGTTAAGTAGAATCTGTTTGTAATTTTGAACTGGTACATTTTTAAAGTGTAGCTCCAGCCAAAAAGTCTATTTTAAGCTTTTTGGAAAACATAGGGAAGGGTTATCACCCCTGTGACA
Source organism: Lithobates clamitans (assembly GCA_037952925.1). Taxonomy (NCBI): domain Eukaryota; kingdom Metazoa; phylum Chordata; class Amphibia; order Anura; family Ranidae; genus Lithobates; species Lithobates clamitans. Next base: position 2,092,994 of record JBBGZY010000441.1, read on the forward strand.
TTTGTTTTGCTGTCTGTGCACCTCTTCAGAAGATTTCACCTCACTTTGTGTCCCAATGACAAATGTTTTTTGACAATTTGGGGTTTTTAGTGAAACAAGGATTGTTGATAAAGCATCAGTGGAGAGGTGACATGTTTTTCCCATATTAACTCTTACAGGAGAGAATTTCCCTTCCTAGGGGTAGATTTAATCTCACTTCCTGTAGTCTCCTTCCGTTTGCAAGTAAGAGTCGTTTGTAAGTTGGATGTTTGAAAGTAGGGGCCTGCCCTATATACTCTGCAGAAATTGGGGCCTTAGGTGTTGGTGTTGCCACAAAACTGTAAGCCCTCACAGTTACTCTTGGTTGGTGCAGGAATGGGCCCTGCTGTGAAATATTAGATCAAGAATTGTAATTATATGTACCTGTTGAACAGGGGCAGAAAAATTGGGCCTTTGGTGGTGGTGGTGTTGCCACAACACTGTAAGTCCTCACAGTTACTCTTGGTGGGCGCTGGAACGGGCCCTGCTGTGAAATATTAGATCAAGAATTGTAATTACATGCATCTGTTGAACAGGGGCAGAAAAATTGGGCCTTTGGTGGTTGTGGTGGTGGTACTGGTGCTACAACACTGTAAGTCCTCACAGTTACTCTTGGTGGGCGCAGAAACGGGCCCTGCTGTGAAATATTAGATCAAGAATTGTAATTACATGTCCCTGTTGAACAGGGGCAGAAAAATTGGGCCCTAGGCACTGGTGCCACAACACTGCAACCCCTCACAGATACTCTAGTTGGAGTGCAGGAATGAGCCCTCCTGCAAAATATTGCATCAAAAATTGGAATTACATGCCCCTGTTAAACAGGGGCTGAAAAATTGGGCCTTAAAGTGGTGCTGGTACCACTACACTGCAACCTCTCACAAATTCTCTAGTTGAGCGCAGCAACGAACCCTCCTTGCAAAATAATGCATCAAAAATTGTAATTACACGCCCCTGTTAAACAGGGGCTGAAAAATTGGGCCTTAGCCACTGGTGGCGGCGCCTAGAACCAAACATAATCTTACAAGCTATCAGCATGATCATTGAGGAGGAAGAGGATAGTCACTCAGCGTAACAGGATAGTCACTCAGCATCAGCATAGGCAGTCTTGAAGGGATCTGACATTTCAAAAAAAATTATTCAGTTACGTCAGCATCAGGTGCTTGGTAGCTGGTGGTGATCCAAGAATGATTCATTTTTATGAAGGTCGACCGAGTCGGTGCACAGACGCACCCTGTGATCGGTTACAAAGCCTCCAGCAGCACTGAATGTGCGTTCCGAAAGAACGCTGGATGCAGGGCAGCCCAGTAGCTCAATTGCATACTGTGCAAGCTCTGGCCAGTGATCCATCCTCAAGACCCAGTAACCCAGTGGATTTTCGGTGGGAAAGGTGTCCAAGTTAGATCTTGCCCCTAGGTATTTCTGCACCATGTAAAACAGACGCTGGTGATGGTTGCTGGAACCGATCATACCTTGGGGCTGCGGACTAAAAAATTGTCTGAATGCATCGGTCAGACAGCCACCTTCTCCACCGCTCCTTCTTTGACTGACCGAAGTCTCAGCAACATGTTGTCCAGGAACAGGAGCTTGTAACCTCCCATTCTCTGGGAACGCGTTTCACAGACCTTTCTTGAAGGCCTCCCGAAGATGTTTCATCCTCTGCTCCCTCTGTGACGGCAAGATAAGGTCCGCAACCTTACCCTTGTAATGTGGATCAAGGAGGGTGGCCAGCCAGTATTGATCCCTCATCTTGATACCACGAATACGAGGATCCTTCCGCAGGCTTTGCAGGATCAGGGAGGCCATGCAGCGTAGGTTTGCTGAGGCATTCGGTCCGGGGTCCTCTGGGTCACTAAGGACGACATGATCCGCAGCCACCTTCTCCCACCTTCTCCCAGCCATGTACAAGTCCATGGGTTTCTTGGGACTGTAAATGATCCCTTAAAGACTGCTGCTGATGTTGAGTGCCAAGCTCCACCTCCATGCTGACACAATCCTCCTCCTCCTCGTCCTCTTCCTGTGTGATCGGTGGGCACACAGGAACACTGTCTGGATAAAGGGGGCCTTGAGAGGTAAGGAAGTCCTCCTCTTCCTGCCTCTGTTCTGCCTCAAGTGCCCTGTCCATTATTCCATGCAGCGTGTGCTCCAACAGGTGGACAAGGGGGACAGTGTCACTGATGCATGCACTGTCACTGCTCACCATCCTCGTGGCCTCCTCAAATGGTGACAGGACAGTGCATGCATTCCTGATCATGGCCCACTGGTGTGGGGAAAAAAAAACAAGCTCCTCTTACCCTGTCTTGGTGCCATAGTCGCACAGGTACTCATTGATGGCCCTCTGCTGCGTGTGCAGCCGCTGCAGCATGGCCAACGTTGAGTTCCACCTGGTGGGTATGTCAAAGATTAGGCGGTTCTGACCTCTAAAAGGTTAAATTTCTTTTGGAGGTCAGCCAGCCAAGCACTGGCATTATTTGACCGGCGGAAATGCACACAGACTTTCTTGGCCTGCCTCAGGACATCCTGTAAGCCCGGGTACCTGCTTAAGAACCACTGCACCACCAAGTTAAGGACGTGAGCCAAACAGGGCACATGGGTCAGTTGTCCCTGTCGGAGGGCGGAGAGGAGGTTGGTGCCATTGTTGCAAATCACCATTCCTGCCTTACGCTGGTGCGGAATCAACGACCTCTGAGCCTGCGCCTGCAGAGCTGACAGAATCTCTGCCCCAGTGTGGCTTCTGTCCCCCAAGCATACCAGCTCAAGCACTGCATGGCATCTGTTAGCCTGCATACTTGCGTAGCCACTTGAACGCCTACCGAGCACTGCTGTTTCCGAGGACAAAGCACAGGAAGAGGCCATGGAGGTAGAAGAAAAGAAGGGGGTGGAGGAGAGAGGTGTGTCAGAATCACCAGTAGTAGCATTTTGGAGGCGTGGTGGCGGAACAACCTCCAAAGCTACCTTCCCAGAACTTTGTCCTGCATCCTTCCCAGCTGCCAGCAGAGTCACCCAATGTGCCGTGAAAGATAGGTAACGTCCTTGTCCATGCCTGCTGAACCATGAGTCAGCGGTAATATGCACCTTACTGCTGACCGCCTTGTTCAGCGAGGCCAAGACATTGCCTTCCACATGCCGGTAGAGACCCGGAATCACCTTCCATGAGAATAAGTGGCGTTTGTGAACCTGCCACTGAGGAACCGCACATTCCACAAACTCACGGAAGGGGGCAGAGTCTACCAACTGAAAAGGCAGCAGTTGAAGTGCTAGCAATTTAGCCAAGCTAGCATTCAAATGCTGGACACGTGGATGGCTGGGAGTGAACTTCTTTTGGTGGTGCAGCAGCTGGGGCAGGGAAATTTGCCTGGTACAATCTGATGTCGGTGTACCGATAGCAGATTACCCACAAGTACTTGGCTGCGACACACCTAATTCTACACCTTCATTCCTCTCAGTGCAGGTCTCAGAGAGGACTGAAGGTATAGTGGGGTTGGAGATCCCAGCTGATGAGGAGCAAGGAGAGGTCCTCTTTGTTCTTTGGTGTGGGTCTTTTAGGTACGCCTGCCAATGAACTGCATGGCAAGTCAACATATGTCTGGTCAAGCATGTGGTGCCCAAGTGGGTGATGTTTTGGCCACGCAAGATACGCTTGAGACATATGTTGCAAATAGCAGTGGTGAGATCTGATGTACTTGTCTCAAAAAAGGCCCACACCAAAGAACTTTTGTAATAACGCACAGAGACAGCAGCTCACTGCACATGCGGAGCTCTGCAGTGTGATGCAGTCGGTGTGCTGCCCTTAAGCTGGCCCCTGGAAGGCATCCTGCCTCGTTGGTGATGTGCCTCCTCCTCCTCTCTCCTATTATGCACCCACGTGGAGTCAGTGACTTCATCATCCCCTCCCTCCTCATCACTGGAGCAAACCTTGCAGTATGCTGCAGCTGGGGGAACATGACTGCCAGATTGCTGTCCTTCTTGGGTACCCCCTCTGTCTGGGCTCACGTTACTGCCTTCCACTAGCTGAGTACCATCATCAGTGCCTTCAAAACGCTGGGCATCCTCCTGGAGCATGTAACCAACACTGTGGTCAAACAGTTCGGGGGACTCCTCAGGAGGACATGGTGGGGCTAGGGAAGGAGTGACTGATGCCATTGAGCCGAGGGAAGAGGCCGCATTGGCAGCTGCTTTGCCCTGAGCCTGGGTGAGAGAGGATGAGGAAGATGAGGACAGCTTGGTCATCCACTCTACTAAGTCTTCCGCATGTTGCGGCTCAACACAGCCAGCTGCTGAAAAAAGGACAAGCGTGTCCCACGGCCACGTGCTGATGGGGATGCACCGTGTCCACGACCAGCACTGTTGCCTCTAGACACAGAGCCTGCTTGCCCTCTTTTATTGGCTTGTGACTGTCTGCCTCTCCTTGTTGGCCTTCCAGACATACTAATGGCCTGCAGTGAGATGTAGCTGCACAAAACTGGGATGTATATATATAAACTTATTATACTGCAGCTAGCTGAATGCCTGCCTGTGGTAATAATAGGATCGGAAGAAGCACACCAAAAATTGCACAAAATACATCTTTCCCAGAGCTCAGCAGGAGCAAAGGAAGCGAATCTTGATAAATCCTTTGTGAAACTTCAGAGACTAATTGAAAAAAAGGTCAGAATTTTCTGGCATAAAAAATATTTTGAAAAATACAAGGAAAATAAAGTTACCCCTTGGGGTCTAAGGATCCAAATTTTCCTAATTTAAAAAAAGTGGATGAGGCCCTAAAAAGCAATGGGAATCAAAATTACAATCTTGCTCCTTTGAATTGATGTCTCTATTGAGCACGCAATATACAACTGAACTTGATGAGTTAGATGAACTGATTGGTAAATGGTATGCTGATCATGGCTCCCTGATGTGCTCAACCTCCTTTCTGGAAAAAGAGCGTGAACTAAGGGAGCATATTCAACAATATACCATTGAAATAATTAACAATAAAGAAACCAAATTTTCACGTGACCAATCAGCCCATGATATGGAATTTGCATATAAGTGGAATCAATCATCCTCAAATCAACAAAAACGTTCTACTAAACCCAATAATCATCCACAACCTAATAACACTGTTCATACACCTGACGTTTTTTCTACTTCTCCTTCTTTCTCTAGCCAATCTACGGTATATCAAGACATCCCCAACGAGAGATCTTCAAAAAAACGCAAAGGGGATTCTAATGTCTCATTTTCGGATGGTTTGAAACCCACACAGGCACTTACGCCCGAACGTGAATCACCAGTGGTTCGCCCTAAAAATTCACAGCAGCGCCTTAGCACTAATCTTTCTACCAAAAATTCACGTGGCACTAAAGGTTGTAAAACCAACGGTTCTACTGGCTCTTTGTCTATCCCTATTTCTTCCTCTTTGTCTTTAGCCCCAATCGTAAAAACAACGAAGGTAAGCAGCTCCATTTCATCCTTAAATATGAAAGCTGACCCCAAAGTAGCTTCCATTTTTTACCTCTAGGTACACCGAAACATTGAGGCCTGGTAAACTCACGAATTCCCCTGACATTACTGTGCAACAGGATAAAGGATTCACTATTTTGAATCTCTCCTCCTATAGCCTAATGACAGATGAATCGGAAGTTCTCCAATTGGGTCTTACATTCTGTCCTGATGCTAATGTTGATCATTTTGATCTCATTAAGGACATTCATCTTTTTGCCCGACGCCTAATGTTTAAAACTATGTACCGCAGGCCGACTCAACTGTTCCATGTATCTACCTCTACTGGTGATAAGAATCTCACCATTAGTCTCTCCATCCAATCAATGCTTCCCTCCTCCACAGTTATTTAGACCCAAATGTAGGAGCTTTCCCACTTTGGGAAATAATCCTAATATTTGGGCTTTTGTACAACAGACCACTAAGGAAGTAGAAGAGATGAAGTGTCCAAAATTTTTACCCGACAATTTATCTCCACGACTGAAACAAGCTTTGTCATCCCTACAAAATAATAAGGAACTCATAATTAAGCCTGCCGATACAGGTGGAAACCTGGTTGTTATGGATCGTAGTAATTATGAATAGATGTGCATTCACATTCCTCAAAACCATGAATGGTACAAGTCCATTTCCCAGACAGTCATTGAGGCATATTATAGAGAATACAAAAACATCATTACAAAGGCATTTGTGGAAAATGTAATTGATAAACCAACCTTGAATTTCCTTGATATCCAGGATCCTAGAGTTCCAACATTTTATGCCCTGCCCAAAGTTCATAAATCTATAAAAAATCCTCCTGGTCGTCCAATTATCTCGGGTTGTGGCTGCTTGACGGATAAAGCCAGCAACCTGATAGACACCTACTTGAGCCCCCATGTCAAATCACTTTTCTCCTTTGTTAAGGATACAATTGATCTCCTTAGACTGATTGAAGGCATTTCAGTTCCTAAAGATGCATGGCTAGTCACTATTGATGTAGAAAGCCTCTATAACACAATTGCACATGATTTGGGCCTTAGGGTCATAGCTGCACATCTAGAGGAACGTGGCCATACAGCCAGCCTTTACAATGAGTTCATTCTTAAGTTGTTGAAATTTTTTCTGACAAGAAATGTCTTTATGATTGGTTCCTCCCACTACCTCCAGGTGCAGGGAGTTGCGATGGGGATACGATGTCTCCCATCGTATGCTAACCTGTACCTGGGGGGGTGGGAGAGATATCTTTTTGCTAGAGATGACATCCAGAGATACCTCAACTGTGTAGTGACCTTCCATCACTACATAGATGATATACTATTAATATGGTCTGGCTCTAAGGAAGAACTAATGGAATTCATGACCATTATCAATGAAAACACATATAACTTCAAGTTCTTGACACAAAAATATTTGTGGAACCTGATGGCTCCCTGGGTACTAGTCTATACAGGAAGCCATCATGCATTACTACATGCATCTAGCTCTCACCCTAGACCATTAATTAATAGTATTCCATATAGTCAATACCTAAGACTGCGACGTAACTTCAGTAGGGATGTTGACTTTCAGAATGAAGCCAACCTACTATATGGTCGTTTGCGATACACTCGTAGCATCCTCAAGAAGGCTTTTAATAGAGCCAAAGCCCATGTCAGAGAGACTCTAATCCATCAGAAAAAAAAACTAAAGCCACCTCACAGACAGTCAGCATGATTATGTCTTATACAAAACAACATAAACAAGTAAGACATATCTTTGAAAAATATTGGCCACTCTTACTTGCTGATCCAATTGCGAACAAATATGTAGAAAAATATCCACAAATTACATATAGACGAGCTAAATCCCTAAAAGATCCTTTGACCCAAAGTCACTACAAGACTCCTCTACCTATTTGTCAATTTCCTGGCACATTTTCATGTAATAAATGTGACAAATGTCGCTTTATGCCAAATCACAATGAACAGATACTACCAAATGGTCATATCCATAGGATCAACCATAGAGTGACCTGCCAGACTCCAGGTATCGTGTATCTCATGCAATGCACATGTAAGTGCTTCTATATGGGTAAAACTAAACGCCCCTTTCATAAGAGAATAAATGATCATGTTTCCCTTATAAAGAAACGTAGAATGGAAACGCCAATGTGTCGACATGTGGGACTCTTTCATGGCTTTAGCTTAAATACCATCAAATTCATAGCTCTCAAGCATATTCCTCCTGATGTTAGAAGAGGCAGTAATGATCAAAAATTATTACAGTTAGAGGCACGTTGGATCCATTCTTTAAAAGCTACAACTTATCCAGGGCTGAATGAAATGTTGAGTTACAAACCTTTTTTGTAATATTTAATACCTATTTGATTATATTGCCAAGCTTACCCCATTCTATTCCCTTGTTGCTGTATTTGTTCAGAATCCCCCCTCCCTCCCTCCTCTCCCCAGGACCCTTCTTTTCTTTGGCCCTAGACCATAGACAGTTTTTAATTAGTTAATTAATCAATTAGTCTATTATTCTTTTATAATTTCTATTATAATTATTTTCTTTTGTCAAAGAACTTTCCCTATACCACCAGAAATTTATCTTTCAAAAAATACACGTATTGCATGTTTTTAAATATTATCAATTAATTTTTTTCTTCTTTTTTGATACAATATATATATAAAAAATGTGTGTAATGTGCAGCTGCGTCCATGCCACTTTGATCACCTATCATACCTATAAGTATCTATATCCTACTGACCATCCTGCCTTTATGATGTATTGCTTGCTTGGGTCACCCTGTGCATTCGGGTGACCGTACGGATGCCCAGGGTGTTCGTAGTTTTTTAATGGACACCCGCTTTGCTGCATTCCATATGTGTGTGCCTCCGCTGGCATGGGTCTTTCTCCCTATGTTTCTCGGGAGGATGTCCTCCCCACTTTTCACCACCAGAGGGAGTGCTACACCCATTTGTCTATTCGGACATTGGGACCCGGCGGACAATGGCTGAATGTGCCTTGGCGGCGTAAGCTGCGCATGTGCGATGCAGCCTTCACGTCCGCATCCAGTGTTTTGCACCAGATGGATGGTATATAAAGCCGCCGTCAGCGGCATGCAGATGCTGCGGGAACCAGGGGATATTTGGACATTCATTCTGTTAATCCAGGTAACTCTAGATACTTGCTAACTGGCGACTCTCTATCTCCTCATTAGTGACTATGCCTCTCTGCTTATTGAAGATATTTCTCTTTCTGCTGTTAGTTCACAGCAGTCTATTAAAACCAGTTTATTATATTTACTATATGTACTTTTCTGATGATGTGAAGCTAAATGACCCCTGACACTAGTCAGCTACTGACACCACTGCTGTAAGTGAATGCTTAATCAAACTTTCTGCTCTTTTCTATTTGTGGGGATTTCCATCTCTCCCATGGTATATTGGTCACTATTGTCTTGTTGCTTTTTTTAGTTGGTCTTTATCTGCCATCTACGGTTACTTTAGCGCATAGTTGTCTGTAGCGGTCAGTCATCCCGGCAGTTATTGGTCTCCCCTTTGTTACTTAGGAGATATAGGCAAGCGGTGATATCTTGACTCTAAAGACGCAGCTGCATATATAAATTATCACTTCTGTTTTGTTTTTGGTTTTTTGTTTGCCATTGTTGTTATTTCAACAGTAACTTTTATAATACACTTAAACTATCTGTTTTCTGTTAGAAGGCTCTGTACACTGCACACGATAAGCATCCCCTGAGGAAGCCCGCCTTATGGGCGAAACATGTTGGGAATCCACCATTGCTGTACTGTTGCATACAAATGAATGTACTAGCCAATATTGTATCTCCACTTCTCTTGTACTTTGGTTTTAAAAAAAATATGTAAATTCTTATTTTGTCTATCAAAATAAAATATTTTTTTATACTATATTTGATATTGTGCCCCAATTACTTGCACCGTTAAAATCCCATTTTTTATTGTCATCTGGTCTATTAATAGGATCAGAAAAAGAACAACAGCACTTGTCTTCAGGTAGCTATAGGTGCAACTGTGCAGGGTACACCGTACACTAACTGTAAATACTTTAACCTGCCTGCCTGTGGTATTAATAGGATCAGAAGAAGAACAGCACTTATCTTCAGGTAGCTATAGGTGCAACTGTGCAGGGTACACAATACACTAACTGTAAATACTTTAACCTGCCTGCCTGCCTGTCTGCCTGCCTGCCTGCCTGTGTAAATACTTTAAGCTGCCTGCCTGTGGTATTAATAGGATCAGGAGAAGAACAATAGCACTTGTCTTCAGGTAGCTATAGGTGCAACTGTGCAGGGTACACAGTACACTAACTGTAAATACTTTAAGCTGCCTGCCTGTGGTATTAATAGGATCAAAGAAGAACACCAGCACTTGTCTTCAGGTAGCTATAGGTCCAACTGTGCAGGGGTAACAGTACACTAACTGTAAATACTTCAAGCTGCCTGCCTGTGGTATTAATAGAATCAGAAGAAGAACACCAGCACTTGTCTTCGGGTAGCTATAGGAGCAACTGTGCAGGGTACACGGTACACCAACTGTAAATACTTCAACCTGCCTGCCTATGGTATTAATAGAATCAGAAGAAGAACAGCACTTGTCTTCAGGTAGCTATAGGTGCAACTGTAAATACTGTAAAAACACCTGCCTGCCTGTCAGTATATTAGAAAGAGAATAACAGGAACGGGTCTAGCTAAACTGAATACAGTATATATATATATATATATATATATATATATATATATATATATATATATACATACAACACCTGGGATGCATATATATACACAATACACTGTAAGTGCAGCTAACTGACTCGCCTGCCTACTCTATCTAACTTAAATCAAATGACACTGTCTCTCTCTGTCTAATTTTCTCCGCCGCCGCAACACGCTACACAAGGCCGCCATGCAGGTGGCCTTATATAGTGTGGGGCATGTACTAAACCCCCTGAGCCATAATTGGCCAAAGCCACTGTGGCTTTGGCCAGTTATGGCTCTCTGTGCAGATTGCGCTGTGATTGGCCAGCATGCGGGTCATAGTGCATGCTTGGCCAATCATCAGCCAGCAATGCACTGCGATGCCGCAGTGAATTATGGGCCATGACGAGCCACTCGAATTTGGCGGGAACGGCCCATAACGTACGCAATTCTGCAAACGGTCGAACACCCGATGTTCGAGTCGAACATGGGTTTGAGTCGAACTCGAAGCTCATCTCTAGTGGTCACTGGTCATCAGTCGTGTGAATGGTGAAAACAGAGCAAAGAAGGAACATACACCAATGCTGTCCATACACAGTAAAGCCATCCATATACAGTAAAGCATTCATATACAGTAAAGCCATCCACATATGGATTAAAATGTGGCTGGTTCATAAGGGACTGGCTGAATTTTGATCTGTGTGTGACCGCCCCTGTTTGATGGAAGGCAGTCATTAGAATGAACGTCACACAATGGATACACTATATACATTTTTGTTGATCAGGGGCTGCAGCCACTAATCAGTGTATTCTGATAGCGAAGAGCTCTGCTGTCAGAATACAATGTTCTATTGGGGGGAATTCCTCCATCTACCTCATTTGTGTGGATGGAGGAAACTGTTCAGGCTGAACAAAAAAAAAAAGATCCAAATACGGTCATAAACTTTGCTAACAGGTGGGAAAAAGCCATGGCCAATCCCTAGCCAATCTTGATCAATGAATTGTGTTAGGCTGGGTTCACACTGCAGATGGATGTGGCTCGCAGCAGGGATCCAGTGTGTCCCTGTTCTCCGTTTCAGGGACGAATCAGGGACTAATTTTTGCCTGAATTTGGCCCTGAAACTGAGCTAAAGACACACAGGAATCCTGTGCAAGCTGCTCCGCAGAAGCCATGGAGATATGTGAACCAGCTCCATAATGAGCCGGTCACAATCTCCTGTCATGCGAATTGGATACGGAGAAAGCCGCATACAGTTCACACTAGTTTGAACCCAGCCTTAAAGAGAAACTGAACTCTGGAAGCTGTGGCTAAAATAAGGCAGGCAGAGAAGAAAGAATTAGTTACTGTGTGGAGCATCCATCTTGGTAAAGAAAGTACTTTTCTTTCTCAAGTCAAAGCGAGCAGGAAGGAGAACAGTGACTAGCAAAGCAGAGACATCACCAAATTTTGTGTAGTAATCAGAGACACGGTGCTTTAGATCTGCTGCATATGAGGCTGTAAGCACAAGAGTGCCTAGGCATACTCACATACCTGGAAAAGTTCTGCTATTTTTCAGAAGGAATATAAGACACAAGGAAACTTTATAGGCACAGTTAACATTTATAGATGTTCCCTAGAACATAGCAATTTTTACTTTTAGAGCGTAGGTCCACTTTAAATCTAAGGAATATCAATTTTATATTACTGCTGTTTGTGAATCATTACCGAATAAGGTAATGAAAATGAGTTTGACTATTCTTAAAAATGGAATCAGTTAATTCCAATAGGAGGATTCCTATCTTACATAATGGTTTGTGAAAATGTATGAAAATAACTAAAAATTCTGACTGTGAAACAAGCTGTGCACAATAAATAGAAGGTGAAAGGGGAAAGCAAATCATATCATTGTGATATAATTATGAAAATGAGAAGAATAGGTAAATTAGATTAAGACTTTCTTAATTTTTACTGAAAATTACAAGAGTAAAGCATTATTTTCACGCACATAAATTCCAGGCATTAAAAATAATGCCTAGTCATTATTTTTTAGAAGAAGCATAGTTAGTATTTTTGCTAAAAAAAGGTTATATAAATATTGTACACCATCTCCAGAGAGTATAGTACCTTCTAGGCATTGATATTATGAATACTCTGCTAACGTTTTTTTTTTTAATGAAAAATTATTATTATTATTTTTTTAAAGTAAAACTACTTATCAGAGAAATAGGTTAGCTGTCATTGCTGACATTCTTCTGAGAATGTTAATTTGTTGGATACTGTACTGGTCATTTGGATTAAATATCTACTGAGTCACTAACCTTGAAAGATCATGCAATTCAGGGGTTCTGTCTGCAAAGTTAAACAAGTAACTAGCATGTTCAGAAAATGTAAGAAAATGGCAGGTTACATATATCTCTCAGGGCATGTCACCTTTAAACAGTGAATGACGGCAAAGGAAAGTGCAATGTTCAATTCTAGTTGAACATTTAAAAAGGTATAAATTAAACAGTGAGTGAAAATACTCCTAGAAAATAGAAGTGCTTAGCTGCATTTTTTGTAGGTTAATATGACTTCAAGCCTGCGGGGACGATTCACCATCTATTTAAAATATGTATATATCTAACTGCTTGGTCAGGTCAGTGTCAGTAAATATGAAAGCAAAATGTCCTTGAAACCACAATTGCACCGATAACACAAAGTTGTTGTTTGCTGTGTTTCAAATATTCAGTAGCTCTGTAAGGATGGTAAATCTATTCTTGCGTTAATATATAATAACCTATTTCAAGGAAGATGTTTGGAAGGTGCTGTTAATATACCTGTCAAAATTATAATGTATGTGTGCTTGGGAAAATAAAGTCATAATGCATATGATTTATTTTTGAAAGTGCTGTGTGATGAAGCCTGGGCCTGACAATGAAGCCATACATTATGCAATTTTTTTTTGTACAATTTTACTTAAACAACACTTTCAATTTGTATCCACTCAGGCAGGCCCTTGCACTACTTAGATGAAGGTAAATCTAAAAGAAATTGTACAGAAGTTGTACAAGAAAATGTTTAATGTATGGTCAGCCTAAATGGCAGCTTAAATTTTTCACTATTTCACTATTTCAGCCCTGGTTCACACTGATGTGATGTGGGAAGCGTGGCAAATCCTGTGCGTTTCCCACACCGCATCCATGTCAATGTTAGATTAACGACACCCTGAGACAGATTGCAAAATGCAGTGCGCTTGCCAGAATTGGGTCACATGGGTATGAACACCCATGCAATGCAATTCGAGTGTGGAAAAAAAAGGTCCTGCACCATTTTGGTGCAGATGTGATTTGAGCCATACAAAATGTATGGCTCAAATCGCACTGCACAGACATTGCATGTGATGTGCACAGGTATGTGGTGTGATTCCTGTGCAAATCACATGCAGTGTCTGGCAACGCACAAGTGTGAACCTAGGCTCAAAGTTAATCTTTGATTGTTAAATTATAGATTTGTGAGCGCCTCAGATCTGAAAGAGCAGAAACACAAATATATATATGGTTTTGCACAGAGCAGCCACCCTGTAGCAGTAAAGCTACAATGGGCCAGTTGGCGGGTGGGTAGTATTGTTTCTTCATTCTCTCCCAGAGACACTGTGTAACAACAGGCAGAATTAAACAATAGTATGAACATAGTGGAAATCCAAAAAATACAGAACATTTAGAGCTCAGACTGACTACTAGAGACATTACAAACTGTACTATACAAATATAGAAACCCTCTTATAAGTTATAACGTCTAACCGTTTGAGCTGGCTGGTGCAAACCACGGCTCTGTTTTTTATGTGCATTTACCTTGATGTAAGTTTTTAGTGTGCTGTTTTAATAAACCTTTTTGTTGAAACATATTGCACTGCGAGGCTATCCTCTTCTTCCCTTATGCTCTGGGATTTATCCTTGAGATGCCAGATTGGATATCAGCTCTGCCAAAGATACCGTGATTCCTGTGTCCATTGAAAAACTGGTTCCACTTTAAGGCCTCATGCACACGGACGTTTTTACAGCCGCTTTTTTGAGCGTTTTTTGGAGCTTAAAAAGGCCTGTCTATGTTAGTCTATGGCTTCATGCCCACCTAGGCGTTTTTAAACTGCAAATGGCATAGGCATTTTTAAGCTGTAAAAAAAACCCAGGACCAGTGGGTTCTGAGTGGGCCGCGCTGTAGCTGTCATTCGGTTGTTAAGTGGTTAAAGTCTTTCTGTTTTGAAGAGCACCGAAGTTCCCTTATATTTGGTTCACCCAATTTTCTTGAGAGCACAGAAGTTTTCACATACTTGGTTCACTCAGTTCACTTTTGTATAAGGGTTTGCCAGTTGGACATTTTGTATGCACATCTTTTTATGCACCTTTTATGAACTGAATCATATATTTTTCACTTTATGAGTCATTTTTATACACTTGTTTTTGCACTGTGAATATTCTAATATATTAGCGCACCTGTTTCTTTTAATTATCTATGCTTATGTTAGGGGTTCGGACCTTTTAGGTTGCAGCTATTATTTATTTATTTTCATTTATTTATCTATGAGTTTGATTTCTTCATTTCAATAGTCACACTTCCCTTCACCAGGAGAGTAGGATAAGCACAGTATTTTAATCCTTTTTTGAAATATGAGAACGGAGCCGTACACTGATGGCATCACATCAGAGGCTGTAGCATGGGGACATGGGGACAAGGTGCTTTGGGATGGGGGGCACAGGGCCCCCCCTCCCCCAAAGCACCCACACCCCCATGTTGAGGGCATGTGGCCTGGTATGGTTCAGGAAAGGGGGCGCTCACTTGCCCCCACCCCCTTTCCTATCCTGCCACACTGCATGCTCAGATAAGGGTCTGGTATGAATTTTGGGAGGGACCCCATACCATTTTTTTTGGCGTGGGGGTTCCCCTTAAAATCCATACTAGACCGAAGGGCCTGGTATAGTCTTGGAGGGGAAACCACATGCCGCTTTTTTTTTTAATTTGGCGTGGAGTTTTCCCTAAAGATTCATAGCGAACACAAAGTGCCTGGTACTGTCGGATCCCCGTTCATTGAAGTCGGATAGATGTCAGACTTCAAGTCACAGGGCAAAGTCAGATCCACAGTCGTACAACTGTCGTGTCGAACAAGTGTGAACCCGGCCTTAATGTCAGATTGTTCACCGCAATATCGCATTCCCGCTATAAGTTGCTGATCACCACCATTACTAGTATAAAAAAAAAATGAATAAAAAGTTCCTTTATATATACCATAGTTTGCAGACGCTATAACTTTTGCCAAAACAATCAATGTACGCTTATTGGATTTTTTTTTACCAAAAGAATTTAGCAGAATACATACTGGCCTAAATTTATGAAGACATTTGGTTTTTAACATTTTTTTTACTGGATACTTTTTTTAACAGAAAGCAAAAAATATTGTTTTTTTTCTTTTCAAAATTTTGTTCATAGTGCACATATAAAAAAAAAACAGTTGTGATCAAATATCACCAAAAGAAAGCTCTTTTTGTGGGAAAAAAATGCCTAAATTTAATTTATGTAGTGAATTGCATGACCGCGCAATTGTCAGTTAAAATTATGCAGTGCCGTATAGAAAAAAAATTGCCTGGTCATGAATGTGGGTAAATCTTCCGGAGGTTGGGTGGTTACTGAATTGTGAATATTTGTTTCTTTCTTACAAATCACTAGAAGGTGTATTGCCATTGATGCATGCTGTTGAAGGATATACATGTAGCCAGGAGCTACAACCAAAAGACGCTGTGTGGTATTATTTAGAGGGAGCTAGTGTTCCAGTTTGGCTATCCTGTGACTCTATTAATTAAAGGCAGAGCAAGGCATCTTGGGACATGTAGTCCATATGGAAAGGATTCGGCCTCTGGCTGTATTGTGTGAAACTTCAAATACCAGCGGGCTGATGGAGAAGAGCAGACCGTTAGGACAGACTAAAAGAGGCAAGGCTTGAGGCCGAGCATGTTCTCTTGGGACTGGCGTGGACCTGCATGCAGGAAATCAGGGTGAGCTGCAGCTATTTTGTGACCTGCCTTGGCATTGTTACCCAGCAGATATCTGAAAGGACACCTGCGTACAGTTACCTCTCCCTGTCCGGCGGTAGCCTGGAGGCCATTCCTATTCCACCCACCCTGCAGAGATATAGGACTTGTATGTTCCATGGTGCAGTGCGGCAAAGGCTGGAGGTCAAGCCTTGAGCCATATTCCTGAGAGATCATCATCCTGGGCGAAGCCCAGTCTGATAGACACTGTGTATAGACATCATTGTTTCCTGCACTCAATACCATCTTCCGTTCAAAGATCTGTTCCAGCATATCATAGACACTATACACAGACATCCATCCCATCCATTGTTCTGCTGTTGCTTGTAGTTCCACAGAGTTTGACATCTTTAAGTCAGTGGTCACTGTGAATTCAATTACAGGTCTGATTTGCACACGAATATTGTCTACTGGTTATACCCCATCTATTGGATCAGCTATTCTGCCTTACCAATCAATATTCTTTGCTTACAATTAAACACCTGAGAACTAGCTGAAGATTAACCAGATTGACACACAGCAACACTGGACTACTTTTGCTTCCCTCCCCACTTCAGAAAATGGTTTTGCTGAAATTATCAAAGCTGCATTTCACCAAGAACTTTCTGTAAGAGCATGTTGAATTTAGCTATAGTTATTGTTTGCTGGAGTTGTATTTGTTTATCTGTCAGTTTCCTATTCTTGTGTGAGGGAGCAGTAGGGAGGGGTCTGACACTCACAAGAGTCATGCCTCTGCTTTCCTGTAGCCCACCCACATAGAATATACATATACTTGTTTGGGTATAGGAAATACAGTATGCACTGTTGAATGTTTGAATCATAAAGGTGGCAATTAATATTTATTGCCGTACAACACTCACTTATTTACCATGAAAATCGGGTGCAAATAGTGTGTGCGTGTTATACGCCAATACTTTAATTTCAGCTGCCTCGGAGGCTACGGAGGGGGGGGGGGCAGTGCCGTCAGATTACATAAAGTGAGAATCTCCTGTTTACTTGGCGGCCTCTGTAATAGGAAGTCAATAGATGGCAATGGCGAGGCTGCTGCATTGAAGGCAATGCTGAGGCTGCTGCATTGATGACAATGGTGAGGCTGTATTGATGTGGACTAATAAGGTTGCATTGATGGCACTTGTGAGGCTGCAGGTGGGCATTAATCAGGCTGCATTGATGGCAATGGTGAGGCTGCAGATGGGCACTGACCTTTATTTTGCTTCAAAGTTCCTTATTAAAGTTTACATTTTTTTCCTGAAACTTCCCTCTTAAAATGAATGTGCGTGTTATACGCCTGTGCGTGTTATATGCCAATAAATACGGTACTTTGCTTTCAATAATATTCTTTGTAAGACAACTCTTTTCCCTTTTTTGGGGTTAAATTCAAGTTTGTTCTATGCTTCCTTCCTCATTTATCTCACTGAGTAAAATATTCTTGATCTAACTAATTTTGGTGTATTTCCTTATTGTTGCTGTTGTTTAAAGATAAAATGTTTGAACCCAGGGTGTCAGAGGTGGCGGAGGACTCACAGGGTCAGGGCAACCAGAAGGGTATTGATCTATCTTGCGACCCTCAAGAGGGCAGTGCTACATACATATTTGGGGTGACCTTTCCAAAGGGTCTTTGCCCTTCCAAACTTTGCCTGGGGAGGAGTTTGAGCTGCAAGTGTTTTGGCCACTAGGTCTGCTGTCTTATAGTGATGAGTCAAATTCGATTTGGGGTCCATTTGGGGCAGGTTCAGCAAGCAAGAGCTTGCTGAAATTTCCCCAGGGTCAGCAAGTAAGCAAGAAAAACGGTAATGATTATTTTTCTAGGCTTATAGGTAAGGGATTGTCAAACAAATGACATGGGGGACCAGGCAGTGATTTTGGTAATGCTTAAAGCGAAACATTAAAAATTCAAAATCCATTAAATAACACATCTGAGGATACTCTGGCCCAGCATATGAAGGGACACATCCGTGCAATATATACAAACTACTACAGTAAAACTGACATTTACAAAGAAAAAAAATGTGTCCAAAATTTGACTGCAAAGGTGGAAATACACTTTACATTCTTAGTCTGACTGTGCAATACCAGCCAATCCAAATAAATGTTGCAGTAAGACAGAAGGAAAAAAAATGGCCTGTGATTAAGGTGGACAGATGGCTGCAGATTAAATAGGAAATGATCTGTCATTTCTGGTTTGGCTTTCCTCTTTTCCAATCTAAGTTTGATTTTCTAGTAAAAGTGAAATGTAACTTTAATCTTAGGTGTACTACAACTTGTTGATTGTTTAACTCTTAAGTCAGCAATGTAGTAATGTAGGCTCCTTGCACATTTGTAAAAATAATCTATTTTGAAGGCACTGTCCACTGACCTACACTCTGCATTCATGGTAAAAGTAAATGCAGACTGTAAATGAATATTTCTTGGGAGCATTTCTCTAAATGATTGCTCATATTTTCTAGCTCATTGAACATGTTTTGTTGGTAATCGATAAGGTGAACCAGCATGTCTTCATAGAAAAGAGGATCAGTGTTCATAGCATGGAGATTTTTCAAAAAGAAAACCTCTGAATACAATTGAGTGCTTTCAATGGTTAGAGCGGCTGTTGTCATTACCTGTTGCTTTTAGAATTGTTGCATACAATGACCAAACTCCAGGGCCATTGAAATCTCGATGTCCAGACCAAATGTAGCGGTATGTGTTGATTAACTTGACGCTTATGTCATAACTACTTTTCCTAGCTAAATACATTTAAATAAATTTACATTACATTCTCTAACTTCACAAAGGTACTCTCAAAGCATTACTCCACTTTTCTGGGGGGTCATATTTTAGGCACCCCCTGCAATAGGAATTTCAGTTTTAGTGAGGTACTCCAAAAGTTAATTTCTTCTAAAGGGATGCAGATCCTACCATTCTGATTCATTCTGCAAAACACATGGTGAAACAAACAGATATTTCTTCATTATAGAAAAGGGTAGGAATCAGCAACAAGGTTTGTCAAAATCCCCATAATTGGCATATATCATCCAGAGGGAATTGTTTTTTCTCAATAAAAGTGGAATTACTCTTTAACTACTGTAACTTGGAAGCTTTCGTAGTTATCCTCTAAAAGCAATGTGAAGGACGCACAGAGCTTGGAAGGCACATCCAGTACTCTGCACCTGCCTACATCCTGATTGAAAGATAATTTACCTCCAGTTAGAGACTGTTGCTATCTACACCCTATAACTTTTATCAAAGAATTCATCAACTATTGGATTAAACTAGCTAGAGGTGTTCAGAGTTTAGTAAATGAAACATAAAGCAATAATAACTTTGAAATCTACTGTACATTGAGAATATGATTTCTCTATTATCACTCATATTTGATTTTGCTAGGTCTGGGTCAAATTGTTTTTTCTTGTATTGAAGCTTGGCAAATACACATGCAGTCAAATATTCCAGATAGGATTAATTCCTTTTAGTGTAAATATATTTTATATCCATCCCATTGTAAACCTCTGCAAAACCAACAATTTCACAAATTATTGGGGCAACAGAGGAAATGACCATGTCAAATAGTTTTAACAATCTCCATCTAAAATGTAGATAACTATATTTTTTAGACCAGAAAACAAACAGAGGTTGCAAAGCATGTCCTTTTGTCTAGAGTAAAGCTTAAAGCTTGTCTTTTTTTGTTCAAGTTAAAGTGGAACTTCACTCTCTCAATCAACATTGACTATTTTGAATCTTTATGCTGTTAGCATTAGTAAACAGATAGTAAAGTATTTCATATTTACTTATTTCAACTGTTTTTTTTATTTCTTTAGTTTCTTCCTAGTTTTCATGCCTAGGCAATTGATGTAAAACATCTCCATCTTAGGAGTCTTCAGGGGGGGGGGGTAGGTTTTCTCAGCTGAGCACACCCTCCTGCTTGCATGCCTGAGCCAAGGGCAGATGGATTCCATGTAGTAAATGCTACATAAATCGTCTACCCTTACTCAAGATAGCCTCGGCCAGAAATGCTAGCAGTGCTTTTCTCAATTTTTTTTTTAGCAAAATAAAGCATGGAGACATGGATGGATGGTACTTTTGGCTTGTGGTACTCAGATACAGTGTAGTACAGCTTTAACAACCACATCTGTGTGAGTTACTGCCAGTTTAACGCCATATAGTTCTGTACGTCACTGTACGTTTGGCGCATTATATTGCATTATATTATAGTGTATCCATGGAGTGTGCCTGTGTATAGTGAGTACTCAAATTAAACTGCACCAAACACCTCTTTAAATTGATTAAAGTGCATCTATGTACAGATTTCAACTTCTTCTTTACATTTGCTTATAAGCAGCACCCCCTCCCTCCCAATAATATCTGAGAGGACAACAAGGAGAGGCAGACATTCCCTTGGCACTGTAAGGGGGCCAGCAACAAATGTGTCCACAGGCAAAGGTGGACGTGGTGGTCAGTCCTCAGGCAGGGCATCATTTCCTCTGTTTAGTGGAGTTTGCCTGTGCTATCCAGCCACAGCTTGCAGAGGAGGTGGTGGACTGGCTTACTAAACCTTCCTCATCTTCCTCATCCTCTGTCACGCAAGTAGAAACAAATGTGCAGTCCCCTGCAGTTGCCAGAGTCGATAAACCTGCCTCCTTGTCCACATCTATTTCTGCCATAGCGTGAAATAACGTTCAACCACTCAGCCCATTGGCAAGAGCACCTAAAAGCCACACAAAATCGGCACAAATCTGACCCTCCTCCTCCTTACCCACTTCAGTCTGCCCCTGCGATACCGAGTCATTACCTTTCAGAAGCCTCCACTGACAACGCTGATGGTCTGGCACAGGGTGTCCCAAGTCCTAGCACCACATCTGCCAGCAGCACACCACCAGCTGTAGACTGTAGCCAGAAAATTTCATCTGCTGCAGCGGGAAAAAAATACAGTCCTTGCCACCCACATGCCCAGTGATTGAATGCAAGCTTGTCAAAGCTCTTGGCTTTCCAACTTCTGCCTTTCAGCCTGGTGGATTCTGCCCCCTTCCATGAATTCACACAATGTACTGTACCACAATGGCAGGTTCCCGTCACTACTACTTTTCACATAAGGCCATTCCATCTCTCTACAATCATGTGGAAGGGAATGTTCTGGCATTGTTGGGCAAGGCAGTCAGCCGTAAACTTCACCTTACTGCTGACACGTGGTCCAGCAAGCACGGGCAGAGACAATATGTTTTGTTTACAGCACACTGGGTAACACTGCTTGCAACTCAAAAGGATGCAGGACAGGGCTCGGCGCTGCAGCTTGTTGTGCCCCCACATCTCCATACAGCTGGTGGTGATGATGCCAGACCTGTGAGCTCTGCCTCTTTCTCCTCCTCCTCTGCCACCTCCATGCCCTCTTCTACAGAATTGTCCTATGAACATCAGGTACCCCCTAAGCGTTTAAAGGGCTATTCCCAGAGCCAGGCTAAAAGGTGCCATGCAGTGCTTCAGCTGGTGTCTTTAGGGGACAGGAACCACACCAGAGCAGAGATTCTTGAAGCTCTGCAGGGACAAGCCCAGAGGTGGCTCACACCACGCCAGCTGGAGCCAGGAATGGTGGTGTCCGATAATGGCTCATACCTCCTGTCCACCCTTAGACAGGGAAAGTTGACACATGTGCCATGCCTGGCACATGTCCTCAATTTGGTGATGCAGTGTTTCCTAAGTACGTACCCAGGGTTGCAACTAAAACAGGCCAGAAGAGTCTGTAGCCATTTCAGGTGGTCATACACAGCCAGTGCTCGGTTGGCTAAAATTCCACCTGCCTGTAAACTGCCTGAATTGTGACATGCCCACCAGATGGAACTCAACTTTAGGAATACTGCAGTGGTTATAAATGCAGCAGTTGGCCGTCAACGAGTATCTGTGCCAGTACGTCACAACGGCAGGCTCAGGCCACCTCTGCTTTTTTTCCCTACGCCAATGGCTGATCATTAAGGTTGTATGTACTGTATTGTCACCATATGAGGAGGCCACAAGGATGGTGAGCAGTGACAATGCATGCATCAGTGACACAATCCCTGTTGTGTTCCTGCTGGAGCAGACTCTGCGTGGAATTAGGGTCAGGGCACTGGAGGCAGAGCAGCAGGAGGAATAGGAGGACTTCCTTTCCTCTCAAGGCTCACTTTATCCAGACACCATCATTCCTTTGTCACAGAACACACAGGAGGAGAGAGGGGAGGGGGATGAGGAGGAGGATTCTGGCACTTTCAAAGGCTTCGAAGAAGAGGAAGACATGCGTCAATCTGTAAGCGATGGCTTTCCAACCCCAGGACCCTTGAAAGTAGTACGCTGACTATCCACTGACTTACTGGGTCATGAGTAGGGATGAGCTTCGAGTTCGAGTCGAACTCATGTTCGCAAGTTCGCCAAACAGCAAACAATTTGGGGTGTTCGCGGCAAATTCGAATGCCGCGGAACACTCTTTAAAAGTCTATGGAAGAAATCAAAAGTGCTAATTTTAAAGGCTTATATTCATGGTATTGTCATAAAAAGTGTTTGAGGACCTGGGTCCTGCCCCATGGCAGACATGGATCAATGCAAAAAAAAGTTTTAAAAACGTCCGTTTTTTCAAGAGCAGTGATTTTAAAAATAAAAGTGTAATATCCCTTTAAATTTCGTAGCTGGGGGGTGTCTATAGTATGCCTGTAAAGGGGCGCATGTTTCCCGTGTTTGGAACAGTCTGACAGCAAAATGACATTTCAAAGGAAAAAAAGTCATTTAAACTACTCGCGGCTATTAATGAATTGCCGGTCCGCCAATACACATAAAAGTTCATTGATAAAAGCGGCATGGGAATTCCCCACAGGGGAACCCCGAACCAAAATTTAAAAAAAAAATGACGTGGGGGGTCCCCCTAAATTCCATACCAGGCCCTTCAGGTCTGGTATGGATATTAAGGGGAACCCACGGCCAAAATTAAAAAAAAAAACGGCGTGGAGTCCCCCCAAAAATCCATACCAGACCCTTATCCGAGCACGCAACCTGGCAGGCCGCAGGAAAAGAGGGGGGGACGAGAGAGCTCCCCCCTCTCCTGAACTGAACCAGGCCACATGCCCTCAACATTGGGAGGGTGCTTTGGGGCAGCCTCCCAAAACACCTTGTCCCCATGTTGATGAGGACAAGGGCCTCATCCCCACAACCCTGGCCGGGGGTTGTGGGGGTCTGCGGGCAGGGGGCTTTTAGGAATCTGGAAGCCCCCTTTAACAAGGGGACCCCCAGATCCTCCCCCTGTGTGAAACCATTTCACTAAAAAAGTGTCAAAAATGTTAAAAATGACAAGAGACAGTTTTTGACAATTCCTTTATTTATATGCTTCTTCTTTCTTCTTTCTTCTATCTTCTATCTTCCTTCGGTTTCTTCCTCCATCTTCTTCTTCTTCTGGTTCTTCTGGTTCTTCTGGATCTTCCTCCGGTGTTCTCGTCCGGCATCTCCTCCGCGGCGTCGGCGTCTTCTTCCCTTTTTCTCCTCGGGCCGCTCCGCATCCATGATGGCATGGAGAGAGTCTCCCGCTCTTCTCTTCATCTTCTTCTCCTTATCTTCTTCTCTTCATCTTCTTTTCTTCATCTTCTTTTCGGGCCACTCCGCATCCATGAGGGCATGGAGGGAGGCTCCCGCTGTGTGACGCTTCTCATCTTCTGACGGTTATTAAATAAAGGGGGGCGGGGCCACCCAGTGACCCCGCCCCCCTCTGACGCACTGTGACTTGACGGGACTTCCCTGTGGCATTCCCTGTGACGCCACAGGGAAGTCCCGTCAAGTCACCGTGTGTCAGAGGGGGGTGGGGTCACCGGGTGACCCCGCCCCCCGTTTATTTAAGAACTGTCAGAAGAGGAGAAGCGTCACACAGCGGGAGCCTCCCTCCATGCCATTATGGATGCGGAGCGACCCGAAAAGAAGATGAAGAGAAGAAGATGAAGAGAAGAGCGGGAGCCTCCCTCCAAGCCATCATGGATGCGGAGCGGCCCGAGGAGAAAAAGGGAAGAAGACGCCGATGCCATGGAGGAAATGCCGGACGAGAACACCGGAGGAAGAACCAGAAGAACCAGAAGAAGATGGAGGAAGAAACCGAAGGAAGATAGAAGAAAGAAGAAGCATTTAAATAAAGGAATTGTCAAAAACTGTCTCTTGTCATTTTTAACATTTTTGACACTTGTTTAGTGAAATGGTAGGGGTACTTTTGTACCCCCTTACCATTTCACACAGGGGAGAGGGCCGGGATCTGGGGGTCCCCTTGTTAAAGGGGGCTTCCAGATTCTGATAAACCCCCCGCACGCAGACACCCACAACCACCGGCCAGGGTTGTGAGGATGAGGCCCTTGTCCTCATCAACATGGGGACAAGGTGTTTTGGGGGGCTACCCCAAAGCACCCTCCCAATGTTGAGGGCATGTGGCCTGGTACATTTCAGGAGGGGGGGTGCCCATGTTGCATGCTCGGATAAGGGTCTGGTATGGATTTTTAGGGGGTCCAACGCCGTTTTTTTTAAAAATTTTGGCACGGGGTTCCCCTTAAAATCCATACCAGAACTGAAGGGTCTGGTATAGATTTTGAGGGGGACACCACGCCAATTTTTTAAAAAATTTTGGCCGGGGTTCATCTTAATATCCATACCAGACCTGAAGGGCCTGGTATGGAATTTAGGGGGACCCCCACGTCATTTTTAAAAAAAATTTTGGTTCCCCTGTGGGGAATTCCCATGCTGTTTTTATCAATGAACTTCTATGTGTATTGTCGGACTGGCAATGCATTAATAGCTGCGAGTAGTTTTAAATTACTTTTTTCCTTTGAAATGTCATTTTGCTGTCAGACTGTTCTAAACATGGGAAACATGTGCCCCTTTACAGGCATACTATAGACACCCCCCAGGTACGAAATTTAAAGGGATATTACACTTTTATTGTTTCACTTTAAGCATTATTAAAATCACTGCTACCGAAAAAACAGCCATTTTTAAAACTTTTTTTGCATTGATCCTTGTCCCCTGGGGCAGGACCCAGGTCCCCAAACACTTTTTATGACAATAACTTGCATATAAGCCCTTAAAATTAGCACTTTTGATTATTCATGTTCGTGTCCTATAGACTTTAACGGTGTTCGCGTGTTCGAACAAATTTTTTGCCTGTTCGCATGTTCTGGTGCGAACCGAACAGGGGGGTGTTCGGCTCATCCCTAGTCATGAGAATAGACCACTGGCCAGAACTTGCCCAGTGTCTATTGAGTTTTTGGGCTGCCCTGCATCCAGTGTGCTTTCAGAACGGGCATTCAGTGTTGCAGGAGGTTTCATTACTGATCATAGAACATGTCTGTCCACAGACTCCGTGGACCGTATGACTTTTATAAAAATGAATCAGTCCAGGATTACCAGCTATGAAGCCCCTGATTCTGATATCACTGATTAAGTCTTTTTGGGATGTAGAATCTGCAGGACTTCGAGGCTGCCTAGCTTTGAGGGTGTTCAATCATTTTATCTGGAAAAATGTTTTTGGGCACAATTAACAAAGACCAATTATCAAAGACCAATTTTTCAGCACCTGTTTGACAGGTGCATATCATTGCAATTTTTTTACAGCAAGGCCGATTCTTGCTTTCATCAAGATTACCTCTATGGGGTTACGGTGGGAAAGCACCACCGACACCCCGTTACTTCTATCCAAAGTCAAAGTGACACCAGAATGTATCCAAAAAATCTCTAATCTTGTTCCCAGTGTACTACATTGTGGCCTCAACATACACACTGGCTCCCCAACTGTTGATGAGCAAAATAAAGGCAGCTTGCAGGGAAAATTTAATTTTTTTTGGCTTTATAAATTCAATTATTGCTGCAGCAGATTCTAGACATGGTACAGATCTGCCATTTTACAGGTAGACTAATGCCGCGTACACACGATCAGACTTTACGGCATACTTGGTCCGGATTTCGTCAGACAATTCGATCGTGTGTGGGCTCCAGTGGACTTTGTTTTTTCAAAATTTTGACGGACTTAGATTTGAAACATGTTTCAAATCTGTCCGACGGACTCGAGTCCGGTCGAAAAGTCCGCTCGTCTTTATGCTAGTCCGACGGACAAAAAACGACGCTAGGGCAGCTATTGGCTACTGGCTATGAACTTCCTTGTTTTAGTCCGGTCGTACGTCATCACGTACAAATCCGTCTGACTTTGGTTGATTGTGTGTAGGCAAGTCCGTTCATTTGGAAAGTCTGTCGTAAAGTCCGTAGAAAAATCCGCCGGACAAAGTCTGCTGTAAAGTCCGCTCGTGTGTACGCGGCATAAAGGGACAAAAAATCTAATTTAAAAATACAAACTTTTACAAACTTTTTTTTTTATTCATACATGACATTCGGGTCCCATTGACTTTAATGGGGTTCGTTATTCTGGTCCGAACATTTGCGGTGTTCGAAAGTTCTGCTGCGAACCAAACAGGGGTCCATTAGGCCCATCATAACCAACATTTATGAAGAACTGTTTTTTCAGATCAACTTTTTATCTTTCTATGAGGAGGTGAGCTGTAATTTATTATGTAACTATGTCATTTGAGTAGAGAAAGGGCTGTGGGTGTAGTGTATCTAAATTTCGCTAAGGCATTTAATACAGTACCCTACAAATGAATAATTTACAAACTATGGTGATTTGGCATTGATGACATGATATTTACCTGTTGTGACACATCAGGGTAGTGCCAAAACAGTGAGTTTACTCCACGCCAAATATTATTTTTTCAAGGCTTTCCTACCCACTTTTATTTAAAAGAAAGTCAAAATTCATACAGGTACTGCATGTCTTCCCATGCAGGGGGTTCTCACCATCACTATGAATCAACAAAATAACATTCAGCTTTCTGGCTCTCTGGTGGCAGCTTTACTGCCGTGAGAACCTCTTCAGGCTCCTCCTGTACATTAGTACCCTTTTAGACCTCCTGACTATGAAACAAGTCCCAGTGTTTATGCACAGACACTACACTTCAGCTCTGCGTCTACCTTACAGCTTCCTAGCTGCTCTGTCCCTCATGCACTCTCTCTATAGCTTCCTAGCTGCTCTGTTCCTCATGGACTCTCTCTCAGGCTTGGGCCTTGCTCTGTCCCAGCATAGACACCATGATGCACACCAGCACCTATCATGGCTGCCTTCACACACTGACCCCCTTGGGAGGGTGGGGCTCTGGGCTCTAATTTTGTCTCTCATATGAAGCCATTGCACACCTGTGCCATTAGAGTGCTTGCTTATTAGAAAATCTGGTGTAAACCACCATTTTAAACAGTGGCCCTGGTCACCCTGCCTTACTGGATAGAAAACTGGTTGCAGAAGCATGTTGAGAGGGTGGTGATTAATGCAGTGGCGAAATTACCAGGGTCGCAACAGTCACACTTGCAATGGGGTCCTGGCATTCTGTCACAGTAGGGGGGCCCCAGCAGGGTTGCTATTCGCACGGCTCTGAGCAGGGAGCATGTCTCTCATGGAACAGCACACAGCCAGCATTAACAGTTCTCACATTTCCCGTGGAGCACACACAGGAGAAGGGAGGGGGAGAAGGGGAAGCAGATCAGCTGTGTCCTTTGTCATCCTGTGTGAGGGAGGACAAACAGAGGGGGAGATGGAACTGTCAATGCTGGCTCTGTGCTGCTGTTCCATGAGAGACACGCTCTCCGCTCAGAGCCGTGCTGTCCTGAGAAGGCAGATGGCACGGATGGACACTGATAGAAGGCACTGATGAGCACTCATAGAAGGCACTGATGAGCACTCATAGAAGGCACTGATGAGCACTGATAGAAGACACTGATGGACACTGATAGAAGGCACTGATGGACACTGATAGGAGGCACTGATGGACACTGATACGAGGCACTGATGGGCAATTATAGGAGGCACTAATGGGCACTGATAGGCCGCACTGATGAGCACTGATAGGTAGCACTGATAGGAGGTACTAATGGGCACTGATAGGTGGCATTGATGGGCATTGATGAGCACCGATAGGCAAAACTCATAGGTTGCACTGATGGGCACTGAGGAACGCTTATAGGCAGAACTCAGACAGTATTAATGAGCACTAATAGATGGCACTGATTGGCAGCATTGGAGAGTACTGATAGGTGGCACTGATGGACGCTGTTAGGCAGCATTACTGGCACTAATAGGTGGTGCTGATAGGCAGAATTGATGGGCACTAATAGGCAGCAATAATGGCAAGTGATGGGTAACACCTGTAGGCAGAATTGATGGGCACTGATAGGTGGCATTGATGAGCACTTATGGGCGGCATTGATGAGCACTGATAGGCAGCATTAATGAGCACATGATTGGGGCACTGATTATCAGTGTAAACAATTTAATGACATTAAAATTAGATCAAAGAATCCGCGCTTAGGACATTGAAAGGGCTGCTGCCTTTCCCTCATTAGTTCCCTAAAAGGGGGCTAATGGGTAAGTATAAGAGGTAGTTGGGAAAAATTGGCGCTGCCCTACTAGCAGTACTAAATTATTTAGGGGTATGTAATCCTTTGTGAAACAAGCATTAGCAAAATAAGATACTATCTCCTACAAACTTTATGTGAAAAAGAATTATAGTCTATACCAAAGCTGCCATATGTATGGAGATAAAAATAATAATAATATATATGCCTGTTTTCTCTTTCTATATATATAGAACGAGGTGGAGAGTAAACATCACCGGATCACACAGAGGAGGAGGAGGGAGGACCTACACACAGATATATACAAAGAGAAAACAGGCAAGAGGAAGACGAGGAGGCAAGAAGAAGAAAAAGACCCCGAAATTACTAGAGCAAGGATTAAACAGGTTGATGGTGGAAAATAATGGAGGAGCCTAGTCCTGGAACGCCTGGTAGGAACTGCGATTAACTGGAGGGAGCTCACGGAGCAGAGGAACGGTAGCCTAACCTGGTCGCATTCCAACACCCCAAGACACCCACTCTATCGCTCGGTACCCCTGTGGGGGTGATTGTTTCTGGTGAGTGGGGGAACACAGGGGGGGAGCACTTCAAGTCACCAGCTTTAAAGAGCACGAAAGTCACCGTTTATTGCTCCTGGCATCCATAAATTGCACATTCACTGGACTTTGCTACATACTTCTATTTTTTCTGGAGACTCTCGGGCATTTCAAATGTATTATTGCTTAGCATTATCAACTGTCTATATAAATACATAAGCTGGCTGTTATAACCCTGTATATAACTTATGAGCCTTACTGTGATATACTATATATTAGCACACAGGTCAGGTACTGACCGGTTAAAATTAAGAGATCATATAGAGGTCATACATATGGTGGTATTGGCACCTTATATCACTAATAATTAGAATTTCTCAGTATCAGTACTAGCCCCTAGGGGGCGCCACACTGTCACAAAACTTTGGATTTTTGGGGTTATTAATGCCCACACAAACTTTTACACATTTATTTTTAAACTTTTTCACATATATTTATATGACTCTACTCATATTTTAACATATAAGGATTGACTACACAGCTTCATTTATGTTCGATGTTTTCTCCTTCTTTCTTTATTACTATTATTATTATTTTTATCTCCATACATATGACAGCTTTGGTATAGACTATAATTCTTTTTCACATAAAGTTTGTAGGAGATAGTATCTTATTTTGCTAATGCTTGTTTCACAAAGGATTACATACCCCTAAATAATTTAGTACTGCTAGTAGTTTTTCCCAACTACCTCTTATATTTAATTTACTGACATTCTTGAAAGTTAACGGCAGTCCTTTCCTCACACAGACACAGCGTGGGAGGAAAGGGCTGTGAATAACTGGCAAATCTGTTTACATGTGATCAGCTGATCACATGGTAAAGGGCTGCTGTGATTGCGCTGGATGCACGTCCCAGGGGCATGCGGTGAGCAGGGTTCTGGGAGGATGTCCATGGACACCCTCCCAAAATTGGAAGCCGGGGCTCGGATGGAAGGGGGGCCCATCATGGTTTCTTGCACCGGAGCCCTGAAGGTTCTAGTTACACCTCTGGATTAATGGCATATTTTCTGAATGATCTGGAGCTGTGAGTGGCGCACCCCAGGGCTATGTCCTGGGACCAATTATTTTTAACTTATTCATAAATGATATAGAAATTGGAATCAATAATTTTATCTCAGTATTCACTGAGGATACAAAACTAAGCAGGGCAAACACTTCATAACAAGATACAGCAACTTTGCAAAAAGACATAGTTAAGGTTTTATGAGGAAAAATTTAAAGTAATTCACTTGGGAGCTAAAAACATGCATGCAAGTTACATAGTATGGAAGAACCTCAGGGGGAACAGAGGATGCAAAAGGATCTGGGGGTCCTAGTAGATGACAGACTAGGCAATAGCAGGCAATGTCAAGTTGCAGCAAGTAAGATTTGAATTATGAGGAGTGACTACAAAAAATGAAGTTGGACAAGAATTGGTTCAATCCTAAGCTGACCTGGGATTCGGTCAGGCTACTGGGCCCAGCCACCTACTGGCTGCCACTTACCTCTCCACCTCCTGGCTGCCACTTACCCCTGCCACCTCCTGGCTGCCACTTTCCCCTGCCACCTCCTGGCTGCCACTTTCCACAGCCTCCTCCTGGCTGAGGCTTTCTTGTGTATAAAAAAGGGACATAGTTTTAGTTTCTTGTTCATCAATCACACACAATTTTGAGAAATTTGTTGAACAATGCTATACCTGACTTAAGCTGGGCTCCTCCACATCTTCTTCCTGGGTGGAAGGCCCAGGTTGGACATCGGAAGCCTCAGCTGGGGTGGAAGGAACAGTTGAAGGAAGGGTTGAGAGTGATGGCCTGATTTCAGTCTGGTCTGACAGAAACCGCAGTCTGTCATAGTACCACAGCCTGGGTACATAAATGTCATCTGCTGCTGCTCCTGATCTCTGGGAATCCTGGACCTTCTTGCGCTCCCTATTATAAGTGCTCCACAGGCCACCAATTTTGCACTTCAAAAGGTTGATGTTTGCCGTGGGGATCTGCGGCTTCACAAATTCCAGCAATTTATCGAGTGCTGCCTTCCTCTTAATTCAATTTGTATAAAAGGGGTGTTGTCACGTACCTGGTAGGTAGAGCCCGGAATGCAGGGAACGGCCTCTCGTATACCTCCGACTCGGGAACCCTTGGTAGTGATGACAGGGGCTCGAGAGTACGAAAGGCACAAGTGCCTGATTGGAAAGCTGGAGTCGAGGGCTGGATCCTGTAGTCAGCTGGGAGTTGTCCTGTAGTCCTGCAGCAGATGTAGACAGCAGGAGGGTGCTCTGTAACTCAGCAGTCGGATGCAGACAGCAGGGAGGAGTCTTGTAGACTGGCAGCAGGAGGCAGGCAGTAGGGAGGTGTCTTGTAGTCCAGCAGCAGGATGCAGACAGCGGGAAGGTGTCTTGTAGACTGGTAGCAGGTTGCAGGCAGCAGGGAGGTGTCTTGTAGACTGGTAGCAGGATGCAGGCAGCAGGGAGGTTTCTTGTAGTCCAGCAGCAGGATGCAGACAGCAGGGAGGTGTCTTGTAGTCCAGCAGCAGGATGCAGTCAGCAGGGAGGTGTCTTGTAGTCCAGCAGCAGGATGCAGACAGCAGGGAGGTTTCTTGTAGTCCAGCAGCAGGATGCAGACAGCAGGGAGGTGTCTTGTAGTCCAGCAGCAGGATGCAGTCAGCAGGGAGGTGTCTTGTAGTCCAGCAGCAGGATGCAGACAGCAGGGAGGTGTCTTGTAGTCCAGCAGCAGGATGCAGACAGCAGGGTACAGGCAGACTGGGTCAAGACACAGGCGGGCAGATCAGGTACAGAAGGGCAATCCAGAAGAGTAGTCAAAGTCCAAAGCTGAGATCAGGGCAGGCAGCAAACAGGGTATTTAAGAACAGTCCAAACAGGTTTCAAGTACAGAACACAGGTAACAAGGCGGCAGGGGTCTTCAGGAACGCTGTAGACTGGACAGCAAGGCAGCAATAAAACAGTCCCCTTTTTATAGCACATCTTTGGCGCCAAGTGCTGTCATAGGGAGCACGCGCGCGCTCCTGCACGCGCCCATGTGCCGCTATTGGCGCTATTGCGCATGCGCGTGTGCGCCGGACGGCGCTTCTGTGCACAGGCATCCTTCTAATCTTCCTATTGCTAGAATGCTTGCAAGAAGGCTTTTCCTGACAGGTGTTTTGTCTGCCACAGACAGGGCAGCTCTGTGTACAAATCAATGAATTGGGGAAGGAAATCATGATCATTGAATCGATCCATTTTATCTGCAAGACACAACACAAGATAAACCCTAATGTCAGGCTAAAATCGCATAATATTGTCCCAATATAGGCCTCAATCTCTAAGCAGTATAGGCCACTGATACCTTTATTAGAACAAACGGCGCTTCCAATTCTCCTTCCTCCGCTCACAGATTGTACCTACGATGCACGCATGTTACACTTTCAATACACTGCGCATGTGTTAAACTCCACCTGCCCCTGACCTTCTTTCTAGTATATTCTCCATCTCTTTCGGCGCCGTGGGAGAGCTCATGGTGGAGAAAGAACCCATGCATGAAGACAGCAACAGCAACGACGAAAGCCCAGAGCCACGAACGTCCTGATCCCGGAGGAGATTTAAGACCTCAAATATGTCCTTTGAAGAGATGGTGGAGATGGTGGACATCTTGAAGAGGGCCGACTATGATGGGAAGCATGGACCTTACCCAAACCCATATGTGAGAAAGGCCAAGATCATGGCTAAAGTTGTGAGAAGTCTACACAGGAATTTTGGGGTACGACGATCCAAAGATTAACTGAGGAAACGCTGGTCAGACCTGAAATTGAGGGAGCACGATCAGTACAGAAGGATCAAGAGAGTTCTGCAAAAAAGTAAGTAGTTGTCTTGTGGTCCTATTATTATTATTACGTTCGTGCTGCTCCATGTGCTTTTCTTTCCTGTTGTATAGTTTAAAATGGCAACTTTCAGGTTTGTGGGCACAGTAATCGTTCATAGTAAACATTGTTCGTTCGCCCACTAATACGATGTTTTTTGCAGATGCAGGTTAACTACATTTGGTCATGCCTATTTGTATTAAAAGAAGTTTAGTACATTGTTGTCTAGATGGGTTTGCAACTTGATTCAGTGAAAGGAGAGGACACTCAGCAGCTGTTTACACATCTGGACGCAGGAGCACTAGTGTGGCACACCAGAACAAACTTTTTAGGGTGTCTCACACAGGTGCTCCAGTGGATACTAGGGGTCTCTACATGTGTGATACTTTACCAAAAAAGGAAAGTATTCCAGCTTTAAGAAAGGAAAAAAATAATGTCTTTAGCTTGGAACTGCCAAAACAGACAATTGGACGACACTTCCAAGCAATGTTTCATATTACTATTTCTGCCCCCAAATATCTGAGTGCTAAGTATACCTTTTTTATTCACATAGGGGAGAAAAGACTCGGGACATCAGAGGACACCAGGGACCCACAACATCCTAAAGAAGGGGAAATCCCCACACCACAACCTGATTATGTGGAGGAAGGAGAGGTTTATGAATTGGGCGAAATAGTGACCACAACAGATGAGTGTCTGAGACCACAGCTTCAGGTAATAGATGTATGTCTGCATATTTATAATACATCGTGTGTTTTTTTTTTTTAGGTGATGTGGGTGTGGTGTTGTGGAAGAAGAAACTCATTTCACAAGTGCAAGTGCCCAGATCCTCATCAGGGAGCTCATGGTGTGCAATAGGGATCTACAGAAGATGAAGGAAAACATCAATGATGTTGAAAAAAGACTCAACAACATCATTGGTGTTTTAGGCAGAATCTAAAACACACCAAAATTATTCAAATTGTTTATATTTTTTAACTTTTTAAAAAAATATTGAAAGCCAAATTTTGAAGATGCACACAGTGTGTCAACATGTGCTATCTGCCATCACGGGATAACAATGTATGCGTTTTGTGGTTGCAACCCCTTCCTCGCAACTAAAGTAGCTGAGAGGAAGGGGTTGCACCCCTGAAACACGTCCATTGATCCCCCATGATGGGAGCTAGCACATGTTGACATAAGGCATGGGATCAGGAGGGAAATCCCCATTTTGACTCTCAATTTGTGTGCATCTCCAAAATTTGGCTTTCACAGAGGTGACATCACCCCATCTGATGAAGGCAATAGCAACACAGTTTGGACATACTAATGTTTGATATTGCCTTCAATTTATCAAAGTTGAACTTTGTAAGTTCCTGAGTTGTGTATTGTTTTATGGTTTTAAACATGCCTGTTTACCCCAAGAAAGGATATTTCTACTGTCCAACAAAAAAATGTTATTCAAAAAATATGTTGGTTTGTTCAAAAGCCCCTTTCTAACGCACATGTGAATGTGCACAGAGTAAAAAGTTTTCTATTAAAAAATGTGTGGCTTCTTCTTTCAATGCTCAATAGCAGTTTTTTGAGTAAGTTGGTGTTTACAGTGACAATGGGGGTTATTTACTAAAGGCAAATCCACTTTGCACTACAATTGCACTTTCAGTGCAGTTTCAAGTGCACTTTTGCAGTTCACTTGTAGTGCAAAGTGGATTTTACTTTAGTAAATAATATCCACAGTGCTTTATAATTTGCCACAATCAGGCCATTTTCGTCACTCCAAGAAATTATTTCATGGTGCTGAAAATGACGAATATTTTTATCAGTAATGCATTACATATATTAACAACAAAAACAATGTGTGTGTGTGTAGCAGACCCACAACATAATAATTAGCTGAAGAAGAGATTGTCACCTCATATATCAAATAAATTACGCTTGCACTATTGAAGAAGTTGTCAAAAAAGAAAAGCCCATTGGATAACCTATGAGACAGCTAAAAGAAACACAAGCAGTAAATCAAAGGAAATATTATTTCAGTTTAAAATAAAAATGTATTTTAAAAATGTTTCTTAAACATAGTATTTAAAGACAAGAATATAAGGTCCACTTATCAGATTCCTCACCCCCTCTGATGGCCCATTGGAAACATTTTAGGGGGGAGGGTTATAGATGAGTTTTGGACCCCAAAAAATGTCTCTGGCACTCTGTCTGAATTTAAGGACAACAATAACATTTGGACTACAATGGAGCTGACAAAATACATTGTTAAGTGACTAGGCTAGGTGTGTATGGGCCCAGGATAGCATGGTGGGGAGGTTAGTGAAGGCAAATATGCATGAAGGACAAAAAAAGAACTTTAAAAACTTCCAGCATGCATGAGGATAAAGAGGACATTCACAGCATATTACAATCATGGTAATTAGGGAATGATGAAATAAATACAATACATTAGCAAACATTAAATACATATAATGTGATGTTAAAGGAGAAATCGTACCTTAATATAGTCCTTCTGCAGGACCTGAATGATGGCAGAACAAGTCTCTGGAATAATGATCCCCAGAGCCTGGGGGGAGATGCCTGTTGAGAACTTGATGCCATGCAGACTTCTCCCGGTCACCAAGTACCGCAATGTGGCGACTAGCCTCTGTTCAGGAGTGATGACTTGCCGCATGCAGGTGTCCTGCTTCGTAATCTAAGGGGACAGCAAAGCCAACAAACAGGGTCCATCATCCGGAGATAATTCCTGAAATCATCAGGATTATTCTCACGGATCTCCAGCAACAAAGGCATATGAGAGAATTGGTCACGCTGGAGCAACCAATTCTTCGTCCATGAACTCCTCCCTGCCCTGTTCATGGACTGGGCTTGGGTCAAAGTAAGAACCCCAACACCAAGCCCCTGCACAGCACAAACTCTACGATGAGTACGTACCCGCAACATGGCTTCAAAACGGTCGGCTGGTCAGAACAAATTAACAGAACGCACTGAAAATCAGAAAGGCCTGAGAAGGGCGAGCTGAAAATCAGAAACAAGCAGACAAAAATGCACTGAAAATCAAATACATACTATAAAACTACGCACTGAAAACCAGATGCAAACTGACTACACGCACTGAAAACCAGATACGAACCCACAAGCACAAACTGAAGAGCAGTAATGATCTGAAAAGCACGAGGCTTAAAAGCGCGAGTCGTCACTCACCAAACTTCTACTAACACGAGATTAGCAGAAGGAGCCCAAAGGGTGGTGCACTGGCTATTGAACTTCCTTTTTATAGTGCCGTCGTACATGTTGTACGTCAACGCGTTCTTGACGATCGGAATTTCTGACAACATTTGTGCAACCGTGTGTATGCAAGACAAGTTTGAGCCAACATCCGTCGGAAATAAATGCAGGATTTTGTTGTTGGAATGTCCCATCATGTGTACACGGCATTAGTGTTTCCCTGCAAACACAATGTACAAGAAGATGCAAAAGAGTAATCACACACACATACTCTTGGGTTGAACTAGATTAACCAGTGTCTTCATTCAACCTTGTAAAATATGTAACTATGTATGCTTTTGTGAGCACTGCTACATTTTCTTGTTTTCTTGGCCAATACATTGGGTTAATATAGTATAAGTGCAAAGTGAATTTTCGTGTTGAAATAGTGTTTTCACTTTGAGTAGTGAATGTGATTCACTTTTTAAAGAATACCCATGATTTGATGATGGAAGTGAGCAGAGCACCTCATTCATTAAAGGATAAGTTCACATTTCATAACATGTTACATGTTACATAGGAATGAGCCGAACCCCCCCCCTCCCGGTTTGGTTTGCAGCAGAACATGCGAACAGGCAAAAAATTTGTGCGAACACGCAAACACCATTAAAGTCTATGAAGCACGAACGTGAAAAATCAAAAGTGCTCATTTTATAGGCTTATATGCAAGTTATTCACTGGAGAAAAAGAAGGACATTATCATAAGACCTGTCGATAAGGGAGGTGGTGTTGTGGTTCTGGACAAGGATTTCTATCATGGGCAGATGATGGATCTGCTTAATGACAGATTTACATATAAAAATTAGACAGGAACCCTACTAACGTATATAGGGAACAACTGACGACATTAATTAACTGGGACTTGAGATATCAGGTTCTGAATAAGAAGGAACAAAGGTATTTGGTGCCGAGTGCGTGCCGTATCCCTGTCATTTATACTCTCCCTAAGGTCCATAAAAATGCCACAACGCCACTCTCAGACCCATTGTTAACGGCATTGGTTCGGTAACATCAAGATTGGGGGAATATCTTGATAGGTTCCTCCAGCCTAGTGTTAAATCCACTAAGGCTTATCTAAGGGACAATAAGGATTTGTTGATATCACTGAATAGGTTGGAATTGGACATTAATAAACCCACTTTTCTAATAACGGCAGATGTATCATCGTTGTACACAATCATACAACACAATGATGCCCTATTAGCCCTAAATTGGGCATTAAGTAAAAGAGATGACATCCCACACTCACAGAAAGTTTTTTTAGGGAAAGCTTTGGATTTTTGGATTTCCCATAATTATTTTTGGTTCCATGGTCATTTCTTTTCGCAGCAGGTTGACGTTGCAATGTGAGCCAAGTTTGCTCCTAGCATCGCCAACCTGTTTATGGCAGAATGGGAAGATAGACAAGTCTTCAATGTAACACGACCCAAACTGAAATATTACTGTAGATTTATTGATGATCTCATATGTATATGGGAGGGAATGGAGGATTCTGCCCACTCCTTCTTAGCATCTCTTAATAACAATGGTAATAATGTATATTTGGATTGGGTAGTGAGTGCGGACTCTATTAATTCTTTAGATGTCACCATACAAAAGGTGGGACCAAGATTGGATACTAAGGTTTTATTTTAAGTCTACAGATCGAAATAGCTATCTCTCAGTTAAAAGTGGTCATCACCTGGCATGGATAAAAAACATACCAAAGGGACAGATTATGCAGGTCAAATGAAATTGCAGTAAAGATAGTCACTATGTTGCACCAGGTTTCTGGATAATATAGTGGGTAATACCTCTGTAGTATCAAACCAACATCTATGGGGTTTTATATCAAACTTTCATTATCAATATCGGGAAATAGAGGCCATTTATCAAAAACACTGGCACATACTATCTATGGATAATGACCTAGGTCCAGCTGTCCCCCCTAAACCTAGGTTCATTTACAGGAAGGCCCCTAATTTTGGGGATAGGGTGGTTAAAAAGATACTAGACCCACCTGGACAACAGAAACTATTTTTTGATAAAAAGTAATTTAATCCATGTAAGAAGTGTATATGCTGTAGGACTGTCAAAACTATTAAGAGAAGTTGCACATCCTTTAATTCTCATATCGCATGGGGTGATCATACCATTGCTGAATTTATCACCTATAATAGCCACGCATGTTGTATACCTACTATGGTGTCCACTCGGCTTGTATTATGTTGGCCGCACTAAACGGTTACTGAGGATATGTATCTCCGAACATATGACCAATATTAGAAATGGTTTCACTAAACACAGTGTTTCTTTGCACTTTAAAAATATTCATGATAGAGACCCATCACTGCTGCAGTTTTGCGGTATTGATAGGGTCTTCTACAAATGGAGGAGATCCAATATAGTAAGGGACTTATCAAAATGCGAAACCAAATGGATTTTTTTATTAAATACACTCACACCGAACGCATTAAACATCGAGTTAGATTTAAATTGCTTTATTAGTGATGTTTAAGTTTCTCTGCCAGAAACCCATGTTTTTAGTTTTTAGTTTTATTTTTAATTAAAAAAAAAATTGTAATTGTCATTATGTGCATTTACTATTGCTGTTTTTAAGATGTATTATATGATTGCAAATTATATTTATTTTAATTTTGTATGATGTTTAGATTTGAGCAGTGACAACAATTTAGTTTGCTTTAAATCTAGCGTTGTTGTCACATTAAGCCGTTGCTTGGAGTCAATATGGTATTTGATATCTTCTACTCCAGTCACTCTGGTAGCTCTGAGTGGTTGTAAGATGGGCATGCAGGTTATAATCATTTGCATGTCTCTGAGATATAAGGAATGTTGCCAGGCCGTACAGCCAATCCCAGGACGAAGTCAAGATGACGAAACGCGTTGGACATGGCTGTGCTGCAACTAGTAAGAACATTTCATTACAAGAGATGCCTAGGCTGAATTGTTAGGTGCAGCAGCAGTGTAGTGAGATATTGCTGGCTTGACAAGTCTCCCCCAATCCTTGTAGCGCTCTGGTTGACATTTAAGCTGATTTTACTTATATATATTAGAAGCAGATCTTTGGCTTAACCATTTGTGGGTAATGTACTACTACTGAAGACGAGAGTGTAAGGCAATATTTTTGGTGGCGGGCTACAAGACACATGGTGCAGTGTGAAGACTCTATCACCCTTTGGATGATTCTTTTATGGACCTTCTCTAGCACTTGCATTGTATGGACTTGTGTCACTGAATTTCTTTTGCATCCTTTGCACTTTATTTGCTGTTATTTAAGCACTGCTGATCACCTTTATTATATATTACATATGTTTTTGAGGTGATCGTTTTATATTTTGGTCTTTATTACAAGTAGCTGCTGTTTTTATTCATTTTGAGGGTGTTTATCCTAAGCGCAATGGTGAACAAGTGATTGTTATATCATTGGTTCTTATTTTTTTTAAATATGCAGGTTATTGACATAAAAAGTGTTTGGGGACACGGGTCCTGCCCCAGGGGACATGTATCAATGCAAAAAGTTTTAAAAACTGCCATTTTTTTGGGAGCAGTGATTTTAATAATGCTTAAATGTTTAAAATGAAACAATAAAAATGAAATATTCCTTTAAATATCGTGCCTGGGGGGTCTCCTTATTCTGCCTGTAAAGTAGCACATCTTTCCCATGTTTATAACAGTACCACAGCAAAATTACATTTCTAAAGGAAAAAATGGCATTTAAAAATGCTTGCGGCTGTAATGTATGGTGTGGTGAAAAGAAGCCAAGCTCCCCTGACCCTGTCCTGGAGCCATACTCGCACAAGTACTCATTGATGGCTCTCTGCTGTGTGTGCAGCAGTTGCAGCATTGCCAACAGTTCCACTTGGTGGGCATGTAACGAATGAGGTGGTTGGTGGGCAGGTTACATTCCCTTTGAATGTCAGCCAGCCGAGCACTGGCATTGTATGACCGGCGGAAATGACCACAGACTTTTCTGGCCTGACTCAGGAGATCTTGTAAGCCTGAGTACCTGGTCAATAATCACTGCACCACCAAATTCAGGACGTGTGGCAAACATGGAACATGGGTCAACTGTCGGAGGGCAGAGAGAAGGTTGGTGCCATTGTCGCATTCAACCATTCCTGGCTGAAGCTGGCATGGCTTTAACCACCTCTGAGCCTGCCCCTTGAGAGCTGACAGAATCTCTGCCCCAGTGTGGTTCCTGTCTCCTGGGCAGACCAACCCAAGCACTGCATGGCTTCTTTTAGCCTGAATAGCCCCTTGAACGCTTACGTTCAAGGGGCCATAGAGGAAGAAGAAGAGGAGGGATGGAGGAGAGAGCTGTGACAGAATCACCACTAGAATTTTGGAGGCATGGTGGCGGAACAAGCTCCAACAACACCGAACCCTGTCCTGCATCCATCCCAGCTGCCAGCAGAGTTACCCAGTGCGCCATGAAGGATAGGTAATGTCCCTGCCCATGCCTGATGGACCATGAGTCAGCGGTAATATGAACCCTGCTGATCACCTTGTCCAACAAGGCCAAAACATTGCCTTCCACATGTAGAGAGCCGGAATGGCCTTCTGTTAAAAGAAATGGCATTTTAGATCCTGCCACTGAGGTACAGCACATTCCACAAATTCACAAAAGGGGGCAGAATCTACCAGCTGAAAAGGCAGCAGTTGCAGTACTAGCAATTTGGCCAAGCTAGCATTTAGACACTAAGCATGTGGATGGTTGGGAACGAATTTATTTTTACGGTTCAGCAACTGGGGTAGGGAAATTTGCCTGCTAAAATCAATTGGTGGTGTACTGCTAGCAGATTGGCTGCAAGTACTTGGGACACCTATTGCTATATCTCCCTTCCTTCCTTTTTCTATGATGTGGGTCTTTCAAGTGCTATTGCCAACAGACTGCATGGCAGGTTGTTATATGTCTGGTCAAGCATGTGGTGCACAAGCGGCTGCTGTTCTGGCCACGCTTGATCTGTTTCAGACATAGGTTACAAACCGCAACAGTGCGATCTGCTGCACACATGTTGAAAAAGGCCCATACCAAGGAGCTTTTAAAAGTCAGCAGGAAGTCAACAGCGTCCTGCACCTGCGGTTCTCTGCAGTGTGATGCAATAGGATGGCTGCCCTTAAGCTACCCCCTAGAGGACATCCTGCCTCATTGGAGTTGTGCCTCCTCTCAGGCACCCAAGTACAGTCAGTGACCTCATCATCCCCTCCCTCCTCATCACTGGAGCAAACTTGGCAGTATGCTGCAGCTGGGGGAACATCACTGCCAGTTTCTTGACCTTCTTGGGCACACCCTCTCTCTAGGCTCACGTTACTACCTTCTTCAACCTGGGAACCAACATTAGTCAACATCAAATCGCTGCACATCCTCCAGCAGCATATAACCGACACTGTGGTCGAATAATTCTGGGGACTCCTCCGTGCATGTTGGTGGGGCTACGGAAGGAGTGACTGTGGACAAGGAGTCGGTGGAATAGGCTGCTTTGGAAGGCAAACTACTCTGAGCCTGGGTGACAGAGGATGAGGAGGATGAGAACGGCTTCATTATCCACTCCACCAACTCTTCTGCATGTTGTGGCTCAATACCATGGCCAGCAGCAGAAAAAAAGGACAAGCATGCCCAGAGAATGCACCATGTCCATGACCACCACTGTTGACTGTAGACACAGAGGCTGCTTGCCCTCTTTTAGTGGCCTGTGAGCGTCTACCTCTCCTTGATGGCCTTCCGGACATGATGCATTCTTTGTTTTGCATCACCACACTACACTGTATTATATACTGTGTAAACTGCCTAACGTGTATTAGAAACTATACACCACCGAATGCATTGTATATATAGGCTACACTGAATGCACTGAATACAGCACCCCATATTGACAGAAAAACACAGAATTGTTGACATTTTTGCAGATTTATTAAAAAAGAAAAACTGAAATATCACATGGTCCTAAGTATTTAGACCCTTTGCTCAGTATTTAGTAGAAGCACCCTTTTGATCTACTACAGCCATGAGTCTTTTTGGGAAAGATGCAACAAGTTTTTCACACCTGGTTTTGGGGATCCTCTGCCATTCCTCCTTGCAGATCCTCTCCAGTTCTGTCAGGTTGTATGGTAAACGTTGGTGGACAGCCATTTTTAGGTCTCTCCAAAGATGCGCAATTGGGTTTAAGTCAGGGCTCTGGCTGGGCCATTCAAGAACAGTCACAGAGTTGTTGTGAAGTCACTCCTTCGTTATTTTAGCTGTGTGCTTAGGGTCATTGTCTTGTTGGAAGGTAAACCTTCAGCCCAGTCTGAGGTCCTGAGCACTCTGGAGAAGGCTTTTATCCAGGATATCCCTGTACTTGGCCGCATTCATCTTTCCCTCGATTGCAACCAGTCGTCCTGTCCCTGCAGCTGAAAAACACCCCCACAGCATGATGCTGCCACCACTATGCTTCACTGTTGGGACTGTATTGGACAGGTGATGAGCAGTGCCTGGTTTTCTCCACACATACCGCTTAGAATTAAAGCCAAAAAGTTCTATCTTAGTCTCATCAGACCAAAGAATCTTATTTCTCACCATCTTGGAGTCCTTCAGGTGTTTTTTTAGCAAACTCCATACAGGCTTTCATGTGTCTTGCGCTGAGGAGAGGCTTCCGTCGGGCCACTCTGCCATAAAGCCCTGACTGGTAGAGGGCTGCAGTGATGGTTGAATTTCTACAACTTTCTCCCATCTCCCGACTGCATCTCTGGAGCTCAGGCACAGTGATCTTTGGGTTCTTCTTTACCTCTCTCACCAAGGCTCTTAAAGCCCGATAGCTCAGTTTGGCTGAACGGCCAGCTCTAGGAAGGGTTCTGGTCGTCCCAAACATCTTCCATTTAAGGATTATGGAGGCCACTGTGCTCTTAGGAACCGTAAGTGCAGCAGAAATTTTTTTGCAACCTTGGCCAGATCTGTGCCTTGCCACAATTCTGTCCCTGAGCTCTTCAGGCAGTTCCTTTGACCTCATGATTCTCATTTGCTCTGACATGCACTGTGAGCTGTAAGGTCTTATATAGACAGGTGTGTGGCTTTCCTAATCAAGTCCAATCAGTATAATCAAACACAGCTGGACTCAAATGA
The DNA here is from genome assembly GCA_037952925.1 of Lithobates clamitans. Classification (NCBI taxonomy): domain Eukaryota; kingdom Metazoa; phylum Chordata; class Amphibia; order Anura; family Ranidae; genus Lithobates; species Lithobates clamitans. Next base: position 2,136,414 of record JBBGZY010000441.1, read on the forward strand.
AGGTGTAGAACCATCTCAAGGATGATCAGAAGAAATGCACAGCACCTGAGTTAAATATATGAGTGTCACAGCAAAGGGTCTGAATACTTAGGACAATGTGATATTTCAGTTTTTCTTTTTTTATAAATCTGCAAAAATTTCAACAATTCTGTGTTTTTCTGTCAATATAGGGTGCTGTGTGTACATTAACCACTTGCCGACCGCCTACCGCATATATACTGCGGCAGAATGGCACGGGCAGGCAGAATCACGTACCCGTACGTGATCTGCCTCCCGCGGGCGGGGGGTCCGATCGGACCCCCCCCCGGTGCCATCGGCGGTCGGCATTTGACTGGGAGCGTCGGGAGGCGAGGGGGAGACCATCCGATCCTGGCCCCCCCCTCGCGATCGCTCCCAGCCAATGGGAATCCTCCTCTGCCTGTGTGTCGTTTCACACAGGCAGAGGATGTGATGTCATCTCTCCTCGGTCTGGCAGTTTCCGTTCCAGCGCCGAGGAGAGAAGACAAGTGAGTGCACACAACACACACACACACAGTAGAACATGCCAGGCATACTTTACACCCCCGATCCCCCCCCCCCCGATCGCCCCCCGATCCCCCCCCAATCACCCCCCCCCTGTCACAAACTGACATTAGCAGTATTTTTTTTTTTTTTTCTGATTACTGCATAGTGTCAGTTTGTGACAGTTACAGTGTTAGGGCAGTGAGTATTACCCCCCTTTAGGTCTAGGATACCCCCTAACCCCCCCTAATAAAGTTTTAACCCCTTGATCACCCTCTGTCACCAGTGTCGCTAAGCGATCATTTTTCTGATCGCTGTATTAGTGTCGCTGGTGACGCTAGTTAGGAACGTAAATATTTAGGTTCGCATCAGTGTTTTATAGCGACAGGGACCCCCATATACTATCTAATAAATGTTTTAACCCCTTGATTGCCCCCTAGTTAACCCTTTCACCACTGATCACCGTATAACTGTTACGGGTGACGCTGGTTAGTTCGTTTATTTTTTATAGTGTCAGGGCACCCGCCGTTTATTACCGAATAAAGGTTTAGCCCCCTGATCGCCCGGCGGTGATATGCGTCGCCCCAGGCAGCGTCAGATTAGCGCCAGTACCGCTAACACCCACGCATGCAGCATATGCCTCCCTTAGTGGTATAGTATCTGTACGGATCAATATCTGATTCAATCAGATCTATACTAGCGTCCCCAGCAGTTTAGGGTTCCCGAAAACGCGGTGTTAGCGGGATCAGCCCAGATACCCGCTAGCACCTGCGTTTTGCCCCTCCGCCCAGCCCAGCCCAGCCCACCCAAGTGCAGTATCGATCGATCACTGTCACTTACAAAACACTAAACGCATAACTGCAGCGTTCGCAGAGTCAGGCCTGATCCCTGTGATCGCTAACAGTTTTTTTGGTAGCGTTTTGGTGAACTGGCAAGCACCAGCCCCAGGCAGCGTCAGGTTAGCGGCAGTACCGCTAACACCCACGCACGCACCGTATACCTCCCTTAGTGGTATAGTATCTGATCGGATCAATATCTGATCCGATCAGATCTATACTAGCGTCCCCAGCAGTTTAGGGTTCCCAAACACGCAGTGTTAGCGGGATCAGCCCAGATACCTGCTAGCACCTGCGTTTTGCCCCTCCGCCCGGCCCAGCCCAGCCCAGCCCAGCCCACCCAAGTGCAGTATCGATCGATCACTGTCACTTACAAAACACTAAACGCATAACTGCAGCGTTCGCAGAGTCAGGCCTGATCCCTGCGATCGCTAACAGTTTTTTTGGTAGTGTTTTGGTGAACTGGCAAGCACCAGCCCCAGGCAGCGTCAGATTAGCGCCAGTACCGCTAACACCCACGCACGCAGCATACGCCTCCCTTAGTGGTATAGTATCTGATCGGATCAATATCTGATCCAATTAGATCTATACTAGTGTCCCCAGCAGTTTAGGGTTCCCAAAAACGCAGTGTTAGCGGGATCAGCCCAGATACCTGCTAGCACCTGCGTTTTGCCCCTCCGCCCGGCCCAGCCCAGCCCACCCAAGTGCAGTATCGATCGATCACTGTCACTTACAAAACACTAAACGCATAACTGCAGCGTTCGCAGAGTCAGGCCGGATCCCTGTGATCGCTAACAGTTTTTTTTGTAGCGTTTTGGTGAACTGGCAAGCACCAGCGGCGTAGTACACCCCGGTCGTAGTCAAACCAGCACTGCAGTAACACTTGGTGACGTGGCGAGTCCCATAAGTGCAGTTCAAGCTGGTGAGGTGGCAAGCACAAGTAGTGTCCCGCTGCCACCAAAAAGACAAACACAGGCCCGTCGTGCCCATAATGCCCTTCCTGCTGCATTCGCCAATCCTAATTGGGAACCCACCGCTTCTGCAGCGCCCGTACTTCCCCCATTCACATCCCCAACCAAATGCAGTCGGCTGCATGAGAGGCATTTTCTTTATGTCCTCCCGAGTACCCCTACCCAACGAACCCCCCCAAAAAAGATGTCGTGTCTGCAGCAAGCGCGGATATAGGCGTGACACCCGCTATTATTGTCCCTCCTGTCCTGATAATCCTGGTCTTTGCATTGGTGAATGTTTTGAACGCTACCATGCACTAGTTGACTATTAGCGTAGGGTACAGCATTGCACAGACTAGGCACACTTTCACAGGGTCTCCCGAGATGCCATCGCATTTTGAGAGACCCGAACCTGGAACCGGTTACAGTTATAAAAGTTAGTTACAAAAAAAAGTGTAAAAAAAAAAAAAAAAAAACACAAACAAAAATATAAAATAAAAAAAAAATAGTTGTCGTTTTATTGTTCTCTCTCTCTCTATTCTCTCTCTATTGTTCTGCTCTTTTTTACTGTATTCTATTCTGCAATGTTTTATTGTTATTATGTTTTATCATGTTTGCTTTTCAGGTATGCAATTTTTTATACCTTACCGTTTACTGTGCTTTATTGTTAACCATTTTTTTGTCTTCAGGTATGCCATTCACGACTTTGAGTGGTTATACCAGAATGATGCCTGCAGGTTTAGGTATCATCTTGGTATCATTCTTTTCAGCCAGCGGTCGGCTTTCATGTAAAAGCAATCCTAGTGGCTAATTAGCCTCTAGACTGCTTTTACAAGCAGTGGGAGGGAATGCCCCCCCCCAACGTCTTCCGTGTTTTTCTCTGGCTCTCCTGTCTCAACAGGGAACCTGAAAATGCAGCCGGTGATTCAGCCAGCTGACCATAGAGCTGATCAGAGACCAGAGTGGCTCCAAACATCTCTATGACCTAAGAAACCGGAAGCTACGAGCATTTTATGACTTAGATTTCGCCGGATGTAAACAGCGCCATTGGGAAATTGGGAAAGCATTTTATCACACCGATCTTGGTGTGGTCAGATGCTTTGAGGGCAGAGGAGAAATCTAGGGTCTAATAGACCCCAATTTTTGCAAAAAAGAGTACCTGTCACTACCTATTGCTATCATAGGGGATATTTACATTCCCTGAGATAACAATAAAAATGATTAAAAAAAAAAAAAAATGAAAGGAACAGTTTAAAAATAAGATAAAAAAATAATAATAATAAAGAAAAAAAAAAAAAAAGCACCCTTGTCCCCCCTGCTCTCGCGCTAAGGTGAACGCAAGCGTTGGTCTGGCGTCAAATGTAAACAGCAATTGCACCATGCATGTGAGGTATCGCCACGAAGGTCAGATCGAGGGCAGTAAGTTTAGCAGTAGACCTCCTCTGTAAATCTAAAGTGGTAACCTGTAAAGGCTTTTAAAGGCTTTTAAAAATGTATTTAGTTTGTCGCCACTGCACGTTTGTGCGCAATTTTAAAGCATGTCATGTTTGGTATCCATGTACTCGGCCTAAGATCATCTTTTTTATTTCATCAAACATTTGGGCAATATAGTGTGTTTTAGTGCATTAAAATGTAAAAAAGTGTGTTTTTTCCCCAAAAAATGCGTTTGAAAAATCGCTGCGCAAATACTGTGTGAAAAAAAAAAATGAAACACCCACCATTTTAATCTGTAGGGCATTTGCTTTAAAAAAAATATATAATGTTTGGGGGTTCAAAGTAATTTTCTTGCAAAAAAAAATTATTTTTTTATGTAAACAATAAGTGTCAGAAAGGGCTTTGTCTTCAAGTGGTTAGAAGAGTGGGTGATGTGTGACATAAGCTTCTAGATGTTGTGCATAAAATGCCAGGACAGTTCAAAACCCCCCCAAATGACCCCATTTTGGAAAGTAGACACCCCAAGCTATTTGCTGAGAGTCATGTTGAGTCCATGGAATAATTTATATTGTGACACAAGTTGCGGGAAAGAGACAATTTTTTATTTTTTTTTGCGCAAAGTTGTCACTAAATGATATATTGCTCAAACATGCCATGGGAATATGTGAAATTACACCCCAAAATACATTCTGTTGCTTCTCCTGAGTACGGGGATACCATATGTGTGGGACTTTTTGGGAGCCTAGCCGCGTACGGGACCCCGAAAACCAAGCACCGCCTTCAGGCTTTCTAAGGCCGTAAATTTTTGATTTCACTCTTCACTGCCTATCACAGTTTCGGAGGCCATGGAATGCCCAGGTGGCACAAAACCACCCCAAATGACCCTATTTTGGAAAGTAGACACCCCAAGCTATTTGATGAGAGGTATAGTGAGTATTTTGCAGACCTCACTTTTTGTCACAAAGTTTTGAAAATTGAAAAAAGAAAAAAAAAATTTTTTTTTCTTGTCTTTCTTTATTTTCAAAAACAAATGAGAGCTGCAAAATACTCACCATGCCTCTCAGCAAATAGCTTGGGGTGTCTACTTTCCAAAATGGGGTCATTTGGGGGGGGTTTGTGCCACCTGGGCATTCCATGGCCTCCGAAACTGTGATAGGCAGTGAGGAGTAAAATCAAAAATGTACGCCCTTAGAAATCCTGAAGGCGGTGCTTGGTTTTCGGGGTCCCGTACGCGGCTAGGCTCCCAAAAAGTCCCACACATGTGGTATCCCCGTACTCAGGAGAAGCAGCTAAATGTATTTTGGGGTGCAATTCCACATATGCCCATGGCCTGTGTGAGCAATATATCATTTAGTGACAACTTTGTGCAAAAAAAAAAAAAAAAAAAAAAAATTTGTCACGTTCCCGCAACTTGTGTCAAAATATAAAACATTCCATGGACTCAATATGCCTCAAAGCAAATAGCTTGGGGTGTCTACTTTCCAAAATGGGGTCATTTGGGGGGGTTTTATGTTATCTGGGCATTTTATGGCCTTCAAAACTGTGATAGGTAGTGAGGAGTAAAATCAAAAATGTACGCCCTTAGAAATCCTGAAGGCGGTGCTTGGTTTTCGGGGCCCCGTACGCGGCTAGGCTCCCAAAAAGTCCCACACATGTGGTATCCCCATACTCAGGAGAAGCAGCTAAATGTATTTTGGGGTGCAATTCCACATATGCCCATGGCCTGTGTGAGCAATATATCATTTAGTGACAACTTTTTGTAATTTTTTTTTTTTTTGTCATTATTCAATCACTTGGGACAAAAAAAATGAATATTCAATGGGCTCAACATGCCTCTCAGCAAATTCCTTGGGGTGTCTACTTTCCAAAATGGGGTCATTTGTGGGGGTTTTGTACTGCCCTGCCATTTTAGCACCTCAAGAAACGACATAGGCAGTCATAAATTAAAGGCTGTGTAAATTCCAGAAAATGTACCCTAGTTTGTAGACGCTATAACTTTTGCGCAAACCAATAAATATACACTTATTGACATTTTTTTTACCAAAGACATGTGGCCGAATACATTTTGGCCTAAATGTATGACTAAAATTGAGTTTATTGGATTTTTTTTAGAACAAAAAGTAGAAAATATCATTTTTTTTCAAAATTTTCGGTCTTTTTCCGTGTATAGCGCAAAAAATAAAAACGGCAGAGGTGATCAAATACCATCAAAAGAAAGCTCTATTTGTGGGAAGAAAAGGACGCAAATTTCGTTTGGGTACAGCATTGCATGACCGCGCAATTAGCAGTTAAAGCGACGCAGTGCCGAATTGTAAAAAGTGCTCTGGTCAGGAAGGGGGTAAAACCTTCCGGGGCTGAAGTGGTTAATGAGGAAAAAATGAACTTCAGCAAATGGCTGCAATATAACAAAGAGTGAAAAATTTAAGGGGGTCTTAATACTTTGTGTCCCCACTGTATATGTGTATATATATATATATATATATATATATATATATATATATATATATATATATATACTATCTATATCTATATCTATATCTATATCTATATCTATATCTATATCTATATCTGTACTAGACTGTATATATATTGACGTGGAAATTTTGCTATATGCTATGTGTAATCCATGTCTCTTGCGCTAATAAGTGCCCTTTCAGCCTTTTGGTATAATGCATCTTACTAAACCCATATAAATAAACAGACGTGTCCACCATCTTACATCCTCAGCTCGACTGTATGCCCTCACGAACCCAGGCGCTTTATTTTTATTTATCGGCAACAAAAAGAAATGACAAACAGGAAGTCATGGCCCAACAGCCAATCACTTCCTCCATGCAAAATGACATCACAGGAAATGACCACACAGGAAATGACAACACTAAAGGGGAGGGCATCCACAGGAGTGGGAGGGAGAAGTGCACATGTCTCATCCACTTGAGGCATACACACTTCCCTCCACCCATCCACATGCATGCACATCCACCATCTTGGTCAGCATGGAGCCCACTCAATACTGAGTAACCAGTGTCTAGTAAGATCATTCTACTTGTTCTTACAGGCATGAGAAGATCTGCAGGGACATTGCTACTGCTGTTGTCAATGAGTATATATATCCCTACTTCCTTCAACCATGATCTTCTGAAAAATAAAAAAAACCCCCAAAGATTCCCAGACCCTTAAAAGGATTCCAACCTTCACTAGCTATAGCTCTGGCTTTGCCATGCAGGGATCTAACCTTATCCATATGGGCCTGAACTTTGTCACTAGTATCCCTGATCCAGGTGCAACAATCTTTACCTATGTCTTCACAGAAACCCCCCTTGGATGCCAACAGATAATCATAGGCCATCTTTTAATAGAAGGGTCTTAATCTGCCGTTATTCCTGTGGGATCTTTCTTGTGGCTTCAACAGTTTAATTGAACATCCCATTCACAATGGATGAGAAATTGTTCAATCGTTTCAAAAGCTCAAGCCCCCACCGTGTACAAGCAGCAAACCATGGCCAGACCTGGTCGGGTTTGGTGAACAATTCCCTTCTAGCTGTCCCTGCTATTCTTACCTTCTCTCGTGCCATCAGATCCTCACGATCGGCCGCGACATAAAATGCTGGGAGGAGTTTCACCAGGATGCATGAATCTCTTGCAATAGTGGGAATTACCTTATAAGCTGTAGACCCGCATAAATACCAAACTAAATTTGAAGCACACTTGTAGGCTACCAAGTTGTACCAATACCAAAACTGGCAAGAATAGCAAGAGCTATTGTTAAAACTATAACTAATTTTAGCCTCTAGAAATGTATCGTTAAATTCTATTGACAAGTGTTTGGAGTTTTTACTAGTTTTTCAAAACTCTTCATACCAATATGAACATCATATATAGCATGTACCGCTGTCATCGCTGGGGTACTAAAGCTTGGTGGAGATTCAGAGTAGACCTAGCAATTGGTCCTGTTCGCTTTCTTAGCTAGTTGGAGAATACACTTTAAACCGTAAGTTGGGATGCTTTTCATCGTTACCCTTGCCAAAATATACTAAACTAAAAAATATAAACAAACAAAGATACTCCTCATCCTTTGGTGTGGTTGAGCAGCTTCTTGCAGTGGCTGGCGTGGATCCAGTTGTCTCATCCATCAAGCATCTTTACAACGACCCAGTCACCTGGTTGGAAAGAATGTAAACCGGTTATTGTGTCGGGGTCCAGAAGGCACCCATGAACCCTGTGGTGGACCTTTTGAAGTTCATGTTACAGTGACTGCACCCACCATCTTCAGCTGAGAATGTCGACAGCTACTGAGGAAAGTACAACCCTGTTTTTGGTTGATCTCCAAACAAACCTAACTCAATGACTGTGGTAACTACATAACCTGTGTGTGGCTTACCATCTGGGGTGTAATACCTGGAACCATTGACAAAAAGGTTCTTAGCATCTGGGATGGGAGCCTCCTTCACCGGACTGCTGGTTGCTGATTCAAATTCCATCAAAGAAAGACAGTCGTGGAACATGTCATCCTACTAGATCACAAACTTGGCTAGAATTAGAGAGGTTAGTACTATTGGTTTGAAAATTGTCATTCTTACCTTTATCCCCCCGTTTTCTTCCTCATTACAAACTGGAGGAAGAGATGCAGGGTTTAGAATCATGCAGAAAAAAACAATGAAACAGCCCATGATATTTTTACCTTCTTTAAATTGTCACTGACATTTCCCAAAACCAACAACAACGAAAACCCCCTGTAACTCTTAGTTTCACGTTCCTACAAAAATACAACAGCCGCGACACGTAGGAGGGCTGTCGCGGTGGGTTCTAACATATTCATGTTACTACATACAAACAATGAAAAGACTAAGAAATGAGACAAACATTTAGATACAAACGTGAGGGAGATATTTCATAGTAAAAACAAAAACAACCAGACGGAATACTGCCTTCACTCTTTTAGCAATAGAAAAAAATACAATGGGAAAAACATGAGAGTGGCACCAAACCTTGCATGGGCCAGTCACACAAAGTTCAAAAACAGGCATAAGAATTTTAATCACAAAAGCGTGTACTACACATCCAACCCACTCATCGTTACAGATTTATGAAGCCACAGCCGATCTACTTCCAAGGTATTTTTATTCTGGGGTCTCGTACCTCCAAATTTTAAAAGTACCTTCCAAAGGAATACACCTTACTGTACCCTCTGACCATATATATATACCAATATTTAAGGGGTTTATTGGCCCTTGCCCCATAACTAGACTTCTTGTACTGTGTAGCCATCTGACTGTGGGAAGCCTCGCATTCCAGCCCTTGCATAGACTGCTCATTGCCCATGTTGATTCGAATCGGCTTATCGTCTTACCCCTGCCTCCAGGGTAACCCTTGCACCCATTTAGGAGAGCACCGCACGGTGCCTTCTTTTACGGTGGATTGACAGACTACAACCACTATCTGGTCCATTCCCCCAACTAGAAACCCTAACCGAGGCGTTATTTAACTCAATGGCTTGTTGTCCCAACACTTTTGGCACAGAACTACAGAGTACCACTCTTTTACACTGCAATACCCGTAATAACAACCAACTATTAACTATGCCAAACGATCAGTCAACAACCACAGATCACCACCCAAATTATGTTTCTACCCCTCACAGTGTATGCACACACAAGTGCATTCGCTGTACGACCGTACACTGCGTCATCAGACTAAACTGTACAGGGCACTTACGCCGCTTTCTCTACAGAACAATGTGGTTTCTCTCTGTACCTAGATGTTACAACAATAACGTGGATGCCACCTGTTTACTCTCTAACCCAAAACTGTATTACAGTATAAAACTTCACAAAACAACTGGAATTAAATTTAAAAAACCAAAGTGATTTTGTCCTTCCAAACACAAGTCTCTTTGTCCACATGTTTGTTTCAAAAGACCCCAAGCTCCTCCCACCAACTCCCTGTTGATACATCACATCCTGTAAAGAACTTCCATCTCTACTGATCTCTAAAACCCATCTAACTGGTTTATTTACATATCAATGGACAGGAAGAGGGGCGGGGGGAACCTATCTTCCTTTTCCCTGAACTTCATATTATCGCTGTCAAGACATTAAAAAAATCTATGGCTAACATCATATAGGAGGCTTCAACAATTTTAAAAACCTTTTGTCCAGGAAAGGGTGGAATAAACCCCCATATTGCAAATGAGAGGGAATCCCCCTCGACTCCCATATCCCCTGGGCAGTCAGACCACTGAAACTTCTGCAAAAAGATGACTCAACCTCCCTAAATGCTGAAACCTGGCCCAAAAGCAGAGCAATTCCACCAAAACCAAAACACAGCAGACACAAAATGGCAGTTGCAACAAACGAAAACCGGGCCATGGCCACATGGTGACTACAACAAAATGGCCGATGACTATCAGACCACATGGTGATGAAATCCAGACTACAACAAAATGGCCGATGAAAGCAGGGCCACATGGTGACTACAAAAAAATGGCCAACGACAATTGGACCACAGGTTGACATTAACACATGAAATTCAGTTGCTGATCCCACCAAAACCAGCACAAACTGAGATTTCTTCACTAGAAAGCCATAATTTCTCCCCACAAAAACTGACTACACAATTGAGAATGCACATTTAACTGTAGACACACACTTTAGGTTACATCAACTAGGGCCCATTGGAGGCTTATAACACAGGCTCTCCAATCACATCCCTAACCGCCAACATTACATAAAACACAAAATAACAAACTTACACTCTTGTTGCCAAATACAACACAATACATGGCTCTGAAAGTTGGAAGGTCAACATAACGCCCCCATGCTATTGCCTAGAAAACCTGAGACCATCCACAGGGCGTAGCCCTTTCAAAAAACAGCTCCTATTGTAAGTGCCTCCAGCAATGCATGGCCGCCCTTCCCCGGCTCAGCCACCTGGCCACTTGAATATGCGGCAGCCATTTTAAGGAACTTCAAAACCACCTTTTCTAAATGACAATCAAAGTTCACTAAATCATTCATAGGTGAAAAATATTACATTTATGGGGACATGTGTCTTGCAACAATATACACAAATCACAATTCATACATTTCTATTTCTCATATATTTAATACACAACATACAGTTACTTACACAAACATTTTAGGTATTAAAAATATCCCAAACAATAGACCTATCTACAATGACAAATGTACAATTAAATATACCATTATACCAAAAGAAGAAAAATTTGTTCTTTTGCAAAGCAGAACTCACCCAACACATCAGACAGAGAAAACGTACCCCTTTTTCTCAGGACACCAAAGTATTTCAAACAGTTTGATGTCCTGGACTGGGATCCGCTCTCTCCTGATCCGATGCGCAGGAGGTTTTGTTCGCTCCTTATTTGCTCCACCATCTGACGTGGAGATTTAGCTATACGCTATGCAAAATCCATGTCTCTTGCGCTAATAAGTGCCCTTTCAGCCTTTTGGTATAATGCATCTTACAAAACCCATAAAAGTAAACAGACATGACCACCATCTTACATCCTCAGCTAGACTGTCTGCCCCCATGAGCCTAGGCACTTTGTTTTTATTTACCGGCAACAAAAGCAAATGACAAACAGGAAGTCATGGCCCCAACAGCCAATCGCTTCCTCCATGCAAAATGACATCACAGGAAATGACAACACTAAAGGGGAGGGCATCCACAGGAGTGGGAGGGAGAAGTGCACGTGTCTCATCCACTTGAGGCATGTACACTGCCCTCTGCCCAGCCACATGCATGCACATCCACCATCTTGGTCAGCATGGAGCCCACTCAATTTTGCAGTAGCCAGTATCTAGTAAGATCATTCTAATTGTTCTTACAGGCTTGAGAAGATCTGCGGGGACATTGCTACTGCTGTTGTCAATATACGGTACAAGTATACCAAGGCAGATATCAATGTCATCTTATTAAAGCAGATATGTATCCAAAAAGGGATAGGGTAGCCACAACAGAGATAAAATATGTTTCTCTCGTTATGCGGACTTCGCTTCTCTAATGTGCATAGACATTTGAAGGCAAGAAGCCCAGCACATTGCACTTGATACTTACAAACCGGCAAACGCCCACACACACAGAGAACACATCTCCAAGCTCAAAAGTAGGTTTTCATACTGACAATTTTACAGCTGGTCCCGATTCAACCCAAGTGCGCTCTGCTAGAGCGCTCCTGGGTAAAATCAGACACAGGAAGACAGATGAAATCTATAAAACACACATAATAAAATTTCCACAACAATATTTGTGACAGACCTAGCCGGGAGAGAGACTTTTGGAGGGGACTGAATGCTAGCCTCTTGCCGATCGATCGTGGGCCCTGGCATTTGGGGGAAAGGTGCTCTTTGTGAGCTGTATGCCTGGGGACCCTTGAGGTGGTATTACTGTGGATTCGGGTCCTGGTCCCCCAGGACACACAGACTCTGGGGACCCTGGATTTGCCATATTAGAAATAGTGGCTGATTCATAATGCTGGGACAAATACTGTTAGGAGATGCTGATGTCAATTCCAGCCACCTGTCTGTCTGTTGCCTGCTAGAATGTGTATTGTAAATAAGTCTCTAGTATGGGATCTAAGAGTCATTAGATCCCCATTGTTGTTTGTGTTAATTAACTCTGCTATTGTGATAATGTTGATTGGGTTTTCTGAGCTACAAGATGGCCAGTCTGGCCTAAAGGTCATGTCTGAGTCATCTAGGCTGTCTAAAGGGATTAGTTAATTAGCCCATGTTAATTAGGTTTTTGGTCACAGGTGTATGTTCAGAGTAATATGAGCCGGAGGTATGCACCTCCTCTTTTACTGTATAAAAAAGCCTGTATTTTTCAATAAAAGTGATTCCTGTTTGAACTTACATACAGCCTGCCTGGTGTTTGTTCTGAGCTACACAACTGGATTAGAACGGCACATAGCTGTAGTTCTAGTCCCGGAGCATAGGATGACCGAACCATCAGATGTTGCGATCTGCAATCTGATTCTATAGGAGGAGTGTCGGGAGAGTGGAACCGAGCGAGCAGGGGCTCGTTACAATATTAATACACCGCCTGAGGTGTATTAGAAACTATACACCACCGAATGCATTGTATATATAGGCTACGCTGAATGCAAAGTATATATATATGTATATACTAGACTGCATATATATACACTGGATGCAGAGTACATATGTATATACTAGACTGTATATATATATATATATATATATATATATATATATATGTAGTGCTGGTAGATTTTTTCAATCTACCGCTTATAGGTAAATTTAGTAGGTCATCTGTTCTGTACATAGTTCAGATTTAATCTAGTGATAGATTAGCCTCTGTTCCAGCTTGGCTGTGTTGCGTGTACTTCCACATTGGGCCTGTGGGTGTCGTTGTTATCATGGGCCGGTGTTGGAAAAGCAACAGGCTGAAGTGTATGAGTGCTCTTCTGTCCTGGAGATAACTCGGCGGAGGTGGTGCTCCAAGTTGCATTCTGGGAGAGGGTATTTATGGGACAGACGCCATATTTCTGGGTCTTTTTATTCCACCTGCTGGCCCTCCTGGCCGACAGGTATGTTTTAGGAGTCCTATCTCGTGGTCCTCTGGGCAGGAGGACCACGTTGCTGCAGCGTGTGGGTGGGCCCAGAAGTCTGTCTGGGGCCTACTATAATGGCTGTGGAGATGGTCCTGTGCTGTCTGTCCTGCGGGAAGAAGCTGGACAATTGAGAAGAATCCAGGGGAAGACCCGTCATGGAAGGATCATGCAGAACGCTGGTCTGGAGAGGGGCCCGGTGACTCAATTGGAGGACGCATCTTAAGTTAACCTACCACACAGTACTGCCAGGTATCAGGAAAGTACTTACCGAGGCCAAAATGCCGAGAGCAGCTCACCCTTGCGACTAAGCGCAGTCCGCCCCCTGGAGATGAGACAGGGAGTGGATGCACGAAGAGGCACAAGCTACCTCAGGGAACAGAAGGCTTCTAGCGTGGAGTCCTTGGTAGAGGGAGGTAGGCTGTGCAGAGACCGGCAGGTGGATGATTTTGCTGAAGCGGGCACAAGAGAAAGTCCAGAACCAGACTGAGGGTCAAACACACACAGGATCAGTATATTCTCAATAGGCTGAGGTAATGTAACTGAGAGACACAAGGAAAGTCCAGGATACAGGCAGAGGTTCAAGGGCAGGAGACAGCAGGCAAATCTGGGTCACAGGCAGAGGGTCAAACACTGGAGAAGAGCGGAAATCCATATAACAAGCCAAGGGTCGGGTTCAGGAGATAAGCAGAGTAGTCGAGATCAATCCGGTTCTAGCCAGTTCCCAGGAATTATTCTCAGGGGGATACCCCTTCCACTTATCTAGATACTGGAGCTGTCTTCCCCTCTTTCTGCAACTCAGTATATTTTCCACCTAAAATTCATTTTCACCGTCAACTAGGACCGGCGGAGGAGGTGGCTCTTCTCTGCCCGGAAAAGGACTAGGGATCCTAGGTTTCAGAAGAGATGCATGAAATACTGGGTGTATCTTGTATGAGTTGGGTAAGGCCAGTTCAAAAGCTACAGGATTGATCATCCTTTTGATCTTGAAGAGCCCTATGAATTTGGGCCCTAATTTCCATGCTGGAACTGGCAGTCTAAGGTTAACAGCAGATAACCACACTTCTTCACCCACCTTGAAAGCTGGATTCTCCTTCCTTTATTGTAATGCTTGCCTGCATAGTTTCCTGAATCCTCAGGAAGTTCAACTGAATGGAGCCTACACGGTCTTGTACCGCAGGGACGGGTATTTCTGAAAGAGAATTCGGGAAAAAAGAAGGATGAAAGCCAAAATTGGTTAGTAGCAGAATAAAAAGAATTATTGTATGCAAACTCGGCATATGGTAGGAGAGAGGACCAATCATCTTGAGAGTCAGAACAAAAACAGCGGAGATACTGTTCCAGAGTTTGGTTAGTTCTCTCCGTCTGGCCATTGCTCTGTGGGTGGTATGCGGAGGAGAGGCAGATTTTTATTTCCAAAGATTTACAAAGTTCCTTCCAGATTTTGGATGTGAACTGGGCCCCTCTGTCCGAGGTGATACTGACAGGAACGCCATGAAGTCTAACAACTTCTTTGAAGAAGACATCAGCTGTAGCCGAAGCAGAAGGACTGCCCACCATGGGCAGGAAATGTACCATCTTGGAGAGACGATCAATGAAGACTAAAATAGAGGTGAACCCTCCTGAGGGCGATAAATCCACAATGAAATCCATGGAAATGTCTTCCCATGGACGTTCAAGAATAGACAATGGTTTTAGTAAGCCCCAAGACTTAATGTTTGACCCTTTACTGCGATGACATGGAATACAGGAAGCCACATAGTCCTTGCAATCTTGTCTCCAGCCGGGCCGCCAAAAAGAACGGGATACTAATTTGACAGTCTTTAGCATTCCAAAATGACCTGCCAGTTTATGGTCATGGCTTGTCTTTAGAATAAGAGGTCTTGATTCTGGTGGGGCAAAGATCTTCCCCCGTGCCCAAAGAAGGTCATCTTGTTTCTGACCTTTCTGACCTTTTGTGGGTCCATTGCAACCCCATTGGTAGAAATGATGAATCCTAAGAACTGAACTGTCGTCTTTTCAAATTCGCATTTTTCCGCCTTAAGATACAACTTGTGTTTCCTGAGGATTGCGAGGACCAGCTTAACATGGTTTTTGTATGATTCGATTGTGGCAGAAAAGATGAGGATGTCATCTAAGTAAACAACTAAAAAGTCATTAAGGTATTCCTGGAAAATGTCGTTTACCAGGTGTTGTAATGTAGCTGGGGCATTGCAGAGCCCGAACGGCATTACCAAGTACTTATAATGCCCGAACCTGGAACTAAAGGCAGTCTTCCACTCATCGCCAGCCCAGATCCGAATGAGATTATAGGCCCCGCGGAGATCCAACTGAGAGAAAACCCTGGTGGATCTGAAGCGCTGAAACAACTCTGGGATAAGAGGGAGCGGGTACCGGTTTTTAACGGTAATTTTATTTAATTCTCCTGTAGTCAATGCAGGGTCTGAGAGAGGCATCTTTTTTTCTACAAAGAAGATGCCGGCTCCGGCCAGTGATGAGGAATGGTGAATTAACCCTTTTTTTAGGTTTTCATCGATATAAACTTTGAGAGCCTTTAATTCGGTTTCAGATAGCGGAAAGATGCGCCCAAACGGAACTTCAGAGCCAGGTAAAAGATCGATAGGGCAGTCGTAGGACGGATGGGGTGGTAGATGGTCAGCCTGTTGTTTATCAAAGATGTCCTTAAACTCAAGGTAAGCTGAAGGTACATGCTGGAGATGGTCAGGTACTGGTACAACAGTGGAACAAGAGGCTGGAGCTGGGAGAAGACAGTGTTGAATGCAATATTCAGAGGAAAAGGAGACTTCCTTCTTTTTCCAACTGATTTGGGGTTCGTGTGCTTGTAGCCAGGGAAGTCCCAATATGATAGGGAACATAGGTGATGGAATGATGTCAAAGCATAGGAACTCTTGGTGACCGGAGTCCGTGGTGATCAGAATAGGACTTGTTTCCTGGGTGATAAGTCCGGAATGGGGAAGAGACCCATCAGCCAAGTGTACCCGGAAGCTTTGTTTTTTGGTTAGTAGAGGGATATGCAGGTTAGCAGCTAGTACAGCATCCAGGAAGCAGCTGCATGCTCCAGAGTCAATTATGGCCAGCAGGCGGACTACTTTTTCCATTAGCTGTAGGGAAACAAAGAGGTTTATGTAAGTCTGTGAAAAAACAGAATTTTGATAGTTCATGATAACTGGTGTGTAGGACTTACTAGGTCTCACAGGGCAGGTGCAAAGAAAATGGCCAGACCCTCCACAGTAGAGGCACAGGTTGGCCTGACACCTGCGCAGTCTTTCTTCCGGGGTGGGAGGAGCCCGGAACAGTCCCAATTGCATGGGCTCGACCTCAGAGGTGGAGGAAGCTGGGAAGGCAGTACAAGGTGGGTGGATGGGAGTTGGTTTCGGAAGCATCCAGCTGGGATGAAAGACCTGAAAGCGTTCCGAGCGCCGCTCTCGCATGCGCCTATCCAGCTTGGTGGCAGTTTGGATCAGATCCTCTAAAGTAGCAGGGGTCTCCATCCTGGCCAGCTCGTCTTTAAGGACTTCAGATAATCATTGGCGGAATTGATACTTAAGGGCAGGCTCATTCCAACCGGTGTCAGCTGACCATTTTCGAAATTCGACTGTATAGTCCTCTACGGGCCTGCGTCTTTGGAATAAATTGTGTAAAGTGGCTTCGGCTGTAGCCATGCGTTGGGGATCATCATAGAGCTGCCCCATACTTTCGAAGAAAGAATCAATTGTGTTTAGTACCGGGCTCCTTTGTTCCATTAGGCTGTGGGCCCAAGCTTGTGGTTCATTAGTTAAAAGAGAAATGACAAAGCCCACTTTTACCACCTCAGAGGAGAAAGTTCTAGGCTGTAAGGCCAAGTACAGGGAACAGGCATTTTTGAAGGCTCGGAACTTCTTGCGATCGCCTGAAAATCGCTCGGGTATAGGGACCCTGGGCTCCAGGGGTAGCCATGATCACTGTGGGGTTAGATGCCACTTGAGAGGAGGACCCACTGGCGGTCACAGGAGCAGAGATGGGAGCTGCGAATGGACCTGTGAGTTGTTGGTGATGACCATCAATCTGAGTGTAACCATCTTGCAATTTTTGAACTGCATCCGTAAGTGCTGACACTTGCTGGCAGAGGATCTCAAGGGGTGAACGCGCTCTGTTGGCCTCAGACATGGCTGGTTTGTACTATCAGGAAAGTACTTACCGAGGCCGAAATGCCGAGAGCGATTCACCCTTGCGACTAAGCGCAGTCCGCCCCCTGGAGATGAGACAGGGAGTGGATGCACGAAGAGGCACAGGCTACCTCAGGGAACAGAAGGCTGCTAGTGTGGAGTCCTTGGTAGAGGGAGGTAGGCTGTGCAGAGACCGGCAGGTGGATGATTTTGCTGGAGCGGGTACAAGAGAAAGTCCAGAACCAAGCTGAGGGTCAAACACACACAGGATCAGTATATTCTCAATAGGCTGAGGTAATGTAACTGAGAGACACAAGGAAAGTCCAGGATACAGGCAGAAGTTCAAGGGCAGGAGACAGCAGGCAAATCCGGGTCACAGGCAGAGGGTCAAACACTGGAGAAGAGCGGAAATCCATATAACAAGCCAAGGGTCGGGTTCAGGAGATAAGCAGAGTAGTCGAGGTCAATCCGGGTCAAAAATAGGTAATCAGTTAACAATAACAGGAAGCAGAGATATCACAGGAAGCTGAAGACAAACCAGCAATTGGTCTGTGTGCCAGAGTTCCTTTTATAGGCCGGCCCAAGGATCACGTAGGGCGTGCGCTATTGCGCATACGTGTGCGCCGGAGCGCCGTTCCACTGCGCATGCGCGCAGGGACACGGTTTTGATGTCTGGAAGTCTGGAATCTGCTAATTGCTGATGCTATGCTTTATAGGCTCCTACAGCAAAAAAATAATAAATGCACATTTTTTTACCTGCAAAAAATGTGCGTTATTTTTTGTAAAAAGGTGAACTTATCCTTTAACTAAACTAAGGGAAAATTCCCTTAGCAAAATGAAAATGCACTTTGCTAAGTGAATAGTCTAGTAAATTAATGGTGTAGATTAGTATTTAGCACTGAATAATCTTTATATATAAGCATAAAGACTCTCTACCCATTATTTTTTAGGTTTCTTAAAAATACTTCTGGACAAACGTTTCTCCTAGAGGAGAACCATATAGGTATGCCTCTGATGTGACTGCATTCCCCTAACAGTCTAGCATCTAATATTCAGACTTGAAGTGGTTGTAAACTCTGTTACACCAGAGTATCTACATATAATAAGGCTTACCTGTAGGTACTGTAAACATCTACTAAACTTGCACAGTTTAGGTGATATTCACTATATACGATGCTGCCGATGTCATCGGCGCATGCGCACTGAAGAAACTGCCTGCTGGTGCCGATTTTTCAGGCGCACGCCGTGACCAGCAGCTCCCACACGCATACCAATCACAGCGCCGGAGGAAGTTACTCCAGTGAAAGATGTAGGCAGTGGGAGAGGAGTGCAGGCAGCACTGCAGGGCAACATTCTAGGGTACTTATTTCATAATCAGCTAGTGCGCAAATTACCGGTATGCCTTTGTTTAGCAGTTTTTTTTTTTTACAACCTCTTTAAACTTTATGGCTCAGAAAAGACATGCCTTTAACGTCAGCGCTCCCATACAGGGATGCTTTTATTCAAATTGGTTCGTGTGTCACATAGTTCTCACTATTTGTTGAAGGATGTCAATATAATTGACATACTAGTCCATGGATATATAGGTGTAAGGGGAGAAATTATTATTAATTAAAATACTCAGCACCCTTATACACACTCTTTATCTGGAGCAATTTAAAGGTAAACAAAAACCACTTACAGCTTACTAGCAGAGGAACTAGTTGTAGCCAGTATTAGTGGTTCACTGAGTAGTGCATACCCAAATGCCGCATACACACGATCGGAAATGCCGCCAGCAAAACTCCAATGAGAGCTTTTTGTCGGAAAATGGGACGGTATGTATGCTCCATCGGTCTTTTGCTGGCGGAATTCCAGCCAGCAAAAGATTGGGAGCATGTTCTCTCTTTTTCGATCAGGAAAAGTTCCTATTCGAAAATGCGTTCGTCTGTATGCAATTCGGATGTGCAGAAAATCACGCATGCTCAGAAACAATTTGATGCATGCTCGGAAGCATTGAACTTCATTTTCTCAGCTCATCGTAGTGTTGTACCTCACCGCGTTCTTGATGGTTGAAAGTTCAGAGAACTTTTGTGTGACCGTGTGTATGCAAGGCAAGCTTGAGCGGAATTCCGTTGGAAAAAACATCTAAGTTTTTTCTGACGGAAATTCTGATCGTGTGTATGCGGCATAAGTCCTTACATGCAGGCCCTGGAACCTGAAGTCCAACATTTTTGATCAGGCCTTGCCTAATATTTTCTGTAGGGAAACAGGAAAAGCAGCTTTCCATAGAGTGAAGTAATATCTTTTAATTTGCCATTTCCCTTGGTTTTGCCATATTTTTCCTTTTCTTTGTTAACCTCACTGATTTTTTTAAAGGTTTTTCAACATCCTGGGTTTAAAATATGCCCCTAGGAAACCACTAAATAAGTTTCAGATGTTTAAAGACGTGCAAAAGTATATTAGAAAATGAAGTATTAAATGCTATTTTCTTTCAAATCCTGTTATAAGAAATCATTCCCAGACAGGAAGTCAAAACCCCAGAGGAACGGGACTCAGGAATGCATCCCTTTTTAACCCCCCGGGAAAACTAGCACCTAACATATCGGTTTTTAAGGATCTTAAGACTTACAACAGGTGAAATTCAAGAAGGAATATCAGAAAAGTACAGAGGAAGGAATAGCCTCCCTCTGTAAAAGGAAGAAACTTTTCATACGGCCAGCGGATAAAGGGGGGGAATCGTTGTTTCGAAGAAACAGGATAACCTGAGGGAAATGGAGTCTCTTTTGTCAGATAGGGACACCTATACCATCTTAAACAGGGATCCTATGAATAAATATAAAAAATCCCTTAATAGTATAGTACAGGAAGGCTATAGAAAAGGAGTCATTAATGAGAAAGAATGTGAATTTTTAATACCATTGGCACCAAGAACACCAATCATATACTACATCCCTAAGATCCACAAAAACCCCACCCAACCCCCTGGTCATTCCATTGTAAGCGGCATTGATTTCCTTACCTCTAGAGTAGGGAAGTTTATTGATTTTTATCTTCAGCCGGTGGTAACTAAAACCTCAGCTTTTTTGAAAGAAAGATTCAATGCAAATTATTAAGGAAATATCTGAGTATACGGTGGAGGATAACGTCTTGCTGGTAACGGCAGACGTCGCCTCTCTTTATACTGTTATACCCCACAAGTTAGGATACCAGGCAGCGGAGTTTTTTCTCAGAAAATAACTTTTATTAAAATCTTCCACTATAGAGTTTGTTATGAAATTGCTCCAATTTGCCATGGAACATAACTATTTTTACTATGGAGGCCAATTCTATCTCCAAAGTACCGGAGTAGCTATGGGGGCTAAATTTGCCCCCAGCTTAGCTGGGCTATTCATGGCCCTATGGGAAAATTACAGACTTTTTTCCCTAGAGGAGCCCCGCCCCTCCTTATTACATGGACAACCCTTTTTTCTGTGGAAGGGTGGAAGGGTGACTAGCAGTCCCTTCATACTTTTATGACCCAACTTAATACTAACAACTGGGGGATCAAATTCACATATGATTGTAGTTCTACTTCAGTTAATTATTTAGACTTGATTATTTTTAAAGAACAGGGTTCCCTTCTAACCAAGACCTTCTTTAAAAACACTGATCGCAAAGGTTATATTCCATTGGACAGTGGACATCACTCGAAGTGGCTCAAAGCCATCCCTAAGGGACAATTCCAACGTATTAGAAGAAACTGTTCCCACCTAGCAGATTTTCAAGCACAAGCTGCTGTTTTGAAGAATCGTTTTGTAGAAAAAGGATATCAGCCTTCCCTATTGGACAGGGATCTACAGGAAGTTGCCCTTCTTGATAGGCAAAGTCTGTTAGTCCCTAAAATTGATAATAGAAATGAAAGAAAAAACAAAGACCTTTCTGACCACTCTTTCCTCCCATTATTGGTGAGTGAATAAAATCATTAGGAAGCACTGGCAGACCCTGAAGTGTGATAAGGTGTTGGGGCCTGTACTTCCGGATCGGCCTAGTGTTTTATTTAGAAGGAATCAAAACCTTAAAGATCTACTGGCGCCTAGTGTCATTGACCCACCCCCAAAAGTACAAATGTTTGGTAACTTTAAAGGCTTCTTTCCTTGTAGAAAGTGTGTGGTTTGTAGGTCGTCCAAAACTATCAAAAGTTCCACCTTCTCATCCATCTTGTCACCTCAAGGGTCTATTCTATAAAAGATTTTATTACCTGTAGGGCTATAGGGGTAATATACCTCCTTAGTTGTCCATGTGGCTTTCAATATATTGGTAGGACCACCTGTGCACTTAAAATTCGGATTGATGAGCACTTGTCCAATATACGTAGGGGGTTTATAGTGTTTTGTGGCATTTTCGTCAGTTTCATAACCGAGATACCTCACTGTTGAAAGTTATGGCTATTGAAAAATTCACCCCCCATTGGAGGGGTAGTAATTTAAAACACCATATCTCACGTTGCGAAACTCGCTGGATATTTGATATGCAGTGTTACAGCCCGCTGGGCCTTAACATCGAGTGGGACATTAACTGCTATATCAATAACAGCTGAAATGTTTTTTTCCTCTCTCTGCTATTTCCCTGTTATAATTACATATTTATACATCTATATGATTAACATTTATATATTTAATCTTTTTTAGATCACTTTTTGCACATGAACATGAGTATTTTGGAATAATTTTGGAATATTACTAAAATGATTTATTGTCGCCCCAAATTAGAGCTGTATGTTTGTCTAGTTCCATATGGTAATCTATTTACATTATCCCTTCTGGTTACTGTATTTATTTTACCCTACCTAATATATAGGAATAATATAAGACACTTTTATATTATATTCATACCCCCTCTTGTCCCCAGTGCTCCCCTTTGGGATATTGGGGTGAGCCCGCAGAGAAAGATGACATGTGGTTGTGCCTTGAGGATATGTTTATTGGTTCAATACCATTTGCATGTAATGTGTCGGGTGGAGCTACGGGACCTGACGTCACCACACATCAGCTGGCTGGCTTCACCGCGGCTGGGTTTTTCATTTAGAATTTTCTGCTTTACCACAGGATGTCAGCTACCCATTGTTTGCAATAAAAGATTTTTTATTAATTTGCTACACTATGGGGTACCTCTTTTTCTTGTAATCTCCCCCCATATATCATGAGTGATCCCACAGAAGCATAACTTGCAGGAAGAGCTTTTACAGTTTGCTGCACCGGGACCATAGCGATCGGAAGGGTCTAAGGCAGATGGAAGTCTCTGCTTGAAGCTAAAATCAGCTGTCCCTGTCTGCAAGATCTGACAAATTTGAGCCCTGAAGACCCCCGTAATAGAGGTCCCACGCATCTGGTAAGCGGCTTTTTCTACCATTATCTGGCTTGTTTAACATATAATGAAGATCGCATTCCGTATTTGAAGGAAGGATTGTGTGCATAGGGAAAGCGCACACCATTGGGGATCACTTTTTAAGGACTTTTACTTGTTCCTTAGATGGACTATACACAAATAATTAATTAATTTATTTATTATTCTTTATTCACTTTCAGTGTTTGATTATTTATAAAAAAGTATATCAGCGCACATATGACACAAAAAGCAGCTGAACACCAGGGTCAAACGATCAAATCCCTCCAGATAAATAAATAAAAAGGTGCAGAGGAAGTCCCCGCCCACTGGGACGCAACGCGTCCAGAACGTGACGTCGTGACGTCATCCGCGGCTACTGCGCATGCTCCACCGCTCGTACACACTCTGCTGTGTTCCAATGTTTGTTTCCTGGCACTTGAGAAGTGCTTGCTATGTAAGTTTCATTTCATTCATTTTTTCAATAAACTGTTACATACGGAGAGCACTATGTCTGTACCTTTTGTGATTTCATGGTAACGATATCCACCTGCTACCTGGTTATCTGGAGGAGTCCCTTGCCTTAAGACCTTTGCCATTTATCTGCTGACCTTTATGAGATTGCTTGATTTATCTTTGGGACCAGGTGAGAGGCCATTCGGTTCATGGTGAAGGGTTCCATTATCAGTCACATTTGTTTGCTGTGATCATCACATTCCTGGTGGATTCATTTCTTCATACTTGGACATTTTATAATTGGACATTTTTTGTGTTGTTTATTATATCAGCACTTCCTTTGTGATTTAGCAATTATATATTTTCTCTATGGTTGTTTTATTGATTTAGCGCTGCACCTTTTTATTTATTTAAGTGTTTGATTATTGTTGAATATTTACACCTTAATTTAAAGGTGATTTTTTTTACCAGTGTGTTTGATATTAGTAGCGCACCTGACTCTTTTTACACTTTTCAACATCTTGCCTAATTTCTGTTACTTTTTTTTACTTTTACATTTTCATAAACTGGAAAAATAGCAAAGCATGGAAAGAGTGATTGTAAAACATTTCTTAGTAAAAAAGCTTCTAAAAACTTCTAAAACTCCTACAGGTTGACCAGCAGACTAACAAAATATATATAAATACATTCAAAATCATTGTTAGATTCTTGGCTGGAGACACATCTCTTCAGTCAGTTGCACCACAAGTCTCTAGAGTCCTTACATAACTGTAAGATAAAAAAAATGGAACTTAATAATGGTGTCTCTTTCCCAGAGAGACAGATCGAACTGATGACATTGTGATGGCAATTAAATGCATTGCAACAGCTATTAAAGTACAGCTCTGAGATGTGCATTTAGGTAATGAAGTTAAATTTACTATTTATCTGTAGCAACTAATTTGCTAAGATCTGTTTAAAAGAGAGAGAAAAAGAAAGAAGAGAGCTGCCACCAGCTTCCCTAGGTGAATGTCCAAGTGGAGACAGAGCCTAGGCAAATATCAAAGACTATTTGTCATTGTTATTAAGCAGTAAAATGCTTTGAGTAAGCAATGTGTCATGCAATGCTGATGGAAAATGCAGCTAACATATTAATATTTTAAACATAGAGTGCAATGCTGTACTAACTGTAGAATAAATACAGCAATAAAAAAATGATGCATGCTATTTATGTAAAGAAAGGTTACTAGTGTGAATTGATAAACCTAGCAAACATAACAACATTTTTTGCCTTCATACACTGACAATTCCAATGGTTTTAAATCCCCAAAGTACAGTAAAAACTGTAAATAGTCAGTATGTTTTGGTTAGGTTGAAATTAAAAATATACAAAAATGTATTGCTGTTAGTTCATTTAAAAGGCAAAAACTCTAAAAACATAAACTGATATAAAATACAAATGTTTGTTCACCCAGAAAAATCAATAAACTAAAATGTGATTTTTGCAAATTAGACATTTCTTTCATTCTAAATCACCATCCCTAATTCTAGATAAACCAACTACTTTTGAATATCTATGTGCCCAAGGCCCCCATCAATTACATTTAATTTCCTGTATATATAGTATCCTCCATGAGTCGTCTCCCATCACAGAGACATTACATCTTTATATGCGCAGGTGGTCTCATCTAGTGGGCCGTCCTGTTACAATACAGATGTGGTATAGAATCTGGTCCTCTACATTTAAATCTTCCAAATGTGTCACCCAGAGAGAGACAACCATTAAAATTCTCATGTTCTGGTACAGAACACCCGATGTAATTCATAAGTATGACCCTTCAGTCTCGCAACATTGTTGGCGATGTGGAACTGAAATAGGCTCACTGTTCTACATTTTTTGGCAGTGCTCTTTGATTCAACCTTTTTGGTGTGATGTACATTTTCTTATACAAAAGGTGACGGGGGTGTCCCTTCCGATGGATCCCTTGACCTATCTATTGGGCCTACCTCCATCAGGGATATCTAAAAAGACAAACAAATTAATATCCTACATATTACTAGCCGCCAGAAGACTTATTCCGTTATTCTGGCTATCCAATACCCCTCCCCCACAGTCCAGATTACTACTCTTGGTGGCTGAGATTCGAACAATGGAGTTTTTGACAGCCTCGGTACACGATTGTGTTTCCAAGTTCACTAAAATATGGGAACCATGGGATCTTTCGGAGTACGGGACCCCCATGACACCAGGCTCACCCTAATCTTAAGTCAACCCTATACTACCTGTGTATATGGCCTGAACTGATCTCAAGGATCCAGACTCCCTCCAATATTACGCTTATTTTCACACCATAGGGAATTGACCTAATATATCTATGTGTTTTGTTACTGTGAACACTTTTTGTCACCTATATTTGTTACTTTTATACTTTGTTTTTCTTTTTTCTATAATGATTGCTGTATAATGCACATGCATTGACAATGTAATGCTCGTTTTGCTAAAACTTTGTACTTAATTTTTGAAAATCAATAAAAATACAATTATAAAATGTGATTTAATGTATTGCAATATCCCCCAGATGGCAGGGATCACTTTTTTTTACAAATGAACATGGCTTTATTTTCCATAGAACTGTATTTTGCTGCCTATAATGCAACAAGATTTTCCTTGGCTTGTCCTGATAAGTAACTAGAGCTTGCCATAAATATGTGTGGACATAGCTTAGGGCCCCAGCTATTAAATACCCAAGACCAAGTGCTAGCCATTGAAGGGAGAAATCTAAAAAAGTTAAAGTGATTTTAAAGGTATTTTTTAAAATGACAAACATGTTATTCTTACCTGCTCTGTGCAATGGTTTTGCACAGAGCAGCCCCGATCCTCTTCTTTTTGGGTCCTCCGCTAGTGGTCCTGGCTCCCCCCTCTGAAGAGTGGCCCCGAGTGCCCCCGTAGCAAGCTGCTTGCTATGGGGGTACTTGAGCAGGCTCTCTCCCGATCTGTACTCCTGTGAATTGCTCACAGGCTTTAATGACTTTCGCTGCTGTGTGAGCTAATGAGGAGAAAGAGTCCTGGGAGAGCTGCTGCTCTCATGCACATCGCTGGATCAAGATGGGGCTCAGGTAAGTATAAGGGGGGCTGGGGGGGGAGCTACACCCATAAGGTTTTCTATCTTAATGTATATAATACATTAAGGTAAAAAAACTCCTGCCATTTGAACCACTTTAAATTATGATCAGAGATATTGGGGTGCAAATTATTCTGGAATGATGTTTAAGTGTTCTCCCTGTGTTTCTATGGGTACCACCTGGGAGATCCCTTTTTCGTCCATATTCCAAAAACATACTGGTACAAGAGTTGGCTGCCTCCAAAACTGGTCCCTGTGTGTGTATTTAGTAGGAACTTTGGATTGTTTGTCCTTTGAGAAATGGGGACTGTTATATATGGTTCCCTGCACTCTCTAAAGGGCTGCATAGTAATGGAGCAATATAATTGCAGGCATAAATACACTTAAATACATTAATTAACAATCGGCCCATAGCCGAATGATGGCTACAGGGTGGTTGCTTAACTCTGGGAGGGCGTACAGTGACGTCCTCCCAGAATTCCGCTCTCGTGCGCCCTCTGGGGCGTGAACCCGAGAACATCCGTGACCGCCAGGTACAGAGGACCCAGCACATTACGGATCATGGTAAACGGCCATTGATCGTAAAATGACTTCTTCTTTCACATTATGCAAAAACATTGAGCTAACTTTACTGTTTTAAAGCACTGTATATTTTTTTTAAAGCACAAAACTGTTTTTTTTCCAAAATAAACGCATTCGAAAAATTGCTGCACTAATTGCTGCACATATATAATGTTTTGGGGTTCTATGTAATTTTCTAGCAAATAAATGATGATTTTTACGTGTAGGAGAGAAATGTCAGAATTGGCCTGGGTGCTCCAGAACGCCTGAAGGTGCATGTTGGGCCTCTGTGTGTGGCCATGCTGTGTAAAAGTCTCACACATGTGGTATCGCCATACTCGGGAGTAATAGCAGAATGTGTTTTGGGGTGTAATTTGTGGTATGCATATGCGGTGTGTGAGAAATAACCTGCTAATATGACAATTTTGTGAAAAAAAAAAAGAAAAAAAAATCTTCATTTTGCAAAGAATTGTGGGAAAAAATGACAACTTCAAACTCACCATGCATCTTTCTAAATACCTTGGAATATCTTCTTTCCAAAAAGGGGGGTCATTTGGGGGGTATTTGTACTTTTCTGGCATGTTAGGGTCTCAAGAAATTAGATAGGCCGTCAGTACTTCAGGTGTGATCAATTTTCAGATATTGGCACCATAGCTTTTGGACTCTATAACTTTCACAAAGACCAAAAAATATACACCAATTTGTACTTATTTTTACCAAAGATATGTAGCAGTATAAATTTTGGCCAAAATGTATGAAAAAAATTACTAATTTGCTACATTTTATAACCGAAACAAAGAAAAATTCATTTTTTTACCAAATTTTCAGTCTCTTTTCTTTTATAGCACAAAAAAAAACCCAGCTGTGATTAAATACCACCAAAAGAAAACTCTATTTGTGTGAAAAAAGGACAAAAATTTCATACAGGTATAGTGTTGCATGAATAATTGTCATTCAAAATGTGAGAGCACCGAAAGCTGAAAATTGGTCTGGGTATTAAGGGGGTTTAAGTGCCCAGTGGTCAAGTGGTTAAAGTAAATGAAAATTCAATGCACACCAAATGCAGAGGGTGATCTAATGTGAGCACTTTCAGAGCTTCCTCCACACTTACTATGCCTTTCTGTTGGAAGAAGCTTCAAAGGTACCTTGCCGTGTCAATAATTAGCTAGAAAAGCATCCAAGAGTGGACAACGCTGAATAATAACGCAGAATAAATAGAGGAGATAAAGTGTTGATAGCCCAAGAATCACAGAATAAACAGTGAACAGTAGGGTCAAAAGGTAATTGCTATAGAAGAGACAAGGCTGTGAAATGTGAACTTAATATGAAAGGTTTGTAAAAGTTATCTTATCTTGATTCTATGTTTGTCGATGCACTTTAAAGCCTGGTAAACACTACAAGTTTTTTTTCTTTCAGCCCAGCGGTTGAAACCTCAACCTATGCAAAGTGAGTACAGGGATCTCCCCTGCTGAGCTGTTATGTTCTGACAGGGGAACGGTACCCCCCCCCAGCCAGAACACTCTGATCAGCGCTTTCTGCCAATGGTTGAGAGTGCTGATCGGGAGTTGGTCAGCTGCTGGCATGCTTGTCATTGACAGAATGTCCCTTTAAGAGCTATGGGTGGAAGTGATGTTTTGACGTCGCTTCTGCCCTGCAATGGTATGGAACCAAGTGGGGCGCCATCTTCCCTTTAGTCAGCTCCATACCACAGACCGAGAAGGAGCCGATCGCTTCCGTAAGTGGTGGAGGGCACCGCAGCGCGTCGGGAGGGGGTGGCCCTCTCCCGCCACCGATAAAAGTGATCTTGTGATATATCCGCCGCAGAGACCACTTTTATCTGAAAGCTAAAGAAGAGGATACCGGAGTTATGGCAGCTAGTTGCTGCCATAACAACAATATTCCTCTTCAAACAGCCGACGTATAACGACGGAGGGCAGTCGGCAAGTGGTTAATATCTGATCATTGTAGATAACTTTTTGACAGGCACGCCTAGTTTCTTCATCAAAGATACTGCTGATTATGTACACATTGGATTGAAATGGGAGCAAGATATTAAAGTGTAATTCCACTTTTGTTGAGGGAAAAATATGATGGTCGGCTCCTACTGAAAGGGCTGCACGCCCTAACAAACTACCAAACTGGGAGCTTATCCCTAATCACAATCAATGTGAATTTAAATTTAAATAAACTTTTGCTAAGTCAGGTACAGCATGCATGCAAAGAGGAAAAAGTACATTGCTTTTATTGTATATGTACATTCAAGATCCGCTATTTATTTGTTGTCATGAATCGCCAGTAATACCTGTATGCCCTGTTTGCCTGCTTACCTCTGGTCTGTGTATCAGCCTTGGGCTGCACTCTCACACCTGCATGTTTAAGTAATCTTCTCTCAGCATGGCTCCACCCTAGCCTCTACAGGATGCACTATTTAACACTGTATTGTCCAAGCCTGCCTTGCAATATTGTGTGTTTGGTTTCTTGTCTCCTGCTTGCCATGTGCTCTACGTCTATTTCTGTTACCGATCTTGGCTTGTTTTTTGACTATCCCTGCCTGCTTGTTACCCTGACCTTTGGCGTGTTCTATGTCTGTCCTTGTCTGCTAGTTGCCCCGACCTTTGGCTTATCTGCTGACTATCCCTTGTTGTCCTGGGCTGCTGCTTCCTCTCTATCCTCCTGTAGCCTACCATGAGAGTGAGCTGTTTGACCCTGGGGGGCCGCGACCTGGAGCCAGTTGCAGCGCAGTCCGTCCTCACCACTAGAGGCTCTGGTTAACACCTGCTGGCTCGGCAGACTCTGTGCCCTGGGCAATCTTATGCGATAGCTCCCAGTGGGATACGTTTTGGTGCTCCAGTGGACTTGCTTTCCTGAACCACCCAGAGTTCCATCTGCAGCAGTCAGCCATAGGGTCCACTACCTTAGCGGTGCACTCCTGACCCCAACGGTGTGCATCTGTCACCTGGCCTCAGATAACCTGACATTTATAAACTTAGCTTTTAAAAGGGAATTCCACTTTTGTTAATTAAACTATGTAGTGTATACAATTGCCACACAAGCAATTTTGTAGTGTATGTTTACACATTTTAATTGATGTATAATGTTCTAAATCTGTCAAAAAATGTAATACAATATGGTAACCTAAAGGCATTGTGTACATAGTTGGTTTACAGAATACTCCCAAAAATGTCATTTGTGGCACTTGCTTGTGTGATTGGTTGGATTTTCTCAGGTCACTAAGATAAGTAACATTTTAGGTATCCACTACAAAAATAATTTTGTTTTTGGTTAGATATCCCATAAGGGTTAATGATTTCTGAAGCAATGAAGACACTGCAACTTTCGATTTTGAACACAATTTGAACACTAAAACTGCACTGGGGGTTATAATGCATGCATGTCCTCAATTTCAGGAGCCATTCTTCCAAGGACATCATGAAACAAATATTTTTTTCTTCAGAACAGAAAGAGGTAGAGAACTCTGCTGCAAGGTTCGATAAAATCCATGTACATAGATCACCCAGAGGGGATTTATTTTAACAACACTTTAGGGGCAAATGTTTGTTTAGATCACAGGTTTTCTTTTTACTGTACAAAAGATGAGTTAAACAAGACAAATATTTACCTGATGTACAGTATATGAGGAACCAATGGCTCTAATTTGCATCCAGTGAGTTACTGATTATAATCTATCTCCACAGCTAGCAAAAATGTTGCCAATTTGTTTACACGTGGCTTGGCACAGTTTCTCTAGGCATACATCTAGAGAAATTTGCAATGTAGCTGAAGCATACTGTGCAAAAATTTTATAATGGTTTGTTTTGTGTACTTTTGTGCTGCTGGCTGAATGTGATAGTGATTTCAGTTGTCATCCTGGCTGGTCTTCTGGAATCTGTCTGACTGCTACCTCTATGACTTCATATGGTTTTACAGCTGAATGCCAACAGTCTCAACCTCTGTTTCTTTACTCCGGTTGAACCTAGTCTTCCCTGTCCCCTTCCCTCCCCTGTGCTTGATACTTTCAGACTTTGGCATCCTATTAGCAGTCATTAAACCCAGGGATCTATTCTGGGAGCATCATAATGCTTAACCCATTTGTCCTTGAAAATTAATAGTGCAAAATAGGTGTTTCTTAAATTTTTCTCTCAGACAATCCTTTGCATGGTGCCGGTGACACAGATGGCCCCCACATGACAGTAAAAAATTATTTAGCAAGTTTGGACAACTAGATGTGATACAAACAGCTGCAATAGACATTCTTGAGATTTTATTGTCCGAGACAGAAGACAGACAGTTTTCATGTCATTCTCTATTATTTCCTTGTCAAATTTGTTCATTAGCGATTAAACATAACAAGAGCAAATCAGATACAGGTAATGACACATAAAGGAGTAGGCTACACCAGCTTAAAACAGGAATGAACAATTAAGGAATATATGAGTCAAGATCAAGTATTACACTGGCTGGTAAGCAGGGCCGGCGCGCCGCTATCACTTGGCAAACTGGGCAGTCGCCTAGGGCGCAGCCATAGCCGCTGATTCCATATCTCGATGTGTGACAGTAGTAGTCCTTTCAGGGCGGCGCTGCCGTGCAGTCCTGTGGAGGAAAAGGTGGAGGCGATGGGAGCTTGTCACAACCTTGATCCAACAGTTGTTGGGTCAGAGAATGGATTCATGTGCTCCCCTCCCCCGGCTCCTCCCCTTCTCCCGCACTCTGTGGATCTTCATGGCTGAGCAGCTCTGTGGCCGCCATGGCTGAGCAGCTCCCTGACCTCATCTCTGGGATGGACGGCTGTAGTGGAGGACCTGCCAGAGCAGGCATCGCGATCAGCGTGGGGAGCCAGTCTGCCAGAGTCTCAAGGTACATACAGCATTACGGTCCTGCTGCCCACCACTGAACACATCCTGAGACATGATTCCCTGACCGAGGGCGCCCCGAACATCCCTGCTACCAGCTGCCTGTTACCTCACACACAGCCCTGATGATATGATGCCATCTACTGTCCCCCTGTCATCATCATGCTCCTCATCATCCCCTTGTTCCTGACATCCCACCACCCTACCTCCTGTCATCATACTTTTTATCATCATCCACCTGTACCCCCCTGTCATTTTCCCCCCTGTACCCCCCTGTCATATGTATCCCCTGTCATTATCCCCCCTGAACCCCCCTGTCATATGCATCCCCCTGTCATTATCCCCCTGTACCCCCCCTGTCATAATCCCCCTTGTACCCCCCTGACATATGCATCCCCCTGTCATCACCCCCCCGTTTCCTCCGCCATATACATCCCCTTATCATCTTCCCCCCGTACCCCCCTGCCATATGCATCCCCCTGTCATCATCATCCCCCCTGTACCCCCTGCCATATGCACCCCCCTGTTATCATCACCCACCCTGCCATATGCAACCCCCAGTCATCATCACCCCCTGTACCCCCTGCGATATGCATCCCCCTGTCATCATCCCCCCCGTACCCCCTGCCATTTGCACCCCCTGTCATCATCACCCCCCATGTACCCCCTGCCATATGCATCCCCCTGTCATCATCATCCCCTATGTACCCCACTGCCAGCTTCCTACCACCCCCACTCCCTGTCATCATCATCCCCCTGTACCCTTCTGCCAGCTTCCTACCACCCCACTCCCTGTCATCTTCATCCCCCTTGTACCCCACTGCTATCTTTCTATCACCCCACCCCCCTAAATGTACTGGTGCATGTCACATATGATAGATGCAGGGACAATTTTTTTCTTCCAGACACCAACAATGGGCAGGGACTTTTTTTCTTTCAGTGACACCAAGGATGGAGATGCATTTCTACCTAAGTCCCTGCTCACCCATAGTGCAGTGACCTGTGTTTAAAACTTTCTTTTTTTTGGTGGGGGGGGCGCACATAGCTGGTCCCGCCGGATGGAGATGCATTTCTACCTAAGTCCCTGCTCACCCATAGTGCAGTGACCTGTGTTTAAAACTTTTTTTTTTGGTGGGGGGCGCAAGTAGCTGGTCCCTCCTAGGGTGCAAAATAGCCTAGCACTGGCCCTGCTGGTAAGGCTAACAAAAGGCTGCTATGAGTGAAGCAACTGAAGTGGTTATCATTCTCCATTATATTAAAACAGATGCAGAATACAGGCATGGCCCCAGAACACACATAGGCTATAAATGCCAAGTTTTATGTGTGCAGGTCAAAAAAGTTTAGTATGAGCATTGTTTACTAATAATAGACAACATTCCAGTGTTTGTCGGTATCACCTTTTTTAGACCTTGGTAGAAGATGTATTTTTCATCCATCACAGGACATACCTTCCAACTAGCCACCCCTCCCCCATGTACACATGTCGGCCTACAGGCTCACACAGACTGTGCTCCTGTTCTTTCAGGCTCTGATGAAGAGGTCACCCTCGAAATGCATCAGCCTTTTTTAAATATCTGCCTCAACATGGGCATATCCCTATTTTAAACCTTTCAGTGTATATTTTGTCACCTGTTTTTATGAAACGTAGTATCTGTATTATCTAGATGGTTATATTTGTTTGTATTCCACTATACATGAATAAACCAAATATGTTTTGATGTAAGCGGTTGATCACGCACCCTCCATCCACCTTCTTCCACACTGCAAAATAGCCTAGCACTGGCCCTGCTGGTAAGGCTATCAAAAGGCTGCTATGAGTGAAGCAACTGAAGTGGTTATCATTCTGCAGAATACAGGCATGGCCCTAGAACACACATAGGCTATAAATGCCAAGGTTTATGTGTGCAGGTCAAAAAAGTTTAGTATGAGCATTGTTTACTAATAATAGACAATATTCCAGTGTTTTGTTGGTATCACCTTTTTTGACCTTGGTATAAGATGTATTTTTGTAGATGTACTGCAAGTGAAAATAAAAACCTCTAGTTCACCTAGCAACTATGCAAGTGGTTCAATTTTTGCAGCCCAAAACTTTGAATTAATTAAATCTGCTTTATATAACTACTTGAAGAGCTTTTTAAATTGAAGAAGACTTTTTTTTAGTAATTTACAGAAGGTTATTCTTTTTCAGAACTCTTTATAAAAGAGCTGACACACAAAAATAATTTGATTTTATGTTATTGTATAGTAAGGCAAAAATAATGGAACGCTCACTAATAAATTCCTTCTCAGTCATACCTAAAAAATGAGAAATGCTGTAGCTCCTATAAAAAAATGTCACTGGAGAGTCCATTTAATCTAGAGAGGCCTGCAAGCACCATAACAATTTAGCAAGTAAATGAGGAAATCGAAATTTAATGGATTCTCATTGACTGGATTTGCAAAGAGAAAATGCATTGATAAATTTCCATTATGCCTGTCACATTTCACATTAGAACAACAACTACAATGAGTTCTTTGGCATACATTAAACATCTATTACTTTTAGGAACTCTTTGGGAGAGAGGGGAGAATATGAACAAAGCATATGTTTATTTTCTCTATCAGTTATCATGCTAATTGTATATTTAAATGTACGCTATCCTAAATGATAAAATGTTTGTATGTCCATCCCCTAAAATGACCTGCAGTACAGTAGTTTAATACATGCACAAGATGCACAAAAATGAATCATCACTAATAAAAAAATCCAAGGTACGGTCCTTTATTTAGTAAAGCAACATGTACCTGCAGTTTTTGGAACAATGCAAGGTTCCCAAACTCTATCTCTTGTTAAATATATTTATTGAGTTTTCACAAAAGAAAAAAGAAAAAATGAAAGGATATAATACATGGATACATAGCATACATTCAAGACGTTTTACAATATAATAACAAATATTAGAGTTATCAAACAACCTTGTTTACTGTATGTATGTTGAAAATAAAAGATGGAAGAAGCGATTTATTAATCTAGTAATCAGGCTAAGTATCCAGAGCATTACAAAAGAATAATAAAATAGGGAAAGAGGGAAAGATAGAGAGAAAAAAAAAGAAGATTTTCTCGGATTGGTGTCTCGGGCCACGATAGATTTACACAAATAGTACATATTTAAGTAGTATTATGATTTACAACCTATTGAGGTAACAACAGAGATTGGGCAAAATCGGTGGGAAGGTAGTGTTTAATCCATGGTTGCCAAATTTTGCGAAATTGATTAATTTTATTTTCATCAATAGCTGTCATCTTAGCATATA
The DNA here is from genome assembly GCA_037952925.1 of Lithobates clamitans. Lineage (NCBI taxonomy): Eukaryota > Metazoa > Chordata > Amphibia > Anura > Ranidae > Lithobates > Lithobates clamitans. The sequence continues at coordinate 2,171,498 of JBBGZY010000441.1, forward strand.
CAAGTGCTATGTTCATTCTGTGTTTGGCTTCAGCAAGAATTACATTTTGGGACTTCCATGCCTTGGCAATCGTTTGCTTTGCTGCAGTACTAAGTTGAAAGAACAATTGAAATTGAGTATGTGTGAGTATAGAGGGCTTAAGGTTTAGGAGAGCCGTAGCAGGGTCTGGAGAAATACTGATTTCCAAAGCTTTAGAAGCTATAGAAAGTACATTCTTCCAGAATTCCTGGACTACAGGACATTGCCACCATATGTGGAAATGTGTTCCTGACGTGTCACATCCTCTAAAGCAATTAGGTGAGTAAGTAGGGACGTATTTAGCTATTCTAGCTGGTACTAGGTACCAACGTGCTAGAACCTTGTAATTTTTTTCTACAGCAAAACAGTTTGTAGAGGAAGTTTTGGTGGCTAACCATATATTAGACCAATCTTGGTTATCAAACTCTCGATTTACATCCTGTGCCCATTTAGTAGCGTATGGGGGTAGAGACTCGCTAACCCAATTTGAAGATAATTTAGCAGTATGTAGAGGCTAAATAATTGGGTGTGGGAACATCTCAAGAGAGTATTAAGAACTCCCTGAGAGGATCCGGGACCACTAACAAGGACCCCCATAACAATGGTGGGAGTCCTCAAGTGGTATAAGGGGCAGCAAGAAATTCCTTAGGGATAATTAACATCGGAGAACCACAGGAACTATTCCATTATTATCATGGAAAATGTCATTGAAATTATTATTTTTTTTTAAAAATATATAATAAAAAAAAAAATAATGAAGGTAAAGTTCAAAAACTGAGAGAGAAAAAAATATATTTTTTATACTTATTATACTTATTACAGTACCATGTAGCCAAAGCTCATTTCAGTCATGAATATGGCGGATTAATTAACTCAGCCAGCAGACAGTGCTGGAAAATGTAAAGAGACAAAATAATTCATTGGAATTAGATTATCAGTCCATTGAATCCTCGTGGTTCGGCGGTGAATGTTCATATCGACCTCGCTTATTAAGGTTTTGTTGGGATGATGTGGAAGAGCTGGATATTGGGTCCTTATGCTGTGTGGAACGAGAGGCTAGGCATCTGTGAGACTGTTTCTTGGATACGACTGCTTCAGCTAAACCCATTTCAATGAGGGCCGACTGCAAGTCCTCTGAAGAGCGACAGACATATTTAGTTTTCAGATGTGTAAATCTGAGACAAAAAGGAAATCCCCAGTGATAGGTGATTTGATTTTGCTGAAGTACCTGCAGTTGTGGTTTTAGTGCACGTCTCTTTGTGACCGTAAGTGGGGATAAATCTGTGAAAAGTTGGTATGTATAGCCTTGAAAGCTGAGAGATTCCCTGCCTCTGGCAGGCGCTAGTATCTGTTCTTTGGTTCTGTAATAGTGCATTTTGGCTATAATATCCCTCGGGGGACCATTAATTTTACGTGGGGCTAGAGCCTATGCACTCTATCCATTTCAAGTCTGTCAATAGGGGTACCAGGTAATAATTCCTGAAAGAGGGCCGTGACAGTAGCCTTCAGGTCCAAAACTGATTCAGGGATTCCCCTAATTAGCAGGTTCGATCTGCGATCCCTATTCTCTTGGTCTTCTAAACGTGCCTGTAGTGTAAGGTTTTCCTCTTTAAGTATCATCAACTCAGACGTATAGTTCTGTGTAAAATTATCCATTTCATCAACCCTCGGTTCTAAATCAGCTGTTCTCTGACCTAGCTCTCTTATCTCCTTAGTTAATTTATCAGTTATGAGATCTGAAGTTTGCTTGAGGGCTTTCTGAAGCATATATTCAAATTTTTTGAATATGTCAGGTTGTGTAGTTGTTTGTAAGTCACAAATGTCATATTCCGGCTCAGACTCACCATTAGCAGTTTGTGTCTTCTGGCTATGAGGCAGAGACATTTTAATATGTGTACCGCTGCGCTGTGAGGGAGAGGATGCCGCCGCCATTCCAGCCACCAGTCTGTGTGCCGTTTCCTTCGGTTTTCCGGATTTAAGTTTTGATTTAGGTCCTTTCAGGACCATTATTTGTGTAGCTGATAGTGCTGGGTAGAGTTTTCTACCTTTTTGAGCAGTTTGCAGAGCCTCTGGAACCTGTAGTTCTCCGGTGCTATCTCCCGAGGAGCGGAGCTCTAAGGTAGCATAAACGTTACCTCAGGCTGCCGCGCATGCGCCCATAATCTCCCCAACTCTATCTCAGCTCCTTAGCCTCTCTGAGTTCAGATAAATCAGCTCCAGCTCAAACAATTTTTCTTTGGGCTATTATGTTATAGTTTTCGATAGAGCGGGAAAGAGATAAAAACTTTGCCACATTTCTGTTGCTGCTTCTGTGGTCATTTACACAGGAAATGAGCAAAATCTCTTTAACAAGGGCGCAGACCGCAAAAAAAGCCAGAAGAGTTTTCCCAAAATCTGGTCTGCCTCCTCTCCCTCAGTGATAGTTTTGCTGCCTCCTCTCTCTCACTCCACAACCAGTTCCTGCTGCCTTCTACTGTTCGTGAATGGTGATTAGGCACTGCTGTCATCTTTTATGCACTTAGGTAACCACACACTACAAGGTCCATCAACACATTTTTCTGCAAAACACCCGTACCTATTATTGATTTGTAGTTTAGTGTATTTAAAAGAAAAATGGGAAACAAATAGAGAAAGATAGAATAAGATTACGTAAAAAAAAAAAAAAGAAAATACAGGTTGCCAGTAGGCACTTCAGACATTCTAGTATACTTGTGAACATTCATTATTTTATTATTGTAGCAAAAGTGTACCTATATGAAAACAAAAGGAGTGAGCTGATCTCACTCACCTAGCAACAGAATTTGTTATTGCTCTTAGGCCCCTTTCACACATGTGGGCCGTTCATTTCATCAGTTCAGTCACATCAAAACGGATGAAGTATTCATCAGGTTTTCATCAGTGCTCAACAGTTTTTCATCCATTTTTCATCCGTTTTTCGTCTGATTTTCATCCGTGCTCATCAGTTTTTCATCCGTTTTTCATCTGTACTCATTAGTTTTTCATCAGTTTTTTTTACATCCACTACCAATGCAAAAATGGATGAAAAACTGACCATTTGTCAGTTTACATCCCTTTTTCGTCCCATCCGTATTTTTTAACGGAAGAAAAGCTTTGATCAGTTTAAAAAAACAGATGATGATGGATGCAGATGTAAACTGATATAAGTGGATGATCATCCATTTACATACGTTTTTCCATAGAGATGCATTGATGTCCGTTTCTCATCTGTCAACAGATGGATGAAAAATGGACAGCATGTATGAAAGGGGCCAACTCTTTCTATGCTAAAATGCGTGCACTTTTTCTGCAATGAACACCTGAGGAATGTAGGCATAAAAAATACTACTTGCCAGGAAGAAACAGCCATAGAAAATGCTAGCTACTGGAGAGTATAGATACAAAAAATACCAGATGTCTATGGAAATAAGGCTACAAAAGCCAAAAGCCACTGAGAGAGAGAAGTTCTCCTGTTGGCATCTGGAGGAAAACATCTAAATATTGTCTCAAAATCCACCATGATTCTCAATTACAGTAAGTGACATCAGTGGGCACAAGGGTAAATCTGAAGTCCATTAGATCTTGTTAAACTTGATTTCACAGTTTTCAGCCTTTGTTTTATTGTATTTTGTGTGTCAAGCTGTAGGTAAAAAAAATATTTGTCGGTTAATGAACTTGCCAAACCAGGTTTGCTTGTTTTATTAGGTGTGTTTTTATGGTGTACTAAATATGTTGTAATTTATGTTAACAAGAATTCTCTGGTTCACTGTTTTTCTTGTTTAATTAGTACTTAATGGAATAACTGCACCCATTATTTACTATAAAGGACACCTTTTAGTTATTCTCTTTATTTCATATTGGTGCCTCACATAGAAAGACTTTTATTTTGGCATGTGTTGTTTCTCAGAGTCCAACTGTCTTTTTCATTTCACAATTGACAGGAGAATGAATAAGAAGCATTCTTTGTGATATGTACATGGCATTGGAGGCATCTTGTTCAGCTCACAGAGTACTTTATATATTGTAACATAGTCACATAAAATCTGTAATATTGGCCTAAAAAGAAGATAACGCATTAAGGTAAAAAAACCTCTGACTTTAGAACTACTTTAAGCCAGCAAGTCTATGGGGATTATTTGCTAAAAGAAAATCCACTTTGCACTGCAAGTGCACTTGAGAGTGCACTTGGAACTAAAGTTGCTGTAGAGCCGAGGGGGACATGCAAGGAACATAAAAAACAACATTTTAGCTTGCACATGTTTGGATAATAAAATCAGCAGAGCTTCCCCTCATTTCAGATCTACTCCTTAGATTTAGAGCGATTTGCCTTTCGTAAATAACCCCCAATGTCTTTACCCATTATTTACAAAACCTGTACTGGAGCTTGTTTTACTGGGATCCTCAAAAGCAGGGAGGGGTGGAATTCCTAGTGTTATGGACTATGTTTCATTTTCTCTTAGACAGGTCTTGCTCGGCTGCTGCTGTTTCCCAATAAGAAACTACCTGGAATAATAAACTTATCAGGGATATAGGGACTTAGTGGAGCAGAAGTTATTTTGTTGTTTGTGGCTTTGGGACTGTATGCCTTGGTTACTTTAATTTTCCTTCTGCTGGAATATTAAAGTAAAAAGTAATGCATAGGATGCATTAAGGTGAAAAAACACAAGGGTTTACAACCCCTTTATCTTTCAACCACACAGTGAACTTTGCACATTAAGGAGTTTCCCCTTTTAAACACTGTAGACAGGTAGCCTAAACACTGAAAAGCCTTCTTTACAGAAAGCATATAATTCTGGGACAAATCATTGATGCCAAGGTGCACAACATCGTAAACACCTAACCTATTTTGACACTTCCACACCATTTCCTACAGAAACATCTCTTACAGTTAGTCATTACTATTATAATTATGTGTTTATTTTTTTCCTTAATCTTTCTATTATCATTCTCTCTATTATCATTCTCATTTTCATTTCTCCTTTGGTTAAATAGTTTGTAAACCCACCATTTTAATATTCCTGACATGTGTCTGCTGTACCATGTACTTGTATAAAAAAGTATCCTGTTCTCCTTGTATTGCTTCCTTTGTGTGAATTCCTGTCAGTCCCTCTGATTTGCTATTAAAAACGGACTAAACTACGTATGAGAGCAAAGTGTGGTCAGTTTCCTAACTGTGCTGGGAACCCAGTGTGCTCTTCTCCACTAATCAGACTTGTCCTGACACACCCTCCTGCACAACCATTCACTGGGAAGATCAGTGTGCTGCTGTCTCTCCTCCCCTAGCTTATATGCAGCTGAGAACAGAGGGAATGAAATCACTTTAAAAAAAAGGGGAAAAAATAGTTTGATATAAGCAGAGGTTGGGAATTATTTGCTATGGGACTGCTTCTCTGTGTAGTGTTGTGGTCTTACTCTTATGGCATCCCTTATCTTTCTTTTTTGGGTTTTGCTTGGCTCTGTTGATATAGGATCCTCAGTGTTTTCTAGATGAATGGAACTGTGGAATCTCTGGGTTCCTTCTTTTGGTTTTCTAGTGAATAATTATAATCCCCCCTCTGCATTTTACATTGGTTACAGCTGTGCAAGTAAGTGAAGAAGTCATATTATATGGGTTGTTGATGGTGGGATGCCCCAGTTCAGGTCCAACTTTGCTGGCTGTGCCCTCATGAGCTGCATTTACTTCTGAGTCTCTGGCCAGACTTGCCGGATATTCGTGGGGATGGGGATTTGAAGATGTGGGGGATGGAGGGGTGCTCCCTCTTCTCTCTTTTTTATGGAAAGAGAGGGTGAGCTGTGAGGGTGTATATTTTTTTTCTTCAGGTCACTTTCCCTGGTCTATGTTAAATATAATGGTTTGTAACATGATGTATACAGTATATCAGTATATCATCATTATATTATACATAATTTATTGTTATTGTTTTAATCATCTGCTTCATGTATTTTCAAGCTTGGATCCTGAGAAAGCAAAGTGTGCAAAACGTGTCAGTCCTATATGCTGATATAACATGTTCTAATTGGATTTAGCATTGATGTTTTTAACATGAAGATGACATTTTAACCTTATTTTGTAATAAAATTATCTTGGTTTTATATCTGTTGTTATCCGTACTTTTCCATTGTTGGCACATTCAAAAGCCTGACCTTCCTTTGGGGATTTACTCCATTCTATTCTGGGAATCTTTTTGGAGGGATGGAGCCCCAGAATTTTTCTTATGTATAGTGATTTGGGATAGTGCCCCAATGAGGAGTATTATCTCACACTTCAGGCTAGCACAGCTATTTACAAAGACAGACAGTAGAGATCAGCAGATTCCTTAAGTTTTATTGATATCAGATACTAGTTTGATAGTGCATGTGATAATGTACAGTGCTGACACATTTATAAACCCCAAAGCAAAATGTAATATATTGCAGCTTACTATCCCTACAATGATGATGCTTACATTATTTTTATTTTTCAGGCATTTTTTTTCTCTTTAATCTCACCTGGAAATCCTCTGAAATCCTCAGAAGAACACACTTCTGTGGTGGGAGCCATGGTTGTCAAAGTCTGTGCCACTTCTGGGGTTCTACAACAAAATCCAGAAATAGTAAGAATTTGAGATTCTCATATTGGATCTCTGGAAGCCTTTGTGCTGCTGCCAAGACCATATCTCAAGAACAGTATACTCCAAGAGGTGCTAGGAACTTTTAGGCCTCATGCACATTGGATGTTTTTTGACGTTTTTACAGCAGCTGTTTTTGGCTGTAGACGTTTTTTCTACAGTCATTAAACTCTCCATCATGTTATCCTATGTATCCATGCACACATAGGCTGTTATCAACAGTTTTGGAAAGTGGCGTTTTTGAGCAGTAAAAAAACCCCAAAACAAGTGGGTTCTGAGAGACGTTTTTCAGCTGTAAAAATGCTCTAACGCTGATAAATGCTGATAAATGTTGATAAACGCTCAAAAACGTCTCTCACTAGCGTTTTTTAACGTTTTTGATTCATTGAAAAAAGATTATTTTTGTCTTAAAAAAACGCTAAAAAACGCTAACGTGGAAAAACGCTAATACATAAGAAGAAAGCACCCATGCAGTTTGTGCTCAAAATATTACACAGTGTGTGCACACATACCTCTTCTGTTGACTGTAGTATGCTCACCTGATATCTAAGATTTCTAAATGATTATGAGGTCTAATACCACTTTAAATGCTAGTATAACATATTTCCACACTATGCCTTCCACCACATACTGTATATGCAGTCTGCTCACCCCACAAAATGAACCTCTAGATGATCTATTAGGTCTGCTATAAATGCTCAGTTTTGAAATGCTGGCCCAGTATCTTAAGACTGCACTGTAAGGTTAAATGGTAGGTTCTTGCATTCAGTGAGACTTTGCACTGTTCGATGGCTTTTAGGATAAGCTTGGTGAATATCTCCAGATTGCGCTCCTGGGTCCAGGGTTTAGCTAGGGCAGGGGTAGGCAACCTTTGCCCTCCAGCTGTGGTGAAACTGCAAATCCCATTATGCTTCTGCCTCTAGGAGTCATGCCTGTGATTGTCAGGGTCTTGCAATGTCTCATGGGATTTGTAGCTTCAAAACAGCTGGAGGGCCAAGGTTGCCTACTCCTGAGCTAGGGTTTACATTGAGAAAGGCCTGCATCTTGTGCTCCTGCAGAGGAGTAGTATGGTCTAAACAGTCCTCAGCAGGTGCAGGCAATATGGCTGGCAGTTACACCTGACCCATTCCCTGCTCTGCCTTAGGCCCCTTTCACACTTGTACGACTTGTGACTGCAAGGTCATATGACAAGTCGTTCCCCATGATTTCCAATGACTACCATTCATATTAGTATGACTTCAAGTCGTCCCGACTTCAAAGTAGTCCCTGCACTACTTTGGTCCGACTTTGATCCTACTTCAGCCCATTGAATATCACTGAAGTTGGATCAAAGTCTGATTGCGGTCTTAACTGATCTGACTTTGGCATGCGACTTGTGCTCTGATGATCTTGAAGGGGAACTCCACGCAAAATGTAAAAAAAAATGGCATGGGTTCCCCCTCCAAGAGCATACCAGGCCCTTCAGTCTGGTATGAATTTTAGGGGAACCCCCATCCTGAAAAAACTGAGTGGGGGTCCCCCCCAAAATCCATACCAGACCATTATCCAAGCACACTTTCCGGCAAGTCAGGAAAGCGGTGGGGAAGAGCGAGCGCCCCCCTCCTGAACTGTACCAGGCCCCCCACCCCAGAGCAGCTTGTCCCCATGTTAATGAGGACAAGGGCCTCTTCCTGACAACCCTGGCCATTGGTTGTAGGGATCTGCGGGCAGGGAGCTTATCAGAATCTGGAAGCCCCCTTTAACAAGGGGGCCCCCAGATCCTGGCCCCCCACACTATGTGAATGAGTAGGGGTACATTGTACCCCTACCCATTCACCTAAAAAAAAGTGTCAAAAAGAAAACACAGTACACAGGTTTTTAAAGTAATTTATTAGGCAGCTCCGGGTCTCTTCCAACTTCTTCTCCCCTTTCCGGCTCTTCTCCCTCTTCTGGCGACGTCTTCTGCCTCCTCTGCTGATGTCTTCTGCCTCTGCCAATTCTTCTCCCTCTCTGGCTCTTCTCCCTCTTTTGGCGACATCTTATGCCTTCTCCGCTGAAGTCTTCTGCCTTTTCCGCTGATGTCTTCTGCCTCTGCCGGTTGTTCTCCCCTCTCCAGTTCTTCTTCCTCATCTGGGGATATCTTCTGCCACGCCCGTTGATGTCTTCTGCCTCTGTCGGTTTTTTCCCCCTCTCTGGCTCTTTTGCCTCTTCTGGCGACGTCTTCTGCCTCCTCTGCTGATGTCTTCTGCCTCTGCTGGTTCTTCTCCCCTATCCGGCTCTTCTTCCTCTTCTGATGACCTCTTCTGCCTTCTCCTCTGAAGTCTTCTGCTTTCTCCGCTGATGTCTTCTGCTTCTGCCGGTTCTTCTCCCCTCTCCAGCTCTTCTTCCTCATCTGGCAACGTCTTCTGCCTCCTCCGTAGATGTCTTCTGCCTCTGCCGCTTCTTCTCCACTCTCCGGCTCTTCACCCTCTTCTGGCGACGTCTTCTGCCTCCTCCGCTGATGTCTTCTGCCCTTGCCAGTTCTTCTCCACTGATGTCTTCTTGCTCTTTTGCCGGGTCTTCTCCGCTGTCTTCTTGCTCTTTTGCCGGGTCTTTTCTGGTGTCTTCTCCCTCTGTTGTTCTTTCGATGTTGACTCGATGCTGTCTCCCACTGTAATGCTGGGTGCGCGGTGTGCCACTACTTACATTGGCATGGGGCGGGGTCATAGGAGGCCTGCCATTTATGACACCACCGCCATTTATGCCTCGGGCGGTGACATAATAATGGGTGGGTCTCTTGATGAGGTCACCCGGTGACCCCATGCCGTGCCAATATAAGTAGTGGCACACCGCGCACCCAGCATTAGAGGGGCAGAGAGCACCAAATCAACATCAGAAGAAGAACAGAGGCAGAAGACAGCGGAGAAGACCCAGCAAAAGAGTGAGAAGACAGCAGAAAAGACCCAGCAGAGGCAGAGGCAGAAGACAGCGGACAGAGGGAGAAGAACCGGAGAGGGCTAGAAGACATCAGTGGAGGAGGCAGAAGACATCGCCAGAAGAAGTAGAAGAAGTCAGAAGAGACCCCGGAGCTGCCTAATAAATTACTTTAAAAACCTGTATACTGTGTTTTATTTTTGACACTTTTTTTAGATATTATGGGGAAGAGAAAAGGGTTTGGGACTTTGTATGGAAGCATGGTCTGGTAATACCATGTATTTCCATCCCTATCAAGGAAGAGCAACAAGGAGGTGGGACTTTACATGAAGCACATGATAGCAATTCAGTAGATTGGTGGATATATAAAAGTGTTTAATAGATCATATACAGAGGTTACATACATGTCGCTAATATCAGTCTAGAAACAATTAAACATGATAATAACACTGGGAACACACGACATAACATGATGAAATTACACAGTCTATCAATTGCTTATGGGTACATACATAGATTGCAAGGTAATGCCTACATGACCTATGGCTTCACTGGTCCTATCATAATGGTTAAAAAGCATAAAACATGAAAATATGATACAAGAGTATAGCATGGCATCTAGTAGCTCTACGCATTTCATGACTATTGGGCCACTCATCCGGAGCAGGTACGTGGTGTAGCTGTAATTGAAAGATATATACAGTCTCTAAATGATCTAACATATACCATTATGGACACAGGTGGGGTAGGGAAACCCCCCAAAAAATGCATGTTTACTTACTAAAAATGTATGTTGATGGTGAAAAGCTGAAGGCAGTGAGCCAGAACACTATGGCCGGGAAATGAGGTGCACAAGTCAGCTATTGCGGCCAACACAGGCGCCATCCGGGGTGGACAAGGAACTGCAGGGCGCTCTGGGAATGTGGGTGGTGGGTGACCAATCAAGTGGGGTCTCTGTAGGCAAGATGTGAGGATTTATAATGAGAATTATATTTTATTGAGACTATGTGAGGTAAAGAAGTGGTGAGTGCAGAGGTAAGGAAAACCAACATTGTGAGCTCAACAAGAAAAAGTGAAAAGATATAGGAAAGGTGATAAATAGTACCCACCAATGTACTGGTAACCAGAGACTGAGTGATAGAGTGTGTATAAAGTGACTAGTGAGGTGTAAGATTACCTAGTACTGAAAGGGAAGAAGGACAGGATCCAAAGGGGTGCTTGGGGTCCAGTGTGTTAAGTGCCTCAAATGCCAAATCCCCACGGAAGGCCATCTTGTGCCAGCGTGAGACAGCCCACCAACGTCACGCATGCATAGCAAGTGAGGGGGAGGCGCCACAAGCCGGGAGACTAAGCGTCCGGCAATGTGTGCCATCAACACATCCCTTAGTGCTTGTGAGTGTGGGCGTGGGCGTGACTACAAAATTCTACAAAATTGCTATCATGTGCTTCATGTAAAGTCCCACCTCCTTGTTGCTCTTCCTTAATTACTTTTTTTAGGTGAATGGGTAGGGGTACAATGTACCCCATACTCATTCACATAGGGTGGGGGGCTGGGATCTGGGGGCCCCCTTATTAAAGGGGGCTTCAAGATTCTGATAAGCTCCCTGCTTGCCAGGGTTATCGGGTAGAGGCCCTTATCCTCATCAAAATGGGGACAAGGTGCTTTGGGGTGGGGGGCCCAGGGCCCCCTGACCTAAAGCACCTACCACCCCATGTTGAGGGCATGCGGCCTGGTACGGTTCAGGAAGGGGGCGCTCGCTTGTCCCCATCCCCTTTCCTGACCTGTCAGGCTGTGTGCTCAGATAAGGGTCTGGTATGGTACGTGGGGGACCCCCACATAGTTTTTTTGGCATGTGGGTTCCCTTTAAAATCCATACTAGACCAAAGGGCCTGGTATAATCTTGGAGGGGGAACCCATGCCAGTTTTTTTTATATTGTGCAAGGAGTTCCCCCTAAAGATTCATACAAGACAGTGCCTGGTATTGTCAGGGATCAAAGTCAGATGCCTGTTCACTGAAATCGGACACATGTTGGACTTCAAGACGCAGGGCAAAGTCGGATTCACAGTCGTATGACTGTCGTGTCGTACAAGTGTGAAAGGGGCCTTAGAGGTTTGGGAACCTTCTCCATTGATTTGCTACTTTGTAGAGGCATCCTATTGTGGCCATGGCTTCACCATTCTCATTTCAAGAGATAGGTATAAGTTCACAGGAGAAGATGTGTAGATGAACAGATAATACAGGTACACAGGAAATCCTTGCAAACATGTTTGCTTCCACTTACATCTTAACCACGCCCCTATTATGGCCTTTTTACCACCTCATAGAAAGCAGTTATGAGTAGATTAGGATTAAAATGTTTTAAATGACATGTTATATAAAGGTTACAGTTTTAACTTTGTTATAATTATCAAAAATCTTTATTGTACACTTTGAATGGCATAACAGATTCCAAAAAGGGCCCTTTAAAAAACACTTAAAGGTCACCGTTCATCAAGATGGCCACATAGCTCTGCAGCTCCGTACAGCTGCCTGAGAACAAATGAAAGTGAAGGAGCGCCTAGTGTCCAGTAGATGCAGATATGAAACGTTTTATTTTGAGTCACAACAATGAAAAGATGCCACTGCGTTTCGGGTGAACAGAGACTCCCCTTTCATCAGGGCTGCTATTGGAAGCTATTAAGGGATTGGTCCTGTTACAGACTGTCTATGACACAAGGATCAGACCGATAGATGTCCAAATGCTGCCTCAATACCCACAACCAGCATTTGGACATCTATCGGTCTGATCCTTGTGCCATAGGCAGTCCGTAAAAGGACCATTCCCTTAAAGTGGTAGCAAACCCATCCATAAAACAGTTTCATTTCCGGCACGTGCTGGAAATGTAACACTACCAAACTGTCAAACCATCCAATGGCTGGTGTCAAAACTAATCACATGGGCAGCATCATGGCAGTTGCAGATTAAACAGAGGCAAAGATGGCAGCTTCCTTGGCTGAAAACGATAGGGGTGTTTACTTACAGTTTAATAGCATTCACTAGCAGCCCTGATGAAGGGGAGTCTCTGTTCCCCCAAAATGCGTTGACCTCTTTTATTGTTGTGACTCAAAACATTTCATATCTGCTGGACACCGGGCGCTCCTTCACTTTCTTTTCTTCTCAAGCTTATGAGGAGTCCACCACAAGGCCGTACCCCAAGGTAGCAGCCCAGGCCCCAACTGGGCACACCACCACCTTTTTCCCAAGCCGGGCATGAACCTCTTGGACAGGGCAGCCTTTAATATTGATTGGACCCTGGGCAAAAATTTTCTTGGCCCCCCCATGCAATTTCGATCTCCACCTGCTCTGAGACATACAATAAATAGCAGCTTGACTTAAAATCAGTTTACTGTATCAGATCAGGCAGAGATTGCAATTGGTTGCCAGAGGCTACATCATATCATTACCGCTTACTGACTGGTTGCTAGAGGTTACAGCACACATTAAGGCTCACTGATTAATTGCTAGAGGTTACAGCACATGATTTCTGCTTGTTGATTGGTTGCTGGAGATTACTGTACAGTAATACTGCTCACTGGTTGTTAAAGGTTACATACTCCTCACTCCTCACTTCAGGGGGGCATGATATACATATGAATTCCGCCTTTATTTACATATGAATGCAGCCGACCTCAGCTATTTACATATGAATGCAGCTGCTATTTACATATGAATGCTGTAATTATTTACACATGATTAATTGTTATTTACATGTAAACACAGGGTCTGCAGGTGAGTCATCTGTACACAACAATAGAGCAGAGCTGCGCAGCATTAATAGCAGCAATTCACACTGAGATATCGGGACACATCACAGGACTAAAACTTCAAGGGACAAAGGAATTTAAACTGGGATAGTTGGCAAGTATGAGGAAGCTGCTTTGGGCCCCGCAACAATGACAGGGCCAAGGGCAGCTGCCCCTTTTTCTCTGCCTTAAAGACGGCCCTGCTCTTGGAACAAACCCTTCCTATCTGCCCACACTTTTGCCTACCCAACAACAGTGAGTCACTCCAGCGCGATCCACAAACCCCCCCTCCCCTCAAAAGTACAGCTGCCTGGGATTTTCACATTTACTGGAGCCCTCCTTTATCTGTGTGAAACCCTTACCAATCCCCGCATCTTGCTCAACACTGAAACATGTCTCACTGATGGAGAGAGCAACCTCCACCCCAGAGGTTGTGAGAATTCTTCCCGATTCTGAAAAAAGATCTTCACTATAATGGGGATGGGAGATGCTCCTTCATGGCCGCTCTGGGTCATGTACCACATCAACAAGGTGCTTATGGGGTTTATAAAATGTAAAACTCTAGTATAGAAGTAAAGGGGCAGTTGACTGGAAAAAATGAGTGAAAAAACCACAGCCCACAGACAAATGTGTATGTGGAAAAATTCATATGTATGTCTGAATAAAACATTAAAAACATTTAAAACACACAAAATAAAGTCCATGGTAATAGATATATATTTTTATATATGTTAAAAACATATATAATTAGAAGTCCAGAGGTTCAAATAAGGGAGGAAAGTCCACATGCAGGGCTGCCTTCAAAGGGAACTGAAACCGGGTTCCAAAATTCTATGGAGAAGCACAAAAAGAGAGAGGCGCCTCTGGGTGTAGCTGTAAAAACAGTTTATTCATAAATCACATGTCAGAATAACTCACATTTTGGAAGTCATCAAACAGCATGTAAAAGTGGAAGATCCATTAAAGGGGTAATCATCAGATCGGTCAAAGGACTCTTCCTGCCGGCCGCGGTGAAGACGAAAACCAAAACGAGGCCTGGAGCGCAGATGGATAGCGAGCGGACAGAGATGACGTCACTGGCAAGCGACCTGTTTCACGAGCATGCGGGCTGCAATGACGTGACAGACGCTGTCCTTTATCAAGCTATAGATGGATGGAGATTGAGGCCATAAGAATCTAATGAAGGGGAAGTGGCCAAGAACGGAGGACACTGTGATTGGTCTGGACTGAACTACCGGTAAAAATGACGCTCTGTCGACAGTATTATGTTACGATGCATGGCAAACAGAACATGGGGGAGTGGCCAAGGCAATGATAGCCAAGGTGAAAGGAAACTATATGTATGGCCAGAATTCAAAAAATAATAAAAGAGTATGGGACTTTAAATGAGGCAGGTTCAAACACAAATTTGAGAGTAAAAATAAATATTTTTAATGTACATGAGTATCAAGTTGCGTAACGTTATATATAACAAAAAAATCGCTCAGTGCATATGCAGACATCTTGGGAAGTAAATTGCATACATATAAACAGAGTGTAAAACATAATTGCCATAACAAGGGGACAATAATACATATTTCATAAGTATAACTTGTAATATACAGTAAAATTCATAAAAATCTTGGTGGAAATGTGAGGGGTTACATCCTCAAAAGCTTGACGCGTTTCGTCGGTAAGCCGACTCATCAGGAGCGGATATTGAATATCTGTAAATAATGGAGATGTTCTAAATCAAAAAATGGGGCCCATGATATGGAAAGTATTATATGTAAAAAGATATATATAGAGCATAGAGATGGTCAAATCCACAAACTTACATCCCATTGGAACACTGAACTCCGAATAATCCCGGTGTGCAAGGGTCACCATATCAAGCCTCCCCGGGAGCTGAGGTATAGAAGTCCGCCCATAAGTAACAGGCCCACACCGAAAACGTCCCCAACCAGGGAACAAATGTAGTATATTGGGTATTGTGCCAATAGTGGCCAGTAAATCTGTAAGATAATTAAAAGTATTGTATATGATACACCCGGCAGCACTGTCAAGCACAGAGAAAATAGGGGTACATTCCGCACCAGTGGCGTCCTTAGTTGGTGCCGTCTGGTTTCGCGGTTTCTCCATCTGGCTGATACATTGGCGGGATTAGGTCTGGTGCCATTGGCGGGCAGACGCTTCCCGCCTGTCATCACGCTTGCGTGACGTTGGTATTGTCTGCCCTATTTGACCGGCCCACCTGGGAGTCCCCATTTACAACTGACCAGATGACCAGCTTGCACTGCTTGATTTACTGCACACGTACAACCTATACCTGGTACTACAGGGTAATTCTATATGTCACGGCTTGTTTATATTCTACTTTTTCACCTTTTTTTCACTCTACACTTGTATCGTTGTCTCATGAACATCACCTAATAGGTTTCTTCTCTGTAAGCACGCTCCCAGTGTTTGCTTACTTACTCTTTCAGACTTCTCACTGGTCCCTTTTACATCTCACCTTTATCTCTGCTTTGCACACTATCCAGCAGGTATATCACTACCTACACCCCATCCTGCACTTTTGTCACCCTATTTTCACCTTTTTTCCTCCAAGTACCCCTATTTTCTCTGTGCTTGACAGTGCTGCCGGGTGTATCATATACAATACTTTTAATTATCTTAAAGATTTACTGGCCACTATTGGCACAATACCCAATATACTACATTTGTTCCCTGGTTGGGGACGTTTTCGGTGTGGGCCTGTTACTTATGGGCGGACTTCTATACCTCAGCTCCCGGGGAGGCTTGATATGGTGACCCTTGCACACCGGGATTATTCGGAGTTCAGTGTTCCAATGGGATGTAAGTTTGTGGATTTGACCATCTCTATGCTCTATATATATCTTTTTACATATAATACTTTCCATATCATGGGCCCCATTTTTTGATTTAGAACATCTCCATTATTTACAGATATTCAATATCCGCTCCTGATGAGTCGGCTTACCGACGAAACGCGTCGAGCTTTTGAGGATGTAACCCCTCACATTTCCACCAAGATTTTTATGAATTTTACTGTATATTACAAGTTATACTTATGAAATATGTATTATTGTCCCCTTGTTATGGCAATTATGTTTTACACTCTGTTTATATGTATGCAATTTACTTCCCAAGATGTCTGCATATGCACTGAGCAATTTTTTGCTATATATAACGTTACGCAAATGGATACTCATGTACATTAAAAATATTTATTTTTACTCTCAAATTTGTGTTTGAACCTGCCTCATTTAAAGTCCCATACTCTTTTATTATTTTTTGAATTTATAATTAGGGATGGAGGCGCACTACCCCCCTTTCCTTGTGCGCTTCATTTAACGTCCCAGTATATGGAGATATACATTCCCCCCTCTGTTGTATGTTGAAACCGGGATGGAGGCAGAGTTCCTACACAATGGGTAGCATGTAGCTACCCCTTTTATACTCATATATCTACCCGAGGGTTTGATGGGACGTTATAATCCCCAACCTCTGGATGTTATGTACTATTTTTTATGCACTTGCGATACGTGGGGTTTTAGATATTTTCCCCCTTTTTTTGTACCGACTTATGCTCCACAGTCTTTTCATCCCTAGTGGATATTGTTCATCGTGCCTGCTTTGCTTTGGTTGCCTTTGTCTTCCATTTCCCGGGAGCTGCGATTCGCATCAGGCGCCGCCCCTTGCCGCCCTTGCTATTCACGGGTGTCATGGGGACGGCTAGCCTCGTGCGTATCGATGCCACGCATTCCGCACCAGTGACGTCCTTAGTTGGCGCCGTCTGGTTTCGCGGTTTCTCCATCTGGCTGATACATTGGCGGGATTAGGTCTGGCGCCATTGGCGGGCAGACGCTTCCCGCCAGTCATCACGCTTGCGTGACATTGGTATTGTCTGCCCTATTTGACCGGCCCACCTGGGAGTCCCCATTTACAACTGACCAGATGACCGGCTTGCACTGCTTGATTTACTGCACACGTACAACCTATACCTGGTACTACAGGGTAATGCTATATGTCACGGCTTGTTTATATTCTACTTTTTCACCTTTTTTTCACTCTACACTTGTATCGTTGTCTCATGAACATCACCTAATAGGTTTCTTCTCTGTAAGCACGCTCCCAGTGTTTGCTTACTTATTCTTTCAGAATTCTCACTGGTCCCTTTTACATCCCACCTTTATCTCTGCTTTTCCTACTATTCAGCAGGTATATCACTACCTACACCCCATCCTGCACTTTTGTCACCCTATTTTCACCTTTTTTCCTCCATGTACCCCTATTTTCTCTGTGCTTGACAGTGCTGCCGGGTGTATCATATACAATACTTTTAATTATCTTACAGATTTACTGGCCACTATTGGCACAATACCCAATATACTACATTTGTTTCCTGGTTGGGGACGTTTTCGGTGTGGGCCTGTTACTTAGGGGCGGACTTCTATACCTCAGCTCCCGGGGAGGCTTGATATGGTGACCCTTGCACACCGGGATTATTCGGAGTTCAATGTTCCAGTGGGATGTAAGTTTGTGGATTTGACCATCTCTATGCTCTATATATATCTTTTTACATATAATACTTTCCATATCATGGGCCCAATTTTTTGATTTAGAACATCTCCATTATTTACAGATATTCAATATCCGCTCCTGATGAGTCGGCTTACCGACGAAACGCGTCGAGCTTTTGAGGATGTAACCCCTCACATTTCCACCAAGATTTTTATGAATTTTACTGTATATTACAAGTTATACTTATGAAATATGTATTATTGTCCCCTTGTTATGGCAATTATGTTTTACACTCTGTTTATATGTATGCAATTTACTTCCCAAGATGTCTGCATATGCACTGAGCAATTTTTTGCTATATATAACGTTACGCAAATGGATACTCATGTACATTAAAAATATTTATTTTTACTCTCAAATTTGTGTTTGAACCTGCCTCATTTAAAGTCCCATACTCTTTTATTATTTTTTGAATTTATAATTAGGGATGGAGGCACACTACCCCCCTTTCCTTGTGCGCTTCATTTAAAGTCCCAGTATATGGAGATATACATTCCCCCCTCTGTTGTATGTTGAAACCGGGATGGAGGCAGAGTTCCTACACAATGGGTAGCATGTAGCTACCCCTTTTATACTCATATATCTACCCGAGGGTTTGATGAGACGTTATAATCCCCAACCTCTGGATGTTATGTACTATTTTTTATGCACTTGCGATACGTGGGGTTTTAGATATTTTCCCTCCTTTTTTTGTACCGATTTATGCTCCACAGTCTTTTCATCCCTAGTGGATATTGTTCATCGTGCCTGCTTTGCTTTGGTTGCCTTTGTCTTTCATTTCCCGGGAGCTGCGATTCGCATCAGGCGCCGCCCCTTGCCGCCCTTGCTATTCACGGGTGTCATGGGGATGGCTAGCCTTGTGCGTATCGACGCCACGCATTCCGCACCAGTGACGTCCTTAATTGGCGCCGTCTGGTTTCGCGGTCTCTCCATCTGGCTGCTACATTGGCGGGATTAGGTCTGGCGCCATTGGCGGGCAGACGCTTCCCGCCCGTCATCACGCTTGCGTGATGTTGGTATTGTCTGCCCTATTCGACCGGCCCACCTGGGAGTCCCCATTTACAACTGACCAGATGACCGGCTTGCACTGCTTGATTTACTGCACACGTACAACCTATACCTGGTACTACAGGGTAATTCTATATGTCACGGCTTGTTTATATTCTACTTTTTCACCTTTTTTTCACTCTACACTTGTATCGTTGTCTCATGAACATCACCTAATAGGTTTCTTCTCTGTAAGCACGCTCCCAGTGTTTGCTTACTTACTCTTTCAGAATTCTCACTGGTCCCTTTTACATCCCACCTTTATCTCTGCTTTGCACACTATCCAGCAGGTATATCACTACCTACACCCCATCCTGCACTTTTGTCACCCTATTTTCACCTTTTTTCCTCCATGTACCCCTATTTTCTCTGTGCTTGACAGTGCTGCCGGGTGTATCATATACAATACTTTTAATTATCTTACAGATTTACTGGCCACTATTGGCACAATACCCAATATACTACATTTGTTCCCTGGTTGGGGACGTTTTCGGTGTGGGCCTGTTACTTAGGGGCGGACTTCTATACCTCAGCTCCCGGGGAGGCTTGATATGGTGACCCTTGCACACCGGGATTATTCGGAGTTCAGTGTTTCAATGGGATGTAAGTTTGTGGATTTGACCATCTCTATGCTCTATATATATCTTTTTACATATAATACTTTCCATATCATGGGCCCCATTTTTTGATTTAGAACATCTCCATTATTTACAGATATTCAATATCCGCTCCTGATGAGTCGGCTTACCGATGAAACGCGTTGAGCTTTTGAGGATGTAACCCCTCACATTTCCACCAAGATTTTTATGAATTTTACTGTATATTACAAGTTATACTTATGAAATATGTATTATTGTCCCCTTGTTATGGCAATTATGTTTTACACTCTGTTTATATGTATGCAATTTACTTCCCAAGATGTCTGCATATGCACTGAGCAATTTTTTGCTATATATAACGTTACGCAAATGGATACTCATGTACATTAAAAATATTTATTTTTACTCTCAAATTTGTGTTTGAACCTGCCTCATTTAAAGTCCCATACTCTTTTATTATTTTTTGAATTTATAATTAGGGATGGAGGCGCACTACCCCCCTTTCCTTGTGCGCTTCATTTAAAGTCCCAGTATATGGAGATATACATTCCCCCCTCTGTTGTATGTTGAAACCGGGATGGAGGCAGAGTTCCTACACAATGGGTAGCATGTAGCTACCCCTTTTATACTCATATATCTACCCGAGGGTTTGATGGGACGTTATAATCCCCAACCTCTGGATGTTATGTACTATTTTTTATGCACTTGCGATACGTGGGGTTTTAGATATTTTCCCCCCTTTTTTTGTACCGATTTATGCTCCACAGTCTTTTCATCCCTAGTGTATATTGTTCATCGTGCCTGCTTTGCTTTGGTTGCCTTTGTCTTCCATTTCCCGGGAGCTGCGATTCGCATCAGGCGCCGCCCCTTGCCGCCCTTGCTATTCACGGGTGTCATGGGGATGGCTAGCCTTGTGCGTATCGACGCCACGCATTCCGCACCAGTGACGTCCTTAATTGGCGCCGTCTGGTTTCGCGGTCTCTCCATCTGGCTGATACATTGGCGGGATTAGGTCTGGCGCCATTGGCGGGCAGACGCTTCCCGCCCGTCATCACGCTTGCGTGACGTTGGTATTGTCTGCCCTATTCGACCGGCCCACCTGGGAGTCCCCATTTACAACTGACCAGATGACCGGCTTGCACTGCTTGATTTACTGCACACTTACAACCTATACCTGTTACTACAGGGTAATTCTATATGTCACGGCTTGTTTATATTCTACTTTTTCACCTTTTTTCACTCTACACTTGTATCGTTGTCTCATGAACATCACCTAATAGGTTTCTTCTCTGTAAGCACGCTCCCAGTGTTTGCTTACTTACTCTTTCAGAATTCTCACTGGTCCCTTTTACATCCCACCTTTATCTCTGCTTTGCACACTATCCAGCAGGTATATCACTACCTACACCCCATCCTGCACTTTTGTCACCCTATTTTCACCTTTTTTCCTCCATGTACCCCTATTTTCTCTGTGCTTGACAGTGCTGCCGGGTGTATCATATACAATACTTTTAATTATCTTACAGATTTACTGGCCACTATTGGCACAATACCCAATATACTACATTTGTTCCCTGGTTGGGGACGTTTTCGGTGTGGGCCTGTTACTTAGGGGCGGACTTCTATACCTCAGCTCCCGGGGAGGCTTGATATGGTGACCCTTGCACACCGGGATTATTCGGAGTTCAGTGTTCCAATGGGATGTAAGTTTGTGGATTTGACCATCTCTATGTTCTATATATATCTTTTTACATATAATACTTTCCATATCATGGGCCCCATTTTTTGATTTAGAACATCTCCATTATTTACAGATATTCAATATCCGCTCCTGATGAGTCGGCTTACCGACGAAACGCGTCGAGCTTTTGAGGATGTAACCCCTCACATTTCCACCAAGATTTTTATGAATTTTACTGTATATTACAAGTTATACTTATGAAATATGTATTATTGTCCCCTTGTTATGGCAATTATGTTTTACACTCTGTCTATATGTATGCAATTTACTTCCTAAGATGTCTGCCTATGCACTGAGCAATTTTTTTTTATATATAACGTTACGCAACTTGATACTCATGTACATTAAAAATATTTATTTTTACTCTCAAATTTGTGTTTGAACCTGCCTCATTTAAAGTCCCATACTCTTTTATTATTTTTTGAATTTATAATTAGGGATGGAGGCGCACTACCCCCCTTTCCTTGTGCGCTTCATTTAAAGTCCCAGCATATGGAGATATACATTCCCCCCTCTGTTGTATGTTGAAACCGGGATGGAGGCAGAGTTCCTACACAATGGGTAGCATGTAGCTACCCCTTTTATACTCATATATCTACCCGAGGGTTTGATGGGACGTTATAATCCCCAACCTCTGGATGTTATGTACTATTTTTTATGCACTTGCGATACGTGGGGTTTTAGATATTTTCCCCCCTTTTTTTGTACCAATTTATGCTCCACAGTCTTTTCATCCCTAGTGGATATTGTTCATCGTGCCTGCTTTGCTTTGGTTGCCTTTGTCTTCCATTTCCCGGGAGCTGCGATTCGCATCAGACGCCGACCCTTGCCGCCCTTGCTATTCACGGGTGTCATGGGGACGGCTAGCCTCGTGCATATCAACGCCACACATTCCGCACCAGTGACGTCCTTAGTTGGCGCCATCTGGTTTCACGGTCTCTCCATCTGGCTGATACATTGGCGGGATTAGGTCTGGCGCCAGTGGCAGGCAGACGCTTCCCGCCCGTCATCACGCTTGCGTGACGTTGGTATTGTCTGCCCTATTTGACCGACCCACCTGGGAGTCCCCATTTACAACTGACCAGATGACCGGCTTGCACTGCTTGATTTACTGCACACGTACAACCTATACCTGGTACTACAGGGTAAATCTATATGTCACGGCTTGTTTATATTCTACTTTTTCACCTTTTTTTCACTCTACACTTGTATCGTTGTCTCATGAACATCACCTAATAGGTTTCTTCTCTGTAAGCACGCTCCCAGTGTTTGCTTACTTATTCTTTCAGAATTCTCACTGGTCCCTTTTACATCCCACCTTTATCTCTGCTTTGCACACTATCCAGCAGGTATATCACTACCTACACCCCATCCTGCACTTTTTTCACCCTATTTTCACCTTTTTTCCTCCATGTACCCCTATTTTCTCTGTGCTTGACAGTGCTGCCGGGTGTATCATATACAATACTTTTAATTATCTTACAGATTTACTGGCCACTATTGGCACAATACCCAATATACTACATTTGTTCCCTGGTTGGGGACGTTTTCGGTGTGGGCCTGTTACTTAGGGGCGGACTTCTATACCTCAACTCCCGGGGAGGCTTGATATGGTGACCCTTGCACACCGGGATTATTCGGAGTTCAGTGTTCCAATGGGATGTAAGTTTGTGGATTTGACCATCTCTATGCTCTATATATATCTTTTTACATATAATACTTTCCATATCATGGGCCCCATTTTTTGATTTAGAACATCTCCATTATTTACAGATATTCAATATCCGCTCCTGATGAGTCGGCTTACCGACGAAACGCGTCGAGCTTTTGAGGATGTAGCCCCTCACATTTCCACCAAGATTTTTATGAATTTTACTGTATATTACAAGTTATACTTATGAAATATGTATTATTGTCCCCTTGTTATGGCAATTTTGTTTTACACTCTGTTTATATGTATGCAATTTACTTCCCAAGATGTCTGCATATGCACTGAGCAATTTTTTTTTATATATAACGTTACGCAACTTGATACTCATGTACATTAAAAATATTTATTTTTACTCTCAAATTTGTGTTTGAACCTGCCTCATTTAAAGTCCCATACTCTTTTATTATTTTTTGAATTTATAATTAGGGATGGAGGCGCACTACCCCCCTTTCCTTGTGCGCTTCATTTAAAGTCCCAGTATATGGAGATATACATTCCCCCCTCTGTTGTATGTTGAAACCGGGATGGAGGCAGAGTTCCTACACAATGGGTAGCATGTAGCTACCCCTTTTATACTCATATATCTACCCGAGGGTTTGATGGGACGTTATAATCCCCAACCTCTGGATGTTATGTACTATTTTTTATGCACTTGCGATACGTGGGGTTTTAGATATTTTCTCCCCTTTTTTTGTACCGATTTATGCTCCACAGTCTTTTCAACCCTAGTGGATATTGTTCATCGTGCCTGCTTTGCTTTGGTTGCCTTTGTCTTCCATTTCCCGGGAGCTGCGATTCGCATCAGGCGCCGCCCCTTGCCGCCCTTGCTATTCACGGGTGTCATGGGGATGGCTAGCCTTGTGCGTATCGACGCCACGCATTCCGCACCAGTGACGTCCTTAATTGGCGCCGTCTGGTTTCGCGGTCTCTCCATCTGGCTGATACATTGGCGGGATTAGTTCTGGCGCCATTGGCGGGCAGACGCTTCCCGCCCGTCATCACGCTTGCGTGACGTTGGTATTGTCTGCCCTATTCGACCGGCCCACCTGGGAGTCCCCATTTACAACTGACCAGATGACCGGCTTGCACTGCTTGATTTACTGCACACGTACAACCTATACCTGGTACTACAGGGTAATGCTATATGTCACGGCTTGTTTATATTCTACTTTTTCACCTTTTTTTCACTCTACACTTGTATCGTTGTCTCATGAACATCACCTAATAGGTTTCTTCTCTGTAAGCACGCTCCCAGTGTTTGCTTACTTACTCTTTCAGAATTCTCACTGGTCCCTTTTACATCCCACCTTTATCTCTGCTTTGCACACTATCCAGCAGGTATATCACTATCTACACCCCATCCTGCACTTTTGTCACCCTATTTTCACCTTTTTTCCTCCATGTACCCCTATTTTCTCTGTGCTTGACAGTGCTGCCGGGTGTATCATATACAATACTTTTAATTATCTTACAGATTTACTGGCCACTATTGGCACAATACCCAATATACTACATTTGTTTCCTGGTTGGGGACGTTTTCGGTGTGGGCCTGTTACTTAGGGGCGGACTTCTATACCTCAGCTCCCGGGGAGGCTTGATATGGTGACCCTTGCACACCGGGATTATTCGGAGTTCAGTGTTCCAATGGGATGTAAGTTTGTGGATTTGACCATCTCTATGCTCTATATATATCTTTTTACATATAATACTTTCCATATCATGGGCCCCATTTTTTGATTTAGAACATCTCCATTATTTACAGATATTCAATATCCGCTCCTGATGAGTCGGCTTACCGACGAAACGCGTTGAGCTTTTGAGGATGTAACCCCTCACATTTCCACCAAGATTTTTATGAATTTTACTGTATATTACAAGTTATACTTATGAAATATGTATTATTGTCCCCTTGTTATGGCAATTATGTTTTACACTCTGTTTATATGTATGCAATTTTCTTACCAAGATGTCTGCATATGCACTGAGCAATTTTTTGCTATATATAACGTTACGCAACTTGATACTCATGTACATTAAAAATATTTATTTTTACTCTCAAATTTGTGTTTGAACCTGCCTCATTTAAAGTCCCATACTCTTTTATTATTTTTTGAATTTATAATTAGGGATGGAGGCGCACTACCCCCCTTTCCTTGTGCGCTTCATTTAAAGTCCCAGTATATGGAGATATACATTCCCCCCTCTGTTGTATGTATGGCCAGAAGTGTCAGCAATACTATGTGAAAATGCAATAATGGATATATGACTCAGCAATGAATGGAAATACCATAATGATAGCACATAATGTGAATAAATTAATAATAGGATAGGGATGAATGGAGCAAAAAAAATGTATATGTATATATATATATATATATATATATATATGTCTATACAAATCACGGGGGAAGAGGAAGGGGAAATTATACAAAAAATATGTAAATATTTAAAACATATATATAATATATGGGAAATGAAAATAATAGGAATATAAATTACTAAGCATTATTAAGAAATTAATAAATGGATGTGAATAAATAAAAACGAAATGATTACGGGGGGGGCGGAATTATACAAAAACCATTTGTATAATAAAAATGTATACAAAAAAAGTAATAGATCTGTGTATGAATATATGTATATGCACAAATGCGAGTTATAAAGAATACCAATATTAAATAATAATATTAAAAGGATACTATAAAAATTAGTACTAAAAATATATATAAAATTATTGTTAGAGGTGCTAAACAAATAGAAAAATACTGAAAATTTTGAAAAAAATAAAAGTTTTGCTTTTGTTTCTGTTATAAAATTTTGTAAATAAGTAAGTTTTCTCTTTCACTGATGGGCACTGATAAGGTGGCACTGACAGGCACTGATAAGGCGGCACCGATGAGGTGGCACCAATGAGTGGGCACTGACGATGGGAACTGATATGCGGCACTGATGGTCACTGGTAGATGGCACTGATGGGTGGCACTGATATGCAGCACCGATGGGCATTAATGGGTGGCACTGGTGGGCACTGATGGGCACTGATAGGCGACATTGATGGGCACTGAAAGGCTGCAAAGATGGGTTCTTATGGGTGGCACTGATAGGCGGCACTGCTGGGCACTGATGGGCACTGATAGGCGGCACTGCTGGGCACTGATGAGCACTGATAGGCGGCACTGATGGGCATTGATACGTGGCACTGATGGGCACTGATACGCGGCACTGATATGAGGCACTGATAGGCATCCCTGGTGCCACTGGCAGTGGTAGGCATTGTGAGTGGGCACTGATTGGCAGCTGCCTGGGCATTGATTGGCAGCTGCCTAGACACAGATTAGTATTTCCCTGGGGGTCTAGGGGGGGCATACCTGGTGGTCCAGTGGGGATGGCCATCCTGGTGAACCTGGGCAGCATGATGTGGTCCTGGGTGGCATCCGAGGGGGGGCTGTGCTGATAAATAATTAGCACAGCCCCCCTCTGTCAGGAGAGCAGCCTATCAGCTCTCCTCTACTCGCGTCTGTCAGACGCGAGTGAGGAAAAGCCAATCACCACCTCTTCCTATTTACATCGGGATCAGCCGTGATTGGACACAGCTGATAATGTGGTAAAGAGTCTCTGTCAGAGACTCTTTACCTAGATCGGAGTTGCGGTGTGTCAGACTAACACACCGCAACAACAATCGCCATGAAGCGCGCCCAGTCAGGATATTGAAACCACTTTGCAACCGTCATTCTACTATATGGCGGGCGGCAAGTGGTTAAAATTAAAATTAAAAAATCATTAAGAGAATTTAAGAAAAATAGAAGACTGATAAGGTTTACAGAATAGTGACGATCTCAATGCTCTCATTGATTCCTCCTGGCGACAGTGCATCCAGGGTATAGATCCAAAAGGTCTCACGAGCACAGAGCTTCTTGAACCTTTCGGCAGGAGGGAGAGACTTAGGGATCTGTTCAATTACCCAGACCTTGAGACCTACAGTGGAGCTGTAGTGAGCCATGGAGAAGTGTCTCAGGATACTGTGGCGGTCAGTGCCACCCTCGATAAACCTTTTATGCTCGCCAAACCTCTGTCTTAGGGCCCTAATAGTCTGGCCTATGTAAATCAGCCCACACGGGCAACTAAGGCCGTAGACAACGAAGTCTGATGAGCAGTTGAAAAATTCTTTTAACATGTAGGTTTTTCCCTTGGTGGTGAAGGACTTTTGTCCATGCTGGACAAAATTGCAAGTCTTGCATAAGGCCTTTCGGCATTTGTACATGCCTACCAAGGGTATTAATATGGGTGCAGCGGGTAAGGCTGCAATGGGTTTGAGTTTACTCGGGGCAATTTTACTTTTCAGGTTTGGGGCCCTACCGTACGTGACTTTGAGATGGGCGGGAAGTACAGCTTTGAGATGGGGGTCCTGCTGTAAGATGTCCCAATGTTTACGCAGAATCTTCTCCATATTTTTATGTTTATTATGGAAGGTAGTTACAAACCTACTGGAGCAATCCTTTAAAGGTTGACTGTTTTTTTCGGGTTTACCATGGAGATAGTATTCATAGGCTTCTTCAACCAAAGATTCTGGATATTTTTTTTCGAGAAACTTCAGGGTTGTGCTGAGTTCAATATAGTCAGAATCTTTTGTACAGTGTAAAACTTTAGTTGTGTAAATTACATCCACCAACATAATTGCTTTCAAAGAATATTCATGTAAAAAAAAAAAAAAAAGAAGATCCATGTTATTGTTAGGGACAGATGTATGCTTACCAGCTAATTTTATACCTCTATATAAGGAGAGGTCAAAGGACACTTGTATTCAAAATATTTGGATTATATTGCCACTCAGCAACTGTATCCGAATCGATTCAGCCATGAAGCACCTGGGATCTGAAGAAAAGCTACTCCTGTTCACATTCATAGCCACTCCAACTTCCAGTATATAATCTTTTGGAGGAAGCAAGACATGCTCCACATAGTGTAAAAACCTTTTAAACCCAGCTTTAATTAAAAGTTTTACACTTACAATCAACTGTAGAAAATTTCACATTGTATAAAAACAATCCAGTTGGCATACAAAACGAAAGATCACTCACTTTCACTTACACGGTGACGTCAGCATGGGACTCCGCTGTTTAATAAATACTATGCCCTAACTGGTCCGACTGGACCAAATGGGTTTTACTAAAGGGCAACAACCATGCAATGCTACAAGGCATATTCTCAATGTAATATATTATGCAGAGCGTTGCCAAGCTCCTTCTCTGCTTCTCTCCAAAGATGTAGAAAAGGCATTCGATAGACTCCACTGGGGTTATATGTCTCAAGTCCAAAATTTGGGTTTCAAGGGCCTATACTATCTGTCATTTTAGTGCTTTATTCTTGGCAATCAGCCCAGGTATATACCTCAAGACTACTCTCAAAACCTTTCACTGTTTCTAATGGAACCCAACAAGGATGTCCTTTATCCCCATTTATATTAACCTTATGATAGAGCCTCTAGAAGAGGCTATCTGCTCCCAGTCCTCTATTACAGATTTTACATTCCATTCCAGACCTCATATCATAAACCTGTTTGCAAAAGATGTTATTTTACGCCTCACAAATATAATCTCATCGCTGCCTAGTGCCCACCAAATTTTACTAAGTTACTAATATTGAACTTAGGAGTTCCCAAGAAAACCTAACTTTTGTTATCCCAACAGCTGCCCTATTCCTGAGCAGAAGCAGGTATACCATACTTTGGTATTACACTGACATCATCTACTGCCTCTTTGGCAGAGGCCAACCCCAAACCCCTTATATCCAAACTAGAATCTAAGCTCCACCATCTTTCTCGGCATGAGCTATCCTGGGCCAGTAGATTGGCGTCCTTCAAGATGTTAATCCTACCACAGATACTATACCTATTCTGCACAGTACCCATACATCTTAAAACTTTATACCTGACTTCCTTAGCCTTTCTTCTCAAGAAATTTCTTTGGCATAGCAAACGAGTGAGGTGTTCCTACACCCAGCTCATAAACAGGAAAATAGGGGACATTTGTTTGGTTGATATTAAAGATTACTATACAGCTACTCTTCTAGACCAGTTAAAACCAAGGTTTAACAATTCCACATTGGCCTTGTGTGTCAACATAGAAACCACATTGACAAAAATGTGAGATCTATGCCTTCTTCTATTGGCAGACCTGTGGAAACCGTTAAACCAAGATACTCTTCCTTTATCGACAAAAGTCTTGGTCCTGGCTTGGAAATCCCTAAACCAATCGGTTGTTTATTTCCCACAGACTAGAAATATCGGGATACCTTTTGCACTTTTAGAAATCCTTATTCCACATTTTTTTTTTCAATAAAATTTTTATTGAAGTATGAAAAGATTTAACAGTCATGCACAAAAACAGTGTTACAGATCATACAGAGGGTGTAACCGAGGTCGTCCACCACCCTGACACAATGCAAGTCCTTAATAGTGTTAATACATCAAGTGCAAAGGAGAAAAGCTGTTATACAATACGAACACAAGCAAGTGTTAAGTACATTCTACAATTTCTGAAGTGGGATAGAAAGCAATAGGGGTACATAAAAGAGAGAATAAAAAATAGAAGGTAATAAAACAGTAAATCACAAATAACAGGTGGAAATCTGGTATTGTGGAAGATATGTTCCATCTGCATAAAACTCACTCATTTACCTAATTCAGAATATAGCTAGGTATATGAATACCATTAGAGGTAAACAGTCTGGGTGGGTGCCTTTAGGTCAAAGCCAGTTTGGAATTTATCGTAGGAATCAGAATATTTGAACAGGAACCTTGGCCTTCATAATTTATTGAATTTTTCTGTGTTCTCTGAGGCAGTAGCTGCCATCTCCTTCATTTTGTTGTTGGAGTCCACCAAGTACGGCCACTCCGCCACCGTAGGCACCTGCATAGTTTTGCAATATCTGGGAATGGCAGATTTTGCTGCATTTGGTAGATGCCTGACAATGGATTGTTTGTGTTTTTGTAGGGAGTAACTGGATACGTTCAATAGACAGCATTCTGGTGTAAGTGTAAGTTTTGTCTCAGTTATAGAGCGGATCTGTGAATAAACGTAAATCCAAAAGTTGCGTATAAGCGGGCACCCCCACCATATGCAACACGGTGCCTGTATCTGTGCCACAGCGCCAGCATGTTTCTGGTGTTTCCAGGTACCATGCATGAAGCTTGACCGGGGTAAGGTACCAGTTTGTCAGGATTTTGTACAAGGTTTCTTGGATATTAGAACTGATAGAGCATTTGTGAGCTAGGATGCAGGCAATAAACCATTGATCGTCTGTGAAGGAAGTTTTAAAAGCTAGTTCCCATTCTTTTCTGTGTTTGCTAGTGGTGTCCTCTAGGTTGGATTGTAACCAGTTGTACATTAGGGACGTCGCTTTGCTTATAGAGGCTCCCTCGATACATAGTTGCTCAAAATATATCATCTGTCTCATGAAGTGTTTTCAGTTTGTATGACAGAAGATGTAGTCATGGAGTTGCCTGTACTGCCAAAGTGTGAAATGTCTTGTTTTAAAATCCACCTGCAGCTGTTCAAATGGTTTAAGTTTACCTTTGTCCACACAATGATGGATTACTAGAGGAGTCGAGTCTTCTCTGTGTGGAAATGATGCCGTGGTGTGCCGTGGTATGACATAGTGCAAAATCCTGATTGTGTATCAACGGTGTCAAAGGGCCTGGCGAAGAGGCCAGCTTGTATTTCTGGATTATCGTTTGGAAAAATTTTTTTGGTCCTATAGTAGGGTGCGACTTAAGTTTGGCAGGGCATGCGGTTTTGGGAATCCAGGGTAAGAACTGTAGAGATGTCCTAGTCTGCATTCCCTCAATATGTACCCAGTCTTTAGAGTTAATGTGACAATTCCAGTCAATAATATGCACCAGGTGAGTGGCGAAGTAATAGTGTTTGAAATTTGGTAGGTTTATTCCACCAGCCATTTTTGGTTTAGCCAGCGTCTGCATACTAATGCGTGATCTCTTTCTTGCCCAAATAAATTCATGTATTATGGAATTCAATTGAGAAAAGAACCTTTTGGGTAAGATAATGGGAAGGTTATGGAAAAGATAAAGCACTCTGGGTAGTATCGTCATCTTTACCACTGCTGCCCTGCCAAACCAAGAGAAGGGTTTTAAATTCCAGTTTTGGAGATCCTGTTTCAGGTTATGTAGAATGGGGTGGAAGTTTTGTGTATAGAGGTCAGCCAAATTAGCCATATTCTCAGATATTTAAGTGAACATGTCACCCATTTGAAGGGGCAATTTGATTGGGTATTTTTTTAACATCTTGGGGTTGAGAGATATGTTAAGTGCCATGGACTTATTGTAATTAATTTTGAGATGTATCCAAAGATATCAAACTTGTTCAGTAAGTTTGGGATAGAAATGTGTTGAGTGAGGGTGAAAAGGAGATCATCCGCATAAGCATCAATTTTGCAATGTGTTTGGCGTAAATTCAGTCCTTTGATGGATAGGTTTCGGTTTACAGTGCGTATGAAGAGTTCTAATATGCGTATGAACAATAATGGTGATAAAGGACACCCCTGTCTGGTACTGTTATGTATCTGCACTGGTTTCGAGAGGGTGCCATTTATTTTTAGTCTGGCTGTAGGGTTTTGATATAATGTTGATCCAGGTTAACATGCTGGTATTTAGGCCAATGTGCGGGCACACTGAAAGCATGAAGTCCCAAGCCACCCTGTCGATAGCCTTCTCCGCATCTGTAGACAAGAGAAGGCCTTCTTCAGTTTGTCCCTTGAGGTGGTGGATTATGTTTAATGCCTTTGTGACATTATCACGCGCCTCCCTGCCCTGCTCCGGGCCAATGATATCTAGAATGTATGTGCCAAGTCTCATTGCTATGATCCTTGATAGAATCTTTACATCTAAATTGAGCAAGGATATTGGCCTATAACTGGAGCAGTCAGCAGGGTCCTTGTCAGGTTTGGGAAGTACTGTAATGTGTGCCATAGTGAAAGAGGGTGGTAGAACTTGGGTATTTCTTAGAAAGTTCAGTGTGTTAAGCAGTGGTTTTGCGATTATTGGGATAAAAGTTTTGTAGTATAATCCCTTTTTTGAGGAACAGTATTCGTTTAGCTTTGAGATCTAGTTTGGCTTGTAGTTCCTTACGTGCCGTCAGAAGTTCACTATCAGACTGGACTGCTACTGATCTCTTATGTTGTGTTTCCAATTTGGATATTTGCCTATTAGAGATTGCAGTTCCTGTTCAGATTCCTTTTTACGGTGAAAGGCTAGGCTAATTGATTTCCCTTGCGCCACACATTTATGTGCCTCTCAAATGGAAAGTACAGAGACATCATCAGTGGTGTATTTGTGAAAATACATAGGTATGGCTCCTGAAATGGGTGTCACAGTCATGGGATCAGTCAGCAAAGTGGGATTGAGTCATCATGTGCAGGGTTTCGTAGGGACATCATGCAGTTGTAAAACAACCGAGGTAGGTGTGTGGTCTGATAATGTCTGAGTCCCTATATGGGCTTCTTTTAAAGTCGTTAGGTCCCTCTGAAAGAATGTAACTTTACCTTGATTCTCTTGAGTATGCGAAAGGCAATGGCTGATTTGCCGTTGGAGGTGTCCTGAAGAGGGTCCAATGGAATATTGAAATCCCCTCCAAGGACAATTGCATCCAGAGGCGAACCAGGACAGTTCATCAACTATTTTACGACAGAAAGAGATGTGTGCAACGTTAGGAAAATATACATTGGCTAGGGTAATTGGAAGAGTCCCCAGCTTCCCTTTAAGAAAGAGATACCGACCCTCGGGATCCGCTAATTGTTGCATGAGCTCAAATCCTGAGAATTTTCATATCAGAATGGAAACACCTTTAGTCTTGGCCACCTGAATAGTAGTGTGAAAAACTTTAGTGAAAAAGTTATCGGTCAATTTGGGAATTGAAGATGTTTTGAAGTGTGTTTCCTGTAAATACACAAAGGTCGTCCTCTCCTTCCTAAGGCTACGTAAAAGCTGGGTTCTTTTTTCAGGTAAATTCAACCCCCTGACGTTATGTGAGATCACGGTAGGACACCTGCTCAGGGAGGAATAGGGCATGTTGTTCAAGGTCACCTTGCTCTCCTATCCTGGTAGTTACCCTTGTAATATAAAAACCTATAGGTACTGTAACTTGTGTGATCTGGGTAAAACATTTGTTGCCACAGCTACAGATGAAGAGTTTACTATACAGCAATACATCAACTGTGGCACAAACTATGTAATTTACCTGATCACCTGGATTTCATGCAGCCTCCAATATGTAGGGTGTACCACATGTCCTTTGAGAGCCCGTATAGGGGAACACTACTGTGACACAAATAATCCAAATACTAGAAATATTTCGAATACAACATGTCACTGTAGGGAATGTCACCAGGGCGATCTTTCCTCTTTCCACTTTAGAGGAAAAGAACGGTTGTGTCAGGTCACCTGTATCCAGGTGACAGATGCACCCCGTTGGGGTCAGGAGTGCACCGCTATGATAGTGGACCCTAAGGCTGACTGCTGCAGATGGAACTCGGGGTGGTTCAGGAAGGCAGGTCCCCTGGAGCACCAACACGGAACCCGCAGTGAGTAAGAGCATAGATTCTCCAGGGCGCGGAGTCTAAGAGCCAGTAGGTGTTCACCAGAGTCTCTAGTGGTGAGGATGGACTGGGCTGCAACTGGCTCCAGGTTGCGGCCCCCAGGGTCTCCCAGCTCACGCTCACGGTAGGCTACAGGAGGATGGAGAGGAAACAGCAGCCCAGGACAGCAAGGAATAGTAAGGAGGTAGCCAAATGTCGGGGCGACTAGCAGACAAGGATAACAGAGAACATGCCAAAAGTCAGGGTCACAGGCAAACAGGCATAGTCGAGAATGCGCCAAAGGTCAGGGTCACAAGCAGACAGGGATAGTCTGGAACACGCCAAGATCGGTAACAGAGACAAACTTAGAGCACACGGCAAACAGGAAGCCAAACATATTGTACGGCAAGGCAGGCTTGGAGAATACGGTGTTAAATAGTGGTTCCTGTTGAGGCTAGGGTGGAGCCACACAGAGGGAAGATTACTTAAGCATGCGGGTGTAATAGTACAAGCCTCAACTAAAGGTTTCAGAAGGGATACATGAAAGGAGTTTGAGATCCTGAGGCTTTTAGGGATCTGGAGTTTAAAACAAACAGGATTCAGTTTAGAAATTATATTGTAAGGACCAATGAATCTCGGGGCAAACTTGAGAGAAGGAACCTGGAGTCTGATGTTCCTTTTAGAAAGCCAGACTTTGTCTCCTGGCTGTAGAGAAGGCGGCTTACGCCTGTGACGGTCAGCAAAACTTTTGAACTTGTTGGCAGCTTTCTGGAGGGAATCATGAACGTCAGCCCACAAGGAATTGAATGATTCCTGAACAGTAGCCAAAGCTGGGATGTCAGAAGAACAGGTCATAGGAAGAGGGAGCTGAGGATGTCTTCCATAAACAGTGACAAAGGGTGTCTTCTGAGAACTGATGTTGACATGATTGTTGTGGGAGAACTCTGCCCACGGGAGTAATGAGACCCAATCATCGTGATGAGCCGAGACCAAGGTATGGAGAAAGACCTCCATCTCCTGATTAACCCTTTTAGTCTGGCCATTGGATTGGGGATGGTAAGAAGAGGTAAAATCCAAGGTAATCCAAGGTTGAGGGATTTGCAAAAGGCTCTCCAAAAGCGAGAAGTAAACTGAATACCCCTGTCTGAAATTACATGGGAAGGGACACCATGAAGACGGAAAACCTCTCGTACGAAAAAGGGAACCAAGGCAGGAGCAGAAGGGAGACCAGGAAGAGGAACAAAATGGGCCATCTTGGAGAATCGATCAATTACCACCCAAATGACCGTATTCTTCTCAGAAGGTGGAAGATCGGTGATGAAGTCCATGGCTATGTGAGACCAGGGCTCCTTGGGAATGGGCAAGGGCATGAGAAGACCAGCAGGAGCCTGCGTGGAGGACTTAGACTGGGCACAGACATGACAAGCCTTAACATAGTCTTTGACATCCGAACGGAGAGTAGGCCACCAGTAGTGGTGACTGATGAGGAGGAAGGATCAAAGAAACCCAGCATGACCTGCCACCTTGGAGTCATGTCCGCAACCAAGGATCTTAACTCTTAGCTCAGTGGGGACGAAGGTCCTGCCAGGAGGAATTTTTGACTTCAGGGTGGTTGAATGGGCAAGGATGCATGAAGTAGGGATAATCGGCTCAGGTTCAATGGTAGGCTCCTCATCCTGAATGTCAAAAGATCTAGAGAGTGCATCAGCCCGATTGTTGCAGGAACCAGGTTTGAATGTAATGGTGAAGTTAAAACTGGAAAAGAAGAGACTCCACCTGGCTTGTCTGGGATTCAATCGTTTGGCATTCTGTAAGTACTACAGATTTTTATGGTCAGTGAAAATTGTTATGGAATGTGGGGAACCCTCCATGAGATGACGCCACTCCTCCAACGGCAATTTAATCGCAAGAAGTTCCTGATCACCAATAGCGTAATTCTTCTCCGCCTGAGAAAATTTTCTGGAGAACAACGCACGTGGTAGACGTTTTTCCCAAAGGATTGAAGAAGCACAGCTCCCACCCCATTTGAGGAAGTGTCCACTTCAATAAAAAATGGATCCCTCGGGTCAGGTCACCTCAACAAAGGTCCAGAAATGAAGGGCTGTTTCAAATCATGAAAGGCAGAGACAGCTTCGGGGGACCACTCCTTGGCATTAGCACCCTTCTTGGTCAAGGCGATAATTGGCGCAGCAATAGAGGAGTAATTCCTAATGAACTGCCTGTATATAATTAGTGAACCCAAGAAAGCGCTGCATGGCCTTGAGGCCGGCAGGAAGAGGCCAGCTGGTAATGGCCGAGACCTTCCCAGGATCCATACGAAGACCGAAGTTAGAGACGAAGCATCCCAGAAACAGGACTTCAGAACATTCAAAAGAACATTTCTCCAGCTTGGCGTACAGATTATTTTCTCGAAGGCGCCGAAGTACAATCTGGACATGGTCTCTATGAACCGACAGACTATCCGAAAAGATGAGAATGTCATCCAGGTAGATGACAACAAATTGGTAAAGCAGATCCCTGAAGATTTCATTAACAAAGTTTTGGAACACCGCTGGGGCGTTACACAAACCAAAGGGCATGACCAAGTACTCGTAATGCCCATCTCTAGTGTTAAACGCAGTTTTCCATTCATCCCTTTTCCGTATTCAGATCAAATTGTATGCACCCCTGAGATACAACTTGTTAAAAATGGAGGCACCTTTCAACCTGTCAAATAGTTCCGATATTAGGGGTAGGGGGTATTGATTTTTGATCGTTACTGCGTTTAGGCCTCGGTAGTCAATGCAGGGTTTTAGGGTACCATCCTTTTTGGCAACAAAAGAGAACCCTGCTCCTGCAGGTGATGAGGATTTCCGGATGAATGCTTTTTCTAGATTTTCTGCAACATACTCAGACATGGCCTGGGTCTCTGGGATGGACAGAGGGTAGGTACGACCCCTGGGTAGAGCTGCTCCGGGAACAAGGTCAATGGCACAGTCAAAGGACGTGTGAGGAGGAAGCACCTCAGCTGACTTTTTACAGAACACATCCGCAGCGGGAAGGGCAGAGGATACTGAGGTGGTAGCCACGGGAAGTCTCCCCTTAGGGGCAACCTTGAGTAGGCAGGAAGAGAAACAGGAGGGACCCCAAGCCAGAATCTGCCCAGAAGTCCAGTCAATGTGTGGAGAGTGGAGCTACAACCAAGGAAGCCCCAATACGATAGGGGTTGAGACCTTAGGATGGATAAGAAAGGATATCCTCTCCTGGTGGAGTATCCCTACCGACATCTTAACAGGAGGGGTCTGGAAGCGGATAGGCCCCCCTGGAAGAACAGTGCCATCAATCGCCGAAATCACCAATGGAGTGGTGAGGGGTAAAAGGGTAAGGTTCATGGAAGATGACTCGCACAACAAGGGGCGTGACCGGATGGGCGGGTGCGTGCTGTGAGGCGGCATGGAGTGAGTGTGTGCAAGGACGCTGTGTGCTCCGTCCCACCTCCGTTCTCATCTCTCTCTCCCCCGGCCGTACGAACGGCATACCGGCATACTGGATGGCTCTGGCTCCCTAGCCATTGCCCGTACCGGCGGGCTCGGTGCCGCGCTGCCTCTCCTCTTTCTCTGCTGAAGGTCTTTCAATCTCTTAATGGGCGGTGAGCGCTGAGGAATCCTCCGGGTGTGACGTCATCCCCTGCACGCTGCTGCGAGACAAGCAGCTTTTACTTTCACTTCTCCATCTCTATGCAAGTCAGGAAACAGAAGTCGGCCAGAGCTGGTACAGTATGGAGTCACTAATTTGGTAACCAGATGCTGTTTTAAAATCGCTAGACAACCCTTGGATTAGAAGCAACACCTGGTAATGTTACAGTAACAGAGCTGTTTATGTGTGTCAGTGTTTTGCTTTGCTTGCTGCTTGGGTAATACTAAGTCTGGGAGCAGAGTGTGCTAATACAGGAAGCAAAGTATATTCTCTATTTTTTTTTTTTGGCTTTGTGCTGCTGAGTCGAGCGAGGAACAAATAAAAAAGAAGAAAGAAAGAAGGACGGCGCCCTCTAAGTGCAGCCTGTATGTTAAAAATATTTATTACAATAGATAAAAACACTCACATTTGAGTTGCTAAAAACCAGCATGTAAAGTAGTTTCATCCGCGTGCTCTCGGGGGATGTGGGTGTCACGGGCCAGTGGAGGGGTTCCTGGGATGTGAGTCCTGTAACCTGGTTCCTGGTAGCTGTTCCGGTGGTGCTGAGGGTCCTCAGAGCCTCCGGGCAGCCAGGATATCGGTCATGGATCCTCCGTGGAGCGCCGTGCTGACCTGCATCTTCACTTCCGGGAGCGGGGTGAGGCGGGCGGTGCTTCGCGTTCGGCGCATGAGTGCCCCTTCATCAGGCTATGCTGGTGGCCATATTCAGTGTGGGAATTTATACCATAGGCAATGGGAGGGGTGGAGAAGTAATTGAGAGGAGGGCGGGACTATGTATAATGATTGGGCACGTAGGTAACC
This sequence comes from Lithobates clamitans, assembly GCA_037952925.1. Taxonomy (NCBI): domain Eukaryota; kingdom Metazoa; phylum Chordata; class Amphibia; order Anura; family Ranidae; genus Lithobates; species Lithobates clamitans. Next base: position 2,209,546 of record JBBGZY010000441.1, read on the forward strand.
ATGGAGATGGGGTGTACACAATGTGGAAGGGGAGTGAAGGGAGACGGGGAGTGGGCGGGGCGGGGAGTGAGGAGGGGGGGAAAAAAGGAGATATGCAAATGAGTGTGTTGTGGTAAGAACATATATGTGTGTATATGGAATGTGGGGTAAGGAGAAGGCGGTCTATAGGAAGAGGAATGTTGTATTGATCATAGTGGACGGGAACAAAATATATATATATATATATACATACATATACATACACATACATACACACATATCCACATATATACACATATACATACACGTTAACATAAATGGGAAGGGAATACAAAAATGCAGAAAATGGTATATAAATAAATAGGTATATAATTATAGGGAGAGATTGGTGGTATATATGAGAAGAAATGATGCAATGATGGAAAAGGGATAAAACATGTACAATGTATATACGTGTGTAAACACAAGGAACCGTTTAAAAAGGATCCCTTCACACACACATACACATATATACACATTTAAATGATGCGTAAGATTGGGACAAAAGAAGGGGGGGAGTGTGTTTCCAGACGGGTATTTGGGAATGAGAGGAATGTTATGGGAAATACTGGGAAATAAATAAATAAAAGTAAAAATAATAAAAATATATAGAAATATAAATAAAGATAAATATAAATATATATATATATATGTACATACTTACATACTTACATATTTACATATATATATATTTATATTTATCTTTATCTAGATGAGATGGAGAACAGGAGTAGAAGAGATAATGTGAGGCTGATAGGTATACCCGAAAGGAGTGAGGGCGCCAATCCAATTGGGGAGGGGCCAGGACGGAGCGATCAGCACAGAGCTGGGTTGTGGAGCTCTCACACCCCGCAGCACGCCGCATAGCCGTTTTTTCCTATGTTATGTTTGGTGCACATGAGCACCTTATAAATGTGAGTACCCCATGTGGGGATTGGATGTGATTTTAATAAAAGTATCCTACGGTATTATACTATATTAGCCTTTTTCTTTTATATGGTCTGATGTGAGTGGAGCCATAAAGAATCCAGTGTGGGAATCAGCTGTACCTAATACTGAGCCCAGGGGTGGCTCCAAAAGCGTGTATTGACACAATTAAAACCTGTGTCACACGCTCCATGGTGAGCGCAATCACATTGGGGGTCACCAAGGCACTTCACAGCATGTTTTTCTTTGGGCACGTTTGATTCAAAACCGGAACTTTTTCTTTGAACCATCACCATTACACTGACTTTTATTTGAACTTGGTCACTTTATGTTACTGGATTGTAAGATTTTTTCACGGATGTGATTTGAACACCTTTATTATGGCGATTATAGTTTCAATTCGCCCACGCATTTGATTGATTTACTCTGTTTGTGTTTTACGAATATATATATTGTTTTATTTAATTTTTTTTTTCTCTTTTTTCATTTTAATCACAGTGGATCTACATATGTGTAACATTTTTTAGCATATACACCTTATTAGGAATGATTATACTTTAATCACTGTGGATTGTATATTTATCTTATTACATTTTTCTATGCACATTGCACTTTGTGATTTATTGCACTAGATATTTTTTAGTGTGTTTGGTCATAGGATTCACACAGCAGGTGATCTTAGTAAGTGATCAGAGCTTTAGGATTCACACAGCAGGTGATCTTAGTAAGTGATCAGAGCTTTAGGCTCTATTTGATTTGCACGCTTTATTATCTATGATTTGTACTTAGATTTACAGTTATTCAGTTACACCCCTAGGCGCGGCGCATTTTTTTCATATATCATACGCCAATCCAATTGCATTCCTAGAAAAATGGTTGGGGGAGCTAATCGGGAAAGAATCATTTTCGGCTTCATTCTCCATCATAAGAGCTCACAGGATCCCTTTCAGGGCACCGCCGGAGGGGGGCCACCCGAGACCCTTCCTCCTGAGATTTCTTAACTACCAGGATAAAGTGACTTTGCTACGGAAGATCAGGGAATTAGGGGAGGTACAAAAATATTGTTTTATTCCGACTTCTCTCCGGATTTGCAGAGGCGTAGAGCAGAGTTTACCCAGGCAAAACGCAATCTACAAAAATTTAAGTTGACTTACGCTCTTTTATACCCGGCAAGGTTGCGGGTTGCGGCCCTGGGGGAGACTCTGTTTTTCAACACCCCTGCTGAAGTTGAGAGGTGGCTTGAAGATAATAGGGAAAAAATTATGAACCCCACGTAGAGAATCGGGGGAAGATAATATAGGCCGGTGTATCAATAGGAAGACACGACAGGGTACTGGGAGGTATAGGGGCTGTATTTTTGTTTTTTTGGTTTTTTCTTTCCTTTTTTTCGCTTCTTTTTCTTTTTTGCCCTTGTGGGGGGTGTTTCTTAAGCTTCTACCCCCTCCTCCCTTTGGTTAATGGTCTTTGCTGTAAGGGGACGGGAGGGGTTGGGTGCACATAGCTGTTTGCGTGTAGGGTGGTGCGGTGCGGTGAGTGGAAGATTTGGTGTAAAAGGGTGGTGTTAGTGTAAGAGGTAACGGTCAAGGGGTATACCTAGTTAGGTGGGTACGGGGGGGGGAGGGGGATGGGGCGGGAGGGTAGGGGAGGGTGGGCGGGGAGGGAAGGGAAGGGGTGGGAAGATGGGAGGGCGGGTAAGTAGGGAAGTAGGGTGGGTAAATCATTATTCACAAACACCTATACCACTAGAAATTACAATGGAAATATCCAGACCTTCACATACAGATTTTTCTTGCACATACAGGCACTTTTAGTACTAAATTTTAATAAAGCAGGATAGTTGTGGCTAAGTTAAGCACGTATTTTAGAATCCATAATACGCACGTATTTAGAATTAATACAACACATACTAGGAGTGGGAAAAAAGAAAGCAAAATTTTCCTTTTTTTTTTTTTTTCTTTTTTTTTGTAAAGAGGTGTATAAATCTTACTTTATAAAAGTAACTGGATATATGCGGTAGCACCTGCTGGGACAAGAACGGCTCCTCAGAAGTCAGATGTTAGTTAAGTCCTTGAAAATAGGATCCTGGATTGTTAGGGGCTTGGGATCTCCTCTTAAAAGGTTGGCAGTGTTCTCTATGCTGGAGAGATGTAGGGTAGACCTGATTTGTCTGCAGGAAATCCACCTAACCAAGGATACCAGTCAGCAGTTACAGATGAAAAAATTTCAATACCAAGTCCATGCATTTCACTCCTCTTATAGTAGGGGGGTGAGCATCTTGGTAAAAGCCGGGGTAAAATTTTCCTGTAGTCAGGCCAGTATAGATGAGTTGGGTAGATATATTTTTTTATTCTGCTCCATTGATGGGGTCTTGTATGTGGTGGCAAATATATACATCCCTCCTCCATTTAATTTGGATATACTGCTTAAACTGCACAAATTTTTGCTAGATAAAAAAGAGTGCCCGATTGTAGTCGTAGGGGACTTTAATGAGGTCTTAGATAGAAAGCTGGATAGATTTAATGCTAGAAGCAACAATCATTGTGTTACAGAAGGAGGGGAAAGACCCATTGGATGTGGCTGCCTATAGACCAATCTCTCTACTTTGTACTGACGTAAAAATTCTGGCCAAGGTACTGGCAGCAAGATTGAACGGTGTTATCCATAAATTGATCCACGAGGACCAGGCGGGCTTTATAGCCAACAGATCTACGAGTTTGAACATTAGAAGAGCGTTTTTGAATTTGCAGTCATCATCGGAGAATTTGGGCTCGAGAGCATTAATGACCCTGGATGTAACTAAGGCTTTTGATAGTGTGGAGTGGGGCTATATATGGCGCGTACTGGAGAAATTTGGATTTGGCCCGTCCTTTATAGGGTGGATCAGAATGCTATATACCCGCCCTAGGGCAAGACTAAAGATTAATAACGAACTCTCAGACGGGTTTGAGTTGGAAAGGGGGACTAGGCAGGGGTGTCCTCTTTCTCCTCTGTTGTTCGCAGGGAAAGGGAAAGCAGTGCGATAACCGGCTTCCTGAGAAAATCGGGCGAGGAAAAAATTGCGCTCTATGCGGATGACACTTTGTTATTCTTGGGGGACTCGAGAAATTCACTACTGGGTGCGATGAGGATAGTGAAGGACTTCGGCAGTTTCTCTGGCTTAGAGATAAACTGGGAGAAGTCCGAGTTCTTGCCGATAGATCCCTCTAGCGAGTTAATTGCATGCGATGTACCCCAGATGGTAATGGTGGATGCCCTGAAATACCTGGGAATAGTTCTGACGAAGGACCCCACCTTATATATCAGTACAAACCTAGTCCCTCTTTTGATAAAACTGAAACAAAAAATAGGAATCTGGAGGCGTTTGCCCCTGTCCGCCGCAGGTAGATGTAGCTTAATAAAAATGGTATGGATGCCACAATTGCAATATGTCCTGCACAACTCACCAGTCTGGATTGGCAAGAAGTGGTTTAAAAGAATTGATAGCCTCTTTAGGGAGTTGTTATGGAAGGGGAAGCAAGCCAGGATTCGTCTTCGAGTGCTCCAGCTTCCCACCCGGGAGGGGGGCTTTGCCCTCCCACATCCTGAGCGCTACTTCTTAGCAACTCAGCTACAGCAGCTGCTGGGATGTGGGATACCGAAAGGTGGCACCCCTAATGGCAAACTACTATTGCTAAGTACACCACATAATACAATAATTGAAACTCTAGAGGCGGATGTGTTCCATGACGACTACCCAACTATTAAACTGCTAACTAAACTCTGGAAAACAGTTAAGAAAATGATGAGATATGAAGATCCAACCATCTACTCTCCTATCTGGAACAATCGCAATTTACAGGAAGTCCTTAAAATAGGCACATTCAGGGAGTGGGAGAATCTCGGCATCAGAAGGCTAAGTCAGCTTTATAATGGCACCAAGTTAAAGAATTTCCCTGAACTAGCCGGAGAATTCAAGCTACCGCGGGGTTCTCTCTTCTTATATCTCCAGCTAGCACATGCCCTTAAAGCACAATTTAAAACTCAGGTTCTGTGTTGGGAAGAAATGCCTCTATTTCAGAGCATAATGCAGGTAAACCCTACTAGAGGATTGATTTCAAGAATCTATGATCAATTAAGTAAATCAGACAACAGTGGGGGGATACTCTACGGGCTAAAGGCTAAATGGGAAGAGGATATAGGGGGAATGACCCAGGAACAATGGGTGAAAACCTTGGAGTTGGGTGTTCAGGTCTCTGTGTCCCCTTCACAGCGGCTCTCTCATTTGTTCTTGCTAAATAGAGCCTATTATACACCTAAAAGACTTTTTAAATTTGGGAGAAGGCCTAATGACAACTGTCCCAGATGTCGGAGGTCGGGAGACCTCATCCATATTCTGTGGAGATGTCCTAAGTTATTTAGATACTGGGAGGAGGTAACTGGGAACCTGGGAAGTATCTTTGGCACTACAGTAGTAAAGGAGGCCATAGCCTGTATTCTGGGGTATAGAAGAGTGCTGGGAGAGAGACTGTGCACCACGCTGGCTATTACGCGGGCTTTGTTCCAGGCCAGGAAGATGATAACACTAAGATGGCAATCAAAAGACCCCCCCTCAGTGAAAGACTGGATCTCTACCATTAATGTAACCCTGTGTAGGGAAAGAGTGGAGTACATAAAGAGAGGCAACCTGCAGGAATTTGAAAACATATGGAAGCCATGGTTAGAGAAAGTAGGACGTCCCTAGTAGGCAAGACGTAGGATTAGACCAAGAGTGGGGCTTATATATAGTTATATAGGAACAATGGGAAGGGTTGTGGGACTTTATATGAGGCACATATAGGATGTGCCTCCATCCCTAATTCAAGGAAAATAGTAAGTTTGGGACTTTGAGTGAGGCCATAGACATGGTGGAAATGGATAAAGTAAAAGTACACATTTATTGTCATAAGAGTCATAAAACATGTCAATAACAGGAACCACATGGGTGAGACAACATTTTAAAAAATGTAATTTCATGTTTGTTCACATACACTATTAAAAGTGTGCGTGCAATACAGGCAACTAGGGTACATCTGGGTCTGGTAGCCAAGTGCCCCGCAGTGGTCTGGATTGATCAGTCAATGCATTCCAATGAGTTCATGATGGTACATAAAGTATATAACAACACTTGCAAAAGAGACAATGAGACCACAGTAAAGTACAAAATCAGGTTAAAACAGAAAAACAGTCAAAATGATCGAAATGTGAGAAAACATCCCAAAATGCCCAGAGTGGATGATAGAGTAGGGGCTGGTATATGCATCCCAAACAATGCCCGACGCGTTTCGTGTATATTACACTCATCAGGGGCGGGTGCTAGTAGTGTATCTACAAAATATAATAAAATACAATTAGTGGGATGTATTGTAACCTATTGAGAAGAAAGTGGGTAAGTATAATCAAAATGCTTACAAGAACTCACTGTGGTGAGGTATGGTAGGTATGGAACCAAGGTCAACCAATCTTTGCCGGGAGCTGAGGTAATGGAGCAACGTGCTGACAGGGTGTACATCCAGAGACTCCCCAAGACACAGGACACAAGTTGGGAATGTATGGTAAGACTAGATATTACACCGTTGGTGGCTACCAGGAATGGTCTGAAAAGATTGAATGTCATAGTGTGAAAATGTGTCCATTCATCTAAAGTTGGGAAGTGATGCATCATTTAACAAGATAACAGACCCTAGTAGGGGGTAACTTACTGATGTCTCAGCATGGAGTGAAGTGGTAGGATGGACTGCAGCATCCAGTGTAGGAAGACAACAGGGAACTATGCCCAGGGAGGCCAGATATAACAACCCGGCACACGTGCACGCTGACTCCCACCAGCGTCACGCTGGCACGACAGAAACGGGGAGGAGCTCCGACGCCGGCGGTCAGGGACCGCCCGCGCCCGAAGCTCGTTTCCCCAGCTGTGTGGGCTCCGATGGTAAGATCACGTGCTCGACGTGATGGCGTCAGGCGGTGACGGCACACGAGAAGCAGGATGCGTGGCGCCGATGCGCTGTGAACCGCCCTCCCTCCCACACCCATCCCCCGCCACACGAATGGGCGGGGAGGAGGGTGAGGGGGCTGGGGCACGCAGAGCGCATCGCAGCTCCCGGCAATAGACAAATAAAGCCCTGGACATACCAACCTCAGTGTGGGTTCTCACAATTAAAGTGTCTGTGCTGAAAATTCTCACAGACAAAAAGAAAATCTCTGTCTCTAAAACACAAGCCCGGACATAATGGGTAAATGTCAGGGACTTGATCATATCACACCCGGATGACATGGAAAAAGAAGGGCTGTCAATCCAGTCACAGGACCTCCATCCCTAATACGAGAACAATGGGAAGGGTTGTGGGACTTTATATGAGGCACATATAGGATGTGCCTCCATCCCTAATTCAAGGAAAATAGTAAGTTTGGGACTTTGAGTGAGGCCATAGACATGGTGGAAATGGATAAAGTAAAAGTACACATTTATTGTCATAAGAGTCATAAAACATGTCAATAACAGGAACCACATGGGTGAGACAACATTTTAAAAAATGTAATTTCATGTTTGTTCACATACACTATTAAAAGTGTGCGTGCAATACAGGCAACTAGGGTACATCTGGGTCTGGTAGCCAAGTGCCCCGCAGTGGTCTGGATTGATCAGTCAATGCATTCCAATGAGTTCATGATGGTACATAAAGTATATAACAACACTTGCAAAAGAGACAATGAGACCACAGTAAAGTACAAAATCAGGTTAAAACAGAAAAACAGTCAAAATGATCGAAATGTGAGAAAACATCCCAAAATGCCCAGAGTGGATGATAGAGTAGGGGCTGGTATATGCATCCCAAACAATGCCCGACGCGTTTCGTGTATATTACACTCATCAGGGGCGGGTGCTAGTAGTGTATCTACAAAATATAATAAAATACAATTAGTGGGATGTATTGTAACCTATTGAGAAGAAAGTGGGTAAGTATAATCAAAATGCTTACAAGAACTCACTGTGGTGAGGTATGGTAGGTATGGAACCAAGGTCAACCAATCTTTGCCGGGAGCTGAGGTAATGGAGCAACGTGCTGACAGGGTGTACATCCAGAGACTCCCCAAGACACAGGACACAAGTTGGGAATGTATGGTAAGACTAGATATTACACCGTTGGTGGCTACCAGGAATGGTCTGAAAAGATCCCTTGAATTAGGGATGGAGGCACATCCTATATGTGCCTCATATAAAGTCCCACAACCCTTCCCATTGTTCTCGTATTAGGGATGGAGGTCCTGTGACTGGATTGACAGCCCTTCTTTTTCCATGTCATCCGGGTGTGATATGATCAAGTCCCTGACATTTACCCATTATGTCCGGGCTTGTGTTTTAGAGACAGAGATTTTCTTTTTGTCTGTGAGAATTTTCAGCACAGACACTTTAATTGTGAGAACCCACACTGAGGTTGGTATGTCCAGGGCTTTATTTGTCTATTGCCGGGAGCTGCGATGCGCTCTGCGTGCCCCAGCCCCCTCACCCTCCTCCCCGCCCATTCGTGTGGCGGGGGATGGGTGTGGGAGGGAGGGCGGTTCACAGCGCATCGGCGCCACGCATCCTGCTTCTCGTGTGCCGTCACCGCCTGACGCCATCACGTCGAGCACGTGATCTTACCATCGGAGCCCACACAGCTGGGGAAACGAGCTTCGGGCGCGGGCGGTCCCTGACCGCCGGCGTCGGAGCTCCTCCCCGTTTCTGTCGTGCCAGCGTGACGCTGGTGGGAGTCAGCGTGCACGTGTGCCGGGTTGTTATATCTGGCCTCCCTGGGCGTAGTTCCCTGTTGTCTTCCTACACTGGATGCTGCAGTCCATCCTACCACTTCACTCCATGCTGAGACATCAGTAAGTTACCCCCTACTAGGGTCTGTTATCTTGTTAAATGATGCATCACTTCCCAACTTTAGATGAATGGACACATTTTCACACTATGACATTCAATCTTTTCAGACCATTCCTGGTAGCCACCAACGGTGTAATATCTAGTCTTACCATACATTCCCAACTTGTGTCCTGTGTCTTGGGGAGTCTCTGGATGTACACCCTGTCAGCACGTTGCTCCATTACCTCAGCTCCCGGCAAAGATTGGTTGACCTTGGTTCCATACCTACCATACCTCACCACAGTGAGTTCTTGTAAGCATTTTGATTATACTTACCCACTTTCTTCTCAATAGGTTACAATACATCCCACTAATTGTATTTTATTATATTTTGTAGATACACTACTAGCACCCGCCGCTGATGAGTGTAATATACACGAAACGCGTCGGGCATTGTTTGGGATGCATATACCAGCCCCTACTCTATCATCCACTCTGGGCATTTTGGGATGTTTTCTCACATTTCGATCATTTTGACTGTTTTTCTGTTTTAACCTGATTTTGTACTTTACTGTGGTCTCATTGTCTCTTTTGCAAGTGTTGTTATATACTTTATGTACCATCATGAACTCATTGGAATGCATTGACTGATCAATCCAGACCACTGCGGGGCACTTGGCTACCAGACCCAGATGTACCCTAGTTGCCTGTATTGCACGCACACTTTTAATAGTGTATGTGAACAAACATGAAATTACATTTTTTAAAATGTTGTCTCACCCATGTGGTTCCTGTTATTGACATGTTTTATGACTCTTATGACAATAAATGTGTACTTTTACTTTATCCATTTCCACCATGTCTATGGCCTCACTCAAAGTCCCAAACTTACTATTTTCCTTGAATTAGGGATGGAGGCACATCCTATATGTGCCTCATATAAAGTCCCACAACCCTTCCCATTGTTCTCGTATTAGGGATGGAGGTCCTGTGACTGGATTGACAGCCCTTCTTTTTCCATGTCATCCGGGTGTGATATGATCAAGTCCCTGACATTTACCCATTATGTCCGGGCTTGTGTTTTAGAGACAGAGATTTTCTTTTTGTCTGTGAGAATTTTCAGCACAGACACTTTAATTGTGAGAACCCACACTGAGGTTGGTATGTCCAGGGCTTTATTTGTCTATTGCCGGGAGCTGCGATGCGCTCTGCGTGCCCCAGCCCCCTCACCCTCCTCCCCGCCCATTCGTGTGGCGGGGGATGGGTGTGGGAGGGAGGGCGGTTCACAGCGCATCGGCGCCACGCATCCTGCTTCTCGTGTGCCGTCACCGCCTGACGCCATCACGTCGAGCACGTGATCTTACCATCGGAGCCCACACAGCTGGGGAAACGAGCTTCGGGCGCGGGCGGTCCCTGACCGCCGGCGTCGGAGCTCCTCCCCGTTTCTGTCGTGCCAGCGTGACGCTGGTGGGAGTCAGCGTGCACGTGTGCCGGGTTGTTATATCTGGCCTCCCTGGGCGTAGTTCCCTGTTGTCTTCCTACACTGGATGCTGCAGTCCATCCTACCACTTCACTCCATGCTGAGACATCAGTAAGTTACCCCCTACTAGGGTCTGTTATCTTGTTAAATGATGCATCACTTCCCAACTTTAGATGAATGGACACATTTTCACACTATGACATTCAATCTTTTCAGACCATTCCTGGTAGCCACCAACGGTGTAATATCTAGTCTTACCATACATTCCCAACTTGTGTCCTGTGTCTTGGGGAGTCTCTGGATGTACACCCTGTCAGCACGTTGCTCCATTACCTCAGCTCCCGGCAAAGATTGGTTGACCTTGGTTCCATACCTACCATACCTCACCACAGTGAGTTCTTGTAAGCATTTTGATTATACTTACCCACTTTCTTCTCAATAGGTTACAATACATCCCACTAATTGTATTTTATTATATTTTGTAGATACACTACTAGCACCCGCCCCTGATGAGTGTAATATACACGAAACGCGTCGGGCATTGTTTGGGATGCATATACCAGCCCCTACTCTATCATCCACTCTGGGCATTTTGGGATGTTTTCTCACATTTCGATCATTTTGACTGTTTTTCTGTTTTAACCTGATTTTGTACTTTACTGTGGTCTCATTGTCTCTTTTGCAAGTGTTGTTATATACTTTATGTACCATCATGAACTCATTGGAATGCATTGACTGATCAATCCAGACCACTGCGGGGCACTTGGCTACCAGACCCAGATGTACCCTAGTTGCCTGTATTGCACGCACACTTTTAATAGTGTATGTGAACAAACATGAAATTACATTTTTTAAAATGTTGTCTCACCCATGTGGTTCCTGTTATTGACATGTTTTATGACTCTTATGACAATAAATGTGTACTTTTACTTTATCCATTTCCACCATGTCTATGGCCTCACTCAAAGTCCCAAACTTACTATTTTCCTTGAATTAGGGATGGAGGCACATCCTATATGTGCCTCATATAAAGTCCCACAACCCTTCCCATTGTTCTCGTATTAGGGATGGAGGTCCTGTGACTGGATTGACAGCCCTTCTTTTTCCATGTCATCCGGGTGTGATATGATCAAGTCCCTGACATTTACCCATTATGTCCGGGCTTGTGTTTTAGAGACAGAGATTTTCTTTTTGTCTGTGAGAATTTTCAGCACAGACACTTTAATTGTGAGAACCCACACTGAGGTTGGTATGTCCAGGGCTTTATTTGTCTATTGCCGGGAGCTGCGATGCGCTCTGCGTGCCCCAGCCCCCTCACCCTCCTCCCCGCCCATTCGTGTGGCGGGGGATGGGTGTGGGAGGGAGGGCGGTTCACAGCGCATCGGCGCCACGCATCCTGCTTCTCGTGTGCCGTCACCGCCTGACGCCATCACGTCGAGCACGTGATCTTACCATCGGAGCCCACACAGCTGGGGAAACGAGCTTCGGGCGCGGGCGGTCCCTGACCGCCGGCGTCGGAGCTCCTCCCCGTTTCTGTCGTGCCAGCGTGACGCTGGTGGGAGTCAGCGTGCACGTGTGCCGGGTTGTTATATCTGGCCTCCCTGGGCGTAGTTCCCTGTTGTCTTCCTACACTGGATGCTGCAGTCCATCCTACCACTTCACTCCATGCTGAGACATCAGTAAGTTACCCCCTACTAGGGTCTGTTATCTTGTTAAATGATGCATCACTTCCCAACTTTAGATGAATGGACACACTTTCACACTATGACATTCAATCTTTTCAGACCATTCCTGGTAGCCACCAACGGTGTAATATCTAGTCTTACCATACATTCCCAACTTGTGTCCTGTGTCTTGGGGAGTCTCTGGATGTACACCCTGTCAGCACGTTGCTCCATTACCTCAGCTCCCGGCAAAGATTGGTTGACCTTGGTTCCATACCTACCATACCTCACCACAGTGAGTTCTTGTAAGCATTTTGATTATACTTACCCACTTTCTTCTCAATAGGTTACAATACATCCCACTAATTGTATTTTATTATATTTTGTAGATACACTACTAGCACCCGCCCCTGATGAGTGTAATATACACGAAACGCGTCGGGCATTGTTTGGGATGCATATACCAGCCCCTACTCTATCATCCACTCTGGGCATTTTGGGATGTTTTCTCACATTTCGATCATTTTGACTGTTTTTCTGTTTTAACCTGATTTTGTACTTTACTGTGGTCTCATTGTCTCTTTTGCAAGTGTTGTTATATACTTTATGTACCATCATGAACTCATTGGAATGCATTGACTGATCAATCCAGACCACTGCGGGGCACTTGGCTACCAGACCCAGATGTACCCTAGTTGCCTGTATTGCACGCACACTTTTAATAGTGTATGTGAACAAACATGAAATTACATTTTTTAAAATGTTGTCTCACCCATGTGGTTCCTGTTATTGACATGTTTTATGACTCTTATGACAATAAATGTGTACTTTTACTTTATCCATTTCCACCATGTCTATGGCCTCACTCAAAGTCCCAAACTTACTATTTTCCTTGAATTAGGGATGGAGGCACATCCTATATGTGCCTCATATAAAGTCCCACAACCCTTCCCATTGTTCTCGTATTAGGGATGGAGGTCCTGTGACTGGATTGACAGCCCTTCTTTTTCCATGTCATCCGGGTGTGATATGATCAAGTCCCTGACATTTACCCATTATGTCCGGGCTTGTGTTTTAGAGACAGAGATTTTCTTTTTGTCTGTGAGAATTTTCAGCACAGACACTTTAATTGTGAGAACCCACACTGAGGTTGGTATGTCCAGGGCTTTATTTGTCTATTGCCGGGAGCTGCGATGCGCTCTGCGTGCCCCAGCCCCCTCACCCTCCTCCCCGCCCATTCGTGTGGCGGGGGATGGGTGTGGGAGGGAGGGCGGTTCACAGCGCATCGGCGCCACGCATCCTGCTTCTCGTGTGCCGTCACCGCCTGACGCCATCACGTCGAGCACGTGATCTTACCATCGGAGCCCACACAGCTGGGGAAACGAGCTTCGGGCGCGGGCGGTCCCTGACCGCCGGCGTCGGAGCTCCTCCCCGTTTCTGTCGTGCCAGCGTGACGCTGGTGGGAGTCAGCGTGCACGTGTGCCGGGTTGTTATATCTGGCCTCCCTGGGCGTAGTTCCCTGTTGTCTTCCTACACTGGATGCTGCAGTCCATCCTACCACTTCACTCCATGCTGAGACATCAGTAAGTTACCCCCTACTAGGGTCTGTTATCTTGTTAAATGATGCATCACTTCCCAACTTTAGATGAATGGACACATTTTCACACTATGACATTCAATCTTTTCAGACCATTCCTGGTAGCCACCAACGGTGTAATATCTAGTCTTACCATACATTCCCAACTTGTGTCCTGTGTCTTGGGGAGTCTCTGGATGTACACCCTGTCAGCACGTTGCTCCATTACCTCAGCTCCCGGCAAAGATTGGTTGACCTTGGTTCCATACCTACCATACCTCACCACAGTGAGTTCTTGTAAGCATTTTGATTATACTTACCCACTTTCTTCTCAATAGGTTACAATACATCCCACTAATTGTATTTTATTATATTTTGTAGATACACTACTAGCACCCGCCCCTGATGAGTGTAATATACACGAAACGCGTCGGGCATTGTTTGGGATGCATATACCAGCCCCTACTCTATCATCCACTCTGGGCATTTTGGGATGTTTTCTCACATTTCGATCATTTTGACTGTTTTTCTGTTTTAACCTGATTTTGTACTTTACTGTGGTCTCATTGTCTCTTTTGCAAGTGTTGTTATATACTTTATGTACCATCATGAACTCATTGGAATGCATTGACTGATCAATCCAGACCACTGCGGGGCACTTGGCTACCAGACCCAGATGTACCCTAGTTGCCTGTATTGCACGCACACTTTTAATAGTGTATGTGAACAAACATGAAATTACATTTTTTAAAATGTTGTCTCACCCATGTGGTTCCTGTTATTGACATGTTTTATGACTCTTATGACAATAAATGTGTACTTTTACTTTATCCATTTCCACCATGTCTATGGCCTCACTCAAAGTCCCAAACTTACTATTTTCCTTGAATTAGGGATGGAGGCACATCCTATATGTGCCTCATATAAAGTCCCACAACCCTTCCCATTGTTCTCGTATTAGGGATGGAGGTCCTGTGACTGGATTGACAGCCCTTCTTTTTCCATGTCATCCGGGTGTGATATGATCAAGTCCCTGACATTTACCCATTATGTCCGGGCTTGTGTTTTAGAGACAGAGATTTTCTTTTTGTCTGTGAGAATTTTCAGCACAGACACTTTAATTGTGAGAACCCACACTGAGGTTGGTATGTCCAGGGCTTTATTTGTCTATTGCCGGGAGCTGCGATGCGCTCTGCGTGCCCCAGCCCCCTCACCCTCCTCCCCGCCCATTCGTGTGGCGGGGGATGGGTGTGGGAGGGAGGGCGGTTCACAGCGCATCGGCGCCACGCATCCTGCTTCTCGTGTGCCGTCACCGCCTGACGCCATCACGTCGAGCACGTGATCTTACCATCGGAGCCCACACAGCTGGGGAAACGAGCTTCGGGCGCGGGCGGTCCCTGACCGCCGGCGTCGGAGCTCCTCCCCGTTTCTGTCGTGCCAGCGTGACGCTGGTGGGAGTCAGCGTGCACGTGTGCCGGGTTGTTATATCTGGCCTCCCTGGGCGTAGTTCCCTGTTGTCTTCCTACACTGGATGCTGCAGTCCATCCTACCACTTCACTCCATGCTGAGACATCAGTAAGTTACCCCCTACTAGGGTCTGTTATCTTGTTAAATGATGCATCACTTCCCAACTTTAGATGAATGGAAACATTTTCACACTATGACATTCAATCTTTTCAGACCATTCCTGGTAGCCACCAACGGTGTAATATCTAGTCTTACCATACATTCCCAACTTGTGTCCTGTGTCTTGGGGAGTCTCTGGATGTACACCCTGTCAGCACGTTGCTCCATTACCTCAGCTCCCGGCAAAGATTGGTTGACCTTGGTTCCATACCTACCATACCTCACCACAGTGAGTTCTTGTAAGCATTTTGATTATACTTACCCACTTTCTTCTCAATAGGTTACAATACATCCCACTAATTGTATTTTATTATATTTTGTAGATACACTACTAGCACCCGCCCCTGATGAGTGTAATATACACGAAACGCGTCGGGCATTGTTTGGGATGCATATACCAGCCCCTACTCTATCATCCACTCTGGGCATTTTGGGATGTTTTCTCACATTTCGATCATTTTGACTGTTTTTCTGTTTTAACCTGATTTTGTACTTTACTGTGGTCTCATTGTCTCTTTTGCAAGTGTTGTTATATACTTTATGTACCATCATGAACTCATTGGAATGCATTGACTGATCAATCCAGACCACTGCGGGGCACTTGGCTACCAGACCCAGATGTACCCTAGTTGCCTGTATTGCACGCACACTTTTAATAGTGTATGTGAACAAACATGAAATTACATTTTTTAAAATGTTGTCTCACCCATGTGGTTCCTGTTATTGACATGTTTTATGACTCTTATGACAATAAATGTGTACTTTTACTTTATCCATTTCCACCATGTCTATGGCCTCACTCAAAGTCCCAAACTTACTATTTTCCTATATATAGTTATATAGGTAACTGGATTCCTTGAGGACAATGAGTGCTATAGGGAAGAGATCTGGTTATGCATATATTTTTTTTTTTTCTTCTTTTTTTTTTTGTTTGTTTGTGTGTTTGATTTAAATAAATAATCTAGATGGATGTAGGTTAGATATTGAGGGAGGGTGGGGGGTTTTGGGAACAGGTAAATTTCCCGTGCAACACCGGGTGGCTCAGCAGATGACGGGCATGGGGAGCCCATAATGTTTTTTACTATATATTCTTCTCCCTTTTTTCTTTTATCTTTTCTGTATTTATACTCCCATTTTTGTGTTCCTTTCCCCTCCAAACTTGCTCAGAAAATGACAACGTCTCACGTGATACTGGGCTCCAGCGTAGCTACAGCCTGTGCCTAGGTGTTTGGAGTAGGGGGGGACTTGTCGCTAAAGTTATGCAGTAAAGTATTTATAGGGATGTCATAAAAGGAATTGAGGTAATGCATGTTCCACTATGATGTGAACCTGGGAAGGCGACAGTTAATGAACATCGAGCTGATTCAGCCCTCTACTTATTGGTCTCTGAAGTGGAAAAGAAAGGAAGAAGGAAAGAAGGGAAAAAAAGAAAAAAAGAAAAAAAAGGTTCATGGAAGATGCAGTTCTCCAGTCCATAAAGTTGCCAGCGGCTCCCGAATCCAGATAAGCCAAGGCTGAGTGGGAGGAAACGCCAACATGAAGAAACACCGAAAGAAGGAGACGAGAAAATGACTTTTCTGGGTCCAATACTCCACCTTCCAGATGTATTACCCGAGTTTTTCCTGGACGAAATGAGCATGTGTCACGAAAATGATCTTTGCCCCCACAGCAGAGACACAGGCCCAGAGTTCTGCGCCTAGAACGTTCCTCGGGGGATGGCCTGGTCTGGCCCAGCTGCATGAGTTCCTTAGTTGGCAGGAGATGCTCCACAGGACAAAAAGAGGGGAGCTCGGGCTGACTAAGGACCAAGGAGTGCTGGCGTCGCTTTTCTAGGGTCCTTTCCTGAAAATGAATATCTATCTGGTTACACAGGGAGATAACTTTGTCCAGATCAGTGGGGATGGTTCTTCCTGCTAATTCGTCCTTCACTCTATCAGAAAGGTAATGCAGAAAGGTTGCGACTAAAGCCTCATTGTTCCAGCTCAGCTCAGCCGTCAGTATGCGGAAACAAAGAGCATACTGTCCCATAGAAGCAGACTCTTGGCAGAGACGTAAGAGTGCGCTGGCCGCTGAAGAGACACGACCTGGTTCCTCAAAGATATTCCGGAAGATTTTCAGAAAATTAGAGAGGCTGGAAACCACTGGGTCTTTCCTCTCCCACATAGGGGCAGCCCAAGCTAAAGCCTCACCGGACAGGAGAGAAATAATATAGGATACCTTTGCCCGATCAGACTCGAAGTTTTGGGGTTGGAGTTCGAAATGAATAGTACACTGGCTAAGGAACCCTCTGCAGGCCTTGGAATCCCCAAAGTAACGGGACGGAGCTGGTAAGTGCAAAGGGTTAGCAGCTGCAACTGTAAGCGGAGCTGATACGGCAGCTGATTGCGGTTGCGGAACCGGGGAGCCTAAGGAGGCTTGAAGTTGTTCAAAGCGGGAAGCCAAATCCTGAAGGAATCGCATCACCTGGGTCTGATTAGATTCCTGGGTCTCGAGTCTGTGGACTATGCTCTTCAGCTGATCATCGGCAGGTAATGGCACATCAGACGGGTCCATGGCTGTGCAAACTGTCAGGTCACCTGTATCCAGGTGACAGATGCACCCCGTTGGGGTCAGGAGTGCACCGCTATGATAGTAGACCCTAAGGCTGACTGCTGCAGATGGAACTCGGGGTGGTTCAGGAAGGCAGGTCCCCTGGAGCACCAACACGGATCCCACAGTGAGTTAGAGCATAGATTCCCCAGGGCGCGGAGTCTAAGAGCCAGTAGGTGTTCACCAGAGCCTCTAGTGGTGAGGATGGACTGGGCTGCAACTGGCTCCAGGTCGCGGCCCCCAGGGTCTCCCAGCTCACGCTCACGGTAGGCTACAGGAGGATGGAGAGGAAACAGCAGCCCAGGACAGCAAGGAATAGTAAGGAGGTCACCAAATGTCGGGGCGACTAGCAGACAAGGATAACAGAGAACACCCCAAAAGTCAGGGTCACAGGCAAACAGGGATAGTCGAGAACGCGCCAAAGGTCAGGGTCACAAGCAGACAGGGATAGTTGGGAACACGCCAAGATCGGTAACAGAGACAGAGACAAACTTAGAGCACACGGCAAACAGGAAGCCAAACACACAATATTGCATGACAAGGCAGGCTTGGAGAATACGGTGTTAAATAGTGGTTCCTGTTGAGGCTAGGGTGGAGCCACACAGAGGGAAGATTACTTAAGCATGCAGGTGTAATAGTACAAGCCTCAAGGCTGATACCCAGACCAGGTAAGAGACAGACAGGTCATGAATGTATTACTGCAAGGTCATGACAGGTTGCCTCACTCGCCCAGAGAAGGTGATAGGGAAAGAAGGCTACTGGGGAGAGAAGCATGGTGGATTTTTGGATTAAAAACTAGATCGCCTCAGGGGTTAAACCTGAGGTGGGATCTGGACTTGCATTTACATTAAGCATGCCTCTCCCCAGAGCCTCCCCTCTCTTTCTCTCTTTTCCTCCTCTGGTGTCTTTTTTTGCATACCTGGATTATTAGTCTTATTTTTATTTTTTTTGTATATAATGTTTTTTGAATCTCATGGTGTGTTTTAATCATGTATATGTGCATGAGTGCATGCATGCATGAGTAAAAAAGTAAAAAAAAACGGCGTGGGGTCCCCCCAAAAATCCATACCAGACCCTTATCCGAGCACGCAACCTGGAAGACCGCAGGAAAAGAGGGGGGGACGAGAGAGAGCCCCCCTCTTGAACTGTACCAGGCCACATGCCCTCAACATTGGGAGGGTGCTTTGGGGTAGCCCCCCAAAACACCTTGTCCCCCATGGGGACAAGGGCCTCATCCCCACAACCCTTGGCCGGTGGTGGTGGGGGTCTGCGGGCGGGGGGCTTATCAGAATCTGGAAGCCCCCTTTAACAAGGGGACCCCCAGATCCCGGCCCTCCCCACTGTGTGAAATGGTAAGGGGGTACAAAAGTACCCCTACAATTTCACTAAAAAAGTGTCAAAAATGTTAAAAATGACAAGAGACAGTTTTTGACAATTTCTTTATTTAAATGCTTCTTCTTTCTTCTTTCTTCTTTCTTCTATCTTCTATCTTCCTTCGGTTTCTTCCTCCATCTTCTTCTTCTTCTGGTTCTTCTGGTTCTTCTGGTTCTTCCTCCGGTGTTCTCATCCGGCATCTTCCTCCGCGGCGTCTTCTTCCCTTCTTCTCCTCGGGCCGCTCCACATCCATGATGGCATGGAGGGAGGCTCCCGCTGTGTGATGCTTCTCTCTTCATCTTCTTCTCTTCACCTTCTTCTCTTCATCTTCTTTTTGGGCCGCTCCGCTTCCATGATGGCATGGAGGGAAGCTCCCGCTGTGTGACGCTTCTCCTCTTCTGACGGTTCTTAAATAATGGGGGGGTGTGGCCACCCGGTGACTCTGCCCCCTCTGACGCACAGGGTTTTTTTTTGTGAAATGGTAGGGGTACATTTGTACCCCCTTACCATTTCTCACAGGGGGGAGGGCCGGGATCTGGGGGTCCCCTTGTTAAAGGGGGCTTCCAGATTTGATAAGCGCCCCACCCGCAGACCCCCCCAACCACTGGCCAAGGGTTGTGGGGATGAGGCCCTTGTCCTCATCAACATGGGAACAAGGTGTTTTGGGGGCTACCCCAAAGCACCCTCCCAATGTTGAGGGCATGTGGCCTGGTACGGTTCAGGAGGGGGGCGCTCTCTCATCCCCCCCTCATTTCCTGCGGCCTTCCAGGTTGTGTGCTCGGATAAGGGTCTGGTATGGATTTTTAGGGGGACCCCACGCCATTTTTTTTAAATTTTGGCGCGGGGTTCCCCTTAACAACTTGACCACTGGGCACTTAAACCCCCTTAATAACCAGACCTATTTTCAGCTTTTGGTGCTCCCACATTTTGAATGCCAATTACTCAGTCATGCAACACTGTATCTATATGACATTTTTGTCCTTTTTTCACACAAATAGAGCTTTCTTTTGGTGTTATTTAATCACCGCTGGGTTCTTTATTTTTTGCGCTATAAAAGAAAAAAGTCAGAAAAATCTGTAAAAAAAAGCATTTTTCTTTGTTTCTGTTATAAAATTTTGCAAATTATTAATTTTTCTTCATATATTTTGGCCAAAATTTATACCGCTACATATCTTTGGTAAAAATAACCCAAATCGGTGGATATTATTTGGTCTTTGTGAAAGTTATAGAGTTCAAAAGCTATGGTGCCAATATCTGAAAATTGATCACACCTGAATTACTGATGGCCATTTCTTGAGACCCTAACATGCCAGAAAAGTACAAATACCCCCAAAATGACCCCTTTTTGGAAAGAAGACATTCCAAGGTATTTAGAAAGATGCAGTGTGAGTTTTTTGAAGTTGTCATTTTTTCCCACAATTCTTTGCAAAATCAGGTTGTTTTTTTTTTTCACAAAATTGTCATATTATCAGGTTATTTCTCACACACAGCATATGCATACCACATATTACACCCCAAAACACATTCTGCTATTACTCTCGAGTATGGCGATACCACATGTGTGAGACTTTTACACAGCGTGGCCACATACAGAGGCCTAACATGCAGGGGAGCACCTCCAGGCATTCTGGAGCACCCAGGCCAATTCTGACATTTCTCTCCTACATGTAAAAATCATCATTTATTTGCTAGAAAATTACATAGAACACCACAACAGTATATATATATGTTTTTTTTATCAAAGACCCTTGAGAATACAATAGCGGTCATTGCAACTTTTTATCTCGCACAATATTTGCACAGCAATTTTTCAAATGCGTTTTTTTTGGAAAAAAAACAGTTTTGTGCTTTAAAAAAAAACAAAACAGTAAGGTTAGCCCAATGTTTTTGCATAATATGAAAGATGAAGTTACGCCGAGTAAATAGATACCTAACATGTCACCTTTTAAAATTGCACACGCTTGTGGAATGGCGCCAAACTTCGCTACTTAAAAATCCCCATAGGTGACGCTTTAAAATTTTTTACTGGTCCAAATTTTGAGTTACAGAAGGTCTAGGGCCAAAATGATTGCCCTCGCTCTACCGATCGCAGCGATACCTCACATGTGTGGTTTTAATACCATTTTCATATGTGGGCGGGAATTACGTATGCATTTGCTTCTGCATGCGAGCACACGGACAGGGGCGCTTTAAATTTTTTTTTTTTTATTGTTCATTTTACTTTATTTATTTTAGTTTGACACTTTTTTTCCAAAAAAAAATTTTTTTGATCACTGTTATTCCTATTACAAGGAATGTAAACATCCCTTGTAATAGGAATATGGCATGACAGGTCCTCTTTACAGTGAAATATGGGGTTAATAAGACCCCACATCTCACCTCTAGGCTGTGCCTGAAATAAAAAAAAAAAAAAAAAAGATCCTGGCTTCGATCGTAGCGGTGATTCGGTAGAAGCACTGGAGGTCGGCGGGAGGGGGGGACGCCTCCCGTAAGAACGATCAAGCAGTGTAACAGCCGCTATGATTGTTCTTATGGTGTAGGGAATCGCCGGCTGAAAAAGCTGATTTCTGAATGATGCCTGTAGCTGCAGGCATCTTTCAGATATCCCCGCACAAAGTCAAGGACGTCGTATGACGGCAGGCGGGAAGTGGTTAAAACGCTTTTTTTTTTTTAACACAAAGTTGTCCATTCATACAATATTTCTAACACACAGCATGTACATACCAAAAATGACACCCCAAAATAGATTCTCCTCCTGAGTACGGCGATACCACATGTGTGAGACTTCCACAGCCTGGCCACATACAGAGGCTGAGTATGGCTGAGAATAGCCGGGTATGGCTGAGCATGGCTGAGCATGGCCGTGTATGGCTGAGCATGGCTGGGTATTGCAGGGTATCGCAGAGTATGACTGGGTATGGCAGAGTATTGTGGGTTATGGCAGAGTTTTGCAGGGTATTGCAGAGTATGGCAGGGTATGGCAGGGTATGGCAGGGTATGGGAGGGTATGGCTGAGTATGGCAGGGTATGACTGAGTATGGCTGAGTATGGCTGAGCATGGCTAGGTATGGCAGAGTATGGCAGAGTATGGCTGGTTATCACTGAGTATGGCTGGGTATTGCAGGGTATTTTGGGGTATTGCAGGGTATGGCAGAGTATTGTGGGGTATCGCAGAGTATTGTAGGGCATTGCAGAGTATTGTGGGGCATTGCAGAGTATTGTGGGGCATTGCAGAGTATTGTGGGGCATTGCAGAGTATTGTGGGGTATTGCAGGGTATTGTGGGGCATTGCAGAGTATTGTGGGGTATTGTGGGGTATTGCAGAGTATTGTGGGGTATTGTGGGGTATTGCAGAGTATTGTGGGGTATTGTGGGGTATTGAACAGTATTGTGGGGCATTGCAGAGTATTGTGGGGCATTGCAGAGTATTGTGGGGCATTGCAGAGTATTGCACAGCATTGCAGAGTAGTGAGGGATGGCTGAGCATGGATGGATGGATGGATGGAAGTTGTCACTGTGCAGTGCTGTGGGCACTACAGATGCAGCCCACAGCGCTGCTACCATCCATCCATCCCCCTCTCCGCTCACAGTGTACCGATCGGTAGACAGAGCGGAGGAGGGAACCGGCATCATGTCATGACGCCGGTTTGTTTACATGTGATCGCTCCGTTATTTGACGGAGCGATCACATGGTAAATGGCCGCGATTAGCGGCCATTTACTGAGATCCGTGGTGCGCCGGGTCCTCTGGACCCGGCGGTCACGGATGCTCTCGAATGCGCGCCCTAGGGGGCGCGCGAGAGCGGAATTCTGGGAGGACATCCCTGGATGCCCTCCCAGAGTTCAGCAACCGCCCTGTAGCCTTCATTTGGCTATGGGCCAGTTATTAAGTGGTTAAAATCCATACCAGACCTGAAGGGTCTGGTATAGATTTTGAGGGGGACCCCACGCCATTTTTTTAAAAATTTTGGCCGGGGTTCGCCTTAATATCCATACCAGACCTGAAGGGCCTGGTATGGAATTTAGGGGGACCCCCCACATCATTTTTTTTTTATTATTTTGGTCGAGGTTCCCATGCCGTTTTTATCAATGAACTTTTATGTGTATTGTCGGACCGGCAATTCATTATTAGCTGCGAGTAGTTTTAAATGACTTTTTAAGTGTTCTTGCATAGCAAGACCACTTACTGTTATCTCACATATATATTATTAGTGGGACTGCTTTAGCAGTCCCACTATTGTTATTCGATTTTATTTAGTGGGACTGCTTTAGCAGTCCCACTATTGTTTTTCGATTTTGAAAAAGAGCACACATCAGCTAAAAGAGACAAACATTTTAATAGTTGAATGGTTTTAATAGCTGAAAGTATGCAGAAGTTAAGCAGAGCCAAAAAACGTACAGAATAAAAATAAATTAGATCGAATAACAATAGAGGGACTGCTAAAGCATTCCCAATAATCAGAGTGTACTGTGTTTGTTTTGTTGCCATAGTTACTAAACCTTCTGTTATACACCGGGGGGGGGAGGTGGCTGGAGCATCTCAGCTCTGATTACAGAGCCCGGGGGAGGGGACAGACACACCATGTACTGATTTATAATAGAGGAATATGATGGGGCAGTTTTGATAGGGAAATTCTGATGGGGCAGTTTTGATAGGGAAATTCTGATGGGGCAGTTTTGATGGGGCAATTATGATGGGGCAGTTTTGATGGTAGCAAGATGATGGGGCAGTTTTGATGGGACAATTCTGATGGGGCAGTTTTGATGGTGGCAATATGATGGGGCAGTTTTGATAGGGCAATTCTGATGGGGCAGTTTTGATGGTGGCAATATGATGGGGCAGTTTTGATGGGGCAATTCTGATGGGGCAGTTTTGATGGTGGCAATATGATGGGGCAGTTTTGATGGGGACAATTTTAATGGAGCAGTTTTAAAGGTGGCAATATGATGGGGCAGTTTTTATGGGGGCAGTTTTGATGGTGGCAATATGATGGGGCAGTTTTGATGGGGCAATTCTGATGGGGCAGTTTTGATGGTGGCAATATGATGGGGCAGTTTTAATGGGGACAATTTTGATGGGGCAATTCTGATGGGGCAGTTTTCATGGCAGTATGATGGGGCAGTTTTGATGGCGGCCATTTTAGCAATGTAGCTATTCAGCATTCCCACGCATTTTCCCCAGGAAATGCATTTTCTAGTTTTTAATTTTATTCCGTACGTTTTTTGGCTCTGCGTAACTTCTGCATACTTTCAGCTAATAAAACCATTCAACTATTAAAATGTTTGTCTCTTTTAGCTGATGTGTGCTCTTTTTCAACTTTTTTTCTACCTTTTATACTTTTTAAAATATTAAGCTTTTTAACACTTTTTTTTAACATTGAAGTCAATGGGAGCATGCTTCAGATCCTTAAAATCTTCTTCCGCTCCCAAAAGTTTCAGCTCCTTCATACTTTCACCTACAGACGCCAAACAAACTTTAAAATGTTCACAATTCAGCTATATGGCTATAGCTTTTCAGTTTGATATCTTTTACTGTTTTTGAGCAAAAGCTTTTTGTTTAGAGGTAATTTCAGGAAATTTTAGCCATTAATCAGAGTGTACTGTGTTTGTTTTGTTGCCATGTTGCTACTGTTATACACAGGGGGGGAGGTGGCTGGAGCATTCTCAGCTCTGATTACAGAGCCCGGGGGAGGGGACAGACACACCATGTACTGATATATAATAGAGGAATATGATGGGGCAGTTTTGATGGGACAATTCTGATGGGGCAGTTTTGATGGGACAATTCTGATGGGGCAGTTTTGATGGGACAATTCTGATGGGGCAGTTTTGATGGTGGCAATATGATGGGGCTGTTTTGATAGGGCAATTCTGATGGAGCAGTTTTGATGGTGGCAATATGATGGGGCAGTTTTGATGGGGCAATTCTGATGGGGCAGTTTTGATGGGGCAATTCTGATGGGGCAGTTTTGATGGTGGCAATTCTGATAGGGCAGTTTTGATGGTGGCAATATGATGGGGCAGTTGTGATGGGGACAATTTTAATGGAGCAGTTTTAAAGGTGGCAATATGATGGGGCAGTTTTGATGGGGGCATTTTTGATGGTGGCAATATGATGGGGCAGTTTTGATGGGGACAATTTTTATGGGGCAAATCTGATGGGGCAGTTTTGATGGCAATATGATGGGGAAGTTTTGCTGGGGGCCGTTTTAGCAATTCAGCTATTCAGCATTCCCACGCGGGGGGGAAGGTGGCTGGAGCATCTCAGCTCTCATTACAGAGCCCGGGGGAGGGGACAGACACACCATGTACTGATTTCTAATAGAGGAAAATGATGGGGCAGTTTTGATAAGGCAGTTTTGATGGTGGCAATATGATGGGGCAGTTTTGATGGGACAATTCTGATGGGGCAGTTTTGATGGTGGCAATATGATGGGGCAGTTTTGATGGGGCAATTCTGATGGGGCAGTTTTGATGGTGGCAATATGATGGGGCAGTTTTGATGGGGCAATTCTGATGGGGCAGTTTTGATGGGGACAATTTTGATGGGGCAATTCTGATGGGGCAGTTTTGATGGCAATATGATGGAGGCAGTTTTGATGGTGGCAACATGATGGGGCAGTTTTGATAGTGGCAATATGATGGGGCAGTTTTGATGGGGCAATTCTAATGGGGCAGTTTTGATGGGGCAATTCTAATGGGGCAGTTTTGATGGGGCAATTCTGATGGGGCAGTTTTGATGGTGTCAATATGAAGGGGCAGTTTTGATGGGGACAATTTTGATGGGGCAATTCTGATGGAGCAGTTTTGATGGTGGCAATATGATGGGGCAGTTTTGATGGGGAAAATTTTGATGGGGCAATTCTGATGGGGCAGTTTTGATGGTGGCAATATGATGGGCAGTTTTGATGGGGACAATTTTGATGGGGCAATTCTGATGGGGGCAGTTTTGATGGCTGCCGTTTTAGCAATTCAGCTATTCAGCATTCCCACGCATTTTCCCCAGGAAATGCATTTTCTAGTTAGTGGGAATGCTTTAGCAGTCCCACTATTGCTATTCGATTTTATTAGTGGGACTGCTTTAGCAGTCCCACTATTGTTATTCGATTTTATTTAGTGGGAATGCTTTAGAAGTCCCACTATTGTTATTCGATTTTATTAGTGGGACTACTTTAGCAGTCCCACTATTGTTATTCGTTTTTTTATTTATTAGTGGGACTGCTTTAGCAGTCCCACTATTGTTATTCGATTTTATTAGTGGGACTGCTTTAGCAGTCCCACTATTGTTATTCGATTTTATTTATTTTTAATTTTAATTTTATTCCGTACGTTTTTTGGTTCTGCTTAACTTCTGTATACTTTCAGCTATTAAAACCATTCAATTATTAAAATGTTTGTCTCTTTTAGCTGAGGTGTGCTCTTTTTCAACTTTTTTTCTACCATTTATACTTTTTAAAATATTAAGCTTTTTAACACTTTTTTTAACATTGAAGTCAATGGGAGCATGCTTCAGATCCTTAAATTCTTCTTCCGCTCCCGAAAGTTTCAGCTCCTTCATACTTTCACCTAGAGACACCAAACAAACTTTAAAATGTTCACAAAATATTCAGCTATCTGGCTATAGCTTTACAGTTTGATATCTTTTACAGTTTATGAGAAAAAGCTTTTTGTTTAGAGGTCATTTCAGGAAATTGTAGCCATTAATCAGAGTGTACTGTGTTTGTTTTGTTGCCATGGTTACCAAAGCTTCTGTTATACACAGGGGGGAGGTGGCTGGAGCATCTCAGCTCTGATTACAGAGCCCGGGGGAGGGGACAGACACACCATGTACTGATTTATAATAGAGGAATATGATGGGGCAGTTTTGATAGGGCAATTCTGATGGGGCAGTTTTGATGGGGCAATTATGATGGGGCAGTTTTGATGGTGGCAAGATGTTGGGGCAGTTTTGATGGGACAATTCTGATGGGGCAGTTTTGATGGTGGCAATATGATGGGGCAGTTTTGATGGGGCATTTCTGATTGGGCAGTTTTGATGGTGGCAATATGATGGGGCAGTTTTTCTGGGGACAATTTTTATGGAGCAGTTTTAAAGGTGGCAATATGATGGGGCAGTTTTGATGGGGGCAGTTTTGATGGTGGCAATATGATGGGGGCAGTTTTGATGGGGCAATTCTGATGGGGCAGTTTTGATGGTGGCAATATGACGGGGCAGTTTTGATGGGGCAATTCTGATGGGGCAGTTTTGATGGGGCAATTCTGATGGGGCAGTTTTGATGGGGCAATTCTGATGGTGGCAATATGATGGGGCAGTTTTGATGGGGACATTTTTGATGGGGCCATTCTAATGGGGCAGTTTTGATGGCAATATGATGGGGGCAGTTTTGATGGTGGCAATATGATGGGGCAGTTTTGATGGTGGTAATATGATGGGGCAATTCTGATCTGGCAGTTTTGATGGTGGCAATATGATGGGGCAGTTTTGATGGGGCAATTCTGATGGTGGCAATATGATGGGACAATTTTGATGGAGCAATTCTAAAGGGGCAGTTTTGATGGTGGCAATATGATGGGGCAGTTTTGATGGGGCAATTCTGATGGTGGCAATATGATGGGACAATTTTGATGAAGCAATTCTGATGGGGCAGTTTTGATGGCAGTATGATGGGGCAGTTTTGATGGCGGCCGTTTTAGCAATTTAGCTATTCAGCATTCACACGCATTTTCCTCAGGAAATGCATTTTCTAGTTAGTGGGAATGCTTTAGCAGTCCCATTATTGTTATTCGATTTTATTTATTTTTCTTATTATTATTCCGTACGTTTTTTGGTTCTGCGTAACTTCACAAAATATTCAGCTATCTGGCTATATCTTCTCAGTTTGATATATTTTACAGTTTTTGAGAAAAAGCTTTTTGTTTAGAGGTCATTTCAGGAAATTTTAGCCATTAATCAGAGTGTACTGTGTTTGTTTTGTTGCCATGGTTACCAAAGCTTCTGTTATACACAGGGGGGGAGGTGGCTGGAGCATCTCAGCTCTGATTACAGAGCCCGGGGGAGGGGACAGACACACCATGTACTGATTTATAATAGAGGAATATGATGGGGCAGTTTTGATGGGGTAATTCTGATGGGGCAGTTTTGATGGTGGCAATATGATGGGGCAGTTTTGATGGGGCAATTCTGATGGGGCAGTTTTGATGATGGCAATATGATGGGGCAGTTTTGATGGGGACAATTTTTATGGAGCAGTTTTAAAGGTGGCAATATGATGGGGCAGTTTTGATGGGGGCAGTTTTGATGGTGGCAATATGATGGGGGCAGTTGTGATGGGGCAATTCTGATGGGGCAGTTTTGATGGGGCAATTCTGATTGGGCAGTTTTGATGGGGCAATTCTGATGGTGGCAATATGATGAGACAATTTTGATGGAGCAATTCTGATGGGGCAGTTTTGATGGTGGCAATATGATGGGGCAGTTTTAATGGGGACAATTTTGATGGGGCAATTCTGATGGGGCAGTTTTGATGGCAGTATGATGGGGCAGTTTTGATTTCGGCCATTTTAGCAATTTAGCTATTCAGCATTCCCACGCATTTTCCCCAGGAAATGCATTTTCTAGTTAGTGGGAATGCTTTAGCAGTCCCACTATTGTTATTCGATTTTATTTATTTTTAATTTTAATTGTAATAATTTTATTCCGTACGTTTTTTGGCTCTGCGTAACTTCTGCATACTTTCAGCTATTAAAACCATTCAACTATTAAAATGTTCGTCTCTTTTAGCTGAGATGTGCTCTTTTTCAACTTTTTTTCTACCATTTATACTTTTGTAAAATATTAAGCTTTTTAACACTTTTTTTAACATTGAAGTCAATGGGAGCATGCTTGAAATCCTTAAATTCTTCTTCTGCTCCCAAAAGTTTCAACTTCTTCATACTTTCACCTAGAGACACCAAACAAACTTTAAAATGTTCACAAAATATTCAGCTATCTGGCTATAGCTTTTCAGTTTGATATCTTTTACAGTTTTTGAGAAAAAGCTTTTTGTTTAGAGGTAATTTCAGGAAATTTTAGCCATTAATCAGAGTGTACTGTGTTTGTTTTGTTGCCATGGTTACCAAAGCTTCTGTTATACACAGGGGGGGAGGTGGCTGGAGCATCTCAGCTCTGATTACAGAGCCCGGGGGAGGGGACAGACACACCATGTACTGATTTATAATAGAGGAATATGATGGAGCAGTTTTGATGGGGTAATTCTGATGGGGCAGTTTTGATGGTGGCAATATGATGGGGCAGTTTTGATGGGGCAATTCTGATGGGGCAGTTTTGATGGTGGCAATATGATAGGGCAGTTTTGATGGGGACAATTTTTATGGAGTAGTTTTAAAGGTGGCAATATGATGGGGCAGTTTTGATGGGGGCAGTTTTGATGGTGGCAATATAATGGGGGCAGTTGTGATGGGGCAATTCTGATGGGGCAGTTTTGATGGTGGCAATATGATGGGGCAGTTTTGATGGGGCAATTCTGATGGGGCAGTTTTGATGGGGCAATTCTGATGGGGCAGTTTTGATGGTGGCAATATGATGGGGCAGTTTTGATAGGGCAATTCTGATGGGGCAGTTTTGATGGGGGCAGTTTTGATGGTGGCAATATGATAGGGGAATTCTGATGGGGCAGTTTTGATGGTGGCAATATGATGGGGCAGTTTTGATGGGGACAATTTTGATGGAGCAATTCTAATGGGGCAGTTTTGATGGCACTATGATGGGGCAGTTTTGATGGTGGCAATATGATGGGGCAGTTTTGATGGTGGTAATATGATGGGGCAATTCTGATGGGGCAGTTTTGATGGTGGCAATATGATGGGGCAGTTTTGATGGGGCAATTCTGATGGTGGCAATATGATGGGACAATTTTGATGGAGCAATTCTGATGGGGCAGTTTTGATGGTGGCAATATGATGGGGCAGTTTTAATGGGGACAATTTTGATGGGGCAATTCTGATGGGGCAGTTTTGATGGCAGTATGATGGGGCAGTTTTGATGGCGGCCATTTTAGCAATTTAGCTATTCAGCATTCCCATGCATTTTCCCCAGGAAATGCATTTTCTAGTTCGTTTTTTTATTTATTCTTATTCCGTACGTTTTTTGGCTCTGCGTAACTTCTGCATACTTTCAGCTATTAAAACCATTGAACTATTAAAATGTTCGTCTCTTTTAGCTGATGTGTGCTCTTTTTCAACTTTTTTTCTACCATTTATACTTTTTAAAATATTAAGCTTTTTAACACTTTTTTTAACATTGAAGTCAATGGGAGCATGCTTGAAATCCTTAAATTCTTCTTCCGCTCCCAAAATTTTCAGCTCCTTAATACTTTCACCTAGAGACACCAAACAAACTTTAAAATGTTCACAAAATATTCAGCTATCTGGCTATAGCTTTTCAGTTTGATATCTTTTACAGTTTTTGAGAAAAAGCTTTTTGTTTAGAGGTCATTTCAGGAAATTTTAGCCATTAATCAGAGTGTTCTGTGTTTGTTTTGTTGCCATGGTTACCAAAGTTTCTGTTATACACAGAGGGGTAGGTGGCTGGAGCATCTCAGCTCTGATTACAGAGCCCAGGGGAGGGGACAGACACACCATGTACTGATTTATAATAGAGGAATATGATGGGGCAGTTTTGATGGGGTAATTCTGATGGGGCAGTTTTGATGGTGGCAATATGATGGGGCAGTTTTGATGGGGCAATTCTGATGGGGCAGTTTTGATGGTGGCAATATGATGGGGCAGTTTTGATGGGGACATTTTTTATGGAGCAGTTTTAAAGGTGGCAATATGATGGGGCAGTTTTGATGGGGGCAGTTTTGATGGTGGCAATATGATGGGGGCAGTTTTGATGGGGCAATATTGATGGGGCAGTTTTGATGGTGGCAATATGACGGGGCAGTTTTGATGGGGCAATTCTGATGGGGCAGTTTTGATGGTGGCAATATAACGGGGCAGTTTTGATGGGGCAATTCTGATGGGGCAGTTTTGATGGTGGCAATATGATGGGGCAGTTTTGATAGGGCAATTCTGATGGGGCAATTCTGATGGGGCAATTCTGATGGGGCAGTTTTGATGGGGGCAGTTTTGATGGTGGCAATATGATGGGATAGTTTTGATGGGGACAATTTTGATGGGGCAATTCTAATGGGGCAGTTTTGATAGTGGCAATATGATGGGGCAATTCTGATGGGGCAGTTTTGATGGTGGCAATATGATGGGGCAGTTTTGATGGGGCAATTCTAATGGGACAGTTTTGATGGCAATATGATGGGGGCAGTTTTGATGGTGGCAATATGATGGGGCAGTTTTGATGGTGGTAATATGATG
Organism: Lithobates clamitans; assembly: GCA_037952925.1. Classification (NCBI taxonomy): domain Eukaryota; kingdom Metazoa; phylum Chordata; class Amphibia; order Anura; family Ranidae; genus Lithobates; species Lithobates clamitans. The sequence goes on from JBBGZY010000441.1 coordinate 2,241,032, forward strand.
GGGCAATTCTGATGGGGCAGTTTTGATGGTGGCAATATGATGGGGCAGTTTTGATGGGGCAATTCTGATGGTGGCAATATGATGGGACAATTTTGATGGAGCAATTCTGATGGGGCAGTTTTGATGGTGGCAATATGATGGGGCAGTTTTAATGGGGACAATTTTGATGGGGCAGTTTTGATGGCAGTATGATGGGGCAGTTTTGATGGCGGCCATTTTAGCAATTTAGCTATTCAGCATTCCCATGCATTTTCCCCGGGAAATGCATTTTTTAGTTTATTTTTATTATTCCGTACGTTTTTTGGCTCTGCGTAACTTCTGCATACTTTCAGCTATTAAAACCATTCAACTATTAAAATGTTCGTCTCTTTTAGCTGATGTGTGCTCGTTTTCAACTTTTTTTCTACCATTTATACTTTTTAAAATATTAAGCTTTTTAACACTTTTTTTAACATTGAAGTCAATGGGAGCATGCTTCAGATCCTTAAAATCTTCTTCCGCTCCCAAAAGTTTCAGCCCCTTCATACTTTCACCTACAGACGCCAAACAAACTTTAAAATGTTCACAAAATATTCAGCTATCTGGCTATAGCTTTTCAGTTTGATATCTTTTACAGTTTTTGAGAAAAAGCTTTTTGTTTAGAGGTCATTTCAGGAAATTTTAGCCATTAATCAGAGTGTACTGTGTTTGTTTTTTTGCCATGCTTACCAAAGCTTCTGTTATACACAGGGGGGAGGTGGCTGGAGCATCTCAGTTCTGATTACAGAGCCCGGGGGAGGGGACAGACACACAATGTACTGATTTATAATAGAGGAATATGATGGGGCAGTTTTGATGGGGTAATTCTGATGGGGCAGTTTTGATGGTGGCAATATGATGGGGCAGTTTTGATGGGGCAATTCTGATGGGGCAGTTTTGATGGTGGCAATATGATGGAGCAGTTTTGATGGGGACATTTTTTATGGAGCAGTTTTAAAGGTGGCAATATGATGGGGCAGTTTTGATGGGGGCAGTTTTGATGGTGGCAATATGATGGGGGCAGTTTTGATGGGGCAATTCTGATGGGGCAGTTTTGATGGTGGCAATATGACGGGGCAGTTTTGATGGGGCAATTCTGATGGGGCAGTTTTGATGGTGGCAATATAACGGGGCCGTTTTGATGGGGCAATTCTGATGGGGCAGTTTTGATGGTGGCAATATGATGGGGCAGTTTTGATAGGGCAATTCTGATGGGGCAATTCTGATGGGGCAATTCTGATTGGGCAGTTTTGATGGGGGCAGTTTTGATGGTGGCAATATGATGGGGCAGTTTTGATAGGGCAATTCTGATGGGGCAGTTTTGATGGGGGCAGTTTTGATGGTGGCAATATGATAGGGGAATTCTGATGGGGCAGTTTTGATGGTGGCAATATGATGGGGCAGTTTTGATGGGGACAATTTTGATGGAGCAATTCTAATGGGGCAGTTTTGATGGCACTATGATGGGGCAGTTTTGATGGTGGCAATATGATGGGGCAGTTTTGATGGTGGTAATATGATGGGGCAATTCTGATGGGGCAGTTTTGATGGTGGCAATATGATGGGGCAGTTTTGATGGGGCAATTCTGATGGTGGCAATATGATGGGACAATTTTGATGGAGCAATTCTGATGGGGCAGTTTTGATGGTGGCAATATGATGGGGCAGTTTTAATGGGGACAATTTTGATGGGGCAATTCTGATGGGGCAGTTTTGATGGCAGTATGATGGGGCAGTTTTGATGGCGGCCATTTTAGCAATTTAGCTATTCAGCATTCCCATGCATTTTCCCCAGGAAATGCATTTTCTAGTTCGTTTTTTTATTTATTCTTATTCCGTACGTTTTTTGGCTCTGCGTAACTTCTGCATACTTTCAGCTATTAAAACCATTGAACTATTAAAATGTTCGTCTCTTTTAGCTGATGTGTGCTCTTTTTCAACTTTTTTTCTACCATTTATACTTTTTAAAATATTAAGCTTTTTAACACTTTTTTTAACATTGAAGTCAATGGGAGCATGCTTGAAATCCTTAAATTCTTCTTCCGCTCCCAAAATTTTCAGCTCCTTAATACTTTCACCTAGAGACACCAAACAAACTTTAAAATGTTCACAAAATATTCAGCTATCTGGCTATAGCTTTTCAGTTTGATATCTTTTACAGTTTTTGAGAAAAAGCTTTTTGTTTAGAGGTCATTTCAGGAAATTTTAGCCATTAATCAGAGTGTTCTGTGTTTGTTTTGTTGCCATGGTTACCAAAGTTTCTGTTATACACAGAGGGGTAGGTGGCTGGAGCATCTCAGCTCTGATTACAGAGCCCAGGGGAGGGGACAGACACACCATGTACTGATTTATAATAGAGGAATATGATGGGGCAGTTTTGATGGGGTAATTCTGATGGGGCAGTTTTGATGGTGGCAATATGATGGGGCAGTTTTGATGGGGCAATTCTGATGGGGCAGTTTTGATGGTGGCAATATGATGGGGCAGTTTTGATGGGGACATTTTTTATGGAGCAGTTTTAAAGGTGGCAATATGATGGGGCAGTTTTGATGGGGGCAGTTTTGATGGTGGCAATATGATGGGGGCAGTTTTGATGGGGCAATATTGATGGGGCAGTTTTGATGGTGGCAATATGACGGGGCAGTTTTGATGGGGCAATTCTGATGGGGCAGTTTTGATGGTGGCAATATAACGGGGCAGTTTTGATGGGGCAATTCTGATGGGGCAGTTTTGATGGTGGCAATATGATGGGGCAGTTTTGATAGGGCAATTCTGATGGGGCAATTCTGATGGGGCAATTCTGATGGGGCAGTTTTGATGGGGGCAGTTTTGATGGTGGCAATATGATGGGATAGTTTTGATGGGGACAATTTTGATGGGGCAATTCTAATGGGGCAGTTTTGATAGTGGCAATATGATGGGGCAATTCTGATGGGGCAGTTTTGATGGTGGCAATATGATGGGGCAGTTTTGATGGGGCAATTCTAATGGGACAGTTTTGATGGCAATATGATGGGGGCAGTTTTGATGGTGCCAATATGATGGGGCAGTTTTGATGGTGGTAATATGATGGGGCAATTCTGATGGGGCAGTTTTGATGGTGGCAATATGATGGGGCAGTTTTGATGGGGCAATTCTGATGGTGGCAATATGATGGGACAATTTTGATGGAGCAATTCTGATGGGGCAGTTTTGATGGTGGCAATATGATGGGGCAGTTTTAATGGGGACAATTTTGATGGGGCAGTTTTGATGGCAGTATGATGGGGCAGTTTTGATGGCGGCCATTTTAGCAATTTAGCTATTCAGCATTCCCATGCATTTTCCCCGGGAAATGCATTTTTTAGTTTATTTTTATTATTCCGTACGTTTTTTGGCTCTGCGTAACTTCTGCATACTTTCAGCTATTAAAACCATTCAACTATTAAAATGTTCGTCTCTTTTAGCTGATGTGTGCTCGTTTTCAACTTTTTTTCTACCATTTATACTTTTTAAAATATTAAGCTTTTTAACACTTTTTTTAACATTGAAGTCAATGGGAGCATGCTTCAGATCCTTAAAATCTTCTTCCGCTCCCAAAAGTTTCAGCCCCTTCATACTTTCACCTACAGACGCCAAACAAACTTTAAAATGTTCACAAAATATTCAGCTATCTGGCTATAGCTTTTCAGTTTGATATCTTTTACAGTTTTTGAGAAAAAGCTTTTTGTTTAGAGGTCATTTCAGGAAATTTTAGCCATTAATCAGAGTGTACTGTGTTTGTTTTTTTGCCATGCTTACCAAAGCTTCTGTTATACACAGGGGGGAGGTGGCTGGAGCATCTCAGTTCTGATTACAGAGCCCGGGGGAGGGGACAGACACACAATGTACTGATTTATAATAGAGGAATATGATGGGGCAGTTTTGATGGGGTAATTCTGATGGGGCAGTTTTGATGGTGGCAATATGATGGGGCAGTTTTGATGGGGCAATTCTGATGGGGCAGTTTTGATGGTGGCAATATGATGGAGCAGTTTTGATGGGGACATTTTTTATGGAGCAGTTTTAAAGGTGGCAATATGATGGGGCAGTTTTGATGGGGGCAGTTTTGATGGTGGCAATATGATGGGGGCAGTTTTGATGGGGCAATTCTGATGGGGCAGTTTTGATGGTGGCAATATGACGGGGCAGTTTTGATGGGGCAATTCTGATGGGGCAGTTTTGATGGTGGCAATATAACGGGGCCGTTTTGATGGGGCAATTCTGATGGGGCAGTTTTGATGGTGGCAATATGATGGGGCAGTTTTGATAGGGCAATTCTGATGGGGCAATTCTGATGGGGCAATTCTGATTGGGCAGTTTTGATGGGGGCAGTTTTGATGGTGGCAATATGATGGGAAAGTTTTGATGGGGACAATTTTGATGGGGCAATTCTAATGGGGCAGTTTTGATGGGGGCAGTTTTGATAGTGGCAATATGATGGGGCAATTCTGATGGGGCAGTTTTGATGGTGGCAATATGATGAGGCAGTTTTGATGGGGCAATTCTAATGGGGCAGTTTTGATGGCAATATGATGGGGGCAGTTTTGATGGTGGCAATATGATGGGGCAGTTTTGATGGTGGTAATATGATGGGGCAATTCTGATGGGGCAGTTTTGATGGTGGCAATATGATGGGGCAGTTTTGATGGGGCAATTCTGATGGTGGCAATATGATGGGACAATTTTGATGGAGCAATTCTGATGGGGCAGTTTTGATGGTGGCAATATGATGGGGCAGTTTTAATGGGGACAATTTTGATGGGGCAATTCTGATGGGGCAGTTTTGATGGCAGTATGATGGGGCAGTTTTGATGGCGGCCATTTTAGCAATTTAGCTATTCAACATTCCCACGCATTTTCCCCGGGAAATGCATTTTTTAGTTTATTTTTATTATTCCGTACGTTTTTTGGCTCTGCGTAACTTCTGCATACTTTCAGCTATTAAAACCATTCAACTATTAAAATGTTCGTCTCTTTTAGCTGATGTGTGCTCGTTTTCAACTTTTTTTCTACCATTTATACTTTTTAAAATATTAAGCTTTTTAACACTTTTTTAAACATTGAAGTCAATGGGAGCATGCTTCAGATCCTTAAAATCTTCTTCCGCTCCCAAAAGTTTCAGCTCCTTCATACTTTCACCTACAGACGCCAAACAAACTTTAAAATGTTCACAAAATATTCAGCTATCTGGCTATAGCTTTTCAGTTTGATATCTTTTACAGTTTTTGAGAAAAAGCTTTTTGTTTAGAGGTCATTTCAGGAAATTTTAGCCATTAATCAGAGTGTACTGTGTTTGTTTTTTTGCCATGCTTACCAAAGCTTCTGTTATACACAGGGGGGAGGTGGCTGGAGCATCTCAGTTCTGATTACAGAGCCCGGGGGAGGGGACAGACACACAATGTACTGATTTATAATAGATAAATATGATGGGGCAGTTTTGATCGGACAATTCTGATGGGGCAGTTTTGATGGTGGCAATATGATGGGGCTGTTTTGATAGGGCAATTCTGATGGGGCAGTTTTGATGGTGGCAATATGATGGGGCAGTTTTGATGGGGCAATTCTGATGGGGCAGTTTTGATGGGGCAATTCTGATGGGGCAATTTTGATGGTGGCAATATGATGCAAAGAAGCTCTGACCAGAAGTAGTAAACAAGAAAGGTATGCCACATCCCATGATATAGAAAAAAGAACAATTGATTCCCCTGGGGTGGGATTTTAGAGGCATTACCACAAAATAGGCATAGATGGAAAAAGAGATATTTTTATTACAAAATGCAAAAACATAACACACAATACGCCAAAGTAAAAATGATTAACACACATAAGTGATACATATAAACAATTGCATCAGGAATAACATGTTTGTGACAGAAAATATCACACAAGGCAACAAAAACAGACCAATAATATAGGATGAGGTAGGTCTCACTAAACCTACGCGTTTCGGAAAGTCCTTCGTCAAGGTTTGACAAGTGAGAATTATCATCCAATGCAAATGTTGTAAAGACATTCAAAGCAAACAATCAGCTCTGCTGTGGTATCCCAGGCCACGTGCATATCCCAAAGATCCAATGATGGGTAGGCAGAATGCTATAAAAGGTTCATATAAGGAGTACCGTCCCCCTAGATGCTGAAAAGATGCTGCGTCCAAGTTTAGGCGCAGCGCCTGTGCGTGGGCTGGGGTCCAAATGGATCTTCGGACCTGGAAACTAGAGCCGAAGGAGACACCTACAAGGTGTAACGTAGGGGGGAGGAGGGGGGCTCACAAAGCACCATGCCGGCTACCGGGCTGACACTAAAGTAAAGACCTATGGCAGCCAGGAGCGCAGCGTGAGTGCATCATCCACCTCCGATCACGTTACAATATGATGGGGCAGTTTTGATGGCAGTATGATGGGGGCAGTTTTGCTGGGGGCCGTTTTAGCAATTCAGCATTCCCACGCATTTTCCCCAAGAAATGCATTTTCTAGTTAGTGGGAATGCTTTAGCAGTCCCACTATTGTTATTAGTGGGACTGCTTTAGCAGTCCCACTATTGTTATTCGATTTTATTTATTTTTAATTTTAATAATTTTATTCCGTACGTTTTTGGTTCTGCGTAACTTCTGCATACTTTCAGCTATTAAAACCATTCAACTATTAAAATGTTCGTCTCTTTTAGCTGGTGTGTGCTCTTTTTCAACTTTTTTTCTACCATTTATACTTTTTAAAATATTAAGCTTTTTAACACTTTTTTTTAACATTGAAGTCAATGGGAGCATGCTTGAAATCCTTAAATTCTTCTTCCGCTCCCAAAAGTTTCAGCTCCTTCATACTTTCACCTAGAGACACCAAACAAACTTTAAAATGTTCACAAAATATTCAGCTATCTGGCTATATCTTTTCAGTTTGATATCTTTTACAGTTTTTGAGAAAAAGCTTTTTGTTTAGAGGTAATTTCAGGAAATTTTAGCCATTAATCAGAGTGTACTGTGTTTGTTTTGTTGCCATGGTTACCAAAGCTTCTGTTATACACAGGGGGGGAGGTGGCTGGAGCATCTCAGCTCTGATTACAGAGCCCGGGGGAGGGGACAGACACACCATGTACTGATTTATAATAGAGGAATATGATGGGGCAGTTTTGATGGGGTAATTCTGATGGGGCAGTTTTGATGGTGGCAATATGATGGGGCAGTTTTGATGGGGACAATTTTTATGGAGAAGTTTTAAAGGTGGCAATATGATGGGGCAGTTTTGATGGGGCAATTCTGATGGGGCAGTTTTGATGGTGGCAATATGATGGGGCAGTTTTGATGGGGACAATTTTTATGGAGCAGTTTTAAAGGTGGCAATATGATGGGGCAGTTTTGATGGGGACAATTTTTATGGAGCAGTTTTAAAGGTGGCAATATGATGGGGCAGTTTTGATGGGAGCAGTTTTGATGGTGGCAATATGATGGGGCAGTTTTGATGGGGCAATTCTGATCGGGCAGTTTTGATAGGGCAATTCTGATGGAGCAGTTTTGATGGTGGCAATATGATGGGGCAGTTTTGATGGGACAATTCTGATGGGGCAGTTTTGATGGTGGCAATATGATGGGGCAGTTTTGATAGGGCAATTCTGATGGGGCAGTTTTGATGGGGCAATTCTGATGGGGCAGTTTTGATGGGGGCAGTTTTGATGGTGGCAATATGATGGGGCAGTTTTGATGGGGCAATTCTGATGGGGCTGTTTTGATGGTGGCAATATGATGGGGCAGTTTTGATGGGGACAATTTTGATGGGGCAATTCTAATGGGGCAGTTTTGATGGCAATATGATGGGGGCAGTTTTGATGGTGGCAATATGATGGGGCAGTTTTGATGGTGGTAATATGATGGGACAATTTTGATGGAGCAATTCTGATGGGGCAGTTTTGATGGTGGCAATATGATGGGGCAGTTTCAATGGGGACAATTTTGATGGGGCAATTCTGATGGGGCAGTTTTGATGGCAGTATGATGGGGCAGTTTTGATGGCGGCCATTTTAGCAATTTAGCTATTCAGCATTCCCACGCATTTTCCCCAGGAAATGCATTTTCTAGTTCGATTTCATTTTTTTTTTATTCCGTACGTTTTTTGGCTCTGCGTAACTTCTGCATACTTTCAGCTATTAAAACCATGCAACTATTAACATGTTTGTCTCTTTTAGCTGATGTGTGCTCTTTTTCAACTTTTTTTCTACCATTTATACTTTTTAAAATATTAAGCTTTTTATCACTTTTTTTAACATTGAAGTCAATGGGAGCATGCTTCAGATCCCTAAAATCTTCTTCCGCTCCCAAAAGTTTCAGCTCCTTAATACTTTCACCTACAGATGCCAAACAAACTTTAAAATGTTCAAAAAATATTCAGCTATCTGGCTATATCTTTTCAGTTTGATATCTTTTACAGTTTTTGTGAAAGAGCTTTTTGTTTAGAGGTCATTTCAGGAAGTTTTAGCCATTAATCAGAGTGTACTGTGTTGCTTTTGTTGCCATGGTTACCAAAGCTTATGTTATACACAGGGGGGAGGTGGCTGGAGCATCTCAGCTCTAATTACAGAGCCCGGGGGAGGGGACAGACACACCATGTACTGATTTATAATAGAGGAATATGATGGGGCAGTTTTGATGGGGCAATTATAATGGGGCAGTTTTGATGGTGGCAATATGATGGGGCAGTTTTGATGGTGGCAAGATGATGGGGCAGTTTTGATGGGACAATTCTGATGGGGCAGTTTTGATGGTGGCAATATGATGGGGCAGTTTTGATAGGGCAATTCTGATGGGGCAGTTTTGATGGTGGCAATATGATGGGGCAGTTTTGATAGGGCAATTCTGATGGGGCAGTTTTGATGGTGGCAATATGATGGGGCAGTTGTGATGGGGACAATTTTAATGGAGCAGTTTTAAAGGTGGCAATATGATGGGGCAGTTTTGATGGGGGCATTTTTGATGGTGGCAATATGATGGGGCAGTTTTGATGGGGACAATTTTTATGGGGCAATTCTGATGGGGCAGTTTTGATGGCAATATGATGGGGCAGTTGTGATGGGGACAATTTCAATGGAGCAGTTTTAAAGGTGGCAATATGATGGGGCAGTTTTGATGGGGGCATTTTTGATGGTGGCAATATGATGGGGCAGTTTTGATGGGGACAATTTTTATGGGGCAATTCTGATGGGGCAGTTTTGATGGCAATATGATGGGGCAGTTTTGTTGGGGGCCGTTTTAGCAATTCAGCTATTCAGCATTCCCACGCATTTTCCCCAGGAAATGCATTTTCTAGTTACATTTAAAATAAACTAAAAATCCCTTAAAGTTCACCTTCAATCAAAACATTTAATTTTGTTCTGTACAGAGTCAGTGGTGTACCTAGCATAGTTGACACCTGAGGCAGATTATTTTTTAACAAACCTCCTTTTGCATTTCTTTACGGCTAATGTCACGGTCTAGCCTGCAGATTTTGTTTGTAAAATTCTTACTTCCTTGCTACAGTGTTCTAGATCTGTGACTCCATTACACATGTGTTTGGTTTCTCTGTTCACCTATGGGTGTTGCATGCTCCACTGTGGGTTTATATCCTTTTCCCTTCTATTACTTCCTGGGTCACCTCCCTGTTTGCCTCTCTATATATATATGTGCGCAGTGCAGTGTCCTTGCCTGAGCAACTTCACAGTTCTCTGAGCTCCTGTGTATTACTACCCATATATCCTGTGTCTGACTACCCATGTACCAATCCCTGCCTGTCCTGACCTTGGCTTGTCTCTTGGTTTCTTGGTTTGTCTTCTGCCATTGTGCTCTGCACACAGGAGTGGTCTCCACATCCTCAGCTGGGTGTACTTGGGGGCCGCGACCTAGTTCCAGCTTGCTGCAAGGCCTTTCCCACCATCAGGGGCCCTGGTGATCCAGCAGTAGTACAACGATCTCTCCCGCTGAGCTGTTGGGTTCTGACAGGGGGACGCCCCCCCCGCCAGAACTCTCCAGTCATCGCTCCCAGCAGGTGTTTTTTTTTTTAACCGGCCGATGTCTTCCGTCATCCAGCCTGTGTGTACGGGGCTTAAGCTTTACTTGGCAGGTGTATTATGTGAGACGTCAAAGACACAGAGGGGCATAGGAGAAATTTCCCCAGCTCTGTACAACTGTATCTAGGGTCTAATAGGGCTGCTGGATGTGCTCATGCAAAGCAAATGCGGCAATGTGCATCTGGCACTTAGACTCCGCCCCCAGGTACCTCATTAAGTAGAGCACATGTGCCAATGCTTTAATAACATTTAGCAGTTTTACCCTCAAATTACTCTGCAGTGAAATTTGCAGTCATATTATAACAATTATTTGCAGCAAGATAGAGAAAAAACTTTGGGGGCTCTTGAAAAGGCAATAAAGAATGATTTATTTAAAAAAAAAACACCTTCAGTGTCCATGGATCTTATTTATTTGTTCTTGGTTTGCTATTTGGCATGCATATGAAAATGCTGTGCTAAAGTATGATTCAGTCTTGCATCAATTACATCAATTAGGCAAATCCCCAGTGAGGTACGACCCTACCGTCTCTCATCTGAAAGAATAACCAAAGCTATGCATTATTATTCTTTTACAGGATTTATATAGTGTCAACAGTTTGCATGGTGCTTTACAAAATAAAGGAAGATATTGCAGTTATAACACAAGTCAATGCAAAAGGGTTATTATGAGTATGTATATATTACCTTTGGACTGCAGAATACATGGCTTTCCAAGGTTATTTCCTGCTAACAGGCACTAGTAGTACTGTACTTCTTAGCTACTTAGCTTAGGGTTAAACCCATAATAAGCATTAATCAGGCCTTCTTACAGCTCATTACACTGCTGTAGCCATTGTTTGTTTCTCTGTAGACCCTAATTACATCAGGCACATTGTACGAACTAACTGACCTCTTTATTCAATTTAGCACAATACTTTGTGTACATTTTTGTATAGAATTACAAAATAATTATTCTATTTGCTCTGTATTTAGGGTGTTTATAGAACATTAGGCTGTGGCCTTTTATTTAGTTGCAGCATTTACAGTATCTCACAAATATGTAAATGTAATATTTTATTATATCTTTAATGTGACAACACTGAAGAAATGACACTTTGTTACAATGTAAAGTAGTGAGTGTACAGCTTGTATGCTCTCACTTTTGTTGCCAGTGGTTTAGACAATAATAGCTGTGTGGTGAGTTATTTTGAGGGGACAGCAAATTTACACTGTTATACAAGCTGTAAACTCGCTACAGGCATACCCCACTTTTAAGTACACAATGTGGTTTATTTACTAAAGCTAAAAAGTGCTAAATCAGGCTTACTTCTGCATAGAAACCAATGAGCTTCTAACCCTAGCTTGTTCAATTAAGCTTTGGTAATAAAACCTGGAAGCTCATTGGTTTCTATGCAGAAGTGAGTCTAATTTTGCACTTTCTTGCTTTAGTAAATAAACCCCATTGTGTACTTAAAAGTGGGGTATGCCTGTACTTTACATTGTAGCAAAGTGTTAATTCTTCAGTGTTGTCACATGAAAAGATATAATAAAATATTTACAAAAATGTGGGGGGTGTACTCACTTTTGTGAGATACTGTAACTAAAGAAATAACAGTACTGTACATGTTTTGTTAAATTATAAAGGTTATTAACCACTTCAGCCCCGGAAGATTTTACCCCCTTCCTGACCAGAGCACTTTTTGCGATTCAGCACTGTATCGCTTTAACTGTCAACTGCGCGGTCATGCGACGTTGCACCCAAACAAAACTGACATCCTTTTTTCCCACAAATAAAGCTTTCTTTTGGTAGTATTTGATCACCTCTGCGGTTTTTATTGTTTGCGCTATAAGCAAAAAAAAAAGCAACAATTTTGAAAAAATGCATTATTTTTAACTTTTTGCTATAATAAATACCCCCCAAAAATGTATAAAAAAACAATTTTTTTCCTCAGTTTAGGCTGATATGTATTCTTCTACATATTTTTGGTAAAGCGTATATTGATTGGTTTGCACAAAAGTTATAGCGTCTACAAAATAGGGGATAGTTTTATGGCATTTTTATTTTTAATTTTTTTTATTAGTAATGGCGGCGATCTGCGATTTTTATCGGGACTGAGACATTATGGCGGACACATCGGATACTTTTGACTCTATTTTGGGACTACTGTCATTTATACAGTGATCAGTGCTATAAAAATGCATTGATTACTGTGTAAACGACACTGGCAGTGAAGGCGTTGAAGGGGTTAAGTGTATCCTAGGGTGTGATTCTAACTGTGGGGGGATGGGCTACAAGTCACATGACAGTGATCACCGCTCCCGATGACAGGGAGCGGTGATCTCTGTCATGACACAAGCCAGAACGGGGAAATGCCTTGTTTACATGGGCACTTCCCCATTCTGAGGCTCTGTGACACGATCGCCGGGAGACCGGCGGACATCGAGTCTGCCAGGCCCATGGGCATGGACACGCTGTACACGGTGGGCGTGCGTGCCTGATATCCCTGGCTCTTAAAAGGGGCGTACAGGTACGCCCATTTGCCCACCAATGCCATTGTGTCAATGTATATCGGCGTGCAGCAGTCGGCAAGTAGCTAAATCAAAGTTCTACATTATTCTTTACCTACAATAGCAAACACTTGTCTGGTTGGCAATGAAAAGATCAGACAATAATATGGGGAGTCATTTTTTAGTATCATGGCTTTTATCTGAATGCGGTTATGTATTTTAAGATCAATTTAAAAGTAAATTCTGGTGCTAGAATTTACCAGCAGCACATGTATTCTTTAATATATAATGATGGATAATCCCACAGAGTATTGCTAATACAGGGCTGGGCATGTGAACATCCACACTGCATCCTTTGTATGGGTCTATTCATTTTTTATTAAAAATGTATTGAAGTGAGCCATTAATCATATTCGTAAAACAAGTTACATAGAATAAAAGCAGAAGCTGTCCAAAGGAATCAAGCTACATGTAGATATAAAAACCTGGTGCTTGCAGAAAGCATTAGGTAAAGGTATACATTTGTGATTCCATGAATCTGGTAATCTATGAACCCCAATTGCTGAGTAGGGATGAGCCGAACACCCCCCTGTTCGGTTCGCACCAGAACATGCGAACAGGAAAAAAGTTTGCTCGAACACACGAACACCATTAAAGTCTATGGGACACGAACATGAATAATCAAAAGTGCAAATTTTATATGCAAGTTATTGTCATAAAAAGTGTTTGGGGACCCGGGTCCTGCCCCAGGGGACATGGATCAATGCAAAAAAAAAGTTTTAAAAGCGGCCGTTTTTTCAGGAGCAGTAATTTTAATAATGCTTAAAGTCAAACAATAAAAGTGTAATATCCCTTTAAATTTCGTACCTGGGGGGCGTGGCTTAGCGCATGGAGCTGTAGGACGCACATCGCAGCATCTCCCGGTCCTGACGATCTCCACGGGGCTCTATCTCCTTCACCATCACCCATCCAGCTGCCAAGAACGTCCTGATGGGTAAAGGAAAGCCCAGAGACCACCCGAAGCCCACCGGTGACCGGACACAGGGCGATTTGGGGAACTTTGTAACCCGTTCCTCCGTGGGCTACCAGAGCCAGAGAGCCTCCAAGATGGCGGCGGCGCCTCCATCTCCGGCCCGCTCAGCACATGCAGGCGCCGAACAGGTACTGTCCAGGGGCCGCTCAGTCTCCCTCACGGATCTGGAGCCCCCACTATACCACCCACACAGCCCCCAAAGCCTCTCCCAGGCCTCCCTGTGCTCCGGGGACGGATGGGACATGGAGTCGCAGATGCGATCCATGCATGCCTACCTCCGCTCTCTACCTACTAAAACTGACTTTGAACACTATGTCTCCCGCATGGAGAAGTCATACAGGAAAGAGATTGCTAAGCTCAAGAGGGATCTAGGGACTAGAATGGATGATGTAGAAAATACCACAGATGGTATGTGCAATACATTACAGTCCCATGAAGAGATCCTTAACAACCATACTAACATACTACAACAACTCATGTACCACCAGGATGACATATAACTGCATCCAGAAACCATAGATCACAATGATTTACATGGAGCAGTCACTGCCATATTTAACCAAATCCTGCAGCAACCCAAAGATACCCCTATTGAGCTGTACAGAGTTCACAGAACCTCAGGCCCACGTAGTTCCGATTCCTCTTTTATCCGAGACACGCTCTGCAGATTGCACTTTTATAAAGTCAAAGAGGAGATCATGAAAGCAGCCAGCACACAGGACTCCATTCGGCTGAATGACACTCCAGTAATGCTGCTGCCTGACCTGCCGCGCCAAACTCTGGCCATGCGGCGTGCACTTAAACCGTTCACATCTGTCCTCCAGGAAAGAAAGATCAAATATCAATGGCGGTTCCCGTTCCAACTACGGGTCCATCATGAAGGCAAAACAGCCCTTTTCCGCACATTAGGAGATCTACCAAGGTTCCTGAGCACTCTGGAGCTACCCCAGATCTCCCTGCTAGACTGCCAACTTCCTTCTGCTACTCCGGGACTTCCATTCCACACACAATGGCAGAAAGCAAGCAAGAACAAGCGACCCCGAAGTTCCCCTCAGAAGTCTCCAGACGGCTGACTGGTCTCTAGGCTCTGCAGACACCACATCTTTACCCTGCCACAGTGACTATTGTATTGTTTCCCTTTTTTTTGGATCTCTTCTCTCCTTTGTTTTTCTTCCCCTCGTGGAAGGAAGGAATGGGAAAGCGGTGCAGGCCGTCACCCGTGAACCACTTTTAAGTGATAAAGATCTCCCTGGACTACCTACCTGTCTACTACACCAACAGTGTTACAGACCCAACACCCCCCCTCCCCCCTCCTTTCTCCTTTTATTTTTGTACTTTTTTCGCATCATCATTTTTACAGATGCCCTTTTTGTCCCCCCACACTATCCTAGTTGGATGTCCTTTTCAGGATGATCTTTTCAAATTTTTCCTCTATTATTATCTACATTTTTTTGTTTCTCTCTCTTTTGTGGGAACAAGGCTGGGGCGGATGGGTTCTATAATTATGATTTACCACCCACACCCATATTGAAACTCGCTCTTAACTACGAATTAATGCACAAAAGCCTTATAGCAATGCTTACATGTTTCTTTTTTTTTTTCTGATGTGTTTGGGAGGGAGTGGGGGTATACCTGTTATTTGTGACAAGTTGTTACTTATATGTTCTTACCAGGTTACCTTATGATAACAAATTGATGGTTATATAATGTTTTCACCAGCTTTTGCTTCCCCCGTGGACCCCGGGACCGGGAGGCACTCTAGGTGCTCACCACATCCCCCCCCCCGTAGGACTTGTAGTGCCTGTTTGCGCACTTTACTGATCTTAGTTTATAAGCACTTTATAGAAATGTTTCTACACTCAAAAGATTACTTAATGCTACCACCTAGTGGCTTATTTTTTTACCTATGTTTCTTTCTTACTTTCTCCCTCCCTTTTCCTCTCTCCTCTTCCACCTCTTTTTCTTCCCCTACCTACCCACTTACTTCAATCCCCTACTCTTGGGCTGGAGAGACCTCGGCGCGGACGTTATTAACATATACTGTTACCTCTCCTCATTCCCATTATGTCTTCACTTGAGCATCTAACCCTATCGTCCTATAATTGTAGAGGCTTCAATACCCCCGAGAAAAGAAGCCAGGTGTTATACCACTTTCATAAGACTAAAACTAAAATCCTGTTTCTACAAGAGATGCATTTCCGGGGTTCTGAGATTCCATCCCTCAAAAACCCTCATTTTCCCCAATGGTTCCACAGTACGAACCCTCATGCAAAATCCAAAGGGGTATCTATAGCTTTTCATAAATCGTTCCACCCAGAAGTCTTAGATTTCCTGATAGACCCACTAGGGCGTTATATATTCCTCAAACTCAAATTTAATTCTTCTGTCTTTACAGTGGCTAATGTCTATGGACCAAACCAGGATCAAGGGAACTTTCTATCCAAGGTTCTAAACAAATTGCTATCATTTGGGGGTCCTTGTGTCATTTTAGGTGGTGACCTCAACACAACTCTTTCTCCAGCCGTGGACACTTCTTCGGGTAAGTCAGCCATATCTCACACGACTCTTACACATATAAAATCCCTTTTAAACTCGGCACAGCTCGTAGACATATGGTGGATACAACATCCCCTAGAGAGAGACTACAGTTGTTACTCAGTAGCTCATAAATCCTATAGCCGTATCGATTACTTTCTAATCTCCCAATCATTACTAGATGTACCACTCAAGGCCTCCATAGGAAATATCCTCTGGTCAGACCACGCACCCGTACACCTCAACCTAGCCCATCCACCAAAATCCCGCACCCGGTCCTCGTGGCGACTTAATGACAATCTACTGACTGACTCGGTATGTGTTGCAGCAGTTGAAAAAATGATTAGTGACTTCATTACAGATCACTGCCAAGATGATATTAATCCCCTTATTAAATGGGAAGCTCTGAAATGTGTACTTAGAGGGACACTAATCCAGCATGGCTCTCGGCTAAAAAAAGCCAGAATGGCCGATATCTCACGTCTCCTATCTACGATTAAAACGCTTGAAGTCACACATAAGCGAGACTTAGACCCTGCAACATATACCGACCTATCTAATGCACGTAGAGACCTGCTCCGTCTACTCGATGCTAATTCCCTTATAGCCAGAGATCGAGGACGCAACCGACATTACACTCAAGCTAACAAATGTGGACAACACCTCGTGAGAGTTCTCCATCCTCGCCCCCCACGCCGGCCTATACCACAAATCTGTACATCTGACCAACGAAAAATTAATAACCCCAACGGCATTTCTGACGCATTTAAACAATACTACTCAAACTTATACAATCTCCACACCTTAAACGGGACGACCCCTACTAACGACACACACCTTTCCTCCATGCAGGACTACATCTCTGACACAGCCCTACCACATTTAAACCCTGAACAGACATCTGCCATGGATGACCCCCTCACAACAGAGGAATCCACTGCCGCTATTAAAAGCCTGAAAAATGGTAAATGTCCAGGTCCCGATGGGTTCTCCCCGAGATTTTATAAATCCTTTACTCAACATCTGACCCCATTACTAACTAGCGCATTTAACTCTATAGACGATACCCATCTTCCCTCTAGAGACCTCCTAGCAGCTAATATTTCTGTAATACCCAAACCTGGCAAAGACCCCTCCCAATGTAGCAGTTATCGTCCCATTTCACTCCTTAACCTGGATATTAAGCTCTACGCCAAAGTCCTGGCTAACCGCCTATCTCCTACCTTCACTCATACATAAAGACCAGGTGGGATTTGTCCCTGGCCGGGAAGCTAGGAACAATACCACAAAAACCATTCACCTCATTTCCTATATCCAAAAACACAATCTAAAAGCTTGCCTGCTCTCGTTTGATGCCGAGAAGGCCTTTGACCGGGTCAATTGGGACTTCTTACGCCTCTCTTTGCAACAGATAGGCCTTGGCTCCACCTTTGTCTCTAGGGTCATGGCCCTATACTCACATCCCTCGGCGTCAGTCCTGGTCAATGGTTCCTCCTCCGCTTCATTCCAGATTTCAAATGGCACATGACAGGGCTGCCCCCTGTCTCCCCTTCTTTTGGTTTTAGTGATCGAACACCTAGCCCAGGCCATTAGACAAAATACATCTATAGTAGGAATTCAGACACCCTCATCTCAACATAAACTTTCGCTTTACGCAGATGATCTACTAGTCTACATACAACAACCTCATACTACCTTGTCCTCCCTGATGCACGAATTTCGTAGATTTGGACAGTTTAGTAACTTCAAACTGAACATGTCTAAGACTGAGGCCTTAAACATATCCTTACCTAGTACCACCCTTACCCAAATACAGACTAATTTCCCCTTCCAATGGGGTTCCAGGGGCAATCTCTCTGATCTCTATGCTTTAAATTATATACCCCTTCTATCCCGGATTAGGAAGGAATTAGATTCATGGAACCCCTCCACACTACCCTGGTTTGGACGCATTAATACATTGAAAATGGACAGCCTACCAAAATTACTATATTTATTTCAAACCATTCCTATTATGGTCCCTAAACAATTTTTCACGTCTTTTCGCTCTATGTCCATATTATTTATATGGCAAAATGGCATGTCCCTCATTCGTCACAACTTACTCACATATCCCAAAATACAAGGCGGTGTGGGCCTACCTGATTATGAGCTATACCATAGAGCTGCACTGTTATCCCAGGTCCTAGAGTGGTTCCCTCGCCCTTTCACCAAGGCGTCCACCATGGTGGAACAGGATCTATCCACCTTAGATCTCAGAGCCTTACTTTGGGGATACGGACGACATTTACATTCACTCTCCTCTACTTCCCCACTGACGATTACAGCTTTACATTTTTGGTACAAGAAAGGCATACAGACTCTCCTATCCTCAGACCCTTCGCCACTCACTTCCCTATTTGACCACCCCGCACTCCCTCAGGATGAAGGCTCTACCACTATCGGCCCATATTCCCGCGCTATGTGGCCCGTGGCGAGATCATTTGTGAACCCTACCTCTGGTGCACCCATCCTCCCAAATACACAGGGTAATTGGCTCACAGCCCTCCGTATATCCTCCTACTGCTCAGACCTGTTCTCCACATCTCAAATCCACAGACCCTTAACAGAATTCGAACAACTGTGCTCTCTCACGGAAACCCCCAGACACTTACTTTCCACCTTATACACGATTCAAAATATACTACTACATAACCGACCTCCTTCATACACCAAGAAGTGGGCCACGGAGCTGGGAAAGGAACTTCATTCAGAAGATTGGCAAAAATCATATTACTTTACGCATAAATCTTCAATTTCCTGTTATACACAGGAAAAAAATTTTAAGCTTCTTTCCCGATGGTACAAGGACCCCCAATCCCTCAACAAAATTTTCCCTTCGGTCCCATCCTCCTGTTGGAGGTGTGGCTCAGAAAACGGAAGTTATCTACATATATGGTGGGACTGCTCATCTATTCAACCACTTTGGTCCCAGGTTTTCTCCATTTACAGTAGTCTCTATGATCAACCCTTACCACCCTCCCCAGAAATTGCATTACTGTCCATGCTTCCTGGTTCCATCACCTCACAGAAACGTTCCCTCTTACGCTTTTTTTTATCGGCTGCCAGGCAGATCATACCCTTATTTTGGAAAACCCCCACTAGACCCCCACTTACTTTATGGGTGTCTACAATGAATGACATTATGCGCATGGAGGAGAGGTTGGCCTTAGATAACGATACTTTTGATAAATTCAAAACTCTATGGCTTATCTGGATTGAATACTCTACGTCAGACGCCTTGAAAACCTTATTGACCACTCAAGGTTAGACACAAATGTTCATCTTTAATACTCCTCGCATGTATTGTCGTACCGAGGTCTGCTCCACGCCCCTCCCCCTCCCCTGTATTATATCCCTCTTTTCTTCTTTCCATCCGCTTTTCTTCTTATTCTCCTTGCTCTCCTGAACTTTAATATGACCTCATAGTCAGTGGTTATAGTCTCTCCCAGACTAATTTGTAGGTTTTTATTGACAGTTTAGTACTATACAATATTGCTGGTTGATGATAGTCCTCTTTCACGCAAGATCTAATCAAACATTGTACACTGGACTAAAATACTTAATGATGTCTTTGTCATCAATAACTGACTACCAATACTTGTGTATAAATACTCTTTGATATTGTTAATAAAAACATATTTGACACAAAATTTTGTACCTGGGGGGTGTCTATTGTATGCCTGTAAAGGGGCGCATGTTTCCCGTGTTTAGAACAGTCTGACAGCAAAATGAAATTTCGAAGGAAAAATTCCATTTAAAACTACCTGCGGCTATTGCATTGCCTACAGTACTCATAGAAGTTCCTTGTTAAAAACGGCATGGGAATTCAACACAGGGAAACCAAAATTAAAAAAAAAAAATGACGTGGGAGTCCTCCTAAATTCCATACCAGGCCCTTCAGGTCTGGTATGGATATTAAGGGGAACCCCAGGCAAAATTTAAAATAAAAATGACGTGGGATTCCCCCTAAATTCCATACCAGACCCTTCAGGTCTGGTATGGATTTTAAGGGGAACCCCACACCAAAAAAAAAGAAAAAAAACGGCGTGGGGTCCCCCCAAAAATCCATACCAGACCCTTATCCAAGCACGCAACCTGGCAGGCCACAGGAAAAGAGGGGGGGGACGAGAGTGCGGCTCCCCCCCCCTCCTGAACCGTACCAGGCCACATGCCCTCAACATTGGGAGGGTGCTTTGGGGTAGCCCCCCAAAACACCTTGTCCCCATGTTGATGAGGACAAGGGCCTCATCCCCACAACCCCGGCCGGTGGTTGTGGGGGTCTGCGGGCGGGGGGCTTATCGGAATCTGGAAGCCCCCTTTAACAAGGGGACCCCCAGATCCCGGCCCCCCCGTGTGAAATGGTAAGGGGGTACTTACCCCTACCATTTCACTAAAAAACTGTCAAAAATGTTAAAAATGACAAGAGACAGTTTTTGACAATTCCTTTATTTAAATGCTTCTTCTTTCTTCTATCTACCTTCATCTTCTTCTGGTTCTTCTGGCTCTTCTGGTTCTTCCTCCGGCGTTCTCGTCCAGCATCTCCTCCGCAGCGTCTTCTATCTTCTTCTCCTCGGGCCGCTCCGCACCCATGGCATGGGGGGAGGCTCCCGCTCTTCTCTTCATCTTCTTTTTCATCCTCTTCTCTTCTTCCTTCTTCTCTTCTTCATTTTCTTCTCCGGGCCGCTCCGCACCCATGCTGGCATGGAGGGAGGCTCCCGCTGTGTGACGGAGTCTCCTCGTCTGACGGTTCTTAAATAATGGGGGGCGGGGCCACCCAGTGACCCCGCCCCCCTCTGACGCACGGTGACTTAATGGGACTACCCTGTGACGTCACGGGGAATGCCACAGGGAAGTCCCGTCATGTCCCGTGCGTCAGAGGGGGGCGGGGTCACCGGGTGGCCCTGCCCCCCGTTATTTAAGAACCGTCAGATGAGGAGACGCCGTCACACAGCGGGAGCCTCCATGCCAGCATGGATGCGGAGCGGCCCGGAGAAGAAAATGAAGAAGAGAAGAAGAGAAGAAGGAAGAAGAGAAGAGGATGAAGAAGAAGATGAAGAGAAGAGCGGGAGCCTCCCCCCATGCCATGGGTGCGGAGCGGCCCGAGGAGAAGAAGATAGAAGACGCCGCTGAGGAGATGCTGGACGAGAACGCCGGAGGAAGAACCAGAAGAGCCAGAAGAACCAGAAGAAGATGAAGGAAGATAGAAGAAAGAAGAAGCATTTAAATAAAGGAATTGTCAAAAACTGTCTCTTGTCATTTTTAACATTTTTGACAGTTTTTTAGTGAAATGGTAGGGGTAAGTACCCCCTTACCATTTCACACAGGGGGGGCGGGATCTGGGGGTTCACTTGTTAAAGGGGGCTTCCAGATTCCGATAAGCCCCCCGCCCGCAGACCCCCACAACCACCGGCCAGGGTTGTGGGGATGAGGCCCTTGTCCTCATCAACATGGGGACAAGGTGTTTTGGGGGGCTACCCCAAAGCACCCCCCCAAAGTTGAGGGCATGTGGCCTGGTACAGTTCAGGAGTGGGGGGCCGCACTCTTGTCCCCCCCTCTTTTCTTGCGGCCTGCCAGGTTGCGTGCTCGGATAAGGGTCTGGTATGGATTTTTGGGGGGACCCCACGCCGTTTTTTTTTTTTTTTTGGCGCGGGGTTCCCCTTAAAACTAATACCAGACCTGAAGGGTTTGGTATGGAATTTAGGGGGAACCCCACGTCATATTTTTTTTAAATTTTGGCCGGGGTTCCCCTTAATGTCCATACCAGACCTGAAGGGCCTGGTATGGAATTTAGGGGGACTCCCACATCATTTTTTTTTTAAATTTTGGTTCGGGGTTCCCCTGTGGGGAATTCCCATGCTGTTTTTATCAATGAACTTTTATGTGTATTGTCGGCAATGCAATAGCCGCGGGTAGTTTTGAATGGAATTTTTCCTCCGAAATGTCATTTTGCTGTCAGACTGTTCTAAACACGGGAAACATGCGCCCCTTTACAGGCATACTATAGACACCCCCCAGGTACGAAATTTAAAGGGATATTACAATTTTATTGTTTGGCTTTAAGCATTATTAAAATCACTGCTCCTGAAAAAACGGCCGTTTTTAAAACTTTTTTTGCATTGATCCATGTCCCCTGGGGCAGGACCCGGGTCCCCAAACACTTTTTATGACAATAACTTGCATATAAGCCTTTAAAATTAGCACTGTTGATTTCTCCCATAGACTTTTAAAGGGTGTTCTGCGGCATTCGAATTTGCCGCAAACACCCCAAATTGTTCGCTGTTCGGCGAACTTGCGAACAGCCAATGTTCGAGTCGAACATGAGTTCGACTCGAACTCGAAGCTCATCCCTATTCCTTAGCTGTGTGCATGTACAGACCAAGTGTTATTGACTCCATCAATTGTAGGATCCTTACTGCTCTAAGGATAGAGAGGAAAGTTGAATAAGTCCTATGTCATGATTCTACAGCTTTTTTTTCTAGCATCTAAATGCCCCTGCATGTTAGCCTATGTGTCCATACACACATAGGGGTTTAGAGTTTTGGCAGAAAAATAGCTTGAAGTGCCTAAGCATGTGTAAATGCATCTAAACACGCCTAAGCGCTAGGCCCATTTAGTGCTTGAGTGTTAATTCATTTCAAAGGCCAGAATATAGTATTCTAGCCAATTAAATTAATTATCACCCATGTGCTTGATGCGCCTTAAAGCGCCTAAACGTGTTACACAAGGTTAGAAGCGTCAATTGTTTTTTTTACCAAAACTCTGCTGCCAGGAGGAAAGGAGTCTAGGAGAGTTAGCAAAACATCCAGTGTGTATGAGGCCTTATGGTAAAATTATTAAACTTGGAATTTTGCACAAGCACAATATTCCCTAGTTGGCATTAGCAGCACTTTACTTTTTGACTAATTTTTTTTTAGTGTAATCATTTAAAATAAAATGTGCTGTGATGCAACCTGCATTACTTTTCACTTATATTCAAATATTATCTAAAAGGATATATCGATGTGTCAGACCACAGGAGTCAGAGCCCACTGGTTACAAGCCTGCCTGCTGATTCTCTCCACATCCTGATTACCTGCCCTTGAAACAACCCCATGTTTTATTTATCAGATATTGGGTGAGTATACCTCTTTGCTTATTTCTGTCACTGCTATGATGCTAAATGTAAAGGGACTGAAACATAAAGTATCACTCTAGAAATGTAAATGATTGCAGGCTTATACTGTACAGTATATGAAACATACTTTGGTAGGAGTGGTCCACTTTACTTTGCCTCTAGATGTTTTCCACATCTAGAACCTAGCCTCATTTCATAGAAAATCTGTAGGTGTGGAAATACTCATCTCTACCAAGGCTTGATTCTGCCTGTTTATTTTAGGTGCAGATGACAATGGCAGACATCTCATACTACATGGCCTACTCGATCTTACAGAGGTCAGGCTGGTCACAACTAGCAATAAGCAAATCTAATTCCTTAAAATTACCTTTCTTTGCTTATTCCAATTTAATTGTCTTTATTCCTTATCAGAGGGGGTTTCAACCTTCCGCACTCTCCAAAGGTGAGACAGAGCCTCCAATCCTTTATCCCACCTTCCTCTTCCTGTCCCTCCCAACAGCTTAATTAAGTGATATGAAGGCATAGCTTCTTCAGTATACATTGTGTTAAACACACTGGAGACAGATAGTTATTTTATTTTCTAATATTCACAAAACCCATTCCAGAAAGGACAGCTTTATGGTTGATGTCCCAACTCTGAAGAATTACTTTACATTCTCCACTCTCCCTATTAGCTGGTCAGACCATTCCCTTGTATCTTTGCCCACCCATTCTAATGCAACCCATCTTAGAAATTGCCACTGGCAACCTAATGACTTCCTCTTAAATTGTGAATCTACTAAACTTTCTCTAAAGTTGGCTATACACAGTTAGATTTTTGGCCAATGCAGAGGAATTAGCCACAATTCTAACAGTGAGTGACCTCACTGCTCGACAAAAGTCAATTTCTAATTTACTCAAGAACGTGGCCTGAAAAATTTCAGCTGAAAATCACCTGCAGCCAATCAGCTGCAGGCACTGAATACAATAGCCTGGTAGGGGGATTCATCCATCCTTGCTGTTTGTGTGGATGCAGGAATCTGTTCAATTTCTTTAAAAAACTATTAGTTTATGGCCAGCT
Organism: Lithobates clamitans; assembly: GCA_037952925.1. Lineage (NCBI taxonomy): Eukaryota > Metazoa > Chordata > Amphibia > Anura > Ranidae > Lithobates > Lithobates clamitans. The sequence goes on from JBBGZY010000441.1 coordinate 2,265,368, forward strand.
TACCAGTTCATATACAAAACTGCTTTGTGGGTAATGTAAACATAGTTGAACAGATCTTTACTATCTGGGAAGGCCATAAAGCTGCCATAAGAGGTCATTGTATCCCTCTAGATTCCAGGATGAAAAAAAAACTTTTCTTTTTGAAACTGATGCCCAAATTAGCAAAGATCCCCTTGTCATCTTGTCAGGGATCTCGTGCAGCAGGTGCTCATTCCAGTACAACAGGTGCTCCTTCTTATGCACATGTGCAGGATCGTGAACATGTAAGGTTAACAAGACAAACAAGGACTGGAATGCGCACACAGATGAACAATGGAGCATACGTGCGTGCATATAGGCGTACACACGCATCCACAGATTGTGGCGCCCAGCAGCCTATTTAAACTGGGATTTTGCCTGGCTTCAGTACTGGATTGTCATCAGCACTGGTTCCTGTGTTCCTGGTTCTTGAAAGTCTGCTAACCTTGTTCCTGACCTGGCTACATCTGGCACCTCTCTTAGATCGACCCTGCCTGTTATGTCTGCTGCTCGCTTGTGTTACCGTTATTGCTTTTGCTTGGATTTTGGCCTACATCTCCGCCTCATGACTTGGTGCCTCGCTGCCAGCACATTACCTCTGCTTTTTTTTTACCTTGAACTTAATCCTGACCCTGCACCTGTCTGCCTGGCTGCTGCTGGACAAGGCTTGTGAAAAGACTCCATACTACCACTAGAAAGACTCCTGTGTTTCCAAGCTTCAGCTCAGTACTACAGCTTCCTGGCACCTGTGCCCTTCCATTGTCCTAGCAGTCCCTGTTTCCACTACCAGGGCTGCTTGGACAGGAATTGCACAAGAGGCCACCCTCATCATCTCGGGCTCCACAGTCAGCTACGTGACACATCTCTACTGAAACAAGCCTTGCACATTAGGCATCAAAATACAGAGGTAAAGATAAGAAAGCACTTCTAACAATCGGTCCCATAGCTTGTGCCCTTGATGTGGTTGTAAACCTCAGACATGAAAAATAAACAAAGCATATTGTTTTATAGTGCCTACTTGCCCCAGTGCAAAGCACAGAGTGTCATTTCTCACTGCTGAAAGGTTTTTCTGCCTCCAAGAAATAAAGGGGAATGGGGGAGGAGTCCTCCAGCACACAGCTTGTGATTGATAATCTCAGCTGCACATTTGTTCCTGTGTGCCGTATGGAGGGGGGGAGGGGGAGGGGTGTCCTTACCTCTAATCAGCTCATAGGTCAAACAGATCTCTCTTTTCTGAGCTGAGCAGTGTGTATGCTAGATCATCGCACCCTGCCTTCTACTGCTGAGAAATAGCCTTTAATCTGTGTGTTTTAGGAAGTAGTACAGGAGAGAGGGCTGGCGATAAACAGGTACAGCTTATGTAGGAGGATTTGTTTCATCTCTGTATGCCGCACACTGGATCAAATTGGTCTGCATGGTTGTCATCCCAGAAGGAAGTTCCTTCTAAAGATGATGCACAAGAAAGCCCGCAAACAGTTTGGTGAAGACAAGGAGACTCAGGACTAGGGATGAGCTTCGTGTTCGAGTCGAACCCATGTTCGACTCGAACATCGGCTGTTCGACCGTCCGTCGAATTGCGAACGATATGGGCCGTTCGCGCCAAATTCGTGTGGCGCGTCACGGCCCATAATTCACTGCGGCATCGCAGTGCATTGCTGGCTGATGATTGGCCAAGCATGCACTATGACCCGCATGCTTGGCCAATCACAGCGCCGCCTGAACAGAGAGCCGTAATTGGCCAAAGCCAAGGAGGCTTTGGCCAATTATGGCTCAGGGGATTTAGTACACGCCCCACACTATATAAGGCCGCCTGCACGGCGGCCCTGTGTAGTGTGTGTTCCGGCGTTGAAAGAGATAGACAGAGAGACAGTGTTTGATTTGAGTTAGATAGATTAGGCAGAACAGTCAGTCAGTTAGCTGCACTTACAGTGTATTGTGTATATATATGCATCCCAGGTGTTGCATATATATATATACACTGTATTCAGTTTAGCTAGATCCGTTCCTGTTATCTTCTATCTAGACTATTTACATTCAGTGCAGTGTGTCCTGCTCACAGTGTTCAGCTAGATCCGTTCCTGCTATTTACATTCAGTACAGTGCTTCCTGCTCACAGTGTTCAGCTAGATCCGTTCCTGCTATTTACATTCAGTGCAGTGCGTGCTGCTCACAGTGTTCAGCTAGATCCGTTCCTGCTATTTACATTCAGTGCAGTGCGTGCTGCTCACAGTGTTCAGCTAGATCCGTTCCTGCTATTTACATTCAGTGCAGTGCGTCCTGCTCACAGTGTTCAGCTAGATCCGTTCCTGCTATTTACATTCAGTGCAGTGCGTCCTGCTCACAGTGTTCAGCTAGATCCGTTCCTGCTATTTACATTCAGTGCAGTGCGTGCTGCTCACAGTGTTCAGCTAGATCCGTTCCTGCTATTTACATTCAGTGCAGTGCGTCCTGCTCACAGTGTTCAGCTAGATCCGTTCCTGTTATCTTCCTACTGACAGGCAGGCTTGTCTGGTTACAGTATATAAAGCTACCTGAAGAAAATTACAGGTGTTCTTTTTGATCCTATTAGTACCACGGTCAGGCAGCTAGACTATTTACATTTAGTACAGTGTGTCCTGCTCACAGTGTTCAGCTAGATCCGTTCCTGTTATTTACATTCAGTGCAGTGTGTCCTGCTCACAGTGTTCAGCTAGATCCGTTCCTGCTATTTACATTCAGTACAGTGCGTGCTGCTCACAGTGTTCAGCTAGATCCGTTCCTGCTATATACATTTAGTGCAGTACGTCCTGCTCACAGTGTTCAGCTAGATCCGTTCCTGTTATCTTCCTACTGACAGGCAGGCTTGTCTGGTTACAGTATATAAAGCTACCTGAAGAAAATTACAGGTGTTCTTTTTGATCCTATTAGTACCACGGTCAGGCAGCTAGACTATTTACATTTAGTACAGTGTGTCCTGCTCACAGTGTTCAGCTAGATCCGTTCCTGTTATTTACATTCAGTGCAGTGCGTCCTGCTCACAGTGTTCAGCTAGATCCGTTCCTGCTATTTACATTCAGTGCAGTGCGTCCTGCTCACAGTGTTCAGCTAGATCCGTTCCTGCTATTTACATTCAGTGCAGTGCGTGCTGCTCACAGTGTTCAGCTAGATCCGTTCCTGCTATTTACATTCAGTGCAGTGCGTCCTGCTCACAGTGTTCAGCTAGATCCGTTCCTGTTATCTTCCTACTGACAGGCAGGCTTGTCTGGTTACAGTATATAAAGCTACCTGAAGAAAATTACAGGTGTTCTTTTTGATCCTATTAGTACCACGGTCAGGCAGCTAGACTATTTACATTTAGTACAGTGTGTCCTGCTCACAGTGTTCAGCTAGATCCGTTCCTGTTATTTACATTCAGTGCAGTGCGTCCTGCTCACAGTGTTCAGCTAGATCCGTTCCTGCTATTTACATTCAGTGCAGTGCGTCCTGCTCACAGTGTTCAGCTAGATCCGTTCCTGCTATTTACATTCAGTGCAGTGCGTGCTGCTCACAGTGTTCAGCTAGATCCGTTCCTGCTATTTACATTCAGTGCAGTGCGTCCTGCTCACAGTGTTCAGCTAGATCCGTTCCTGTTATCTTTCTACTGACAGGCAGGCTTGTCTGGTTACAGTATATAAAGCTACCTAAAGAAAATTACAGGTGTTCTTTTTGATCCTATTAGTACCACGGTCAGGCAGCTAGACTATTTACATTTAGTACAGTGTGTCCTGCTCACAGTGTTCAGCTAGATCCGTTCCTGTTATTTACATTCAGTGCAGTGTGTCCTGCTCACAGTGTTCAGCTAGATCCGTTCCTGCTATTTACATTCAGTACAGTGCGTCCTGCTCACAGTGTTCAGCTAGATCCGTTCCTGCTATTTACATTCAGTGCAGTGCGTGCTGCTCACAGTGTTCAGCTAGATCCGTTCCTGCTATATACATTTAGTGCAGTACGTCCTGCTCACAGTGTTCAGCTAGATCCGTTCCTGTTATCTTCCTACTGACAGGCAGGCTTGTCTGGTTACAGTATATAAAGCTACCTGAAGAAAATTACAGGTGTTCTATCCCAGCTTAGTGCAGCTACAGGCCATTAGTATGTCTGGAAGGCCAAGAAGGAGAGGCAGACAGTCACAAGCCAATAAGAGAGGGCAAGCAGGCTCTGTGTCTAGTGCTGGTCGTGGAGACGGTGCATCCTCATCAGCACGTGGCCATGGGACACGCTTGGCCTTTTTTTCGGCAGCTGGCCGTGTTGAGCCGCAACATGCGGAAGACTTGGTCGAGTGGATGACCAAGCCGTCCTCATCCTCCTCATCCTCTCTCACCCATGCCCAGGGTGCTTTGTCTGGCAAAGCAGCGGCCTCTTCCCTCAGCTCAATGTCATCAGTGACTCCTTCCCTAGCCCCACCATGTCCTCCTGAGGATTCCCTCGAACTGTTTGACCACAGTGTTGGGTACATGCTCCAGGAGGATGCCCAGCGTTTGGAAGGCTCTGATGATGATACTGAGCTCAATGAAGGCAGTAACATGAGCACGGACAGAGGGGGTGCCCAAGAAGGACAGCAATCTGGCAGTCATGCTCCCCCTGCTGCAGCATACTGCCAGGTTTGCTCCAGTGATGAGGAGGGAGGGGATGATGAGGTCACTGACTCAACGTGGGTGCCTGATAGGAGAGAGGAGGAGGAGGAGGAGGAGGAGGAGGAGGAGGAGGAGGTGGCACATCACCAACTAGGCAGGATGCCCTCCAGGGGCCAGCCTAAGGGCAGCACATTGACTGCATCACACCCCAAAGCTCCACATGTGCAGGGCGCTGCAGTCTCTGCGCGTTATTCAAAAAGTTCTTTGGTGTGGGCCTTTTTTGAGACGAGTGCATCAGATCGCACCGCTGCTATTTGCAATATATGTCTCAAGCGTATCTCGCGTGGCCAAAACATCTCCCGCTTGGGTACCACATGCTTGACCAGACATATGTTGACCTGCCATGCAGTTCGTTGGCAAGCGTATCTAAAAGACCCACACCAAAGAACAAAGACGATCTCTCCTTGCTCCTCATCAGCTGAGATTTCCAACCCCACTAGACCTTCAGTCCTCTCTGCGACCTGCAGTGAGAGGAATGAAGGTGTAGAATTAGGTGTGTCACAGCCAAGTACTTATGGGCAATCTGCTTTTGGTACACCGACGTCAGATTGTACCAGGCAAATTTCCCTGCCCCAGCTGCTGCACCGCCGAAAGAAGTTTGCTCCCAGCCATCCACATGCCCAGCGGTTGAATGCTAGCTTGGCAAAATTGCTAGCACTTCAACTGCTGCCTTTTCAGTTGGTAGACTCTGCCCCCTTCCGTGAGTTTGTGGAATGTGCGGTTCCTCAGTGGCAGGTACCCAAACGCCACTTTTTCTCACGGAAGGCGATTCCGGCTCTCTACCGGCATGTGGAAGGCAATGTCCATGCCTCGCTGGACAGGGCGGTCAGCGGTAAGGTGCATATTACCGCTGACTCATGGTCCAGCAGGCATGGACAGGGACGTTACTTAAGTTTCACGGCGCATTGGGTGACTCTGCTGGCAGCTGGGAAGGATGCAGGACAAGGTGCAGTAGTGTTGGAGGTTGTTCCGCCACCACGCCTCCAAAATGCTGATTGTGACACACCTCTCTCCTCCACCCCCTCCTCTTCTTCTTCCTCCATGGCCTCTTCCTCGGAACCAGCGGTGCTCCGTAGGCGTTCAAGGGGCTACGCAAGTACGCAGGCCAAAAGATGCCATGCGGTGCTTGAGCTGGTGTGCTTGGGGGACAGGAGCCACACTGGGGCAGAGGTTCTGTCAGCTCTGCAGGGGCAGGTTCAGAGGTGGTTGACGCCACGCCAACTTAAGGCAGGAATGGTGGTTTGCGACAATGGCACCAACCTCCTCTCTGCCCTCCGACAGGGACAACTGACCCATGTGCCCTGTTTGGCTCACGTCCTTAACTTGGTGGTGCAGCGGTTCTTGGGCAGGTACCCGGGCTTACAGGATGTCCTGAGGCAGGCCAGGAAAGTCTGTGTGCATTTCCGCCGGTCATATAATGCCAGTGCTCGGCTGACGGACCTCCAAAAGGAGTTTAACCTGCCCAAGAACCGCCTAATCTGTGACATGCCCACCAGGTGGAACTCGACGTTGGCCATGCTGCAGCGGCTGCACACGCAGCAGAGGGCCATCAATGAGTACCTGTGCGACTATGGCACCAGGACAGGGTCAGGGGACCTTGGTTTTTTTTCCCCACGCCAGTGGGCCATGATCAGGGATGCATGCACTGTCCTGTCACCATTCGAGGAGGCCACGAGGATGGTGAGCACTGACAGTGCATGCATCAGTGACACTGTCCCCCTTGTCCACCTGTTGGAGCACACGCTGCGTGGGATAATGGACAGGGCACTTGAGGCAGAACAGAGGCAGGAAGAGGAGGACTTCCTTAGCTCTCAAGGCCCCCTTTATCCAGACAGTGTTCCTGCGTGCCCGCCGATCACACAGGAAGAGGACGAGGAGGAGGAGGAGGAGGAGGAGGAAGATTGTGTCAGTATGGAGGTGGAGCCTGGCACTCAGCATCAGCAGTCTTTAAGGGATCAGTCCCAAGGAACACATGGACTTGTACGTGGCTGGGAGGAGGTGGCTGCGGACGTTGTTGTCCTTAGTGACCCAGAGGACTCCGGACCGAATGCCTCAGCAAACCTACGCTGCATGGCCTCCCTGATCCTGCAAAGCCTGCGTAAGGATCCTCGTATTCGTGGTATCAAGGAGAAGGACCAATACTGGCTGGCAACCCTCCTTGATCCACGTTACAAGGGTAAGGTTGCGGACCTTATCTTGCCATCGCAGAGGGAGCAGAGGATGAAACATCTTCGGGAGGCCTTGCAGAAAGGTCTGTGCAACGCGTTCCCAGAGACTGGGAGGTTACAAACTCCTGTTTCTGGACAACGTGTTGCTGAGGCTTCGGTCAGTCAAAGAAGGAGCGGTGGAGAAGGTGGCCGTCTGACCGATGCGTTCAGACAATTTTTTGGTCCGCAGCCCCAAGGTATGATCGGTTCCAGCAACCATCGCCAGCGTCTGTTTTACATGGTGCAGGAATACCTAGGGGCAAGATCAGACTTGGACACCTTTCCCACCGAAAATCCTCTGGGTTACTGGGTCTTGAGGATGGATCACTGGCCAGAGCTTGCACAGTATGCAATTGAGCTACTGGCCTGTCCTGCATCCAGCGTTCTTTCGGAACGCACATTCAGTGCTGCTGGAGGCGTGGTAACCGATCACAGGGTGCGTCTGTCCACCGACTCGGTCGATCGGCTGACCTTCATAAAAATGAATCAGTCTTGGATCACCACCAGCTACCAAGCACCTGATGCAGATGTAACCGAATAATTTTTTTTGAAATCTCAGATCCCTTCAAAGACTGCCTATGCTGATGCTGAGTGACTATCCCTGAGTAATTATCCTCTTCCTCCTCAATCATCACGCTGATAGCTTGTAAGAACATTTTTGGTTCTGGGCGCCACCACCAGTGCCTAAGGCACAATTTTTCAGCCCCTGTTTAACAGGGGCGTGTAATTACAATTTTTGATGTAATACTTTGCAGCAGGGCTCGTTCCTGCATTCCAACTAGAGTGTCTGTGAGGGGTTGCAGTGTTGTGGCACCAGCACCAGTGCCTAAGACCCAATTTTTCTGCCCCTGTCTAACAGGGGCGTGTAATTACAATTTTTGATGCAATACTTTGCAGCAGGGCTTGTTCCTGCATTCCAACTAGAGTGTCTGTGAGGGGTTGCAGTGTTGTGGCACCAGCACCAGTGCCTAAGACCCAATTTTTCAGCCCCTGTCTAACAGGGGCGTGTAATTACAATTTTTGATGCAATACTTTGCAGCAGGGCTTGTTCCTGCGTTTCAACTAGAGTGTCTGTGAGGGGTTGCAGTGTTGTGGCACCAGCACCAGTGCCTAAGACCCAATTTTTCAGCCCCTGTCTAACAGGGGCGTGTAATTACAATTTTTGATGCAATACTTTGCAGCTGGGCTTGTTCCTGCGTTTCAACTAGAGTGTCTGTGAGGGGTTGCAGTGTTGTGGCACCAGCACCAGTGCCTAAGGCCTAATTTTTCAGCTCCTGTTCAACAGGGGCATGTAATTACAATTCTTGATCTAATATTTCACAGCAGGGCCCTGTGAGGGCTTACAGTGTTTTGGCCACAGCAACACCTAAGGCCCAAATTTCTGCTGAGTATATAGGGCAGGACCCTACTTTCAAACATCTAACTTACAAACGACTCCTACTTGCAAACGGAAGGAGACAACAGGAAGTGAGATGAAATCTACCCCTAAGGAAGGGAAATTCTCTCCTGTAAGAGTTAATATGGGAAAACAATTTTTCCTTTCCACTGATGCTTTCCAATCCTTGTTCCACAAAAAAACCCAAATTTTCAAAAAACATTTTTCATTGGGACAAAAAAGTGAGGTGAAATCTTCTGAAGAGGAGGAAAGACGCAAAACAAATGTCACAGGGGTGATAACCCTTCCCTATGTTTTCCAAAAAGCTTAGAAAAGATTTTTTGGCTGGAGCTAAACACATTAAAAATGTTCAAAATTACAAACAGATTCTACTTAACAACAAACCTACAGTCCCTGTCTTGTTTGCACCGCCTGTATACTGCTGTTCAGAGTATATAGGGACCTTTCCTTATTTTAATTTGGGTGCGGGGTTCCCCTTAATATCCATACAAGACCCAAAGGGCCTGGTAATGGACTGGGGGGTACCCATGCCGTTTGTCTCACTGATTTTCATCCATATTGCCATGACCCGACATGACATTAAACCCGCAAGCAGTTTTAAATGAGATTTTTTCCTTTAAAAATGACATTTGGTGCAGGGACTGTTCTAAACATGGGAAACACGCGTCACTTTACAGGCATACTATAGACACCCCCCAGGTACGATATTTAAAGGAATATTTCACTTTTTTTTTTTTACTTTAAGCATCATTAAAATCACTGCTCCCGAAAAAACGGCCGTTTTTAAAAGTTTTTTTTGCATTGATACATGTCCCCTGGGGTAGGACCCGGGTCCCCAAACCCTTTTTAGGACAATACCATGCAAATTAGCCTTTAAAATGAGCACTTTTGATTTCGAACGTTCGAGTCCCATAGACGTCAATGGGGTTCTAACGTTCGTGCGAACTTGCGGTCCGTTCGCGGGTTCTGGTGCGAACCGAACCGGGGGGTGTTCGGCTCATCCCTACTCAGGACATGGATTACTGGAACCATGTCCTGTGGTCTGATGATACCAAGATTAACTTATTTGGTTCAGATGGTGTCAAATGCGTGTGGCGGCAACCAGGTGAAGAGTACAAAGACAAGTGTGTCTTGCCTACAGGCAAGCATGGTGATGGGAGTGTCATGGTCTGGGGCTGCATGAGTGCTGTCGGCACTGGGGAGCTACAGTTCATTGAGGAAACTATGAATGCCAACATGTACTTTGACAAACTGAAGCAGAGCATGATCCCCTCCCTTCAGAGACTGGGCCGCGGAGCAGTATTCCAACATGATAATGACCCCAAGATGACCACTGCCTTGCTAAAGAAGCTGAGATGAAAGGTGATGGGCCCTGGTAAAGAAGCAGGCTGGGGCTTAGACTCCGTGCCTGGGGACCCACAGAAAATAGCAGATGGCTTCAAAGACTACTTTTTTCACTTACTTAAAATTGTATAATTTCGTAACGACCCATGTAAACGTTTAGGCACATTTAGATGCGGTGGATGCAGTCATTGTAAATATATGTGCATTGGAAATAACATTAAACTGCCCTATGGCAAGATCTTTAAACCGGCACACTTTGCCAATTGTAAAACATGTGGAGTTGTTTATATGTTGGTTTGCCAGTGTGGTTCATTCTATATTGGTAAAACCAAATACGATTTCCATAAAAGAGCATATAGACACATTTTAAGTATGAAAAAATCCAACCCAGATCTTTCTTTGGGCAGACATGTTAGAGACATTCATGGTAGTAGAATTCCCCAGATAAAATTCTTAATCCTAGATAGAATACAGCCTAGTGCCCGAGGGGTAGAAATAGAATTTTGCTGCAACGTGAAACTCGTTGGATAATTCATTTAAATGCCACCCTACCTCCAGGCCTTAATGACAAGTTCAGTTACTGCCCCTTCCTGGAAGGTTTTTTCATCTGGGGGAAATGAGGAATAAACATAATTTCCCGATATGATTCACATTAGCTATATAAATATATATATATATAAATACTGTTTCTTTCTATAAAAAAAAAAATAAATTTTTTCCTCTTTTTTTTAATATTTAGGATTTTGCTCTGCATCTTAATATAAGGTATTTTGCTATGCCTTCCTGTTATCCCAATATTCTTACATCACCAACATATACTGTTTTGCTTACTACATTTTCTTAGCTATGCTTTCTCTGCCCTCTGTTTCTCTATTTGGCCTTGTTATTAGCATATTTGTGTGAACTTTCCCTTCTTGCTCCCTTATTTTGATCCTTCACCTGGCGCACTGGGGAGACATTTGGCGCTTGTCAGCGCCGATGCCCCCTCATTTTTCCATGGCTTTGGCATGATTGTTCTCTTGTTGAGCTTTGATCATTGCTGTTGGCCATGGCTATGCGCCAGTGTCCCCCGAGCACAGGGCACCGCCACGCCTCTTTGGGGCAGCGTCCTGCGCTTGAGGGACAGTCGGTCCGCACTCCCCAGTTAATGCGCATGCCTGGCGACCCCTCTATGTCGCTGTGTGCGCATCATTACGCCCTTATGCCATCACGCATGCGCAGACGCTATGAGGGTATTTATCAGAACCGTTGGCAGCACGTAAACGCAGCTGCAATGGCTTTTATCACCAGCACGCCACAGTGTGGTACATTCAATGGAGGTAAGCCATACTATCTTGATATCTATGGGCCCACGCTGTTTGGCCTTATGGATGGCTTTTAAAGCTTTACTCCTTTATTTGTATACACCCTTATAGGTATACCTTCTAGGCTGGACAAACATTTTACACTCTTTCAGCCGGTTTGCAAATATTGGATGTATCTTTGCTGTGCAGTGATATCTCTGATATGTTTTTTCCATAGGTATGTATACCCTGTGGATTTTGATTGAATGCTTTGCAATTCCGCAAATTATATCAACATCATATCAGTTCATACACCCTTATATTTCATACATTTTCATATATTTTAATTTCAGATCATTTGATCTGACTTTTTTTCTGGGGGCTTTTTTGGACCCTTGCTGGGGGATCTTTGTGGAGCGATTTGGGGTTGCACAAAGACAGCTTTTCCTATTGTTTTATCTCTTGGGACCCTCCCTGCCTCCTCGATATAGGGGCAATCTATATTGTCTGGTATGTTTACTGTGCTATTCACTATGTGTGCTGTTATGCAATTTTTCTCAAGTTTATCTTGTTTGAGATATAAAGAGAAGATATACATTGTTTGTACAAATTATTTACTTAATGATGTGCATATATACATTTTTCCAATAGACACCGGGCTCTGGATGTTAAAAAATCCCTGAAGAAGGGCATCAAGCCGGAAACGTCGGGTTCATCCAATAAGCCTATTTGTGTCTGTACGCACTCTGTAAATTCTATCAAATGTATATTGATGTATTCTTTTGTCTTTGATGACTTAAGTCTTTTATTCAATATAATTTTTTGTAATAAATGTGCGGATGGCCTCAACATTTGAGCAACTGTAAATGTGCCATACAATGTTTCTGTACCTAGACCTCAGCTGTCAAATTTTGAATGTTTGCTGCAGGGCAAATCTTCCTTATGCTTTAATGTTTACAGCCTATTCTGGTGCTCTGATACTCAAAAATATCTGTGGCTATTATCTCTCAGACAATACACTCAGCTTATTTCAAGCCTGCTTTGTCCTTCCCTCCTATATTATGGCATAATCAAGCTCCTTACATATTGTTCAGCCACTGAACAAAACTTGTGGCTATGGTTTCACAAATACTACATTACAATTGTTATTTAAGGATAAATTCTGCCTCGCCTCTCCCCTGTATATTGCAGCCCAACCAAGCTGCTTACATACTGCTCAGGCATTGAACAACATTTGTGGCTATTGTCTCTTAAAAAATACTTTAACATTTATTGCAAGATAAAACCTGCATCATATCTCATTTTTACATTGCAGTCTTACCAAGCTGCTTTCATACTGCCCAGCCAATGAACAACAATTATGAATATTGTCTCTCAATCATACACTGTTTAATTATTAGATTGTAAGCTCTTCTGAGCAGGGCCCTCTTAATCCTATTGTATTGTATTGTATTATAACTGTATTGTCTCCCTTTTATATTGTAAAGCGCTGCGTAAACTGTTGGCGCTATATAAATCCTGAATAATAATAATAATAATAATTCAAAATAAAACCTGCCTCATCTCTTCTTCTTATGTTTTAACTTACCAAGCTGATTACATTACAATCAACCACTGTGCAATATTTAGGGTTATTGTTTGTCAATAATACAGTCTAATTTCTAGTTCAAGATAAAACATGTCTCACCCTCTTATATTTCGGCCCAGCCCAGTTGTTTACATACTGTCCAGCCACTGTACAGTATTTGTGGCTATTGTCGCTCAAATTTTTTTATTGCTCAATTTTTTTATTGCAAGCAAACCTGCTTTTAACTCTTTGTTATATTGCAGACATTTGTTAAAATCATTTAATTTCATTTTTTTCCTCAATAATGTACACACAGCACCCCATATTGACAGAAAAACACAGAATTGTTGACATTTTTGCAGATTTATTAAAAAAGAAAAACTGAAATATCACATGGTTCTAAATATTCAGACCCTTTGCTGTGACACTCATATATTTAACTCAGGTGCTGTCCATTCTTCTGATCATCCTTGAGATGGTTCTACACCTTCATTTGAGTCCAGTTGTGTTTGATTATACTGATTGGACTTGATTAGGAAAGCCACACACCTGTCTATATAAGACCTTACAGCTCATAGTGCATGTCAGAGCAAATGAGAATCATGAGGTCAAAGGAATTGCCTGAAGAGCTCAGAGATAGAATTGTGGCAAGGCACAGATCTGGCCAAGGTTACAAAAAAAATTCTGCTGCACTTAAGGTTCCTAAGAGCACAGTGGCCTCCATAATCCTTGAATGGAAGACTTTTGGGATGACCAGAACCCTTCCTAGAGCTGGCCGTCTGGCCAAACTGGGCTATCGGGGGTGAAGAGCCTTGGTGAGAGAGGTAAAGAAGAACCCAAAGATCACTGTGGCTGAGCTCCAGAGATGGGAGAAAGTTTTAGATAGTCAACCATCACTGCAGCCCTCCACCAGTCGGGGCTTTATGGCAGAGTGGCCCGACGGAAGCCTCTCCTCAGTGCAAGACACATGAAAGCCCGCATGGAGTTTGCTAAAAAACACCTGAAGGACTCAAAGATGGTGAGAAATAAGATTCTCTGGTCTGATGATACCAAGATAGAACTTTTTGGCCCTAAATTCTAAGTGGTATGTGTGGAGAAAACCAGGCACTGCTCATCACCTGTCCAATACAGTCCCAACAATGAAGCATGGGGGTGGCAGCATCATACTGTGGGGGTGTTTTTCAGCTGCAGGGACAGGACGACTGGTTGCAATTAAGGGAAAGATGAATGCGGCCAAGTACAGGGATATCCTGGATGAAAACCTTCTCCAGAGTGCTCAGAACCTCAGACTGGGCCGAAGGTTTACCTTCCAAGACAATGACCCTAAGCACACAGCTAAAATAACGAATGAGTGGCTTCACAACAACTCCGTGACTGTTCTTGAATGGCCCAGCAAGAGCGCTGACTTAAACCCAATTGAGCATCTCTGGAGAGACCTAAAAATGGCTGTCCACCAACGTTTATCTGTTAATATGGGGTGCTGTGTGTACATTAATGAGGAAAAAAAATGAACTTAAATGATTTTAGAAAATGGCTGTAATATAACAAAGAGTGAAAAATGTAAGGCGGTCTGAATACTTTCCGTCCCCACTGTACACTATTAACCACTTACCCACTGGGCATTTAAACCCCCTTCCTAACCAGACCAATTTTCAGATTTCAGTGCTCTCACATTTTGAATAGCAATTACTCAGTCATGCAACACTGTACCCATATGACATTTTTGTCATTTTTTCCACACAAATAGAGCTTTCTTTTGGTGGTATTTAATCACCACTGGGTTTTTACATTTTTGCGCTATAAATGAAAAAAGACAGCAAATTTTGAAAAAAAAAATAAAAACTAAATTTTCTTAGTCTCTGTCATACAATTTTGCAAATTAGTAATTTTTCTTCATAAATTTCAACAAAATGTATACTGCTACATTGCTTTGGTAAAAAAAACCCCAAATGTATAAGTATATATTATTTGGTCTTTGTGAAAGTTAGCGAGTTACAAGCTATGGTGCTAATCATTGCAAATTGATCACACCTGATGTACTGACAGCCTCATTTCTTGAGACACTAACAAGCCAGGAAAGTAGAAATACCCCCCCAAATGACCCCTTTTTGGAAAGTAGACATACCAAGGTATTTAGTAAGAGGCATGGTGATTTCTTTGAAGTTGTCATTTTTTCCCACAATTCTTTGCAAAATGAAGATTTTTATTTTTTTTCCCACACAATTGTCATTAACAGGTTATTTCACTCACATGGCATATACATACTTGCAACTACACCCCAAAACACATTCTGCTACTCCTCCTGAGTATGGCGATACCACATGTTAAAGCCTGGCCTCATACAGAGGCCCAACATGCAGGGAGCACCATCAGGTGTTCTAGGAGCATAAATGACACATCTCATTTCTCAACCACCTATTAAATAGTTACATAGTTAGGTTGAAAAAAAATCCATCTAGTTTAACCAAAAAAAAAAAAATACAATCCCATATACACAATCCTTAACCTACAGTTTATCCAGAGGAAGGCGAAAAACCCCAGCAAAGCATGCTCCAATTTGCTACAGAGGGGAAAAAAATTCCTTCCTGATCCCCCGAGAGGCAATCTGATTTTCCCTGGATCAACTTTACCTATAAATGTTAGTACTCAGTTATGTACATTTAGGAAAGAATCCAGGCCTTTTTTAAAGCAATCTACTGAGCTTGCCAGAACACCTCTGGAGGGAGTCTATTCAACATCTCTTACTGTAAAAAAACCTTTACCTATTTGGAGATGAAATCTTTTTTCCTCTAGACATAAAAAGTGCCCCCTTGTCCTCTGTGATGACCTTAAAGTTAATAACTCAACACCAAGTTGACTATAAGGACCACTTATGTATTTGTACATGTTGATCATATCCCCCATATATTACACATTTGAAGGCCAATGGAAATGCTCACAAAATTACCCCTAGTTTGGAAAGCAAACACCCCAACATATAATCTGTGAGGCATAATGAGTCTTTTGAACATGTTATTTTTTTCCAGAAGTTTTTAGAAAATGTGGGGAAAAAATGAAAACTCATTTTTTTTTTTTTTTTTTTACACAAAGTTGTCCATTTAAAAGATATTTCCAACACATAGCATGTACATAGCAAAATACATTCAGCTACTCCTCCTGAGTATGGCGATACCATGTGTGAGACTTTTACACAGCCTAGTCTCAAATAGAGGCCCAACATGGAGGGAGCGCCGTCAGGTGTTCTAGAGGCATACATTTCAAATCTAATCTGACTACTTATTACACTTTTGTGAGGTACTGTAGTGGCACTGATGGACACTGTAGTGGCACGGATGAACACTGTAGTGGCATGGATGCAGCACGGATGAGAACTGATGTGGCATGGTTGAGCACTGATGTGGCACAGATGAGCAGTGATGTGGCACGGATGAGAACTGATGTGGCATGGATGTGGCATGGATGAGCACTAATGAGGCATGGATGAGCACTGATGAGGCATGGATATGGCACGGATGAGCACTGATGTGGCATGGATGTGGCACGGATGAGCACTGATTTGCTATGGATGTGGCACGGATGAGCACTGATGTGGCACTTATAAGCACTGATGTGGCATGCAATGGCGTAGCGTGGGTTGTCAGCACCCGGGGCAAGGCAAGTAATTTGCGCCCCCCTAACCTGCAGACTTTTAGCACTCCCTGAGTCCCTTCAAATACAATAGTACTGACCTACCTGATTCCTATACTGACCACTACACACTACACTGTCCACTACACTGAGAACTACACTGTCCACTACACTACATTGTCCACTACACTGACCACTATACTATACTGTCCACTATACTACACTGACCACTATACTGTCCACTATACTGACCACTATACTGACCACTATACTATACTGTCCACTATACTACACTGACCACTATACTGTCCACTACACTGACCACTACACTGTCCACTATACTATACTACACTACACTGTCCACTATACTACACTATACTGACCACCATACTACACTACACTGACCACCATACTACACTATACTGACCACCATACTACACTGACCACTATACTACACTGACCACTATACTACATTGACCACCCTACTACACTGTCCACTATACTACACTACACTGTCCACTATACTACACTGTCCACTATACTATACTACACTACACTGACCACTATACTACACTATACTGACCACCATACTACACTGACCACTATACTACACTGACCACTATATTACACTACACTGTCCACTATACTACACTGTCCACTATACTACACTACACTGAACACTATACTACACTATACTGACCACCATACCACACTGTCCACTATACTACACTACACTGTCCACTATACTACACTATACTGACCACCATACTACACTGACCACTATACTACACTACACTGACCACTATACTACACTGTCCACTATACTACACTACTCTGACCACTATACTACACTACACTGACCACTACACTACACTGTCCTCCATATTACACTGTCCACCATACTACACTATACTGACTACCATACTACACTGACCACTATACTACACTACACTGACCACTATACTACACTGTCCACTATACTACACTACTCTGACCACTATACTACACTACACTGACCAATACACTACACTGTCCTCCATACTACACTGTCCACCATACTACATTATACTGACCACCATACTACACTGTCCACTATACTACATTAAACTGTCTACTATACTACACTGACCACTATACTACACTATACTGACCACCATAGTACACTATACTGACCACCATACTACACTGTCCACTATACTATACTACACTGATCACTATACTGTCCACTATACTGACCACTATACTACACTACACTGTCCACTATACTGACCACTATACTACACTACACTGTCCACTATACTGACCACCATACTACACTACACTGACCACTACACTGTCCACTATACTATACTGACCACTATACTACACTACACTGACCACCATACTATACTACACTGTCCACTACACTATACTGACCACTATACTGTCCACTACACTAACCACCATACTAACCACTATACTACACTACACTGACCTCCATACTAAACTACACTATACTGACCATTATGCTAACCACTATACTATACTACACTAACCACTATACTGACCACTATACTACACTGTCCACTATACTACACGACACTATACTGACCACCATACTACACTGACCACTACACTATACTGTCCACTACACTGCCCCCCATACTGACCACTACACTACGCTGACCTCCATACTAAACTACACTATAATGACCACTATACTAACCACTATACTATACTACACTGACCACTATACTGTCCACTATACTGACCACTATACTACACTACACTGTCCACTATACTACACTATACTGTCCTGCCTACAGTCTCTCTCTCTCTCGTCCCCTCCCAGTAACATGACTCTCACGAGGGAGTCTCACTCACCTTCTTATCCTGGCTGCATCAATCTGGATGAGGAGGATAAGACAGCGGCAGCTCACATTGTTTCTTCTCTCCCCTGCGCTCTGCCTGCTGCCATGTTCAGTGTCCAGCGCCCTGTGATTGGGCGTATGGGGGGTCATGTGTGGAGGCGGGACTTCAGGAGCGATTGAGGACAGGCCAGCCCTACGCCTCACATGACCCCCATACGCCCAATCACAGGGCGCCGGACACTTAACATGGCGGCCGGAGCCTGGGGACACAGGAATTTGAAATTAGGAGGAGGCAGCCAGTGACACATACTGGCGCCCCCCTAAATGTCGCACCCGGGGCCACGGCACCCCCTGCACTCCCCACGCTATGCCACTGGTGGCATGGATGTGGCATGGATGATCACTGATATGGCACAAATGATCACTTATGTGGCATGGATGAGCACTGATTTGGCACGGATGAGCACTAATGTGGCACGGATGAGGCACAGATGAGCACTGATGTGGCATGGATGAGGTGAGCATGAATGAGCCACGGATGGGGATGGATGAGCCATTAATGGGGATAAATGAGCCATGGGTGGAGATAAATGGGTCAGAATGAGGATGAATGCGCCAGAATGAGGATGGATAAGCCATGGGTGGGGATGGATGAGCCATAGGTGGGGATGTAAATGTAAAAGTGAAAAAAAGTGTTTCACACTGATATTCTAAAGACAAAAATGACAGAGTAGCGCTAAAAAAAAATCAAAGAGCACTTCCATAGGATAACCCTCATCCCAAAAGAAACTAATGAATCAAAAACAGTTCCAAAATGTGCAGTCCAAACTTCATAAATAAAAGGTGCAATCTCAATCTTCAGTGATAAGTTGTAACAAAATCTTTACAGTGTATGCTCCCACCCTCTGTGCCTATATTGCTCAACTTCATATAGAGACCTCTGTAATTAACCACTTCAGCCCTGTAAGAATTTACCCCCTTCCTGACCAATGATTGCATCAGTGAAGATGTCCCTATAGGGTGCCACATCCAAACTAACTAGACAAAAGAAGAGTAACCCCTAAGTGGACTTTAAAGACACTAACATGGTTGATAGAAAAAGTATATTTTATTAAACACGGTAAACGAAATAAAAACAGAATATATTGGAATGGTTATAGTTACTGTGTACAGGGTACAGAATCACCACAGGGATTGCCTGTAAAGTTCTCGTGATTCACCCAACGCGTTTCAGCATATCAATGTCTCTTTCTTCAGGGGTGTTATGAAGAGGTCAATCATATATCTAAAATAGAGTGGTTACAAGAGGTCAAAAATTATATATAGAAATATATAGTAAACACTGTATCACATGTATGTTTAAATCACATATATATTATGTAGACTCACAGAGCTATTAAAAACAAAGAACATAGGCAGACCTGTGTCTCAGAAATGTGCCTGTTTAAAGTGACTGGTCTTTACAGCATGCATTGGTGTTACATCAAACAGAATGGAATTTGAATAAAGCCAGGCTGACATGGGGAGCATTGGACAGCTGACAACACTGAAGCCAATGGAGGGCATCGCCCTGAAAGTAAGGGTAATAAAAATTTAATATAAGGCATGATAAGTGATGTTGTTAAACTAACGTTGATTAAGGTTTTTACTATGTAAGTTTTAAGAGTATGAAAGAAAAATACATGGAAAAAATATATGTGAAAAAATATATGTACATATCCTACCTGTAGCCAGTAGGAGCAGATTATTGATGAAAAGATGGTATAAAACTATGCAGCTCGTGTCTACTGAAAAATAATAGATGCATGACAGCAGGTCAGTTGTACATGTGAGTGTCTAGATTAGATTTTATATAAATATAATAATCTTTTACATAATAATCTTTCTTTGTTTAATTGTATTTTTCCAAGTCATCATCCAGGATGGTTTACAGAAAGAGATAGGCTCCTCCCACCTAGCACAGGAAACACATGATCCACATTATAAAAGTACCACACATGCATTAGCCCCGCGGTATTTGTGTTTCCTCCTGCCAGACAGAAGTTCCAAACAATGTTTGTTATTTTTTTGTCTGGCCTTCGTGCTAGGTGGCAAGGGCCTCCCGGCATCCATACCTAGTGTAACAGGGGCAGTACTCCTGGGGTATGAGTCAGCTTGGGCCACCCATAGACCTGGAAAACGGTCTGGGGTGAAGGTAAGGGACCTCCTCTCCCGCTTTGTGGTTGTAGCCTCAGTGAGGTACCTGTTAGGAGTGGAGGAGGTGGCCAAGTGGGGTCTATCTGGAATGGCACAGCAGGGTATTCTCCTGGTGGAGGCATGGGCCACTGCATGGTCCAGGTGCTCTTCTCTGCTGCTCGTTTAAAGAGATCCCTGTGCTTCAGGGCTTTTCTATCCTCAGCGTGTGGACCACGCTGGGGGCGCGGAATGATGATGTCCCTTCTGGCACATGTGGCAGGAAATGACACGGCCAGAAGTCTGGCGGCGGCCATCTTGGTACACCAGATGCCGGGAAATGAAGCCCTAGCAAGGGTAATTAAAAGATAACAGGCGTATTGTGCTGGAGGGTGACGTCGGATCCACAGCGCTTACCCAGATTCTCCACAGCTCCTTAAATAGGGGCCTGGATAAGAAGATGGTGCCGAAGGCTTCCAGGAGCAGCATGGAGATGACAGGATCCTTGGACGCAGGTCTGGAGGCGCCATCGGTTGAATCAGGCCCTAGGGTAAGAAAATAGGGGGCAGGCTGCTCCTTTCCTTTTCTTATCCTCCTGTGATGGGGGCACAGGGGGCATTTTTTCCAGAGCCTATTTTGTTTATGCTTATGGTGGACAGATGTCGCACATACTAGCATAGGCTCCGGTGGTGGGTACTTTAAAGATTCTTAGATTAGAATTGTGTTATCCACTGGGTGTTTTGATAATTGGCATTTACTTCAGTGGAAGTAATGTGCTGGTGTTTGTAATCTGATTCATTGCAGGACAAAGCCCATGAGCCCAAAGATAGCAAAACAGTGACACCCAGAAAAAGGTGCCCAATGTGCACCAAGAAAATGCCTTATGGTTGGAAGAAAAATGCATGTCAGGACTGTATAGATAAACTCATCAAGGTAGAGACAGGACCTGTCCTCAAGGGTTTTATGGACTCAATGAAGAAGGAGATGATACAGACTTAACAGTCCTTTAAACCCAGAGAGCAGCAAGCTCTTGCTAAACCTATCCCGTGTACTTCCGGCACCAGTACTGGTGCTAGGCCGATAGTCCTTGCTCAGGCATGAGCAGCCCACCAGCAAGGAGTACTGGAGGAGCTGGAGGAGAGCTCAGATTCAGCCTCAGATACTGAGGAAGGGGAGCTTAATAAGAAAAAACCTAGCAGGGTCCAACAATTTCTTTTTCCTTTACAGGAAACAGAGGAGTTGTTAAAGGATATTTATGACACCCTGGAGCTGGAAGAACCAGAAAACCAGGAGTTGTCTGTACATGACCTTTTATATGCAGTCCTTCAGTCTAAGCAGACCATAACCTTTCCAGTGCATACATCCCTAAAAGAGACAGTACTTCAGGAATGGAAGAATTCTTCTTCCCTAAGAATCTGAAGAGAAGATTTCCCTTCAAGCAGGAGGATACAAAGTTGTGGGAAAAGTGTCCCGGACTAGATCCTTCCCTATCTAAAATTTCAAAAGGTTCAGAGCTCTCCTTTGAAGACACAGGCAACCTAAAGGAGCCAATGGATAGAAAGGCAGGAGGGTACTTAAAGAAAGCGTGGGAAGCCTGCTCCGCTAACTTTAAACCAGCCCTAGCCACTACATGCGTGGCTCGTACGCTTGATTTGTGGCTAAAGCAGCTCCGCACTCTTTTGGAGTCAGACACTCCCAGGAAAGAGATTTTGGATGCTTTGCCAACTCGAAGTAAAGCAGTAGCCTATATAGCAGATGTGTCCATGGAGTTTGTAAAGTTCTCGGCCAGGCCTACAGCATTGATTAATGAAGCCAGGAGGGCTATCTGGCTGAAGTTCTGGGGAGATGACACAGTGTCAAAAATAAATCCCTGTTCCCTCCCCTTTTCTGGAGATTTGCTCTTTGGTAAAGAGCTAGAATCTGTTATAGAGAGGTCGGCCGATAAAAAGAAGGTGTTTCCGTTTCCCAAAAAACAACAACAACCAAAAAAAATGTTTTATCCCTTCCAGAGGTCAGGCGAAAGGAACTATCAGGGGGATGGACGGCAGCGTATCAAGGGCTTTGCAGCTACGCAAGACCAGAAAAGAGGGTGGCAGTACAGGAGGGGAAGGGGCAGAGGTGGCTTCCTTTTCAAACCCTCCCAGCCTAAAGACCCTTCCCAGTGACTCAGTCGGCTATGTGGGAAGAAGGTTGGGGTTATTCCTCCCGCAGTGGCAGGCCATTTCCAGCAACAGCTTTATCCTGGATCTGATCAAGTCAGGGTACAGGATAGAGCTGGTAGGCTTTCCCCCTCAAATGTCACCCAACAATTCTCCCGAAAGACGTGGAAAATAATCAACAGCTATGTCTTCCCTCCTATAGAGTATGCTGGAGGATAAGGTGATAAGCTTCATCCCCCCAACTCTAAGAAAAGGGGGGTCTTATTCCCACATTTTTCTGATAAAAAAGCCATCAGGAAAATTCCGAATCATTTTGAACCTAAAGCAAGTGAACATGTTTGTAAAGTACAAATGATTCAAAATGGAGTCAATATACACCACCAGAGATTTATTAACCCCTGGGGTCTTCATGGTCTCATTATACCTAAAAGACGCCTATCTTCATGTCCCCATTTGAAAGAAGTCCAAGCAATATCTCAGGTTTGCAGTGAACAATGGGTTCAAGACCCTCTCTTTTTCAGTTCAATGCTCTGCCCTTCAGATTGGCTTCTACACCATGCATCTTCACAAAGATTCTGGCAGAAGCTCTGTGGACCCTGAGATCAGAGGGGATTCACATAATTCCCTATCTGGACAACCTGCCAATCTTTTCAGACACCTTCAGCAGCTGGGTTGGCTGGTAAATCAGGAGAAGTCACAGTTAGTACCCACTCAGAGTATAGTATTCCTAAGATACTTAATAGACTCGACTACATCCAAAATTTTTCTGACGAAAGAAAAAGTGGCAACAATAATTGCAGAGATGAGCAGCCTCTGCACATGTACAGAGACCTCAATTCAAGGTATAATGAGGGTCCTTGGTTTGAAGACAGCAGCCATCCCAAGAGTCCAGTGGGCCCAATTCCATACTCGAGCAGTTCAGGCTTTCATGCTTTCTCTCTGGGATGGAAGGAATCTTTCAGATGCAAACAGAGATCCTGCAGGAAGTAAAACTCTCAATCAAGTGGTGGTTGATCCCCATAAATCTCTCTGCAGGTGATTTTGGTCCCAACACAACCCTCTGATGGTTACCACGGACACCAGCGGTCATGGGTGGGGAGCCCACTCAGGTGCACAGATGGCCCAAGGGGTCTGAACCCAGCAGGAAGCCACCCTTTCCTCCAATGCAATTCCTCCAATGCAGCCTTTAGAACTGAGAGCAGTTCTAAAGGCTCTAGTAGCCTTTGGTCCGACTCTGAGGGGAAGACACGTGCAGATCCTTTCGAATAATATTACCATTGTAAGCTTCATCAAGAAGCAGGGAGGTACAAGAGTGGCAGGCCTTATGAGGATAGCAGAGGAAAACCTTCAAAGGGCAAATCTTCTATCCCTGTCTTCAATTCACTTAAAAGGGGAATTAAACACTCTAATGCCGCGTACACACGAGCGGACTTTACGGCAGATTTGGTCCGGCGTACTGGACAATTCAATCGTGCGTGGGCTCCAGCAGATTTTGTTTGCTCAAAAGTTGGACGGACTTAGATTTGAAACATGTTTTAAATCTATCCGACGGACTCTTCTTTCTAGCGGACAAACCGGTCGTCTGTGTGCTAGTCCGAAGAAGTCAAACTGAAGCATGCTCTGAAGCAATTACAAGATGGAATCGCTCGGTCTGGTAAAACTAGCCTTCGTATTGAAGCTAGCACATTCCTCTTCTGTGATCTTTTAATACAGCGCTTTTTTTTTCTGTATAATGCGAGAGGAATGAAGTTGTTTTGGTGCTTTTTATTCACACAGAGTTCTCACAAACTACTTTCTTCATGATTTATCCTCATGCCATGACTAATATGATATTTTTAAAAAGCCAGATCTCCATAAATAAAGTATTAAATTAGATTTTGGACTCATCTTTTTTTTTTTTTTTTTAGATTTAAACACAATCTATTTTACAATGTGTGCTAAATTATACAAAAAGTGTTTTTTTTTTTAATTTTATTTTTGTAGTTTCAAGTTACCACAATAACTTTAATATTTTGTGTTGTTTTAATGAACCTTAATGAGGTTGGTGTCCCTTGTTAATCAGACATAGGGGGGTTATTTTCCAAAGGCAAATTCATTTTTCACTACAAGTGCAAATTGTACTTGGAAATGCACAGAAAGAGCATTTTGAAGTGCCTTCGCTGTTGATCCGAGGGGCACATGCAAGGAACCACAAAAAAAATTAAAAGTTTTTTCTTGCACATGATTATATGATCAAATCAGCAGAGCTTCCCCTCATTTCAGCTCTTCCCCTCAGATTTACAGCGACTGCACTTCCAACAAGTGCACTTGCAGTGCAATTTCTAAAGTGCACTTTTCACCAGTACTTTGCACTTGATTTTCTAAATGATTTAGATTTGGAACAAACACACATAGGGTTTGATTTACTAAAGGGAAAAAGACTGTGCACTTTGCAAAGTGCAGTTGCCCTCTGCAAGAGCAGTTGCTCCAGAGCTTAGTAAATGAGCAGAAGCTCTGCTGACTTCCATCATCCAATCATGTGCAAGCAAAAATGCTGATTTTTGAACTTTCCTTGCACAGGATTGGGTACTCTTTGCAAAGTCAAGCCTTTCCTAAGCTCTGGAGCAATTGCACTTGCAGAGGGCAACTGCCCTCTGCAAAGTGCACAGTCTATTTGCTTTTATTAAATAAACCCCATAGTCTTTTTGACCTGTACCTGCCTACTCCCAAACAAAATGTAGTTTTGGAATCAAAACACATAGTCAATAATGTAAGGTAACTAAAAAATCCATTTATTTTGGTTAACAAAAAATTAGGAAGGCAACACTGGAGACACTTTTGGAATCTGTGAAGCCTTTCATCCCCCAGGACACACATCAAGTTTTAGGACAAGAAAATTGGTATCTTGCGACTAGGGAGCACAGGGAGCACAGTCAGACCAGACAGAAACCAGGCAATCACTTTCGAGTCTTTCGTGGAGCCTTCCCTGCACGCTTCTCTGCAGCCTTCCCTCCACGCTTCTCTGCAGCCTTCCTCGGAGGCTATGCCTCTGGTGGTGTACTTGGGGCAGGAGGAGGAGTGTCTTCATCTGCTAGATAGGTTGTAGCAGTAAGCTCCCCTTTCAAGCCCTGATAGGCCTGAAAAATCAAACCCTCACAGAGGAGGCGTTGCCCCTTTTCCAGGTCCAGCAATCTGCTGGCTATATAGGTCCCATACGCCTCCTCTGCATTGGGTAGTGTGCTGAGGATTTGGCTGGCTTCACGAATGAAGCTAGGGATTCCTCCTCAGTTTGGGTCATTCTTCTGGGCCTTTTGGTGAGAATGGGGAGGGGAGGCACCTGACACTCCGTGTGGCTTCTACTTGGCCCAGCCACAGCCTCCTCCTCTCTCCTACTGGGCAAGGCCTCCTCCTCTCTCCCACTGGTCAAGGCCTCCTCCTGGCTGAGGTCATCCTGTGTCAAAAAAAGGGACATAGTTGTAATTTTGTGTTACGCAATCACACACAATTTTCAGCTCATGACTTGCAAATATAATTCTCAACAAATAGTAAAGGCTATCTTTTTGACCCCACCATTATTTCAGCTGATCAACAATATCTGAGAAGTATATTTTTGGCCACTACTGTCTAGTGATATGTCTACATATTAATATTTGTGATGAAGTCATTTTTTCTGAAGCACTTAAAAATTTGAGACGTTAACATCATTAATAACATTTACACAATCACAAATTCCACAAAAAAGGATACCTGGCTGAAGCTGGGCGCATCCACTTCATCAAGGCTGAAAAAGCCCAGTTCTTCCTTGGACTCCTCAGCTGGGGTGGAGGTGGATGGAAGGCTGGAGGGAAGAGTGGGGGGAAGGGTGGGGGGAAGGGTGAGGGGAAAGGTCGAAAGTGATTGACTGACTTCTGTTTGGTCTTCCAGGAATCGCATTTTGTGGTAGTACCGCAACTTGGGTACATAAACTTGGTCGGCTGCTGCTCCGGATCTGAACGACTACTGGATTTTATTGTGTTCCCGCTTATACATGTTTCGCAAGATACCAATTTTCTTGTCCACAAACTTGAGGTCTGCCTGGGGGACTCGAGTCTTCACAAATTCTAAAAGTGTGCCCAGTGTTGCCTTCCTTACAGCTCGATTGAAATATAGTGGGTGTTTGACCTCCCACAGGTTTTTGTTTTCCTGATATAAATCGATAAATCTGGACAAAAAATCAGCCTCTTTAAAGGGATTAATTTTTGCTGAAAGACAAGACACAAGATCAAAACTGTAATGTCAGTCAGAACTCCCAGGATTATTTTGTGAAGAATCTAGGGGACACATATACACACACACACCCCCACGTTTAATCTTACCTTCGTTTCTGACGCTTGCTACTTCCGCATGGACATACGTAGGCCATCGTAATAGCTTTATATACACTGCGCATGTGTCATGCTCCACCTGCACTGCCCGCCCCTGACGTTCTTTAGTACGATTTGTCCCCGCCCCTTCACTCTTCATTGCGCAGTGGGAGTAGATAGAGAAAGATGGCGGAGAGATTAACTGGAAGTAGCGCGGAGGAAAGCCCGGAGCCACAACCATCCACATCCCGGAGGAGATATAAGGCCACCAACATGGCTTTTGAAGAGATGGTGGAGATGGTGTCCATATTGAGAAGGGAGGACTACGATGGGAAAAAAGGACCGTACACATGACCGAATATGCGTAAGGACAAAATAATGTCCTCAGTTGTCACCGCTCTAGAAGCTAAATTTGGCACTAAACTTTCTAAAGAACAATTGAGGAAGCGGTGGTCTGACATCAAAAGTAGGGAGCCAGAACAATATTGGCGAATAAAGAAGCTGCTTAAAAAAAGTCAGTACTTGTTGTGTGTTCCTATTGAGATACTTAACTTGCATGCTTATCCATATTTTTTTTGTTTATACAGCATCGTTCGTAAAGACCGTTCTTTGTAAAATACATATGATACTAAAGAAAATGACGGTATTTTTTCGCCAAATACGATGGTACAGGGTTGGACATACATTTAGGTCTTGATAATTTGTCGTATTCCCAAAATTTGTTGATGTGGTGTTGATGTTTTGGAAAATATAATGCTTCTTCCAAAATGATTCAGTGTAATGTAAGGACACAGCAGCTGGTTCCACATCTGGACTCAGGAGCACTAGTGTACTATGTGACCATAACTAAATTTTTAAGGGGTAATACACATAGGAGATCATTGAGGTGTCTGCATCTGTGAAACTTGCCTGAAAATGTGTATTGTTTAGAATTGTTGTTCAGAGGGAATGTTCATCCTGTCTTCTACATTTTTTAGGACAAAAAAGGCTATTGTCCACAATTCATAACCAACGTTTCATATTAATTATAAAGATATAAAATATCACTGTGTTTTAACTATACCTTTTGTTGAATTATCATAGGGGAGAAAAGACTCAGACAACAGTCCAAGGATCCCAGGACCCCCCCAAGTCACCAGCCTGAGGCTGAAGATACCCCAAGCCCCAGCCCAAGACCACGCCCACCCGACGAGCTGGAGGAAGAAGAGGTGGAGGAAGTATGCAAGCTTTCAACCCCACCAAGTGAGTGACTGACACCCCAGCTTAAGGTAATGTATTTAGGCGTGCATATTTTAACCCATTTTTTTACACACATTTTAGGTGAGCTTCTGGTTGTGGAAGGCCAAGCGGCAGAGCCATTCAGCACAGACAGTGCCCAAAGTCTTATTGGCCAGATAATGTTGTGGAATGGCCAAATTGATCGAATGCGTGACCAAATTGACAGCATGAGGAATCGGCTGGACACCATGCAACAGGAAATGAAGAACATGATTGATGTTTTTGGCAGAATATAATAATGTTTTGCCTAAAAACATCAATCATGTTCTTAATTTTTTTGTCAAGTTTGTTTCTTCTTCCAATTTTGAAGTTTTTGCCTTAAAAACAATACTTTTGCTGATGCACACGTTGTGTCATCATGTGCTATCTTCCATCAGGGGATATCAATGCACTTGTTTTGTGTTTGCAACCCCTTCATCCTCAAAATTTATTGTGGTGAGAGGAACAAAAGGATTGCACACAAAAAACACGTCCATTGCTCCCCCATGATGGGAGATAGCACATGTTGACTTGACCCTTTTTTAATAATTTTGAGCATCTGAAAAATTGAGGATTTACAAGGGTGACATCACCAGCACCGTTATTAACATGTTGAACTTTGTAAGTTCTTTTATTTTTTTGTATGTTTTTAAAAACACTGTTGTTAATTGTAATTTTGTAAACAAGGTCTATTTTTGTTTAAATATGCCTTTAATAACCTTCAAAAAAAAAAAATTTTTTTGAAAAAAATAAAAATAAAAAGGTTCCAAAAAATGCACCTTTCAATGTGCACACAGTAAAATGTTTTTACTACTACAATGTGTGTGGCTGATTATTTATCAATAAGATGTTTTGCTAATTTTGGTGTGGTTACAGTGACAAAGGGCCTTATTAACTAAAGGTAAATGCACTTGCCACTACTACAAGTGCACTAGAAGACAGATAAAACTAAATGCAAACAAGAAGAAAAACAAGATATTTTATGTAAAATTTATTTTCTTTATTTTTTGTAAAAATTATAGCTCTTGTTGAATAGCAATGGCCCCCCCCGATGTGCGGTTTGGGGGGCCAAGCCAATACGGCCAATTTTCAGGCCTGTCAGTGTTTGATCAAGTACAAGTCCGGCCTCAGGCCCAACAGAGGTCATATATGTAACCGAATGTCTTCTTAAAAAATTATGGAGTATGCAGCAAGCCAGTTTGACGTGATTAATTTTATAGTCCGCCAGATTTATGACTGAGAGGAACAAACGGAACCGGTTGGCCAGAATTCCAAAGGCATTCTCCACAACTCTTCTTGCTCTGGCCAGCCGGTAATTAAATACCCTCCTGTCAGGGGTGAGTGTCCTTTGGGGGAACGGCCTCATCAAGTGCTCGCCGAGAGCAAACGCTTCATCAGCGATAAAAGCTGAGGGGAGTCCATCCACATTCTGGTCATCAGGTAGCAATCCCAGGCCACCAGTCTGGAGACGCTGGCACAGCTCGGTCTGTGCAAACACTCCTCCATCAGACATCCGGCCGTTCTAAACTACACTATGGAACCCCTTGTAGTTATAGAAATAAGACCCCGAATGGGGTGGTGGCACAATGCGGACATGCTTCCCGTCAATCGGAAGATCCCAACGGTCAGCAAACTGGGAGGCCACAGTCTGCCATTCCTGTGTACTGGAAGGAAACTGTGGAGTTAAAAAAAAAAAAAAAAATTAAGATAAGTACTTTTAAACATAACTTGGATATCAGATTACACAAAAACATTATTGAACAACAGCAGTTGAACATTAATAATATGTGTGTTTGTAATTTTAATTCTAAAAAACATAATACCCACTTATAAGATTACTCACCCCCTCTGATGGCCCATTGATCAATTTGAATGTGGGGGGAGGGGTAATAATTAGGTTAATAAACACACCTGACAGTTTCAAACATTTGAGGGGGTGGGGGAGGGGTACTAATTAGGTTAATAAACACACCTGACAGTTTCAAACATTTGAGGGGGTGGGGGAGGGGTTCTAATTAGGGTCAAAAACACACCTGACAGTTTCAAACATTTGAGGGGGTGGGGGAGGGGTACTAATTAGGGTCAAAAACACACCTGACAGTTTCAAACATTTGAGGGGGTGGGGGAAGGGTACTAATTAGGTTAATAAACACACCTGATGGGAGGTAAAGACCCTCGAGAATGTGATTCGTACCGTCCAATCTCGCTGATGAATATGGACACAAAAATCCTTGCAAAAATATTAGCTTGTAGACTGCAATCTGTTATACTAAATTTAGTGGACGCTGACCAAACTGGTTTTATACAAGGTCGTTGTGCACAGATGAATATTAGGAGACTATTTATAAACCTTCAGATAGCCCATGACAATTTGGGGACTAGAGTAGTGGCTTCTTTGGATACAAAAAAAGCCTTCGACTCCGTAGAGTGGACATATCTGTTCCACCTCCTTGAGTCATATGGTTTTGGACCTTGTTTTATTGCTTGGGTGAGGTTACTCTATACGGACCCGCTGGTAAGATTAAGGGTAAATGGTATAGTTTCGGATTCCTTCCCTATTTTTAGAGGTACCAGGCAGGGGTGTCCGCTTTCGCCCCTCCTGTTTGCCTTGGCAATTGAGCCTTTAGCGGTCAAACTAAGAACCACATCGCAATTGGTGGGACTGAAACTGGGCGATTTTGAGGAGCGAGTTTCGCTTTATGCCGACGACATGTTGCTATACTTGCAGGATCCAGGGCCCTCATTATTAGAGGCTTTCCGATTGATTCAGGAATTTGGAGATTATTCTGGATTCCGGATTAATTGGAAAAAATCTTCCATTTTCCCTATTGATGAGGGGGTGGTGATCCCGAGGGAATGTCCCATTCCACTCTCCACATCTTTTAAGTATTTAGGGGTCGAGATCCAGCTTCCTATCTCTACGTTCTTGGAGAAAAACTTGACGCCGGTCATACAAAATTTTTGGGAGAAGGTGCGGAAATGGCAGAATTTACCGATTACCCTATTGGGACGGATACATTTATTTAAAATGATCTTCTTGCCGAAATTTCTCTACATTCTCTCGAACTCTCCAGTTTTTGTGACTCTGAAGGTTTTTAAAAATATAGATTCCATTATTGTGGGTTTCCTTTGGGGCTCTAAAGCACCCAGAGTCTCCTTGGCGATTTTGAAACTGCCAGTTACAATGGGTGGAATGGCGTTACCAGATTTGCGGTCTTACTTTCTGGCGTCGCAATTATCCTTTCTGCACTGGCGATTCTTCCCTTTAACACCCAATGCTACTGCCCTGTTGGAGGCTGCTGTTGCCTCCTCACAGGAAACACTTCACAATATGCTGTATAGGAAGGGGATACCAGGGAGAGAGGTGGGATCCGTAATGACACTACCGGGGAAAGTGTTCTATATATGCTCCAGACGTAGGAAGGATGATCCATTGTGGTTGTCACCGAACAATCCTCTATGGTATAATAAGACACTTGCAGAGTTTTTGAAACTAACTGACGGACATAACTCTTGGGCTAGACATGGCATAAAATACTTACATCATATATATCAGGACAATCGCTTCTGTACATTTGCACAGCTGAGAGAGAAATTTGAAATACCGAGGAACTGGTACTTTAGGTATGTCCAACTACACCATGCTGCTCTTGCGCAGTTTGGCGCTGATGAAATTATAGTCCAGAATACTGACTTAGAGAGGATTCTGATGGATCCGGACCCGAAAAAAATAATTTCTAGATATTATGGGGCAGTGGGCCCAGGGGTGGGGACTACAACCTCTAGATCTATGGAACGTTGGGTCACGATTGTCCCTGAGCTGTCGGAAGAAATGTGGCAGGAGGTGTTGGATACATATCTAATATCCGTAGTCTCTTCCACGGATAAAATGATTCAATTCCGGTACCTACATCAACAGTACTATACACCTACTAGATTGTATCGAATGCATAGACGGAATCGGGTATTTGTCATAAGTGTGGGAGGGCGGAGGGTACTTTCTTACACATGACTTGGGAATGTGTAAAGGTAAGACCATTATGGTCGCAGGTGACAGAATTCATCTTGGAACAGTTTGATTTGCCAAATATTTGCTCTCCCTTAAGGTGTCTCCTAGGGGTGTTTGGACAAGAACAAATGAGTACACACACAAAATTATTTCTGAGAATTTTATTTTTTGGAGTACGAAAGCTTATTGCCAGAAGATGGATACATGATGAACCGCTGACACTGGGGATGTGGAAAAAAGTAATCAACTCTGATGTCTTAATGTATAAAATGACTTATGAAGCTAGGGGGGCCTCAAAAATGGGTTGACTCTGCTGATACCCTGGAAGGCGAGGGATAAATATTTTGCGGGGAGGCTGTTTTTTGTTTTTTTTCCTATTTCAGGAAAATGAATAGGCAAATGGCGGATGATAGTGAGCTCAATTTTTCTGTTTGAGCTGATGAGGGGGTGGTTGTTCCTTTTTTTTTGGTTCGCTTTACTCTGTGGGCCATTCTACCAAAGACAGACTTATGGGTGGGTGAGGGAGGGATGGGAGAAGTTGCTGGTTGTAATATGCTGGTTGTTTTTTATTTTTTTGTTCTGGTTTTAAAAAAAAAAAAAGCACATATGCTGAATGAGTGATAAGGACGGCGAACTCAGGAATCTACATGTATGAACACTGAAATATATTTTTTTACTAATGAAGGTTAAATTGTTCAATGTACGCCTCTATTCTGATTTGTATGTCACGTCATTATCAGATGTAATGTATAAATTTTGCCTTTGTGCGCAATAAAAACTTTTGATAAAAAAAAAAAACACACCTGACAGTTTCAAACATTTGAGGGGGTGGGGGAGGGGTACTAATTATGGTCAAAAAGACACCTGACAGTTTCAAACATTTGAGGGGGTGGGGGAGGGGTTCTAATTAGGGTCAAAAACACACCTGACAGTTTCAAACATTTGAGGGGGTGGGGGAGGGGCAAACAGTAAAATGGAGCAGACAATATACATTGTTCAAGGGACTAGAGGCTAGAGATATAAATGGACCCAGGATTGCATGGTGGGGAGGTTAGTCAAGTAAATATGCATGTAGGGCAAAAAATGATTAATGTCAAAAAACTGGCATGCATGAAGATAAAGGGGACATTCACAGCACATTCCAAGCATGGTAATTAGGTAACGAGGACATTTAGACAATACATTAGCAAACATTTAAAACATATCATGTAATGTTAAAGAATAAAACTTACCTTCATATAGTCCTTCTGCAGGACCTGAATGATGGCAGAACAAGTCTCTGGGATTATTATCCCCAGAGCCTGAGGGGAGATACCTGTCGAGAACTTCAAGTCCTGAAGACTTCTCCCAGTCGCCAAGTAATGTAAAGTGGCAACTAGCCTCTGCTCCGCACTGATGGCTTGCCTCATGCAGGTATCCTGCCTGCTGATATAGGGGGTCAGTATAGCCAGCAGACGCTCAAAAACGGTGTTTGTCATCCGGAGATAATTCCTGAAATCCTCAGGATTATTCTCACGGATCTCACGGAGCAAAGGCATATGCGAGAATTGGTCACGCTGGCGCAACCAATTCTTCATCCATGAACTCCTCCTCGCCCTGTTCATGGACTGGACTCGGGTCAAAGTATTAACCCCAACACCAAGTCCCCACGCAGCACGAACTCGAGAACGAGTACGTCCATGCGACATGGCTTCAAAACGGTCGGCTGGTCAAACAAACAAACTTATAACAAACGCACTGAAGAACAGCAAGAGCTATGAAGAACGACCTGAAAATCAGGAACGAGCGGACCAGAACGGCCTGCTAGGCAGGTTACGAACTGACCAACACGCACTGAAAAGCAGATACAAACCTCACAAGCACAAACTGAACCACAGAAAACGATCGAAATAAGCTGAAGTGTGAAAAGCGTGTATTGTCTCTAACCAAACTTCTACTAACACGAGATAAACACGAGATTAGCAGAAGGAGCCCAAAGGGTGGCGTAGTGGGGCTTGAACTTCCTTTTTATAGTCCCATCGTACGTGCTGTACGTCACCGCGTTCCAAACCAGCGGACTTTTGCAGTGATCGTGTGTGTTCAAGTCCGTCCCTTTTTAAGTGTGGCGCAAGGAGCCGCCAAAGTCCGGCGTAAAGTCCGCCGAGCAAAGTCTGCCGTAAAGTCCACTCGTGTGTACGCGGCATAAGTCCTAAGCAGGGAGGTTCTGTCTCAGACAGAATGGTGCTTGAATCGAATAGTGTTCGAACAGGTAGTGCAGAAGTGGGGAGTCCCAGAGATAGACCTTTTTGCTACAAGGCAGAACAGGCAGGTGGAGCAATTTTTTTCCCTCCAGAGAAACCATCTCAGTCTGGGCCTAGATGCTCTATCCCAATCCTGGGAAGCAAGCCTGGTGTATGCGTTTCCACCTTTTGCCCTCATTCCAAGGATCATCTGGAAGATAAGAGTGTCGAGCGCGAAGGTGATCCTGATCACACCATTCTGGCTAAGGAGGTCTTGGTTCTCAGGACTACTAAGACTCAGCATCACAGAGCCTTGGAGATTGCTTTACAGAACAGACCTCATATATCAGGGAGAAGTGAATTATCCAGAAGTGAGCTCTCTTTCTCTGATGGCCTGGCTACTGAGAGGGAACTGTTAGAGCATAGAGGGTTATCAGCAAAAGTAATCAATACCATCCTTAGCAGCCGGAAGCTGTCCACTAACGCAATTTACAATAAAATCTGGAAAAAATGTGGGGCCGGGCGCATGTTCAACAAAAGAGTGTCAGGAGCCATGTTCCCGGCGGTCCTAGATTTCCTCCAAGCTGGAGCAGAACTAAATCTTGCGGTCAGTACCTTCAAGGTGCAGGTATCGGCTCTGTCTAGCTTTTTAAATCAAAGGCTGGCAGAAGAGCCCTTGGTCAAGAGATTTCTTACATCCATTAGCCGTAAGCGGGTCCCCAAGTCGAGGAGGTTTCCTTCCTGGGATTTATCCATGGTGTTGAAAAGTCTTTGTAAAACACCATTTGAGCCACTAGAGGAACTGCCCATAAAGCTCCTAACCTTGAAAACAGTGATTTCAGTGGCCCTAGTCTCCACTAGGAGGGGTAGTGAGATACATGCGCTCTCCGTTGGTGAGCCCTTCTGTATCATTTTGCATGACAAAATTATCTTCTCTCTGGATCCGGCGTTTCTTCCTAAAATACCCTCTAACTTCCATAGATCGGAAGAGATTGTGATACCTTCGTTTTGTGGAGATCCTAAAAATGACAAGGAAGCCGCATTTAATAAGATAGATGTCAAGAGATGCTCGATCGCTTATATAGAGCGCACCAAGGAATGGCAATGTTCCACCAGCTTGTTTGTGTTGTGTGTCGGTTCAAACAAGGGTAAAAGGGCATCTAAAAATACCATTGTAAGGTGGATGAAGTCAGCCATCGCAGAGGCATACAAAGCAGCACCTTGACACCACCGTTAGGAATAAATGCTCATTCCACAAGAGTGGTTTCCACTTCTTGGACTGAAAGGCGGGAGCATCTTCCCTACAGATTTGCAAGGCAGCAACCTGGTCCAGATTCCAGACTTTCGTAAAGCATTGCAGACTGGACCTGCTTGCCAGCCAAGACCAGTCTTTCGTCAGAAAAGTGCTGCAGGATGTGGTCCAACCCTGATCAAGTAATCCTATTTTGTCCTCTTTGTAACCCATCCTGGAAGATGACTTGGAAAAACAGTGTTATTACCTGTTAACTACTTCTTAGAGGAATCTTCCAGGACGGCGTCAGTTCCCTCCCTTCTTTGTTGGTGGATTAGCAATGTAAAGCATAAAATAAAATAAAGCTACGCTAATGAGAGGGTTTAATGATTGCTTATTCTGAAGCCTTCGGTTATTTGTTAATACTGAGGGGCTAATGCATGTGTGGTACTTTCATAATGTGGATCATGTGTTTTCTGTGCTAGGTGGGAGGAGCCTATCTCTCTCTGTAAGCCGTCCTGGAAGATTCCTGCAAAAAGTTGTTAACAGGTAATAACACTGTTTTAGTATCTCATATAAGATAGAATAAAATAAAATGTATTCCATATTGGATGTAAATAATAGAATTAATATGTATCTGCACACGCAAACACAATTAGTCTGTGTGTACAACACTAATCGCTCTATACAGGTTACTCTCTAATTCATTAGTGAGCCCTGTCATTTAGGCCTAATGTGATATTAGGGTATATAATAGCCATATCATTTATCCTACGTTATAATCAATACTATCCACCGTGACAGAGAGCTTTAGGCTTGTAAATATATATAATGCTGTTGAATATTACCACTGGAGCAAGCAGAGACGATATAATCGTCTCTGAAGCAAGCAGTGGAAGTACACATAATGGTGTGAACATGTGTCAGACTACAACTGGAATATTTAATAAATCCTATCTTAGTAAGTCAAGAGCAGCCGTATGGAGACAAGTTCTGGCATCCAGACCCTCAGGTGGATGTCAGCCATGTCTCCAAGTGTATCTATAATATACTCCTCTCCCTCCAATAACAGGCCTAGCTGATAACTATCAGCTGAGCCTGAGATGGAGGAGGAGATCAGGAGCACGTCCATTGCAGGCTTTCTGAGCCGCGCGCACGACCCCATCCTGACCACACACGCGCGGCGTAAGTGTGATGGAATTACGTCATGCCGTCATGTGCCCACGGCCCACCGCCACAAAAGCTTCACCGGAAGACAGAGCATGCCTGCCGGAGTAGCGAGATGGCAGCCAGGTGAGAAAACATCATCTGTAGCCTCCATGGGGGGCCGCAATGGGTTACCAGATCCGGGCGGCTATGTCTGCTGGGCGTTACAACAGTCCAGCCACCAGGGTGCACCCGGCATGATAAAAAATTAGATTTGTGTAGATGCCAACTGCATTGTTCAATCAGTGTGAGAGAGAACAGCAGATCGGACATGGGATTATTGCCATTGCCCTCTAGTGGCCAAAAAATGAAAACACATAATAATATAAAGAAATTGCAGGCAATTAAGGAGAACACAAGAAACCACTGATAAGAATTGACCATGTATTCACAGGAAGGTGTATGTACATAGATCAAAAACCCTTAAGTAAGTAATAGGGTTAATAACATAAATGTACAGAAATGAACAGACATAATAATAATAGAGAAAATACAAGCAATTGGGGAGAGCACAGGAAACCACTGAAAAAAATTGGCCATATAATCACAGGAAGATGTATGTACAAAGATCCAGAACCCTTAAGTAGGTAATAAGGTTAATATCATAAATGTACGTGGAGTTCAATAATATGTTAATACATACTGTTCTGACTCAACTACAAAGCAATAAACTTTATCTCCAGCTTCATATAGAGCTTACATGACCTGGTGTTCTATTTATCCCTTGCATCAATTCAGACAGCTTAACTCAATGAATAACCCACTGTTAGAGAGACAGACGATGGATCCTTTTGAATGTTTCTTTTAATGATGGATATTCATAGGTAGAAAAACATTGGTGTTGTAAGCCACATGTAAAGATGTTAAAGTTGTAAGCCACATGTAAAGATTGTGAGGATGAGCACAATGATTCAGAGAGAGGAAGGGGAGGGGGATATATCGAACTACGGTGGGAGAGAGAGTTCAAATAGACAGAGGGAACAAATCTTAAAGACACAGGGTGATAATAAATCACATAGTGTAACACAACACTCCCCGTCTTTAGATTTCATAACCATAAACTACATATATATATTCAATAAGTCCAATACTGTTAAATGTCCTGGAACCTGTAATGAAAAACATGCAACAAGCAAGAATAAAAATAAGTCCAACAGGATTGAAGAACGTATGACGTCTTCAAAGAATTCCAAAGTTCAGAGTAGAACCTGAAGATAGCAGCAATGTACTCCCCGCCATGCCAACAGCATGGCTAGTCCTTGCATAAGTCACTCACCTGGCAAAAGGAGTACTAACTCTAATTGGTCGAGTAAAGGTTTGTGTCAATCCACCCTTGGTTACCTTGACTTCTACTTTCTTTTTTCTTGTTATCGTCTCTGGGCATAACTTTAGTAATAAGACTGCACCTGCTTCCATTGACACTTGTAGATATCCTTGGGTTCGATCTCACTTGAAGATATTACAGCAGTCCTGATCTTTTGAGTAAGAAGCGAAGCTGGAGTAAGGATCACTGGAGCATCAGGATCTGAAGATACCGGCACTAAAGGTCTTGCGTTCACTATGGCAGACACTTCAGCGAGAAAGGTAGACAAAATATAGTGGGTGAGTGGTAAAGACTTGTGGGTCTGCAACATGGAGTCAATAGGGGGTGAGTAGAACTCCTCACACAAAAACCTTGAAGGTGACAGCCATAATCTGTCCCGAAGAACAGCAGATGACATGGCTCTGGTCCCACAGTCAGCTGGGTTGAGTTCAGTGGGAACGTGATGCCATTGACTTGGTTGGGAGAATCTCTTAATACATTCAACCCTGTTGCTGACGTACACATAAAACTGTTTTTGAAAGAGGCGGGGGTAAAAGCTATGTAAAATTGCTTTAGCACATAGCTTATCCTGGATTGTGCAACCGTGGCTACGATTATCTACAGGTTTTTTAGTTCACACTGTTTAAATGTTTGATCCTTATATAAATGATGAATATGTTTAATGGTACATGTTTGTTATGCTACTGTTACTTCAATCTCACTTAACCTCACCACCCTATCTTACTACAACTCCTGAAACTAATTAACTGACTTTGGTCCTTTATCCGGACTATACTTAATATAGAACTCTCCTACACACATATAACACACAATAGTAAACCCCTACCACCCTACTTACAATAAAGGACTCAAGCCTATCACCCCTACTTCAAGGACAGCGAAGCTCACATGGGACACTTAATATATTTCCTGTGACACCTACAAAAAACTTAACCGGCTAAATATGTAATATTATATATACTTGCTTGACCACCTTTATTGGTACCCCTACCAACCTGCAACCTCCTCCTACTAACTTCAACGGATGGTAATGGCAGACCATCTGACTAGTTGTACAGAGGTCTCTTCACTGTTAGGACCTTATCAACCCCCACTCAGTGCAGTATATTGGTGCTGGCCTACGCCAAGGCTGGAACTCACTAATAGCTCACTGTACCCATCTCCCCCTCCCCACTCTCACTAACCCCTTTCACTATATGGATATGTAACCAATATTTGACATCACTTGAAGGTAATCTCCACAACTGCCCTCCCCGCCTCCA
The DNA here is from genome assembly GCA_037952925.1 of Lithobates clamitans. Taxonomy (NCBI): domain Eukaryota; kingdom Metazoa; phylum Chordata; class Amphibia; order Anura; family Ranidae; genus Lithobates; species Lithobates clamitans. Next base: position 2,304,470 of record JBBGZY010000441.1, read on the forward strand.
ATAACCCCCTCTTACTTATTATGGCGCAAATCGATACCCCAGATCCGACTGGCTCCCCTAGGAAACCACCCTGCTCACAAATTAAATTATGTTCAATGAATATGCAGGGGTTGAACACCCCCGAGAAAAGATCCCAATTACTCTACATGCTACAGAAGAACAAAACTCAAATAGCGTTCATTCAAGAAACCCATTTCTCTTCGGACAATGTCCCCAAACTATACAATTATCATTTCCCCACCGTTTATCACGCCTCCAATGACGCTTCCAAAACCAAGGGAGTTGCCATACTGATATAAAAAAACTGTCCCCTGCAAATTTCAGGCATCAAACAGGATGTTCACGGACAATACATATTCCTTAAAGGAACACTAGACAATAAACCCATTACTCTTGCCAACATCTACGCTCCTAACAAACAACAAGTCTCCTTTTTCCGAGACACTCTGCTCTTACTCACTGAATTTTCCACTGGAATCCTCATTGTTGGCGGGGACTTTAATGTTGCACTTAATCCGACCCAAGACTCTTTTAACGGAAAATCCTCTATGCCATATAGAGCCTTAAGAGCAATCAAAAAACACTTACAGGATTTAACATTACACGATACATGGCGCACATTACATCCACATGACAGAGACTTCACATATTACTCAGCACTCCACAACAAATACACAACAAATACACTAGAATTGATCACTTCTTTATCTCTCAGACTGATGTCACGCTCCTCACAAAAGCAACCATAGATCCTATGGTGATCTCTGATCATATGTAATAAGAATATTCCTGCGCTACCCAATTGGAAAAAGAAAAGAAAAGAAAAACTCAGAAAAATAGTAAAAACGCACGTATGCGACTGGACAGCTGCATGCACCAAAGCAAGGGTCAGACAGAAGCCCAAAATCAAACTGAGGTATAGGGGGGAGGTGCTGCGCTAACCAGAAGGAAACTGTAAATCTCTGTCTGTGGTCAATTAATAAAATGACATAAAATCGCATAATAAATCGCATAAATAAGTGTTGACACTAAAAACATTCAAGTCTTAATAATCAGCATCCTGTGTATGTGAAAAAAAGTGTATAAAAAATCCTTTTCAGTTGGTATATACTAAATGACAAAAAAAATCGCATGTAAAATCGCATAAATAAGTGTTGACACTAAAAACATATAAATCTAGATAATCATGTGTAGGTGCACAAAGGGACATAAACACTACTTCATGTGAATAATTCTAAATAAAAATACATAGAATAAATCAGAAATAACCATCAAAAACATATCCTTATAAATGGTGCAAAACGTACAAAGTGCCAGTGCTTAAAGGTGATCTAGATATCGCAAATAAAACACATCAATCCAATGCAATATGGATAATAAATAATAGAAATAAATGTCCCAATAATAGTGATATAAAATATATTGTGCTGGTCTGCGAAACAAATGACCAATGACATGCCAGTAAGTGCAGCAAACTTAAAGTGCCAGTGTAAAAGTCATTGAAGGTGCAAAAGCAAGTTCTGGTTCAACAAAACAACAGTGGGGTGTCTGGGATGCAATTCACTCAGTGTCCTCTTCGTGCATAAAACACTAATGTAAGCAGTGGCCCCTTACCTAGCGGTGCTAGGTCAACCGCATGAATTGTAGCTAAAACGCCAGGTCCTGAGCCTCCATCGCGTCCCTATATCCACGCTTGCCGGTGTTGGGTTATCCTAATGGCAGCTGATTACAAGTGGCTATGGTCCTATCAGGGGTCCTGGACCAGCGCGGATCCTAGCTCAGCCTCCACATCTCAGGTATGTATGTACAGGAATATGCAGGACAAAGGTACTTGATAGTGAAGTATGTCTTAACCAGGTAATGCTTTATTAAAAATCTTTAAGTAGATGTACTCACATAAAAACAATGCAGAGCAAACCTCTCTCCTATGAGCAGCGAACTCATTCTGTATAAAAATCAAAAAGTCGCGCTAAGAGAAAACGTGACAGCAGGCTAATGCCTAAACAACACTCATATAGATGAGAGGGTGACGAGTGAACACTAAGTGAATAAAATATGAATATAAATATGAAAGAGTGCCAAATAATAAAAAATGCACTAAACAACCACAATGAAGCTAAAAGCAAAAAATGAAAATAAAATAAATGAATGTGGAATGACACAATTAACAAAACAATATCACAAATAAGTAAAAGTGATGAAAAACAGATAGGTGGCTGTGACGACTAAACCAAATTAAACATAAAGAAAAATTGAACCCAAAAAAAGTCCATGGCTAAAAAATATTAATAATTGAAGTCCATCAGTGTATATAAACATGCATAAATTGTGGCTTGTCTCCAGGTGCCCTGTGGATAATTGAAACGAAAATCTTGCTGTGATGAAACCAAAGCGTGTGAAAAGACCTCCACCTCTTAGGGAATAACTGCCTCTTACCAGATAAAATTGGTCTCTTAATTACAGGAGACCTGAGGGGGCGGATGGCTGCAACCCCAGCCAGGGGTCTTTAAACAGGACACTCAGCGTTCAACTCCAGGGGCTCTCTCCAACCAGCATCAGCAGATAGGGGAATGAGACCATGCAAGACACAAAATGCTCCACATAGCATAAAATCCAGCGATTTATTAGGTATAAAATAAGAGTTACACTTACAAACAGGTTGCAGTTTAAAGCGTGTGAAAAAAGCCGTTTATATACACTGATGGACTTCAATTATTAATATTTTTTAGCCATGGACTTTTTTTGGGTTCAATTTTTCTTTATGTTTAATTTGGTTTAGTCGTCACAGCCACCTATCTGTTTTTCATCACTTTTACTTATTTGTGATATTGTTTTGTTAATTGTGTCATTCCACATTCATTTATTTTATTTTCATTTTTTGCTTTTAGCTTCATTGTGGTTGTTTAGTGCATTTTTTATTATTTGGCACTCTTTCATATTTATATTCATATTTTATTCACTTAGTGTTCACTCGTCACCCTCTCATCTATATGAGTGTTGTTTAGGCATTAGCCTGCTGTCACGTTTTCTCTTAGCGCGACTTTTTGATTTTTATATGGTTTATGGTTTACTACTTTTTAGTCGCAGCTCATACTAATCAGTGTAAGCGCAATTTTTGTTTTTCAATTTCTGAACTCATTCTGTGTCTAGCAATGTGAAACAGCCTATTCCGTCCCTACGCGTGTCATCACCGATCACGTGACTTCTTCAAGAAGTCCTTGCCAGCTACTGTCTGGGCAGCACATAAGTGCGTAATTAGAGGAGAATTCATTTCCTATGCTGCCACTAGAGCCAAACTAAAACAAAAACGTATTGCCACCCTATCTGCAAAAATACACTCCCTGGAAAAGACCCACAAATTATCCTTAGCTACTAAATCACTCACAGAAATTGTTCTATGAGTTTGGAAATAAGTCGGGGAAAGTGCTAGCCAGAGCAATACAACTCAAAAAGGCAAGGAACACCATACACAAAATTACAGATCCAAATGGCAACACCTTTGTATTCCCTGAGGATATTTCTACTCAATTTGTACAATACTTCTCCAAACTTTATAATCTACCCCCCTCGAACATGACAGGCCCTACTTCGGACAGACAAGAGGTTATTAGGGACTTCCTTTCACAATATTGCCCAGCTACTCTTACCCCAGAGGATACGATGGGATTAGACAGTCCTATTAGTGTTGAGGAAACTACCCTCGCCCCGAAACAACTTAAAACGGGTAAAAGCCCAGGACCGGACGGGCTAACCGTAAGTTATTACAAAACTTTTCACAAAACACTTACCCCATATTTCACTAAAACGTTTAATTCACTATGTTCTTCCCCACAAACACACAAAGAACTATTAGAAGCCCATATCACGTTAATACCGAAACCCGGCAAAGATGAGAAGATAGTTTCTAACTATAGGCCCATATCCTTCCTCAACGTAGATCTAAAACTATACGCCAAAATACTTGCCAACCGCATACTTCCTCTCCTCCCTAAACTAATTTCCCTTGATCAGGTGGGATTTATTCCTGGCAGAGAAGCCAGGGATAATACCCTAAAAGCAATTAACATCCATCATTGGCTATCAACATCCTCTAAACCGGGGTTCTTCCTATCTCTTGATGCGGAGAAGGCGTCCGACAGAGTGGCCTGGGACTACATGTTCGCAACACTGCAGACCATGGGGTTTCCTGCTTACTTTATTCAACTGATTGCCACGCTATATACATACCCCTCAGCTAGGGTGAGGATCAACGGGCGCCTGTGGAACGCCTTTTCCGTTTCAAATGGCACGCGTCAAGGGTGCCCTCTATCGCCTCTCATATTTGTACTTACCCTAGAACCCATTCTATGCAAACTTAGGGCTAATCCCAATATACAAGGCATAGATATCGGTAACAAAAACTACAAAGTAGCGGCCTATGCGGACGACATCCTCCTCTTCCTCTCGGACCCTTTAATCTCCTTACCCAATCTGCTTCAAGACTTTACCCTTTTCCATAAACTCTCTAATTTGCAAATTAATTTCACGAAATCCAAAGCACTTAACATTTCCCTCCCACCGACGGTAGTAAATCTATGCAAGAACAATTTTCCTTTCAGCTGGGAACCCCAAACCCTCACTTACTTAGGTATCCATATCCCATCTAACCTAACAGATTTATACAAGAAGAACTATCTGACAATTCTAAGAACTGTCCAAAAGGATCTTCACAAATGGACCTCGGGCCAATTCTCCTGGTTTGGAAGAATTGTCATTCTAAAGATGAATATCTTACCCCGGATATTATACATCTTACAAACACTACCAATTAAACTTCCTACATCATTTTTTGTGGCTTACAACAGAATATGCAGGAACTTAATTTAGGCCTCCAAATCCCCCAGATTGAGCTGGGACCGCACGACTCTCCCCAAACTGAAAGGTGGACTAAGCCTCCCAGACATCCATAAATACTATTCAGCATGCCATCTAACCAGAATAGTTGACTGGCACGTCCATAAACAATCTAAAGATTGGATTACTGTTGAAGATTCTTTTGCACAGATACCTCTCACTCACTTGCCATGGATTGACGCTAAGTCAATACCTAAAGAACGCTCGACACACCCACTAACAGGCCCCACTCTTCATATATTCAGAACAATATCCCAAACACTCAAATGGAATCCCTCGCCAGGTCCGATGACACCTATTAATGATAACCCGGCCTTCCCTCCTGGCTTATTGCTCCTTCACCCAACTCCTGAAAACGCCCCACAATCACCTAAAGCCTATCAATTTTTTCACACTGATAACATTCTTCCATTTAACGCTCTATTATCACACCTTCCAGAATATAACATCCCTTTCTACAAATTTCTGCAAATTAGACACTTTCTGAATAGTGCCGGACCTATCACACAATGGTATAGGAACCTAACTCCCTTTGAGACTCTGTGCTCCAGTATAGAACCTCAGAGACATCTTATCTCCACGGTATACTCGCTTCTCTTTAGTACCCACGATCCTAAATCAAATCCAATCAACCAGAGATGGGAACGTGAACTCCAGATAGACCTACCTCCAGAAGACTTGGAACGCACTTATGAACATATTCATAAAGGCTCCATCAACATCTCAGCACAAGAAAATAATTATAAAATGTACTCAAGATGGCGCTGTACACCCGACAAAATTCACTTATACCATTCATCAGTTTCACCGATGTGCTGGAGATGTAATTCTGACTGGGTTCCCTAATCCATATCTGGTGGGATGGCACGCATATAAAACCATTCTGGGATAAAGTCCATAACGCAATATGTGACATTACGACGTATTTATTAGATTTCACGCCAGCTCAATATTTATTACATCACACATTGATTCCTCATTCCACCTACAAAAAAATCCCTCGTGCTCCATTTAATAACTACTGCCAAACAATGCATACCAATATATTGGAAGAACACACGTACACCTACACTAGCAGACTGGTTTAAACGGATAGAGAAGATTTCAGAGATGGAAGACTTAATACACCAAGCTAAGGAAAACCCAACTAAATACCGAATGACATGGGCCTGCTGGCATCACTTCAAAGACTCCCTGAGATATCAGGAACTTTTCCACACATCCTAACCACACCCCACAATACTGAGTTTACAAAGCACTATTTACATTAACATGTAATTGGTACAGGTAACATTTCCACCTTACCTACCCACTCACTCGACTACACTCGCTATTCTCGACTCCCCCCCTTTTTATCTACATCCTGCAGAACAATTACCTGATTACCTACTGGTTGATAACACAGGGTTGCTATCCGACAATTACCTAATCCTCACCTTTGAGACCTAATCCTAGACTTCCCATCATTGTATCCCCCCCTCCCCTCCTCTTTTTAATTTAATAAAATTACAACGCCTTGATAGAGGTGGAATATATACAATTTGATATACAGCTTGGAGGACAAGAATATATTTCGGAGTAGATCATCAGTATTGTCTAATCATAAGATGATGTAACGGCCACTTCCCTCGCACAGCATGATCCCATTAGGGGTGCTTAGGCCGTGGATATGCTCTTTTAGATCTACATACTCCAAACACATAGACCCTCCAAAAGTCAATTAATTATCGGATTTTTCAAAATGTTCAGATTCGCTTATGTATACCTTAAAACCATTTAATATACTACATACATTTAATTAATACTAAATGTACTGATGGCCTACCATTGGGTGATGATTGGCTGTTGATTTTGAAATATTGTATGACTTCATGTTCCGATTGTATCGGTTTCTTTTCTGTTATGGTATACTGTTACTATTTGGTCTAAGTCAATAAAATTATTTGAAACAAACAAAAAAAAAACCTGTTTTGTTTGGTTGTATATGTAACCAAGTACTATCTTACTGTCTGTGTAGAAGGTGAAAGAATCAATTCTAGTGTCCATTTCACTTCGTATGACTTTGGCAATTTCTACTGCTAGCACGGCTGCACAAAGTTCAAGTCTTAGTATGGTATGTGCAGGTTTGGGAGTGAGTTTTGCCTTGCCTAGGACAAAACTACAGTGTGATTCTCCATTCATTTCAGAGGTCTTCAAATAGGCTACTGTAGCAATAGCTTCAACTGATGCATCGGAGAAAATATGAATTTCTCTCCGTTTAACAGTTAAAATGGAGCCTGGAACATAGCAACGGGAGATCTGAAGATTTTCTAGTGACTTCAAAGAATGTCTCCACCTTTCCCACTTATGTTGATTCTCACTAAGTAAGGAGTATCCCAGTCTATGTTCTCAGTAGATAACTGGCTTAGCATAATCTTACCTTGAATGGTAACTGAAGCAAGGAAACCCAGTCGGTCATAGATGCTATTCACCACAGACAGGACTCCTCTCTTAGTGAAGGGTTTGTCACAAGTTGACACTTGAAAGGTGAATGTGTCTTGTTTGATATTTCACAACAAACCCAGACTTCGCTGTACAGGAGCCACATCTGTACTCAAATCAAGGTTTTTAAGACTAGTGGCATAGTCCTCAGAGTGAAAGGCATTCATAAGTTCCTGGCTATTGGATATAATCTTGTGCAGTCTAAGGTTTGCTATAGACAGCATCTCCTTTGTTCTGGTGAGGAGATCAATCCCTTCTTTAGCGGTTGGAAAAGACTTGAGTGCATTGTCAAAGTAGATGTTTCTTTCAACAAATTGACGAGCATCAGATCCATATTCTTCTTCTCCAGTCTGAGCTGTTTTCCTTAGCCGTAAGTTGCCACTGCAGGGAAGGACTGTTACCGAAGACATGTACCTTCATTCGATAGTCTATAACTTCCTTGTTGATGTCATTGTCTTTGTGCCATAGAAACCTGAGGTAGTTTCTGTTGTCTTCTCTGGCAATGAAGCAGTGAAACATCTGTTGAATGTCTGCCATTACTGCTACAGGCTCTTGTCTGAAGCGAATCAAGACTCCTATTAGACTGTTGTTCAAGTTAGGCCCTGTAAGGAGCGTGTTGTTAAGAGAAACACCTTCATGCTGAGCACTGGAATCAAAGACAACTCTGATTTGGTCTGGTTTGCGTGGTTGATACACTCCAAAGGATGGAAGGTACCAGCATTTTTCTCCCTCCTTTAGTGGGGGTGCAGGCTCTGCATGATCTCTGTCAAATATATTTTGAATAAAGTCCACAAAGTGCTTTTGCATCTCTGATTTTCTGCTTAAGTTTCACTTTAAGGAGGAGAATCTACTGATGGCCTGCTGCAAGTTGTTGGGCAATCTCTCTCTTGGGAGACGAAAAGGTAAGAGTGCTACCCAGTTATTGGAGTCGCCTTGAAAGAACTCATTACCCTGATGAATTCTTTGTCTTCCATTGAAGTATGTCATCTTCACTGGTTGTATTAAACACTGTAGAGCCAAAGTCGTCATTGTGGCAGGAGAAAGGACTTATGTTACCATGTTGCCATCTGTGGCTGGCTATCTTCTCTTTCACCCAGTAGTGATGTGGGCATGGCATGGCTCAAAGTAAATGTTTCGGCCATTTGGCAGAACATTTGTCTTGAATGACGAAATGTTGGTAGGTCTCTTCATTTTGCCTATACAGACATTGCCTATAATGACCCAACCTAGATCCGTGCGCTGGGCAAATGGGGCATCTGGGGGTCCACTGACTTGTCTGTTTACCTTATGAATTCTTAGAATGTCTCTTCCTAACAGAAGAAGGATCTGAGCATCTTTGTCAAGCAGCGGTATCTCATTTTCTATTACCTTCAGGTGAGGGTGGTGGAAAGCAGCAGCTGGAGTAGGGATTCCTTCCCTGTTAGCAGGTATCTGATTGCACTCCACAAGTGTAGGTAGGGGTAATTGCTAGTTACCTTTGAGAGAAGATACCATGAGTCCATGAGTCCTTCTTCCAGAAACCTCTGTAGTTCCACTACAGGTACCCAAGGTGTAAGGATGAGCTTCGCCTTTTATTTCAAGTGGATTAAACAGTTCTGATTTTGTAAGTGATCTATTTCCCTAATTGTCTAAGATAGTATACGCCTTTAGAGTCTTTTCTGGTTGGTCCTTATGATATATGTTCACCAAGCATATTTCAGCACAGGACTTATGACAGCAGTCTTCTCCACAAACTTCAGTGCAGGATGAAGAATTTATGGTAGAATTAGGCACTTTGTCTGTATTCTGCCCGACATGCGTTAACCTGAGAGGAGAGTTAGCAGGTTGTGCAGAGCTGGGCTCAAGCGGATGGAGGGCTTGCACGTGCTCTTCAGAGCCACACTCTATGCACTTGATGTATACATTACAGTCCCTTGCAAAATGTTCTGTAGAAGCACAGCGCCTGAAACATACCCTAAATACCCTAAAAGCTCCTTACGCTCTTCAAGAGGCTTTTTCCTAAAGCCAATAAATTTTTTGAGGGGGTGTGGCTTCTTGTGAATGGGACACTCTCTGTTAGGGTTTTCAATCTTCCTACTCTGTCTGTCCGTGGCCACAACTGTGGTAGGAGTGGGAAGGATGTCAGTCTTTTTCACGGATACTGGGCCTCTACGGCTTCTATAGTTGCCCTGAAGACTGGTACTCTTAGGAAAGGGTAAGAAGAGATTGTACTCCCAGTGGGAAAAACTTGGATCATTCTTGGTCTCTGCAATTTTCCTGATGAATTCGCAGAAGAGAGAGAATGGAGGGAAGGAAACCTTGTTCTCTTTTTTGTATGATGACCCTAGTGCAGACCATTTCTCTTGTAAACCATATGGGAGCTTGGAGACGATTGGGTTTACCCCTCTTGCAGTGTCAAGGTAACTAAGTCCAGGTAGTTTTGGGTCTGCCTTGGCTAGCTGAAGCTCAAGGAGAAGGTCACTCAGTCTCAGGAAACTCCTTGTTGTCCTTACCATATATCTTTGGGAAAGTTTCCAGACGCATGAAGAAGGCATTTTCTATAGCTTCTGGACTGCCATAACTTTGCTCTAGTCGATCCCATGTAGCTGTGAGGCCTGCTGTAGGATTGTCCATAAAAGCTGATCTTAATGGCTTAACACGTGCAGCAGATAGAGTTCCAAGCCATCTGATCAGCAGATCCAATTCTTCAGCAGCTGTAATGCCAAGATCACTGATTGCAGCTCTGAATGCACATTTCCAACTTCTGTAATTCTCAGGTTGGTCATCAAAACTTGTAAGACCAGTCTTTGTGAGCTCTCTGCGAAGTATGTACCTCACAAACTCTGCTGTCCCAGTTGTCTCTGCCTTTATGTGAGGTGTTGTTGGCTAAATGGTGCTGATTGCGCTATCTTTGATGTTGTTGTTAAAGGACACAGAGAAATATGGTGCAGCAGATGCTTTCAGTGGAGTTGCTTGCTTGAAGTCAGTTGTTCCAATGGTACGTTGATTTAAGACTGTACCGATGAATGGAAATCGATGACTTGCTTGCAGCTTGCTCTGATGCTCTGTGACGTAAGAAGGAAGGTTAGGTAGGCAGGCAGGAAATGCATTGGAGTGATTTTGCATGCAGGAAGTTGCTGGAACCTCTTTAACTTGAAGCTGTGAAGGAGTCTCTATGTTGTCAGGAGCATTGGAGACCATGGAGTGTAGGTTTAGGACTAAAGACTTTAGTCTTTAGTGCGTTTGAGGGGATCTTCCATATCTGCTATGTTTAGGTTGATGCTGTCTTTCTCACTTGCACCTTCATCTGTGCTGATAGCTTGCTCTAGGACCCTTAGCTCTGCCATAGCTGCATCATGTTTACACTGTTCATTTAAGATTTCTATTGTTGCTCTTTGATGTGTTGTGTGAGCTTCCAACACTGCTCTTCTTTCTGCATATGCGACCTGCACCTTGCTGGCTTCTGCTTCAGCGCAGGAACTGATAAGTCGCTCACTGAGTGTTGAGTATCTTGAACTATGACTTCTAGAAGACTTTTTAGAATGTCTAGTGAAAACAGATCTGTGAGATGCAGTGTCCTGTAGCAGCTCCATCTTTGCTTCTGCCTTTAATTTGGTTTGCTGGATGAAACTGTCTCTTTCTAGATTAAGAGCCTTGAAATTCTTTAATTCCTCCAGTGAACCTGCTGTGTTCATATTTTGTAAGACATTAATGAACTTGTCACTGGTAAGCTGATAGAGCTCATATGAGGCAGAAAGTTGTTTAATGGCGCCCTCTAGTGTCAGTAGTTCACGTTCAACAGACACTGTATTCGATTTAGAAACAATCTTCTCCCAAAATAGTTTCAAGCTATTAAACAATTCAGTTCCTAAAGCTTCATAATTCTCCATTACTTTGCAGGTTGGTTTTACTGATCGTTTGAGTAACTCAATTGGCTCAGGATCTTGTGCTGGGTTTGCTGCATGTTCATATTCAGAGTTGTGGTAATTCATGGCAGACAATGGCTGAGTGATAAGCAGGCAGAATCTGTGTGCTGTAATATGGCACCATGCAGCCTGGACTCAGGTTATGAAGCTTCCACATGCTGCTGACTCATTCTTTCTTGCAACAAGAGCAGTAAATCTTGTCTGTATCAGTACTGTCATGCAGAAATCTTGTAACTAGGCTGTGGAACTCCATTTTTCTACTGTTCTGACTCAACTACAAAGCAATAAACTTTATCTCCAGCTTCATATAGAGAACACGGTTGGAATTTCCGACAACAAGGTCCTATCACACATTTTCCGTCGGAAAATCCGACAGTGTGTACAGGGCATTAGAGAGACAGCTGATGGATCCTTTCGAATGTTCCGTTTAATGATGGATATTCATAGGTAGAAAAACCTTGGTGTTGCAAGCCACATGTAAAGATGTTACAGCATGAGGTATACTGAGCACAATGAATCAGAGAGAGGAAGGGGAGGGGGAAATACAGAACTACGGTGGGCGAGAGAGTTCAAATAGACAGAGGGAACAAATCTTCAAGACACAGAGCGATAATAAATCACATAGTGTAACACAACACATACAAAGTGTACTGAGTAATTGAATAAAATAAATAAATAAAATGAGATAAACGATGGGAGGAAGTATATGTACCCAGAAATCTGTAATTGCATTTGCATGAAAGTGTATCACCTTCATACTTTGTTCCAACAGGCAGATGGACAGTGCAGGTTAATCTATGTAAGCACATACAGTATCTCACAAAAGTGAGTACACCCTCTCACATTTTTGTAAATATTTTATTATATCTTTTCATGTGACAACACTGAAGAAATGACACTTTGCTACAATGTAAAGTAGTGAGTGTACAGCTTGTATAACAGTGTAAATTTACTGTCCCCTCAAAATAACTCAACACACAGCCATTAATGTCTAAACTGCTGGCAACAAATGTGAGTACACCCCTAAGTGGAAATGTCTAAATTGGGCCCAAAGTATCAATATTTTGTGTGGCCTCCATTATTTTCCAGCCCTGCCTTAACCCTCTTGGGCATGGAGTTCACCAGAGCTTCACAGGTTGCCACTGGAGTCCTCTTCCACTCCTCCATGATGACATTATTGGGCTTGTGGATGTTAGAGACCTTGCACTCCTCCACCTTCTCTTTGAGAATGCCCCACAGATGCACAATAGGGTTTAGGTCTGGACACATGCTTGGCCAGTCCATCACCTTTACCCTCAGCTTCTTTAGCAAGGCAGTTGTTGTCTTGGAGGTGTGTTTGGGGTTGTTATCATGTTGGAATACTGCCCTGCAGCCCAGTCTCTGAAGGGAGGGGATCATGCTCTGCTTCAGTATGTCACAGTACATGTTGGCATTCATGGTTCCCTCAATGAACTGTAGCTCCCCAGTGCCAGCAGCACAATTGCAGCCCCAGACCTTGACACTCCCACCACCATGCTTGACTATAGGCAAGACACACTCGTCTTTGTACTCCTTGCCTGGTTGCCGCTACACACGCTTCACACCATCTGAACCAAATAAGTTTATCTTGGTCTCATCAGACAACAGGATATGGTTCCAGTAATCTATGTCCTTAGCCTGCTTGTCTTCAGCAAACTGTTTTCGGGCTTTCTTTTGTTTCATCTTTAGAAAAGGCTTCCTTCTGGGATGACAGCCATGCAGACCAATTTGATGCAGTGTGCGGCGTATGGTCTGAGCACTGACAGACTGACCCCCCACCCCTTCAACCTCTGCAGCAATGCTGGCAGCACTCGTACTTCTATTTCCCAAAGACAACCTCTGGATATAACGCTAAGCATGTGCACTCAACTTCTTTGGTTGATCATGGCGAGGCCTGTTCTGAGTGGAACCTGTCCTATGAAACTGCTGTATGGTCTTGGTCACCGTGCTGCAGCTCAGTTTCAGGGTCTTGGCAGTCTTCTTATAGCCTAGGCCACTTTTATTTAGAGCAACAGTTCTTTTTTTCAAATCCTCAAAGAGTTCTTTGCCATGACATGCCATGTTGAACATCCAGTGACCAGTGTGAGAGAGTGAGAGCGATAACACAAAATTTAACATACCTGCTTCCCATTCACACCTGAGACCTTGTAACACTAACGAGTTACATGACAGTGGGGAGGGAAAATGGCTAATTGGGCCCAATTTGGAGATTTTCACTTAGGGGTGTACTCACTTTTGTTGCCAATGGTTTAGAAATTAATGGCTATGTGTTGAGTTATTTTGAGGGGACAGCAAATTTACACTGTTATACAAGCTGTACACTCACCACTTTACATTGTAGCAAAGTGTCATTTCTTCAGGGTTGTTACATGAAAAGATATAATAAAATATTTACAAAAATTGAAGGGGTGTACTCACTTTTACTGTATACGTTTTTTTCCTCTCTTGTGAAGACACCTGTTGATAGGTTCTTTTAAGAGAGGCGTGGGAATAGCCTCTCTGTAAGAGCCTATCGCTGAGTTTTTTGATCCTCTATTTTGAAATTGCGATCATCAGAGCAATTGAGCCTCGTTCGTAGATACTGGCTGTAAGGTATAGAATTTACCAACGTTTGGGGGTGAAAACTTGATGCATGCAGGATAGTATTACCTTCTGTGGGTCTCCTATAAAGGATGCTACCGAGGATGTCCTCTTTGCCTTAGTAGACCTCTACGTCCAGAAATGCTATACGCTCACTGTCATAGGCCATAGTGAAATTTAAATTGAACTAGTTTTTGTTCATTCTACACAAACATTGCTGAAGTGTCTCAATAGGTCCACCCCAGATGACAAAAACATTGCCGATGTGCCGGTACCAAGCCAACATATGGTCCGTGTACATCGACAGTGATTCGTCAGCAAAGAACATCTGGAGGTAGTGGGACCCATGAAAGGTAAAGACGTTGTGTCCTAAAATTAATTCTAGGAGAGAGAGGATAAACTCACTGTAGGCCAAGTCCCCTTCACTTCCCACATTGATGACATGTTTAACTGCTGCAAGACCTTTGGAATGGGCAATTGAGCTATACAAAGCTTTGACATTAATCATAGCCAGTACAGCATATTCTGGAATATGTAAGCTAACTAATATTTGCAGGCAGTGGATGGTGTCCTTTACATGAGATGGTAGGGAGGTGACATAGGGTCTGAGATTTTCGTCCACTAATCTACTTGCGTTATCACTTATGGCACCTCTCCCTGAGATTATAGGTTTCCCTGGTCTACCTGCAAACGTTGGTATTACGGGAAAATTTGTTCTAATGAAGTCCCATGTAGTTTTTTTAATGGTTCCATTCAGATATGCTGTATCAACCAGTAAGTAATATTCTCTGTTTTATTTGTCCACTATATCTGCTGTGATCCGCTGATACCAGTCCTGATTTTTCAGGATCCTATTACATATCAAAATGTATTTTTCATTGTCAAATACGACAATGTTACCTCCTTTATCAGCTGGTTTTATGGTGATAAGATTGTTTAGGGAGAGTTGTTCTAAGGCTTGGGCTTCTTTATTATTCAAATTAGTATGTTTACTGGTTTGTATTTTAAGTTTTGCCAAGTCCTTGTTGACCAGCCTTCCTGACCAGGCCATTTTTTGCGATACAGCACTGTGTCACTTTAACTGACAATTGCGCGGTCATGGGACGTTGTACCCAAACAAAATTTGTGTCCTTTTTTTATCCCACAAATAGAGCTTTCTTTTGGTGGTATTTGATCACCTCTGCGTTTTTTTAATTTTTTGAGCTATAAACAAAAGAGAGTGACAATTTTGAAAAAAACACAATACTTTTTGCTATAATAAATATCCCCAAATAAATAAAAAAAAATTCTTCATCAGTTTAGGCCAATATGTATTCTTCTACATATTTTTGGTAAAAAAAATTCGCAATAATGCCCTGTACACACGATCAGACATTGATCGGACATTCTGACAACAAAATCCATGGATTTTTTCCGACGGATGTTGGCTCAAACTTGTCTTGCATACGCAAGGTCGCACAAAGTTGTTGGAATTTCCGATTTACGACAAGACTAGAAAAGGGCAGTTCTGAACCAAGCGCGGCACCCTTTGGGCTCCTTTTGCTAATCTCGTGTTAGTAAAAGTTTGGTGAGAGACGATTTGCGCTTTTTCAGACTCGTGGTTTTCAGATCGTTTTCTGCTGTTCAGTTTGTGCTTGTGGGTTTGTATCTGTTCTTCAGTGCGTGCAGTCAGGTCGTATTGGATTATTCAGTGCATTATTGTCCGCTCATTGCTGTTTTTCAGGTCGCTCTTCACAGGCCTTGCTGTTCTTCAGTGCGTTCTGTTACTTCGTTCTGAGCAGCCGACCATTTTCTAGCCATGTTGCGTATACGTACTCCTCCTAGAGTTCGTGCTGTGCGGGGGCTTGGTGTTGGGGTCCTTACCTTGACACAAGCCCAGTCCATGAACAGGGTGGGGAGGAGTTCATGGACCAAGAATTGGTTGCTCCAGCGTGACCAGTTCTGTCACATGCCTTTGCTCCGTGAGATCCGTGAAAATAATCCTGATGATTTCAGGAACTTTCCCTGGATGACGGACCCCGTATTTCACCGTTTGTTGGCTTTGCTGACCCCTTATATTAGCAGGCAGGATGCCTGCATGAGGCAAGCCATCACTCCCTCGCCACGTTGCGGTACTTGGTGACGGGGAGAAGCCTACAGGACCTCAAGTTCTTGACAGGCATCTCCCCCCAGGCTCTAGGGATCATTATCCCAGAGACCTGTTCTGCCATCATCCAGGTCCTGCAGAAGGATTATATTAAGGTAAGATTTTTATCCTTTTATATCACATTTTATTGTATTTAATGTTTGATAATATATTGTATTTCTTTCCTCATTCCCTAATTACCATGATTGGAATATGCTATGAATGTCCCCTTTGTCCTCATGCATGCTGGATTTTTATGTACTTTTTTTGGTCCTTCATGCATATTTGCCTTCACTTACCTCCCCAGCATGCTCTCCTGGCCCTATATTCACCTCATGCAATCACTTAACAGTGTATTTTGTCAGCTCCATAGTAGTGCTTTACCCTAAAAACCCCCTAAAATGTTTAAAAATGTGATTTGTGCTTTAAGTTCAGGCAGAGTGCCAGAGGCTTTTTTTTGGGTCCCCAAATCATTTGGAACCCTCCCTCCCCCAACTGCTAAGTCAGCTGATACCAATTCTCTATCTATCCTCAATCATCTATCTGCTGACTTTGCCAAACCCATACACACTATACCCACCTCTTTTGTGGTCAGATGTATGGATGAATTCCCCAAAGCATGTAGTGCAAGGGCCTGCCTATACATTTTCAAATGGTACTGTTTAAAGTTTTTGTACACTATTATTATCTTGATAGGTAACAGCAGAATGTCCAAATGTGCTAAAATGTGTACAATGTGTATTTATATCTTTGTATTATGACACTTCTTACCTGTCCAGTGGGCTGTCAATAGTGTAAGTAAGGAGGGGCTGGCCAAAGTAATACACATTATTTAGACATTCATCTCTCAATGAAGTGGAGAGGGTTACCTGTCCAAAAGATCTCCCCCCAAAATGTTAGAAATGGCCCATGAGAGATGGGAGGGGGAATCTGATAGGTGGACCTTATACCTTGGTCTTTCAAAACTCCTTAAAATAAATGTTACACTGATGTTGGCCAAGAATGTTTGTGTCTAATCTGCTTTCCCTGTTTAGGTGCAAAATGATTAATTTTTTTTCTTGTTTGACTCCACAATTTCCTTCCAACCCACAAGAATGGCAGACTGTGGCCTCCCACTTTGCCCAGCGGTGGGACTTTCCTAATTGTGGAGGGGCAATTGATGGGAAACACGTCCACATCGCCCCACCACCCAACTCTGGGTCATACTATTACAACCATAAGGGGTTCAATAGTATTGTGATGTTGGCGGTGGTGTCAGCTTCCTTATGATTCCTGTATGTGGACGTGGGAAAGAATGGCCGGATGTCCGATGGTGGAGTCATCGCCCAGATGGAGTTCTACAGGTGTCTTCAGAATGGCAGCTTGGACTTGCCACCTCCAGAAGACAATGTGGAAGGACTCCCATTCGTCTTCGTTGCTGATGAAGAGTTTGCACTGGGGGACCATCTTATGTGGCCAATCCCTATGAGGACCCTCACCCCGAACCAAAGGGTTTTTATTACTGGCTGGCTAGAGCCAGAAGAGTGGTGGAGAACACATTTGGAATCATGGCCAGCCGGTTCCGCCTATTTCTTACACCCATACACATGGCGGAGTACAAACTGAATCATATCATCTTGGCATGCTGTGTTCTACACAACTTTTTAAGGCAAAATTCTGCCAACTATGCTGCCTCAGTTGGGCCTGAGGCTGGAATTCATAATGAACCAACCCTGACAGGACTTGAAAGTTGCTGTCCTGACTTGCCCCCCCTGAGTGCCCGTGATACGTTGATTACTTTGCGGGTAGGGGGGCCATCAATATGCCAGACAATGTCTGAAACATTTTTAAAATAATAAAATCATTTTAACTACTAAAATCTTTGGTGATATTTACTGCTTGTGTTTCTTTTAACTGACCCTGACAGAAATGTGGTGAGTCCTGAAAATGGCATGATTGTGTAACATTACAAAGCACTGTTGGATGTTATTTACTAAAGGAAAAGACACTTTGCACTACAAGTGCAGTTGAAACTGCACTGAAACTGCACTTGTAGTGCAAAGTGGATTTTCCCTTAGGAAATAACCCCCATTGTCACAGAAAACACCAATTTGAGCACAAAAGTTTGGGAGTGTTGAAACAATAATCCACACATTCTTGATTATCAATCTTTTTAATACCGGCACAATCACATGTGCATTTATCAAAGGTTTTTAAAACAAACCAACACGTTTGTTGTATAACAATTTTTTGGGTCACATTACTAAAAGTAGAAATGTCCATTTAAGGTAAAACAGGCATGCTTAAAACCATCAAGAAAGACACAAATCTGGAACTTACAAAGTTCAACTTTTAAAGAAATTGAAGGCAATATCAGACCTGAGTATTTATAAACTGTGTTTGATATTGCGTTCAGATGGGGTGAAGTCACCCCTGGAAAAGCCAAATTTTGAAGATGCACACAAATTGCCGAATGTCAACATGTGCTACCTGCCATCACAGGGGATCAAGGGACGTGTTTTGGGGGTGCAACCCCTTCCTCCCAGTACTTTATTATTGAGGAAGGGGTTGCACCCCCAAAACGCATACATTGATCTCCCGTGATGGCAGATAGCACATGTTGACACACTGTGTGCATCTTCAAAATTTGGCTTTTCTCAAATCTGTCAAAAAAGAAGAGAAATTTTGAGATTACAAAGAGCACCAAAGAGGGAAGGGATTCGGAGTTGTTTCAAACTCACCCTAAAACATCAATGATGTTCTTCATTTTTTTTTTAACATCATTGATGTTTTTCTGGATGTTTTCCAAGTCCCTATTACACCCCATGATCTCCCCGATCAGGATCTCTGCACTTTCACTGGTGAAATGCCCTGGATCCACAACATCACGATCACCTAAAAAGATAGAAACAAAAACACACCATGTATTATAAATATTCCGGCATCCATCTCTTACCTGAGCCTGTGGTCGCAGACACTCACCTGTTGTGGTGACAATTTCCACCACATCTCCTTCCTCCTCCTGTTGTCTTTGGTGGGTCTCCACTCCTCCCTGAGGTGGGGGGTCTGTGGTCTCCTCGGATGAGGGGTGTCCTCCGAGCCTTACTCCCCTATGTAAAAAAAAATAGGTATACTTAGCACATAGATATTTCATGGCAGAAATAGGAATATGAAACATTGCTTGGAAGTGGGGTACAATTGTCTATTTGGGCAGAGTTCCAAGATGAAGAAATATTTTTTCCCTTTGTCAAGCTTGAATACTTAGCTGTTTTGTACAAGCTTTACAGATTGAGACACCCCTATAGTATACACTGGAGCACCTGTGTGGGACCCCCTAATAAAAAGGGTGTTCTGGTGTCCCATACTAGTGCTCCAGCGTCCAGATGTGTAAACAGCTGCTGAGTAGGGATGAGCCGAACACCCCCCGGTTCGGTTCGCACCAGAACCCGCGAACGGACCGCAAGTTCGCACGAACGTTAGAACCCCATTGACGTCTATGGGACTCGAACGTTCGAAATCAAAAGTGCTCATTTTAAAGGCTAATTTGCATGGTATTGTCCTAAAAAGGGTTTGGGGACCCGGGTCCTACCCCAGGGGACATGTATCAATGCAAAAAAAACTTTTAAAAACGGCCGTTTTTTCGGGAGCAGTGATTTTAATGATGCTTAAAGTAAAAAAAAAAAAGTGAAATATTCCTTTAAATATCGTACCTGGGGGGTGTCTATAGTATGCCTGTAAAGTGACGCGTGTTTCCCATGTTTAGAACAGTCCCTGCACCAAATGTCATTTTTAAAGGAAAAAATCTCATTTAAAACTGCTTGCGGGTTTAATGTCATGTCGGGTCATGGCAATATGGATGAAAATCAGTGAGACAAACGGCATGGGTACCCCCCAGTCCATTACCAGGCCCTTTGGGTCTTGTATGGATATTAAGGGGAACCCCGCACCCAAATTAAACTAAGGAAAGGTCCCTATATACTCTGAACAGCAGTATACAGGCGGTGCAAACAAGACAGGGACTGTAGGTTTGTTGTTAAGTAGAATCTGTTTGTAATTTTGAACATTTTTAATGTGTTTAGCTCCAGCCAAAAAATCTTTTCTAAGCTTTTTGGAAAACATAGGGAAGGGTTATCACCCCTGTGACATTTGTTTTGCGTCTTTCCTCCTCTTCAGAAGATTTCACCTCACTTTTTTGTCCCAATGAAAAATGTTTTTTGAAAATTTGTGTTTTTTTGTGGAACAAGGATTGGAAAGCATCAGTGGAAAGGAAAAATTGTTTTCCCATATTAACTCTTACAGGAGAGAATTTCCCTTCCTTAGGGGTAGATTTCATCTCACTTCCTGTTGTCTCCTTCCGTTTGCAAGTAGGAGTCGTTTGTAAGTTAGATGTTTGAAAGTAGGGTCCTGCCCTATATACTCAGCAGAAATTTGGGCCTTAGGTGTTGCTGTGGCCAAAACACTGTAAGCCCTCACAGGGCCCTGCTGTGAAATATTAGATCAAGAATTGTAATTACATGCCCCTGTTGAACAGGAGCTGAAAAATTAGGCCTTAGGCACTGGTGCTGGTGCCACAACACTGCAACCCCTCACAGACACTCTAGTTGGAACGCAGGAACGAGCCCTGCTGCAAAGTATTGCATCAAAAATTGTAATTACACGCCCCTGTTAGACAGGGGCAGAAAAATTGGGTCTTAGGCACTGGTGCTGGTGCCACAACACTGCAACCCCTCACAGACACTCTAGTTGAAACGCAGGAACAAGCCCTGCTGCAAAGTATTGCATCAAAAATTGTAATTACACGCCCCTGTTAGACAGGGGCTGAAAAATTGGGTCTTAGGCACTGGTGCTGGTGCCACAACACTGCAACCCCTCACAGACACTCTAGTTGAAACGCAGGAACAAGCCCTGCTGCAAAGTATTGCATCAAAAATTGTAATTACACGCCCCTGTTAGACAGGGGCTGAAAAATTGGGTCTTAGGCACTGGTGCTGGTGCCACAACACTGCAACCCCTCACAGACACTCTAGTTGGAATGCAGGAACAAGCCCTGCTGCAAAGTATTGCATCAAAAATTGTAATTACACGCCCCTGTTAAACAGGGGCTGAAAAATTGTGCCTTAGGCACTGGTGGTGGCGCCCAGAACCAAAAATGTTCTTACAAGCTATCAGCGTGATGATTGAGGAGGAAGAGGATAATTACTCAGGGATAGTCACTCAGCATCAGCATAGGCAGTCTTTGAAGGGATCTGAGATTTCAAAAAAAATTATTCGGTTACATCTGCATCAGGTGCTTGGTAGCTGGTGGTGATCCAAGACTGATTCATTTTTATGAAGGTCAGCCGATCGACCGAGTCGGTGGACAGACGCACCCTGTGATCGGTTACCACGCCTCCAGCAGCACTGAATGTGCGTTCCGAAAGAACGCTGGATGCAGGACAGGCCAGTAGCTCAATTGCATACTGTGCAAGCTCTGGCCAGTGATCCATCCTCAAGACCCAGTAACCCAGAGGATTTTCGGTGGGAAAGGTGTCCAAGTCTGATCTTGCCCCTAGGTATTCCTGCACCATGTAAAACAGACGCTGGCGATGGTTGCTGGAACCGATCATACCTTGGGGCTGCGGACCAAAAAATTGTCTGAACGCATCGGTCAGACGGCCACCTTCTCCACCGCTCCTTCTTTGACTGACCGAAGCCTCAGCAACACGTTGTCCAGAAACAGGAGTTTGTAACCTCCCAGTCTCTGGGAACGCGTTGCACAGACCTTTCTGCAAGGCCTCCCGAAGATGTTTCATCCTCTGCTCCCTCTGCGATGGCAAGATAAGGTCCGCAACCTTACCCTTGTAACGTGGATCAAGGAGGGTTGCCAGCCAGTATTGGTCCTTCTCCTTGATACCACGAATACGAGGATCCTTACGCAGGCTTTGCAGGATCAGGGAGGCCATGCAGCGTAGGTTTGCTGAGGCATTCGGTCCGGAGTCCTCTGGGTCACTAAGGACAACAACGTCCGCAGCCACCTCCTCCCAGCCACGTACAAGTCCATGTGTTCCTTGGGACTGATCCCTTAAAGACTGCTGATGCTGAGTGCCAGGCTCCACCTCCATACTGACACAATCTTCCTCCTCCTCCTCCTCCTCCTCCTCGTCCTCTTCCTGTGTGATCGGCGGGCACGCAGGAACACTGTCTGGATAAAGGGGGCCTTGAGAGCTAAGGAAGTCCTCCTCTTCCTGCCTCTGTTCTGCCTCAAGTGCCCTGTCCATTATTCCACGCAGCGTGTGCTCCAACAGGTGGACAAGGGGGACAGTGTCACTGATGCATGCACTGTCAGTGCTCACCATCCTCGTGGCCTCCTCGAATGGTGACAGGACAGTGCATGCATCCCTGATCATGGCCCACTGGCGTGGGGAAAAAAAACCAAGGTCCCCTGACCCTGTCCTGGTGCCATAGTCGCACAGGTACTCATTGATGGCCCTCTGCTGCGTGTGCAGCCGCTGCAGCATGGCCAACGTCGAGTTCCACCTGGTGGGCATGTCACAGATTAGGCGGTTCTTGGGCAGGTTAAACTCCTTTTGGAGGTCCGTCAGCCGAGCACTGGCATTATATGACCGGCGGAAATGCACACAGACTTTCCTGGCCTGCCTCAGGACATCCTGTAAGCCCGGGTACCTGCCCAAGAACCGCTGCACCACCAAGTTAAGGACGTGAGCCAAACAGGGCACATGGGTCAGTTGTCCCTGTCGGAGGGCAGAGAGGAGGTTGGTGCCATTGTCGCAAACCACCATTCCTGCCTTAAGTTGGCGTGGCGTCAACCACCTCTGAACCTGCCCCTGCAGAGCTGACAGAACCTCTGCCCCAGTGTGGCTCCTGTCCCCCAAGCACACCAGCTCAAGCACCGCATGGCATCTTTTGGCCTGCGTACTTGCGTAGCCCCTTGAACGCCTACGGAGCACCGCTGGTTCCGAGGAAGAGGCCATGGAGGAAGAAGAAGAGGAGGGGGTGGAGGAGAGAGGTGTGTCACAATCAGCATTTTGGAGGCGTGGTGGCGGAACAACCTCCAACACTACTGCACCTTGTCCTGCATCCTTCCCAGCTGCCAGCAGAGTCACCCAATGCGCCGTGAAACTTAAGTAACGTCCCTGTCCATGCCTGCTGGACCATGAGTCAGCGGTAATATGCACCTTACCGCTGACCGCCCTGTCCAGCGAGGCATGGACATTGCCTTCCACATGCCGGTAGAGAGCCGGAATCGCCTTCCGTGAGAAAAAGTGGCGTTTGGGTACCTGCCACTGAGGAACCGCACATTCCACAAACTCACGGAAGGGGGCAGAGTCTACCAACTGAAAAGGCAGCAGTTGAAGTGCTAGCAATTTTGCCAAGCTAGCATTCAACCGCTGGGCATGTGGATGGCTGGGAGCAAACTTCTTTCGGCGGTGCAGCAGCTGGGGCAGGGAAATTTGCCTGGTACAATCTGACGTCGGTGTACCAAAAGCAGATTGCCCATAAGTACTTGGCTGTGACACACCTAATTCTACACCTTCATTCCTCTCACTGCAGGTCGCAGAGAGGACTGAAGGTCTAGTGGGGTTGGAAATCTCAGCTGATGAGGAGCAAGGAGAGATCGTCTTTGTTCTTTGGTGTGGGTCTTTTAGATACGCTTGCCAACGAACTGCATGGCAGGTCAACATATGTCTGGTCAAGCATGTGGTACCCAAGCGGGAGATGTTTTGGCCACGCGAGATACGCTTGAGACATATATTGCAAATAGCAGCGGTGCGATCTGATGCACTCGTCTCAAAAAAGGCCCACACCAAAGAACTTTTTGAATAACGCGCAGAGACTGCAGCGCCCTGCACATGTGGAGCTTTGGGGTGTGATGCAGTCAATGTGCTGCCCTTAGGCTGGCCCCTGGAGGGCATCCTGCCTAGTTGGTGATGTGCCACCTCCTCCTCCTCCTCCTCCTCCTCCTCCTCCTCTCTCCTATCAGGCACCCACGTTGAGTCAGTGACCTCATCATCCCCTCCCTCCTCATCACTGGAGCAAACCTGGCAGTATGCTGCAGCAGGGGGAGCATGACTGCCAGATTGCTGTCCTTCTTGGGCACCCCCTCTGTCCGTGCTCATGTTACTGCCTTCATTGAGCTCAGTATCATCATCAGAGCCTTCCAAACGCTGGGCATCCTCCTGGAGCATGTACCCAACACTGTGGTCAAACAGTTCGAGGGAATCCTCAGGAGGACATGGTGGGGCTAGGGAAGGAGTCACTGATGACATTGAGCTGAGGGAAGAGGCCGCTGCTTTGCCAGACAAAGCACCCTGGGCATGGGTGAGAGAGGATGAGGAGGATGAGGACGGCTTGGTCATCCACTCGACCAAGTCTTCCGCATGTTGCGGCTCAACACGGCCAGCTGCCGAAAAAAAGGCCAAGCGTGTCCCATGGCCACGTGCTGATGAGGATGCACCGTCTCCACGACCAGCACTAGACACAGAGCCTGCTTGCCCTCTCTTATTGGCTTGTGACTGTCTGCCTCTCCTTCTTGGCCTTCCAGACATACTAATGGCCTGTAGCTGCACTAAGCTGGGATAGAACACCTGTAATTTTCTTCAGGTAGCTTTATATACTGTAACCAGACAAGCCTGCCTGTCAGTAGGAAGATAACAGGAACGGATCTAGCTGAACACTGTGAGCAGGACGTACTGCACTAAATGTATATAGCAGGAACGGATCTAGCTGAACACTGTGAGCAGGACGCACTGCACTGAATGTAAATAGCAGGAACGGATCTAGCTGAACACTGTGAGCAGGACGCACTGCACTGAATGTAAACAGCAGGAACGGATGTAGCTAAACACTGTGAGCAGGACGCACTGCACTGAATGTAAATAGCAGGAACGGATCTAGCTGAACACTGTGAGCAGGACGCACTGCACTGAATGTAAATAGCAGGAACGGATCTAGCTGAACACTGTGAGCAGCACGCACTGCACTGAATGTAAATAGCAGGAACGGATCTAGCTGAACACTGTGAGCAGGACGCACTGCACTGAATGTAAATAGCAGGAACGGATCTAGCTGAACACTGTGAGCAGGACGCACTGCACTGAATGTAAATAGCAGGAACGGATCTAGCTGAACACTGTGAGCAGGACGCACTGCACTGAATGTAAATAACAGGAACGGATCTAGCTGAACACTGTGAGCAGGACACACTGTACTAAATGTAAATAGTCTAGCTGCCTGACCGTGGTACTAATAGGATCAAAAAGAACACCTGTAATTTTCTTCAGGTAGCTTTATATACTGTAACCAGACAAGCCTGCCTGTCAGTAGGAAGATAACAGGAACGGATCTAGCTGAACACTGTGAGCAGGACGTACTGCACTAAATGTATATAGCAGGAACGGATCTAGCTGAACACTGTGAGCAGGACGCACTGCACTGAATGTAAATAGCAGGAACGGATCTAGCTGAACACTGTGAGCAGGACGCACTGCACTGAATGTAAATAGCAGGAACGGATCTAGCTGAACACTGTGAGCAGGACGCACTGCACTGAATGTAAACAGCAGGAACGGATGTAGCTAAACACTGTGAGCAGCACGCACTGCACTGAATGTAAATAGCAGGAACGGATCTAGCTGAACACTGTGAGCAGGACGCACTGCACTGAATGTAAATAGCAGGAACGGATCTAGCTGAACACTGTGAGCAGGACGCACTGCACTGAATGTAAATAACAGGAACGGATCTAGCTGAACACTGTGAGCAGGACACACTGTACTAAATGTAAATAGTCTAGCTGCCTGACCGTGGTACTAATAGGATCAAAAAGAACACCTGTAATTTTCTTCAGGTAGCTTTATATACTGTAACCAGACAAGCCTGCCTGTCAGTAGGAAGATAACAGGAACGGATCTAGCTGAACACTGTGAGCAGGACGTACTGCACTAAATGTATATAGCAGGAACGGATCTAGCTGAACACTGTGAGCAGGACGCACTGCACTGAATGTAAATAGCAGGAACGGATCTAGCTGAACACTGTGAGCAGGACGCACTGCACTGAATGTAAATAGCAGGAACGGATCTAGCTGAACACTGTGAGCAGGACGCACTGCACTGAATGTAAACAGCAGGAACGGATGTAGCTAAACACTGTGAGCAGCACGCACTGCACTGAATGTAAATAGCAGGAACGGATCTAGCTGAACACTGTGAGCAGGACGCACTGCACTGAATGTAAATAGCAGGAACGGATCTAGCTGAACACTGTGAGCAGGACGCACTGCACTGAATGTAAACAGCAGGAACGGATGTAGCTAAACACTGTGAGCAGGACGCACTGCACTGAATGTAAATAGCAGGAACGGATCTAGCTGAACACTGTGAGCAGGACGCACTGCACTGAATGTAAATAACAGGAACGGATCTAGCTGAACACTGTGAGCAGGACACACTGTACTAAATGTAAATAGTCTAGCTGCCTGACCGTGGTACTAATAGGATCAAAAAGAACACCTGTAATTTTCTTCAGGTAGCTTTATATACTGTAACCAGACAAGCCTGCCTGTCAGTAGGAAGATAACAGGAACGGATCTAGCTGAACACTGTGAGCAGGACGTACTGCACTAAATGTATATAGCAGGAACGGATCTAGCTGAACACTGTGAGCAGGACGCACTGCACTGAATGTAAATAGCAGGAACGGATCTAGCTGAACACTGTGAGCAGGACGCACTGCACTGAATGTAAATAGCAGGAACGGATCTAGCTGAACACTGTGAGCAGGACGCACTGCACTGAATGTAAACAGCAGGAACGGATGTAGCTAAACACTGTGAGCAGGACGCACTGCACTGAATGTAAATAGCAGGAACGGATCTAGCTGAACACTGTGAGCAGGACGCACTGCACTGAATGTAAATAGCAGGAACGGATCTAGCTGAACACTGTGAGCAGCACGCACTGCACTGAATGTAAATAGCAGGAACGGATCTAGCTGAACACTGTGAGCAGGACGCACTGCACTGAATGTAAATAGCAGGAACGGATCTAGCTGAACACTGTGAGCAGGACGCACTGCGCTAAATGTAAATACCAGGAACGGATCTAGCTGAACACTGTGAGCAGGACGCACTGCACTGAATGTAAATAGCAGGAACGGATCTAGCTGAACACTGTGAGCAGGACGCACTGCACTGAATGTAAATAGCAGGAACGGATCTAGCTGAACACTGTGAGCAGCACGCACTGCACTGAATGTAAATAGCAGGAACGGATCTAGCTGAACACTGTGAGCAGGAAGCACTGTACTGAATGTAAATAGCAGGAACGGATCTAGCTGAACACTGTGAGCAGGACACACTGCACTGAATGTAAATAGTCTAGATAGAAGATAACAGGAACGGATCTAGCTAAACTGAATACAGTGTGTATATATATATGCAACACCTGGGATGCATATATATACACAATACACTGTAAGTGCAGCTAACTGACTGACTGTTCTGCCTAATCTATCTAACTCAAATCAAATGACACTGTCTCTCTCTCTCTCTATCGCTCAGCACACCGGAACACACACTACACAGGGCCGCCGTGCAGGCGGCCTTATATAGTGTGGGGTGTGTACTAAATCCCTGAGCCATAATTGGCCAAAGCCACCCTGGCTTTGGCCAATTACAGCTCTCTCTACTGACGGCGCTGTGATTGGCCAAGCATGCGGGTCATAGTGCATGCTTGGCCAATCATCAGCCAGCAATGCACTGCGATGCCGCAGTGAATTATGGGCCGTGACGCGCCACACGAATTTGGCGCGAACGGCCCATATCGTTCGCAATTCGACGGACGGTCGAACAGCCGATGTTCGAGTCGAACATGGGTTCGACTCGAACACGAAGCTCATCCCTACTGCTGAGTGTCCTCTCCTTACACAGAATCTAGTTTGCATTACATTCTACTTACAAACCCATCTAGACAACAAAATTATTTAAATAGAAGTAGGGCCGAAAAAATGTATTCAAATGCATATGGCCAAAACAATGGTGTTTTCTAGGCCGAATGAACAATGTTTCATACGAACGAACAATGTGCCCATGAACATGAAAGTTGCCATTTTAAACTGTACAACAGTAAAGAAAAGCACATGGGGCAGCACAAACGTAATAAAAAGAAAGAATAGGAACACAGGACAACTACTTAATTTTGCAGCACTCTCCTGATCCTTCTGTTCTGCTCATGCTCCCTTAATTTCAGGTCCGACCACCGCTTCCTGAGCTGATCCTTGGATCGTTGTACCCCGAAATTCCGGTGCAGACTCTTGACCACTTTCGGCATTATCTTGGCCTTTCTGACATTGGGGTTGGGGTAAGGTCCATACTTCCTGTCATAGTCGGCCTTCTTCAGGATGTCCACCATCTCCAACATCTCCCCAAAAGACATATTTGAGGCCTTAAATCGTCTCTTTCTGGATCCAGACGTTTCAGGCTCCGGGCTTTCCTCCTCCTCCTCCTCGTTGGTGTAATTATCTGACAACTGCTGTGTCTCCGCCATGTGCTCTTCCCCCACTGCGCCAAACGAGAAGGAGCGGGGAATAGACTAGAAAGAACATCAGGGGCGGGCGGAGTTTCAAGCATGCGCAGTGTATATAAAGCGTAACACGCGTGGGTCTTATATACGATCTGTGAACGGAGGAAGGAGTATCAGAGGCGCCGATCATGATAACAAAGGTAAGATTTAAAATTGGGCCTAAACTGCTTACAGATTGAGGCCTATATTGGGACAAGATTAGGAGACTTTAGCCTGACATTAGGGTTTGTCTTGTGTTGTGTCTTGCAGATAAAATGGATGACTTCAATGACCACAACTTCCTCCCCCTGTTCATAGACAAATACAGGGAGCTGCCCTGTCTGTGGCAGGTGAAACATCCTCATTATAATCATAAACAAAAGAGACAGGCAGCCCTGGAGAAACTGCTTGAGTTGGTGAAGCTGGTGGTCCCCACTGCAACCATCCCCTATTTAAAAGCCAAAATTGGTGGCCTAAGGAGCACTTATCTTAGGGAGCGCAAGAAGGTCACGGATTCCCAGAGATCAGGAGCAGCAGCAGATGACATTTATGTCCCCAGACTGTGGTACTATGAGAGACTGCGATTTCTGTCAGACCAGACTGGAGTCAGGGAATCCCTCTCTACTCTTCCTTCCACTCTTCCTTCCACCCTATCTTCCACCCCAGCTGAGGCTTTCGATGTCCAACCTGGGACTTCCAGCCAGGAAGAAGTGGAGGAGCCCAGCTGGAGCCAGGTATAGCATTCTTCTACAGATTTCTGGGCAAGCAATAAATGATGTTTACTAGATGTTATTATTGATCACTAATTGCTGATTTAAGAAAGTGTTTTACATATCAATAGACAGTAGTGGGCAAAAATAATTGGGACAAGAATGAGAAATGCTGGGCTCAGAATGAAAGTCTGTTATATTTGATAACATTCAATTGGCAACAGTCATGAGATGAAAATTGTGTGTGATTGATGAAGAAGAAACTAAAACTATGTCCCTTTTTCATACACAGGAAGACCTCAGCCAGAAGGAGGAGGCAGGGGTAAGTGGCAGCCAGGAGGAGGCGGGCCTAAGTGGCAGCCAGGAGGAGGCGGGGCTAAGTGGCAGCCAGGATAAGGCCGGGCCCAGTAGAAGCCTGACCGAATCGCAGGTTCCTCCCCTCCGCCTTCCAAACAAAAGACCCAGGAAGGAGAGTAACGTGCAGGATTCAGTGCTCAGGCTCATTCAGGAGGCTTCTGCGTTCCTCAGAGCCACCCCCACTCCTGAGGAGGCCTTTGCCTGCATGGCTGACACCAAACTGCAGGGCATGCAGGAGGGCCAACGCCTCCTGTGTGAGGACCTTCTTTATAAAGTCTTAACTAAGGGGGTGAGGGGCAAAATCAAACACAAAACCCACCTGAGTGAGTTGGACCACCCTCCTCCTCCTTCTGCCACAACTCCACCACCAGAGCCACAGCGTGGAAGGAAGCGTGGAAGGAAGACCAGAGAGTGATGACCTGGGTTCAGTCTTGTCTGGCAAAATATGCAGCCTCTTGTAGTACCACAGCCTGGGACATACATGTCATCTGCTGCTGTTCAGGATCTCTTGGACTTCTGGATCAGACTGCACTCCCTTACATATAGACTCCTTAGGCCACCAATTTTGCTGTAAAATAATTGATGTGTGCCCTGGGGGCCAAAGGCTTCGCCAATGTATGATGTTTCTCCAGCGTTTCCTCCCTCTTTGTTTGGTTCTGAGCCCTTAATAAAGGAATTTTTGTTTCAATTATACTCGCCTATGTGTGTTTTCCTTCAAAAAGGACAATTTGTTTGTGAGGATTCAGGTACATTTCAAAAATACAATGTGAAATTAACAAGAGACACCAACACCAAACAATCACCTTGAGATTAAATAATACAAGATAATAATGATGTTGTGATAACTTGACACACAAAATACACACAAAAATATTCTGGAGTAAAGAAAAAATAAAAACAAAAAAAGATCAGCCTTGAAAAAA